>CM021100.1:445713169-445864947 GCA_007115665.2 Sequoiadendron giganteum
GTATCTCGGGCGGGTCCTTGCTGGGCAAACCTTGAAATGCTAGGCGGAGTTCTGAATAAGCTCGAGACCTCTTCACTGCTTACTGCTTCTTCACTTGATTGAGCTTCTTCGTTTGATAAAATTTCCTCGCTTGAGGGAACTTCCCCGTCTGATCGAGTACCTTTCTTCTTCCTTATTCTGGTAGGTAGCTCTAGCTCTACAAGTTCCTTGGCTGAACTGGGTGCAGACCTCAAAATTCTCTTCAACTTATCCGGCGAGAAAGAACTGATGCGATCTAGGATGAAGCTGCTTCTTTCACTGGCGAGGCACGGGAGCAAGTGGCTGTCTTTGATTCAATAAATCTCTCTCAATAGCAACTTGGATCTCGATAGTTTTTTCTTCTTCTTCTTGCAACACAAAGCTCGTCCGCATGTACTCAGCTGCACTTCTCTTTGTTCTCCACGCGAGGTTGTTCAATCCTGAAAGGATATCTTCTTGATCGTCGTTGAATCCCAAATTTGGCTGTAACACTGGAGATATCCCTCTATGAGGTAGCACCATCTTGGTACATTACACTATTATAATTTCTTTGCTTCACTATAAAAGTAGGTAGGCCCTCCTTCTAGCGCCAATTCTGTTGACGTGCTTTTTATGACAACGCCAGCACAGAATAAAGTTGTTCAACGGTCACTCTATTCTCTTTTGATCAAAGTGTCCCACATGCTAAGATTGCTTGAAAGTTCATGTGTTCGACTCCAAGGTTCCTTTTATCGCGAATAGACTCAGTTGGTTGATGTGTTTTGCTGGTTATTTCAAGGGGACTTACGTAGTTGTTCGATTCTGTGAAGCAATTAGGACATGAATGATTTGGCAATATTGTTATGGTATCTAGACTGACTCGGAAAATGCAGAATTTAAAGGGGATAGGGATAGGAATTCTACAATCTACTCCTAAAGGGTGGAATGTAAAGATCAATTCGAACAATCTTCAAACCAGACTCCGCTTTGCCTCCCTCCGGACAACTTCCACAAAGTTGGTGCAATCTTTAAAGGATGAGAAAATATTCAAACCATGACACAACATATTCATACCATCACAACGATGCATATGGACATATGAGTCACAATCGAAGTTAAGCGCTATTACTCCAGTTGACCACGCAAGGCGAACTCACCGTCAACCAGTCCACTAGTGGTATGGACGAGAAGACTTGCTCAAATGAAACACCACATTCCACAGCTAACAACTACTTGCATGAAATAAAAAACTATTTTACTCTATCTACCTTGAATTGGAAAGACGAAATGGCCTTGCTAGCTACTCATAACAAAGAAGAAATCACCAAGCAATGAAACTCTTTGTATTATGAAAAGTGTTCACAACAACCTTTTACAAAACTTTCAAAGGAAAGTTTTCTTCCCTCCTCAATCTAAAGCTAACTTCTAAGCTAAATGCTATATGCCTTCTACTCTCTAGCTCTAATCCAATTCCAAATCTAATCTCTATCTAATATGTTACAAATGAGGGGGGATGCCCCTTTTATAATAAGTCCAATTCAGTGGACGGTTTAGATCGAATTACAATGAAGGGCCCAGATCGAGCCACCTATGCCCTGATTAGGGTTTCTGCTCTAAAAACCGCCACAGAGAGGAGTGGGCAATGAATGCACAGAATATTCTCCACTCCCCTGTAGGAATCATAATGAGCAATTAATGCCCACTACCACCATCAAGAAGATCCTCATCTATGAGAGCGTTCCCACTGGCCTTCTCCCGGATAGCAAACTCGATCAACCGGGCCAATACTGCTTCAACCTCCTGTGCAGAGATCGGTGGAATATGGTTGAGCTGGAACTCCAAGACTGCTACCGTCTGTCCGTATCTGGTGTAAGATTTCCTCCATGTCACTAAGGCGTCCTGGGTATGCTGAATTATACTAGAGAACGTGGAGACATTCTCAAAGTCATCCAGGACAAGTGACCTCGCAGCTGAGAAGAATGGAGGCAGTCTACTTTTCAAGCCATCAGCAGTTATCTCCTCTGGGACCAACTTTCTAGCAAATATGGCCTCTAATGTATTGAGGACTCCCCCCAAGATGTTGCCCATTGCTTTCCTCACTTTAGCTGAATCTGCCTTGCTGCGTCGTGAAATCCACGGCCTGTGACCACCGAGGAGTACCAACTGGTGAAATCATACCTATCACCTCTCTGAATTACACCTCCATCCACCAAGGTTTCTAGAGGTATATGCATCAAAGCCCCCAAACGAAGTACAGTCTTCGTTTGATAGATGCAGTATCACCCCAGGCCTGATCTACTATATCCATCCGTGCCAAAATACTTGAGGCCTGTCGATAAGCATCGGTGAGGTCCTCCATGAATTTCCCTGTCTCGGTATGAACACGGCTAACCCACTTGTCTGCCTCCGTTTCCATTTTCTTCAAATCCTCTAAGGCAACAACTGACTCCTTCGGAAGCTCTGATGGACGTTCTACTGCTGGGTTTGCTGGTTCACCTGGACGTGCTAGATTTTGCACGTATCCTATCAAGGTTTTGTGCTCCTTCAATTTCTTATACTTCCCCTCCGTGCGGAGCAACTGATCCTTCAATGCCTGATAGGAGTTATCGAACTCCTCGATAACTTGGGCTCCCGTAGGACGACCCAACTCTACTGTGGTGATCACGTAATTTTCAGGCCTCTCCTCGGTTCGATCACAATCTTCCCTCGGAATAGCCACCTGAAGCGTGCGAGAGCCTGACTTGTCAGTCGAGATCTTTGAAAACTTTCGGGTCCTTTTCTTCTCTGGTGGCACACTTATCCTCCTGAGGAACTCCTCCATCTCAATGGCCGGATCCGTATCATCCTCGGGTTCTCTCCTCAACAACTTCGAAAATATTTCAAGAACTTCTTCAGCAACTTCAACTTCAAAAAAAAAGGTGAGGAGAAATGAGAGAAGAGACTGCTGTTTAAATAACTCTTTGCGAGGAATCTTGCTGAGTAGTGCTGGGGCTATTTTTAGCACCTTCATCAATTTTCCACTCTCTTCGTTCGGAATCTTCTAATTCAAGCGCAGTAGTGGGCTAGTCGTCAGCCGGTCATTATGGCAGTTGCCATTAATAATGATTCCTTCCTTGTAAAAATTCGAATTCTTCCTCTTAGTCTGCCAGTTAACTCTTGGCGATTTAAACAACTCGCGAGAAAAAAATCACTTGACTTGATTTAAAATTCCATTTTAAAATCTCGCAGTGTTTAAATAAATTCAACTCGAAAAATTTCGTGGGAGTTGTAAATTTATTTCCAACTTTTAAAATGTCTGTCATTTAAATCCTCGATTTCATAAAATTTGCCTTAGACATTTTAAATTCTCTCTTTAAAATGTTCAACTCCGGGTGATTAAAAATTATTTGCCTGCTCGAAATAATTCATCCTCTGAGATTTAATTTCCGTTAGGAAAATAATCTAGGCAAAACGAAATTCCTCTGAAAATATTAAAATTTCCCTTAGGAAATTAATTTTAAAATTCTGTCAATTCACGGGTGCCGTTTAAAGAGGTTCATTTAATTTTCCATTTGACCCATGGAAAATATTCATCAATATTAAATCTTCCCCTTGAAAAATATTCGTCAACCTTCAACTGCCTTTGGAAAATTTTAAAATTCA
This sequence comes from Sequoiadendron giganteum, assembly GCA_007115665.2. Lineage (NCBI taxonomy): Eukaryota > Viridiplantae > Streptophyta > Pinopsida > Cupressales > Cupressaceae > Sequoiadendron > Sequoiadendron giganteum. The sequence goes on from CM021100.1 coordinate 445,716,809, forward strand.
TCAAATCATCCTTCCATGCCAAGGGCGTATTTTTCCCTAGTGAAATGTTATCTCACTTAGAAAAATTTTCTAACATTTTCTCTGTTGGCGTACTTGACCCTTGGTATATTTTTTATCTGATTAAAAAAATCTCCATGCCTTGTGAAAATTTAAAAAAAAATCTCATCCTCCCTTAGGCGTATATTTTTTTGTGTGGAGTCCACATTTAAATTCCCACGCCTTAGTTTATTTTCCCAACCTCTCAACACTTCAAGGGCGGATTTCTTTCCTTGGCACTTTATTTTATTCAAATTTAAAAAATTTCCATGCCTTAGCATTATTTCTCCACCCTCTTGACCCCTTGGGCTCATTTAGACACATGAGCTTTTAATCTTCATCATGGGCGCATTTAGCCCCTCCAACTTTTATTTCCTTGCCTTAGAAAATTTCAAGGCTTCTAACTTGATTTTCCTTTTACCTTGGGGGCGCAAATATGTGTGCTAGCTTTTATTTTCAAACACTTAGGCGTTTTCAAGGCCTCATCACAAGGTGGGCGCAAATGAGGTGATGTGCTTTCATTCTAAATGCCTTAGACAATTTTCAAACACCTCTATAACCTTGGGCGCATTTCCACTAGGCAACTTTTTTTTCATGCCTTAGAAATTTTTTTATAAAATCATCTTGGCTGGGCGCATTTCATAGGCTACATTTTCATGTGAGGGCGCATTTTGACCTTGAAGCTTTTGTTTTTGCCTTAGGCGTTTTCCTTTTACTTAACCCCTTGGGCGCATTTTGAGGTATGAGCTTCCATTTGAGGGCGCCTTTTGCTAGGTGGGCTTTCAATTCCATACTTAGCCGCTTTTACTTAACCTCTTGTTCCTTAGGCGCATATTAGGGGTCTTACTTCCATTTTTGCCTTAGAATTAAAACTCTTGCAAGGTGGGCGCATTTACTAGGCCAAGCTTTCAACTTGGGCGCATTTCTCATGTTGGACTTTCAATTATGCCTTAGGCGTTTTTAGCCTCTTGACCCCTTGACTTGGGCGCATTTCCTAGCTGGAGATGGGCGCATTTTGCAGCTTCAACTTTTATTCCCTTGCCTTAGGAATTTTCAACTTGAGGGCGCACTTGGAGGGGTCAACTTTCGTTTTGTGCCTTAGAACTTTTTTCAACATTTTCAACAACTTGAGGGTGAGGGCGCATTTGAGGGGTGCCACTTCCGTTTTAGACTTAGAAAATTTTAAAGCTACCAATCTTGAAGGTGGGCGCATTCTAGAGCCTCTACTTTCAATTCCAACACTTAGAATATTTCAAGAGTTTGATCAAGGTGGGCGCATTTTCTCTGCTCAACTTTGAATTTTGTACTTAGAAAATTTCCAGATTTCATTCTTGAGGTGGGCGCCTTTTAGAGCTCTTGCTTTCATTTTCCCATACTTAGAAAAAATTTCATGTCTCTGCTTGCTATTGCTTTTGCATTCTATTTTTAGCAAGTTGTGCTATTTTTAGCAAGTCCCTTGATTTTCAACCTCTAAGGCTCCGTTTTGCCTGAAAATTTCATCATATGATCTTCTTCACCTTGTGAACCTGTTTTGCCAGTCCTCTGCCCTGACCTGCTATTTATAGCCACCTGCTATTTATAGTAAGTTTTGACTTTCTGACTTCAGTAGCTCCGTTTTGCCTGAAAGTTGCAACGCTTGATCTTGATAGCTTGAGTGTCACTCTGATGCCAACCTCGGGTGCAGACCTGCTATTTATAGCCGTGCCCTGACTTACTAAAAATAGTAAGTTCTCCGATTTCGCTCAAATTTTGCCAGCAGGTACCTTGAAGTGTGCTGACATTGGTGGGGTGCTTCGTTTCGGCTATTTTTGGATTTTACCCCCTATAAAAGTGGAAACCCTAATTTGACTTGTATGTATCCCGAACGGTCTCCGTTTGACTTCGTTCCTTCTGCATGTCGTTCTGTTTGCTGAACTGGAGTGTTGGGGGCGGCTGCCAGAGTGTACCCGCTAAAAATAGAAACTGCCTGAAAAAGTGACTCATCCACTGCCGGATGGTTTTGCATGTCATATTGCCCGTGGGATCTCAAGAAACCCAGAAAAACCCAGAAAACTGGTCTGCATGCATGCACTGGCTAAAAATAGTAAGTCCTCAAATCTCGATCTTCTCCGCTTGCATGTCACACCGTTGCGAAGCTCTTGAAAAACCCAGAAGGAAAAACCCGACATGCGTTGAAAAACACTGCATGCGAACCCTAAAAATAGCCTCCGAAGGCTGAACTCTGAAAGTGATCGTCTCGGTTTGCATATTACATCACTGCGAAGGTTTTGGAAAACCCAAAAGGATTCTCCAGACATGCATCTGAAAAGCTCATGTGGAAACCCTGAAAATGGCTCTTGAAGCCTGAATTGCCAAAAATAGCAAGTCGTCTGATGTGGCTCAAAATTTACGTGTAGGCAGCTTGATGTTACCCGGATGCAGTGGAACTGACAGCATTCCAAAATCTCAATAAAATAGTCCGAAATTGAATACTTACTAAAAATAGTAAGTTGCCGGAATACAGTGAAAATTTAGGGGGACTCTGCTGGAAGCCTTCTGACTGCTGTACTAAGCTTAGATTTCAATTTCGTGACTCGGTTTGACCCTTAAAAGCTTGGATGGCGGGAAACCCTAATTTCACATATTTGAACAATACTTTAACCTGGGTCAAACGATAGGACATCCTCGGAAGGACCAGAGACCAGAGAGAGAGCGAACCAAAGCCAAAAGACCAGAATGGAGCAAAATTTAGGGGGTCCCCATCTTGATGGGGTGATGTGTGAAAAAGGTCACAACAGTTTGCAACCTTGCATTTGGAAGGAGCTGCCCACGAATGGTGGTACCATGGTTTGGTCACACTTGGCCACAACCTCATTCGTACGTATGAAGAGTTCACAAACAAGCTCATTGAAAGATTTGATACTAAAGATCTTGAGGTGAAGTTTAGGGAGCTTGCATAGCTGAAACAACATGGCTCGTTGGTAGCATACATTGGAGACTTCCAGAGACTTTCTGTGATGGTGCCCAACATCACTGAAAGAAGGCTAGTTGTGCTATTTTCAGAAGGTTTGATGGAACCATTGAAGGGATGGGTAAAGGCTTTTGACCCACCAAGCCTTGATGAAGCCATTAAGAAAACTAGAAGCATGGAGTTATCTGTCCCTAGGCTGAAGTTTCTGTCTAAGCCCTTTCCTCACAACCATGATAAAAGGCATACTTCAAACCAGCACAAGAAGTTTCCTTCTAAGATAGATGATGAGCTTCGTGAGAAGCTTAGAAAGGAAGGGAAATGTTACACTTGCAAAGAACCTTGGACAAAGGGACATAGATGCTATGGAAGAGGGCATTTTAACCACATGGAGACCTATTTTGATTTTGGATCAGAATCTGATCACTCTGAGCAGTGGTCTGATTTTATTGAAAGTGATGAAGAAAAAGATCCAGAAGAGACTGAGGATGAGCAAGGAGGTGGGGGCACATTTTCCCAACTTTCTAGTTTTCAAAAGAATGAATCTTTCAAGGTTCCTGGCATGATTGGAAAGCATCGAATTGTTGTCTTGATTGACACGGGAGCAACGCACAATTTCATTGATGGAGTGGTTGTGAAGAAAGGACTCAAGATTGAAGAGTTCAAAGGATTCAAAGTCATGGTGGTAGATGGGTTTCATATTTCTTGCAATCAAAGGGTTTCCAACATGTCCTTGCAATTGGGAAATCATGAGGTCAAAGATGACTTCTACGTTGTCAGTATTGGAGATACGGATGCCATCCTTGGCATTCAATGGTTGTGATCTCTTGGAGAGATCTCTCTAAATCTACAAACGATGGAGCTAAAATTTCAATTCGATGGGAAGAAGGTGGTGTTAAGAGGAATGTCAAACAAAGGACCTCAGATTGTATCATTCAAAAGAATGGAGAGATTGATTCGACATGATCAAGTTGAGTGGGCAGTAGAGTGTATGGTTCTACCAACTGATCCAGTTGAGTCCAAGAGGCACTGTCCACTTGATATTCGGTCATTACTCACAAAGAAGAGTAAAGTCTTTTTTGATCTACCTCCTGGGCCACCTCTTGATAGGGAATTTGAACACGTCATTGAACTCAAGGAAGGAGCCAAGCTGGTTATCACAACTCCATATAGATATCCTAAGAAGCAAAAAGATGAGATTGAGAAAAACATAAGGGAGCTCTTGTAGATGGGTCTCATACGCCCAAGTAAGAGTCCTTTTGCTTCAGCTGTTGTGTCGGTCAAGAAAAAAGATGGCACCATCCACATGTGCATGGACAACTGTGCTTTGAATCAAAGCACGATCAAGAACTGGTACCCCATTCCTAGGATAGATGAGCTCATTGATGAGCTACATGGAGCCAAGTTCTTTTCAAAGATTGATTTGAGGTCGGGCTATTATCAGATTCAAATGAGGGGATCAAATGTTGAGAAGACGACATTTCGATGCCATTATGGTCACTTTGAGTTTTTAGTCATGCCATTTGGGTTGACTAATGCTCCTACCACTTTCCAGTCTTGTATGAACATAACATTTCAGAATTAGTCGAGAAAGTTTGTGTTAATATTCTTTGATGATATTCTCGTTTACAACAAGACATGGGAAAAACATCTCGAGCATTTGGAGGAAGTGCTTAGCATTTTTGAATCAGAAAGATTCTTTGCCAAAGAGTCCAAATGTGAATTTGGCATGACGGAGCTACTCTACGTTGGCCACATAATCAGTGCTAAAGGAGTAAAGGTTGATCCAAAAAAGATCAAGGCCATAGTAGATTGGCCACCTCAAAAAAACTTGACTCATTTGAAGGGATTCTTGGGTCTTTGTGGTTTTTACAGAAGATTTGTAAAAGGTTACTCACAAAGTGCTGCCCCCCTTACTAATCTCACCAAAAAGGGAGCCTTTGTGTGGTCAGAAAAGGCACAAGAAGTCTTCGATAAATTCAAGAAGATCATGAGTTCATGTTCAACCTTGGCTATACTAGATTTCACCAAGCCGTTTGAGCTGCAATGTGATGCCTCAAGAGAAGGTGTTGGTGTTGTTTTGATGCAAGATAAATATCCGATTGTGTTTGAGAGCAGAAAACTAAGAGGTATTGAGAGAACTTACTCTATCTAGGACAAAGAGATGCTTGCAATCATGCATGCATTGGCTAAATTCAGGCAATATCTGGTGGGGAGCAAGTTTGTTGTCAAAGTTAATCACAATAGCCTCAAGCATTTTATGCATCGAAAGGACTTGAACGAAAGGTAGCAAAAGTGGTGAGTAAGCTTCAAGCTTACGATTTTGGCATTGAGTATGTCAAAGGAAAAAACTATGTTGTAGCAGATGCACTATCTAGAAGGCCTCATTTAAATTCATTGTGTGAGCTTACTGCTGATTGGAAGGAGTTGCTGCTTGCTGATTATGCCAAAAATTAGTTTGCAACCAGCATTATTGAAGGTACTTTTCATGATGAAAGGTACAAGGTGATTGATGGATTGATACACTATAAAGGGAGAATCTTCCAGGTGGCTGATTCTAAGCTCAAGAAGAAGATTTTGTAGACTTTCCATGACATCCCACTTGCTGGTCATCAAGGTTACTTCAAGACCTATAGGCAGATCCGTGAAAGATTTTCATGGAAGGGGTTGAAAGAAGAGGTCTTGCGTTATATCAAGGAGTGTCACTCTTGCCAAATGAACAAGAATGAGCATACATTTCCAGCTGGGTTGCTGCAGCCACTACCAATTCCTAATAAAAAATGGGAAAGTATATCGATGGACTTCATCACAGGGTTGCCTAAGACTCAAGGCAAAGACTGTATCTATAATGTCCCTTACTCGGTTTGCCCTAGAGTTCATCTGTTGATTAGGTTTAAGAATTCTTCTTTTCCAAATGAATGTTCTCTTAATGCAATAACCCTAGATAAGAATCCTGTATTCACCATGTTAACAACATATCTGTTAGCATTAATATCTAGATATCCAAAATATAAGCATAATCACAAAAGTAATAATGAAAACAAAAGAGGAGTGGCATGGGTAGACCCTCTCGAAGCTATCCATCTAAGCCCAAGGGCACAAGCATCCGCTCAGGACAACCCACCCCTTGGCTCCGAGTTGAACGTCCAAACTAAGACCATTCCATACTCGGAGTGGCGTACTTAGTGGAAACACTGGTACTTGCTTTCTCTAACGATGTCAGCACCTTGGAAGACACTTGACTTATTGGGGATAGTCGAGGGAGCGAATAAGTGGCCCGGGCCTACCACCCCTCCATGGTCGTAGTGGACTATGAGTGGAACCCCCACCCCTCCATGGCCCACCCAGGCCTTGGGACTAGGCGGACTATGAGTGGAATTTCCACCCCTCCAGGGCCCATCCCTGCCTTGGGTTCCGGGGGCGGACTTAAGTGGGGTTTTTAGGCACCACTTCCCTCACGCCCTTCCTCCCAATGCGTTGCAAACACTTGTGAAGACAATCTTTTAAGCAATCAAATACATTTGCATTTATCATTGATTCTTATGTAAATATCAAATCTACTCTTAGAAATTTCTGATCATATTATAAATCAAAGACAAAATAAAAATACATCTATTGACCTTATTCTAGATATCTTATGGTTAGAACAAACAATAATAAATACATCTACTCTTCCTTACTCAACAGATTCTAAACATATCATGATTGGAAGCAATTAATAATAAATACATCTATTGATTCTACTCTATAACTTATGAACATATTATAAAACAGAAGGCATGCCTTTCGATTTTCCATTTTATATCTTTAGCAGATCTGCTGTATTTTACTCTTATATTTCTCATTCTTTCTTCCCCCTAATTATCTATATGAATTTATTTATATATTTATAAATATTCTTACACATGTTACATGTATAACCATATATATCTTTTATATCTGCTTCTTAACTTCTTAATCTGCTGTGTTGCAAATTCTATCAACTATTGTTGAATGGTTTTTCTATTCTGATGTTTGGAAATACTAAATATTAATTGCTAAGTGAGTAACCTCACCTGATTTGCTGTACTCAGATCCTTTTACTTGCCTTTCTCTTCACTCCCAATTCATACTACCTTATTTCATTCCTACATCTGTTGTTTACTCAGAAATATCTCTCTCCGATTTCTTATCTTCTTTTTATTTCTTTTTTTCACCTTCTATTCTATCCCTTTCCTCCCTCCTCTTCTTGTTTGGAATACCTTCCTTATATGTCTCTACAAGGCACGACCTTTCACTTCACCTGCAGTTCCTAAAGATCGTGTCTCTTCCTATCACCGATTGTTTTGTTCTATTAATAATAAGGATTGCTATTATTAATAGTATTATGTTTGTTATGTGCGTTGGTTTGACTAACTACTATTTATCTCTTGCCTTGCTAGGGATCATTGCTTAGACTATGGTATTTAGGTATTAATTAGGGCAGAGGTATATATTATTATTTTATTTTATCATTTTATTATTATTTTTATTATTATGATACTTATAATAAAAGATATTAATGGTTCTTATTAATTATGATAATTGTAATGTTCATTTATTCATTTACTTAATTGAGGCATAACTATTATTAATTTTACTATGAATATTATTATTATAATAAAATCAATTTATTCTATTTTGCATTATAATAATTGTTTTATAATTGTAATACTATCTGCGATAATGATAATTATAATAATATTTAGATTGCTATTTTATTTTTTTATATTTTTGATATTTATTTATTTATTTCATTTATTTGTATTTTAAGGTGTTATAATTTCGGGAACATGACAGTATCTATGTTGTTGATAGATTAACCTAGTTTGCTCACTTCTTCGCAATTACTAGTTCATTTTCAGCAGCTCAAGTTGCAAAATTGTTCTTTCATGAAGTGTTTATATTACATGGGTTGCCGAAAAACATTGTGAGTGATAGGGACAAGAAGTTCCTAAGCACCTTTTGGCAAGAAGTTTTCAGGTTAAGTGGTACAGTGCTCACTCCAAGCACTAGCTATCACCCACAAACTGATGGGCAAACAAAGCTTGTGAACAAATGGTTGGAGGGCTATCTTAGAAACTATGTCTCGGAGCAGCAAAAAGCTTGGGTGAAATGGCTTCACTTAGGAGAATACTGTTACAATTCATCATTCCGCATGTCCATCAGGATGTCCCCATACATGGCTCTCTACGGTTATGAGGCTTCTAGCTTTTCCGATTTGGTGTTTGGTGATAGCAAAGCCCCTCAAGCCAAGGATATGTTGCAGCGAAGTCAAGATATTTTGAAGTCCTTGAAGAACAATCTCCAGATAGCACAAAATCAGCAGAAGACGTACGTTGATCAGCAGCGTGTTGAACGCACATTTGAGGTTGGTGACATGGTCTATCTTAGACTTCAGCCCTACAAACAGTCTACTCTCAAGAAGAGTGGAGCAAAGAAACTCAAACCACGTTTTTATGGACCATTCAGAGTCAACATAAAGGTTGGAGCAGTGGCTTATGAGTTGGAGTTACTAGCAAGCAACAAAGTTCACAATGTCTTCCATGTGTCTCGCCTCAAGAAGGCGCTTGGGCACAACGTTGTTGCTTCATCAGATTTGCCTCCTTTAGATGAGGAAGGACAGTTGGTTTTGGTTCCAGAAGAGATCATTGATTCCAGAGAGCGTTCTTTGAGGAGGACAATAAAAGAATACTTGGTGAAGTGGATGAATTTGCCTTTGGAGGATGCAATTTGGGAGAATGAGGAGATTTTGCAGCATCCGGACTTGCAATTGGTTGAGGGCAAGCAATCTTGGGGAGGGCAGACTGTAATGTCCCCTTCTCAGCAGTGATCAGTACTGTTGATCGCTAGCCTATTCCAGAGGCTCATAGGCTAGTTGCAAGCTGAAATTAGAGTTTCCTATTTTCTAGGAGGATGTTTCTGCATTTTTCTGAGGTGTGCACTTGGAGTTTGGGATTTTGGATTGCGATTTCTTTATGGGTTTTCAGAGAGCTTCACAACGGTATTGCATGCACTTTGATTTGAGCAACTTTCTGAATTTACTGTTTTTTAGTAAATTCTATTTTTGGCAGTAGTCCTGTTGGCATCAACACAATGAGCTTCCCTCTATAGGCAGTCCAGTGGGTAATGTTGATTTTGGCTTTGTGGCGAAATTGTTGGTGGATATTGATTTAATTAAGTTGCAAAGGTTATATTTTAATTTTATGACCCCTTGGCCTAATATTATAACTTTAAGTTGTTTTGAAAAGGGGGCTTGAAGGGTGGATGCCTCATCAGGAGGATATTTGAAAATATTTCAAAAGATGATAAAATATGAGCTTGAAAAGTAGGACACCAACTTTGGAGGAGAGCATTATTTTTATTAAAAGAATTATTTCATTCTTGAAAGGGACACCATTTTGAAGGATGAGTTGAAGTCAAGTCAAAAAACCTAAAACCTCTTGGACTAGGCGCACCTTCTAGAAGCTATTGGGATTCTTTTCAAGAGTATAAAATGAGGCTTCTATTCTTCATTTTGGCTATCTGATGTCTACTATACCGTTATGCTGTAGGAATGATTCCAGGCAAAGTGCTTCGAGGAATGCATACCTCCTAGCAAGGGTTAGTCTTCGTGTTTGAAAGATATCACCTAGCTGATTGAAGACTATTTCTCATTCAGAGAAGATAGATTGAGCTTCAATGGAGTTTGTTGTAGTTTTTGAGCTTTTTTGAGTTTGCTGGTTTAGCATAGCTGAAAGTTGATTTTTCTCATAAGTCATAGAGTAAATTTTATTTTGTTCTGGGTATTTGATAATTGTGTTTCTCTGCTAGGGGCGGCCATTCTTGGTAATTTGCAGATTTTAATATCAAACTTTGGATTTTTGGCATCTTCCTAGAGGGTCGTACCTTCCTGGAGATTGCATTGGGTTTTGTGCAAATTTATATTAATCTTTTTGATGAGGTTTATTCATTGGATTTGGGGCGCTATCATTGCTAGAAGCATTTGCAAGTGTTTTCAGGTCTTTTGGGGGACTTTTGAGGATTTTATGAGCATTTTAGTGGTTTGCATAGTTGTTGGTCTATCATATTAGATTGTAGAAGTTTTTCATTTTGAGTTGAGTTCTTGTGGAATGAGTCATTTGGTGATAGGAGTGATAATATATATTTGCAGCATTGGGATATCTCTAATTTAGTGTTATATGCAGGAAATCTATCTCATTGTAAGGTTGTACAGTAGTATTGTCAGCTATCTTTCACTTCTTGCTAAGTTGCATTGTAATTTCCACAATTGTGGAAGAGATTGGTCTTGATCCAGTCTTTCTTTATTGCACTTTCCTTTCTGTATTGCTTGCTGGAAAGTGGAAGGGGTCGGCAAGCCGCCCATTTACTTATTGTACTTGCATTGTAATCATCATACTGCTGATTTGTTGAGCCGCCATCATGCTCCTGCTGAAATACGCGGTCGAGTTGCATACATCTACTTTCCAACATTGTACTTTCGTGATTTGAAGACTAACGATTCCCAATGCCATATGCTCACACCTTGCCTAGCATTGGGATCCTGGTGTACATTCTTGGTGTAGGGTTACATTCCAGCAGTTGATTCGGATTTGAGCTAACCTTAACGGGTGCTTGTTATATTGAGTTGCTCATTGAAAAATTCAAGAAAAAATTGGTTGGTTCATTTCAGGATGGCCCAGTCCTTGAACGCCCACCTGTGCCAGTGTTGCTCCAATAGCAAAGTTCAAATCATCTATGTGCACGTGAAATTCCTTGTCCCAATCTGGGTACGCCAAGATCGGCGAACTGATCAATTATACCTTCAATTCTTGGAATGCCCCTTATCGTTCTTTTGTCCATTCGAACGGTTGCTCCTTCCTTGTAAGTATGTCCAACGGGTACAAGATCTGGGCAAAATTCTTTATGAATCTTTTGTAATAACCGATGTGACTAAGGAATGATTTCACTCCCTTGACATTTTACGGAGTTTCCATCTGCACAATCACTTGAATTTTTTCCGGATCGGTCTTCAATGCTGCCTTGCAGACGATGTGTCCGAGCAGTTTTCCTTGAGGTACCACGAACTGACACTTCTTGAGGTTGAGTGCCAACCGGGCTGCTTTGTAGTGTTCCATACATTCATGAAGGGCCTTCAGGTGTGTTTTCTCATTATTGAAAATGGACCAGTCATCGAGGAACACCTTGAAATTCCCCACGGACATCTTGTCAAATATATGTAGTATGATCTGTTGGAAGGTTGCTGGAGTGTTGCACAGACCGAACGACATTCTGTTGTACACATACACTCCGTCCTCGACAATGAAGGTTGTCTTGAGTTTGTCCTCCTCAACTATGCTTATTTGGTTATATCCTGAAAACCCGTCGAGGAATGAAATACAGCTCGTGCCCGAGCACTTCCTCCAAGATTGAATCAGTGAATGGGGTCGGGAAGGGATCCTTTATTGTCACTGCATTGAGGCTTCGAAAGTCCACATATCTTGATATGTTCTGACTCCTTCAGAGATATCACTATTGGTGACACCCAGTCACTTACTTCAACCTTAAATATAATTCCAACCTCTAACGTTTTCTCAATATCCCGTTGCACCTTCGCAGCGTAGTTTTTGCTCATCCGGTACGGTCATTTCCGCATGGGTTGTGCTCCGGGTATAAGCGGAATTCAGTGTATGCACAATTCCGGAGGTACGCCCTTCAAGTCCTTGTATGTCCATGCGAAGACGTCCTTGTACTCCATGAATATTTTGAAGGTGGCTATTTTCAGTATGGGGTTCCAATCATCTCCCACTAGGATCGTACGGGGATTACCTTCTTCCCTGAGGTTGACCTTTTTTATATTTGGTTCCTTGTACTTGATGACTTTATCTCCTTCGAAGTGATGTGCTGATGTGTCATCCACTCTGGCCACTCCTTTATATTCTCCGTACTCGAGAGGGAACGGTTGGCTTGTTGATGCTTCGTCCTCCCTCATCCCTTCCTCTTTGACTTGTAGCATATTTCAATCTTGTTGGAAAACTTCGTAATCCTCCATTTGCCAGTGGAATAGTCCGCTCAAGGAATTTGTCTCATCTTTCAAGCACTCTTGGAGGTCTAGAATTCCTTCGTCATTCGACTCTATGGTTCCTCCTTCCTCCATGTTGCCTCTTTCTCCGATTCAAAGTATGATGCTAGTTCTTCACTCACTGTTTGATTTCTCAGGTTGATCACGTACTTCCTTCCGTTCCTCTCTATGGACAACGTGTTTCTTTTCCAATTATGATTTGCCTGGCTGCCACTAACCACTCTCGTCCAAGCAACGCATCGTGCACCTTCCTCTGCATTAGAATGACTATGAAGTTCAGTAGGAATGGCTGTGTTTTGATCACCACCTTTTGTGCCATCAACATTCCCAACGGTTTGATGCCATGCTAATTGACACCAACGAGTTGGAATGTCGATGGCCAGAGTGTTGGCTTCTCTAGACTCTTCCATGTGACTTCGGGTAGTACGTTGACCCCTGATGCTCCGTCGACGATAGTATTTGTGAGAGTGCTCCGTCTGATCTCCATCTGAACAATTGTTGGCATCTTTCCAATGTTTGTTGTTAGCAGTACGGGGTCAATGGTTTGTTTGCCGTATGGTGGCGGTTCTGGTACCATTTCTTGCCTTCAGTCCTCTGATCCCAATTGCTTGCCATCCTCGACTATGTTCGTCATTGCCAGTCCCAATTGCGGCAAAGTCTGGAGAAGGTTAGTTACTTTTATTAGTACGGTGGTCTGTAGTACCTGCCGTACAATGTTGGTTTCTGCCTTGAACCGCTGAGAGGTTCTTGGTTTCTCCAGAGGTGTTTTTGTTTTCCTTCGTCATCGCTAGTTCCACTTTTGCTTTTGCTTCCTTTATTCTTTGTTTTTTCGTATGTGGATCTGAACATGTTGCCTTTTTCACTTGCGCTCTGGTAATCACGCGCTCTGGTAATTGCCAGTACCTCTTGTTCTTCCATTTCTAGCATGTGGATACCCTTCTGCTTAGGACATTCATTGTCTTCATGGTCGCCTGGTCCACCCACTTACACAATCTTCATCCCGAACCTTGATCGTTCTGATAGTCCCTGGTGAAGTGGCCCCATTCGTTGCATTTCCGGCATTGGATCATGGGCCGTCCTTTGCCATCCTATTGTATCTTACTTTGCGGGGCACTATTGTTGCTCCTTTGGTTATTTCGATACCCTCCAAGGGACGCATTGAAATTGTTCTGGGATTCTGATGGTGTGTTCAGTGGTGCCGACGGTTCTCCTTGAGCGAAGAGTACTTGTGCACTCTTTGCTTTTAAGTTGTATGGGCATTCCTTGACGGAATGTCCCATCACTTGGCAGATATTGCAGAACAACTTCTTCGGACAGTTTGCCTTTTTGTGATCTTCCCCATTGCAGTCTATACACCACAATTCTCTGGCCTTCAATTCTTTCATCATTCTCAACATATCTTTTTGGAGTGCTTGCATTGTTTTTGACTCTCCGTTGCTATTGTCTGTACATATCCATCGCCCGATTGTACGCTTCAGTGTACGACGACGGAGGTACGACTTTTATTTTCGTTCTCTATATCCATTGCTCGATTGTACGCTTCAGCGTAGGATGACGAAGGTACAACTTTCATTTTTTTCCATAATGACGGAAGTAAGCCTTTGATGAACCACCTTTTCTTTAACCTGTTAGCCAGTTGGGCTTCCAACTTCCCCAACAAGTCATTCAGTCTCCAGTTATAGGTACGCACATTCTTGTGCTTCCCTTGCTTCGTGTTGTAGATCTTTGCTACAATCTCACTATCATCCCTCAATAATTTGAACTTGTCTTGGAATGCCTTCTTGAGTAATCTCCATGATGCCTTGTGTACTTGGTCCAATTTTGTGTACCAGCCGATGGCACTGTCTCTGCTGGAAATACTTTCAGCCAATAGTCCAGATCGTCCTATCTGTTGGCTATCCAAATTGTATTGCACATTTTGCAATGCCATACTAGATCTTTTGACCCGTTTCCCTTAAATTTTGATAGCTTCTGTCGCTCAACTGGCGAAGTCACCATCCTTCCCCAATGCCCTCCTTGTATCTTTCTTCTACGTATGGAGTGCTGAAGGGTCCTTCATCCCTTCCCTCAACAAAATTTTGATGTGCTCTTCCGATAGATTGGTCTATTTCCTCAAGATTTTCATGTGCTCTTCTAATACTTTGGTTTATCTCAGCTAGGTTCTCATTAAATTCTTTATCAATTTGTCTTAGTCTTCGTAGCCGGTTTTCTTGCTCCTGTAGCCTGAGTGATCGCCGAACCTTCTCTTCTCGAGTTTCGTGTCCGATTGGTACTCAGTTCTTGTCTTTGTTAGGCTGTACGGGCATTAAAGGTTGTTCACGCGATCATTGGTTGTCGAGAGTACGTCTCTGGCTAGTGTCTTGTTCTTCCTCTTCTCGTTTGGTTCGCTCCTCGTACTGCTGCAATATTTGTTGCCTTTAGTGTTCCTAGTCACTTTCCGCCCAAAGGTCCTGCAAGATGATGAAATGGCGGGCCAACAGTCTTGGCAGACAGTTGATGAGGTGCTCAACTTTGTCATTCATGTGCAATCTATCCTAGATGGCTGCTTGAGGGATCTCTCGCCGGAGAGCTTCCCTTCGTACGTGGTCTCTTAGTGATATATCCCATAGATTCACCAAATCTTGTGTCAACTCGTCTTCCCTTTTCTTCATTAGTTTCCACAGGCTCTTTCGTCAATCGACCTATTACACTGCCATCTTACTGATGAGTGATTTCCCTGGTACGCTTAGGCAACGACGCCAAATGTTTACTTCATAGGATGTATTTCAATGTACTACAAAAGTAAACTAGTTATGCACAGAACATAGATACGTACAACATATTCCAGAACACAGAATGCATGAAATAAGGAATGCTTCTATTCATTTATCCATAGTAAATTATCAACATTACAATCATATCACTGCTAATAATACCATCATCATAATGTCTTCCCGACTACAAGGACTCAGTACATATAACGCTTGGCAGTGGTTGAGCAACCAATCGTCGTGACATTTCATAACAACCCATTGACCACTAATGGGGACTTAACTACCCGAGAGTATATATGACATTCACTACATTAATTATTTGTATTACAACTATAGTTTAATTGAACATAAACAACTGGCCAACTATAGCCGACCATGCTACGACCGACTACAACTAAGACAATAGTTACGCTTTCACTTTTCTTTAGACTACTTTTTCTTAGAAGTTTGTTCTTCCTGCTTTTTGGAAGCTTTAAGCATTTGTGCTTTAAAACGTTGATTTTTGGAGTACATTAATGATTATAAAATTTGGGCATCTTGTAACTTGTAGAAAGTGCTTTGAGCATAAGATATTTTGAATGATAGTTGATGGTACACTTATGCTGCTGAAATAGCTGTCCATCTTTTATTGTGTCTGCATTATGGTATTTGTGATTTCAGTGATTAAATTGAGGTTGAATGACACCATAAAGCTTTGTTTTAATGTCATCGATTCATTGAAGTGGTAGCTTTGCATGCAATTTAGTTATTCACTTCTAGAAATCATTTGTCATTCATGTTAAAGTTGTTATTCCTCTTAAGATCTTGTTTGCATCTGATTAGTGATCTCTATTTCAGCAAGTGGGAAGGTGTTATTCATATTTAGAGTTAGTTATTTTCATTCATAAATCTATAAAATCTCACTTGTGAGACAAGAGCTGTTTCTAGTCTTGTGCTTTTACTCAAGACAGACAAACAAATAGGTTAGTTATTTTATGCAAAACCCTTGGAAGAAATATTGTATAGTGTGAATAATTGTATATTTTGTCTATGACTTAGTGTTTAGGGTAACTTAGGTGTTAGGGAGTTTCAAACCATCCACGATCAACTTCATGGCCTTTATGCAATCAGAGCAACAGAGAAACCGCCTTCAGTGCTAAGATAGAACACCCAACACAAACAAAATACTCCATGGCTGAACAACACAAGCAACTCCATACCACCAGGTTAGTTATTTTATGCAAAACCCTTAGAAGAAATATTATATAGTGTGAATAATTGTATATTTTGTCTATGACTTAGTGTTTAGGGTAACTTAGGTGTCAGGGAGTTTCCCCTTATAATTTTAAGAGACATTTTACCTCATATACTATTTCGGTCCGAGTTGTCTCAAAAGAGGAATTAAAATGCTAACAAGGTGTGGTGAGGTTGCCACACAAGACTTGCATAGTGCAGCTAGTGGAATGGTTCTAGGGTCGCTTGTGATTCTAACAAACCAATTGATGACATTGATGCTCTTGATTGTAGTCAATGTACAATGTCCATTATGTGTTTTGATAATATTGGTTATCCGAATATGTATTAATTGTTGTCAATTTCGGGTAGTTATAAGCGTCAGTTGGTTGACGGTTGTGTTTTTCTTGGCAACTGTCAGGTCCTTTAAATAGATTATGTATCATCAAGGAAAGGAGTATGATCTAGTCGGATTGACTTTGATCCTTGGCTGACCATCTTTGGTCTTCTTTTGTAATAATTTCATGTATGAATAAAGAAATATTTTACTCATGTATCCGGTATGCATTATTATCTATATTTTTAATTCATGTATTTAATTTATCAGATACAGCAGTAAACATTGATGAAGAACAATATGAAAACTATTGATTTATAATTTTGCATTGATTTGAAATTGGACATTAAATAGTCAATTATCTTTACCAATTATCAATTGTGTTTTCATTTCTATCTATCTATATGGTACAGCTGAATCCAGCTGTACCAAACTTTGGGATAAAAAATCAGCATACTGTTGAACCTGGACCTGGACCAACAACATGGGAGGAAGCCTTAGGAGTGGTATGTTGATTCAAAGCAAGGAAGATGTTGGAGAGGGGATGCTAAATCAAAATGAGGAAGGCTTAGTAAAGGGTATGCTGATATTGTCCATTTGGAAGGAAAATAATTCATTGAAGGAGTTATTGTGAGAGGGACTGTAAATCATTGACCAAAGAAAAAAGAGAAATTGCCGTTCAAGGAATCCGTTGTCAATCCTGCTGTATAGGGACAAATTGCTGTTCAAAACTGTAATTTAACTAGCATATCTATATTTAGAAAAATCTATGTAAAATAAACCGAGAGATATCCTTCTCGAGACGTTTATTGCATTTATATGGTGCAAATTTAATTTAAAATAGGCACCTTGAGAAGGATATTAAGATTAGAAATATGGTTATGGTTAAGGTATAAAATCACAACGAGGGTTAGAATTCTTAAGATTAGAGTTAAAATTAATAATTATGAAATTTGAAAATAATTAAGTTGTTTAAGAAACTACTAAAAAACATAAGTATTATTTAAATATTTTTTTTATCATTATTTAATATTTAACATTTTATATAAATATTATTTAATATACTATAATTTAATATAAAAATTAATAATAAAATTTTAGATTTTATTCTAAAATTACAATTAGTAGTTGTTGAATGATTTTTAAATTATAAAATTATAAATTAAAATACTTAATTTTGTTTGTGATGTCAAATATAAAAATTAATAATAAAATTTTCTATTATCCACGAGGACGTGTCCCCTATGCTTTTTGCCCATTTCTCGTACCGAGTACGAAACGGGGACGTGGGTACGACTAGGAAACGTACCCTGGCCGTCCCTTTTTTCCCTCCAAGTACCCGAAACTTCCAAGGGACTTTTGGCCAGATTTTAGGGGACTTGGGTACTGCCCAGCCGTACCTCAATCGTGCCGGGTACGGCTAGCAGTACCCTATGGCCCAACAAAGAAAAAAACGTTTTTTTAAAAAAAGTCTTTTTTTATAAAATAAAAGCTATGAGCGGGTCCACAAGGGATGCCCCATCACACTTGACCTAATGTAAGTGTCATATACGCTCCGATGATGAGGGCAATGCTGATTTAGACCTACTTTTTGTTGATTAGGGACACTGGACAGCGATACATTTTTTTAGTTTTATGTTTATCATGTCATTTCATAGTTGAAACTTTGAGCCTTTGGGCATTTTGGTTATAATTATCAGACTCTTATATGATATGTATGCACATTGATAATGGAAAACATTTGAATTTTGTTAATTTGTTTGTCGCTTCTCATGTGAAATCTCAATTCAAGTCTAATGATATGTAATAAGTTTATACAATGTCTAGAATGAATGCTTTATCAATGTTATGCTATGAACATTTGAAATTTCTCTATATTTTAAAAAATTTCCCTATTTTTTTTATCAGTCGTCCCCTAAAAAATGACCCAAAAGTACCCCCGTACCAGAAACTCGTCCAGACGTACCGGGTACTCGCCGTCCCCGAAACCCCGTGGAGCATAGAAAATTTTAGATTAAAATAATTATTTTTCTCTAAGTTGTTTTATCATTAAAGATGAATTTAAAAACTAATATTAAGACATTATTAACTCTAACCCTAATTATTAAACTTAGAAATAGAAATCTAGACTCAAATATATATTTTTGTTGTTTAAAATAGTTTATTAATGTCAAACTTATACATTAATATTAAGATACTAATAATCCTAATTTAAACCCAAATTGTATCCCACAACTCTAATTGAATCTTAAACCTAACCCTTATGTAACCCTAACCATAGAGTTTAATTAGCATTGAGATTTAATTGAAGTTAGAATTAGAATTCAATTAGAGTGAAAGATAAATCAACAATTACCATATGGATTTGTGCAGATGAACAATGATTGGTACTTATTTTATTTAAAATTTTCTGATTATTAAATCTATAAAATAAGCCCAATGTTTCGCAAAACTCATCGTGAAAGCTTACATCGTATAAGTTTGTAATTGCTTATTTCTCTGTCTAATTCTGGAATTATTTTCTTGTAAGTTGAACCCCTAGGCCCGTGAGAGTTAGTGGCCATTCAAATCAAAGGAGACCACATTTCACATTGCTTTGGCCAATATAAATAACTCTCTCAATGGACTTTTACAAGAAATCGAACACCCAATGTTTCAACAAAGATACCCTTGTCACCTCTTCAATCTATTGCTTGGGGACTTACAAGTCATAAAATACAATCAATGGTTGTGTTAATAAGCAGGAAGGAGGGTTAGCAATTCTCAGGCATTGTCGTCAGTATTTTGAATGGAACGAAGCCCATTGAAAGAATTTATAGTGTTGAACGAATGAGAGGGGATGGTACTGCTCTAGCACAAACATTTCAGCATTGCAAAATCCAAACAGTTCTCATTTCATTAATAACTTTAATGTTAGTAAAGGCATGTAATGGATCAAGAAAGAAGAAAATAGAATGAGAGAAGAATGAGGCACAATATTTATTTATTTACTAGGTCATAGAGGTTACAGATCAGTTATAATAGGATGTTTATATAAATAAACATTTTTTATTTTGTTTATGTAAACATACACATTTATTTAATATATTTAATACTTCTATAATGACTAAATCAGAAACAACCCCAAGTTTGTTCTGAAATTTGACAAAGAGAATAGGATCAAGAGTTTTTTCTATTAGATCAATAGACCGTCCTAAGATGTGTAATAATAGAAATGAATGTCTTCAAGATCAACTAGTTTCTCAATGTAGTGATGATGAATCTTAATGTGTTTGGTGTGACCGTGTGAGTATGATAAATTGAATTTTTCACCAACTTAAATACGCCTTGATTGTTATAGAAAAGTGGAGGTGTATGTTGAAAAAGCTAGAAATCAGATTACTTGACTCTATTTGTGAACCCCTTTTCATGAATGTATGATTTTATTATCATCATTGAACGTTTATCACATTATCTATTTTTTTATATATTCTTGTACATAAAAAGATCCCAAATAGTCTAGGCAATAAGGTTGTCGCACTACACAAATTTTCTGTCTTGAATTCTATTGTTGAGTTCTTTACAAAATACTGTGTAAATATTTGACCCATAATTACATAGACACTGCTTTTCAAGACCTTTAATATTGTTACAATTATATATTCTTGTACATAAAAAGATCCCAAATAGTCTAGGCAATAAGGTTGTCGCACTACACAAATTTTCTATCTTGAATTCTATTGTTGAGTTCTTTACAAAATACTGTGTAAATATTTGACCCATAATTACATAGACACTACTTTTCAAGACCTTTAATATTGCTACAACTAGTATACATATCTTAAATACATCTATCTAAAAAATGTTAACAGATATCAATTTGGAACTATTTTATTTACTTCCAAGTTATGTTATTTTACTTTATTTACTAGATACATGGATACATAAAGATTATTCTATTTGCATTGTTTTAAATCATAAATAAAATTTAAACATCCATTAAAAAATATTGTTTATTTTCAAAATTTTATTTATGTTTGATCTATATTTTTAGTTTTGTTTGAAGCAGCATTAAATTCAGCCAAAACTTGATTGTAAGTGTTCTTCTTTTCCTTTTCAAAATGTAGCAAGAAAGCCTGAAAATAAAACTGTAGAGAAGTGTAGAAAGAAAGCTGAGTTGATGCATTCCACCCATGATGAATATACCTCTTTTCTCTAATCTAACCAGCGAAGCGGATGGGAAACCACTGATTCTCTTTCTCGAAACCTGTCGTTTGTCGCCACTGACACGATCTGATACTTCGCTGCGACATGAAAGGGCGTGCTAGGTAATGCAGCAGTTGCCTGCGCCATTTTTTGTCCTTATAGGGTTAATATTTTTGGGATACAGGATAGATATTATGGGAGTGCTGTATCTGCGTGTATCCGGCATGGTTTAAAGAAAATAGTTTTATTTTGGTATGACCGGTCACTGTATCTAAGCCGCATCATATCAGTATCTATACCTGGTACGGTGGTATGCGCACCAGGGGGGAGGGAGTGGCTATCCTGGAAATTTGCCTCAATCACAAGAAGATTAAGATGAAATATATAAATACACATTATATTTGCTCCATGCCATCCACTATCAATACATACTGACCCAAAATAAATTAATTTAATTCCCCATCCTTAATTTTTTAGGGATATATTGTTACAGGTTTTCCTTATTTATTGCCCTCCTAGTAAATCTCTGTTGTTAATGTGTTGGACATGATTTCATTCAACTTATGAGTTGAGAGTGTTGCAACATGCTATTCCAGTCTTGGGGTTCCATCAGCTTCCTTTAAGGACTCAGTCTTGCTCTTCTTTAGCTGCTACTCAAATTTTATGTGTTCAGTTCTACTGTTGAGTTAAGAGGGATTTCAGCAAGTTTTGTATTTCCCTTCCTTTGTTTTGTTGTTCATGTAAAGTTTATGGTATTAACTGTCATATACTCTTAGAAATTGGCAATCTTAGTTGAGAACATTCTTTTGGCGAGTTCTATTAACATTTTATTCTCTGTGCTGCTGCAGTTTTATTGGTATCAAGCGTCTAGTCTTTGGTGGAAAGCGGTTTGGTGATTGGGAGGAAGGCATGACTTCAGTTGAATTTGGATACAAAAAATACATGATTTGAACTTGGAAGTGTCAATTACATCTACAAGAAGTTACTGCCTTGATCACAAGATGGTTCATAGATAGGCCACTGTGAAGAAGCATGGAGCATTTTCAGAAGCTTCCTACTGTAAGGATGTAGTATGATGGTTTTGCAAATAGAAAGCCACATATATTAACAACTTATTGCAGGATATCTAAATAACATTACCATATTCAACTTTTCTCACCAAATTCGATAGAATAATATTCAAACTTAATGTACTTTATAAAATAATTAAGCTGCAGAGAGCCAATCAATATAACATAGAAATAGAAGTTGTAATGATTGTACCGATTTCAAAGCCTCATCTTGTAGATAAAGAGATACAAAGTGAATTAGCGACACTTGGATATGCCAAGAAAATGTTGTGAAGAAGAATTTTTTTCTTAACTAATAGTCAATTCATTAAACTACTGGCAAAAGTATACAACGTAAATAATTGCCAATTTTAGTTGTTCTTTTTGTTAAAGATAGAAAAGCAAAATGCATACAACAAGCATAAATGATGTAAATGGTATTATGGAGCAGCTGACTAGGACATGCCATAATATTGAACGTTTAGATATACAACACATGAAGAAAGTAACAACAGAACAATAGAGCATTGCCATTGAAATTCTTTAGTAGATAAAGATTCAAATGATAATTAGGTTTAAAACTAAGTTGTCAAATCGGGTACGGGCACGGGGGTTTGGGTACGGATACGTCTGTACCTATATATATGTGAAACCTAATATATAATTACTATTTTACTAAAATTAATAAATTTACATTATAATTATTAATAATGAATATATTACTATTAAATTATTAATTATTATTATTTTAAAAATTAATATTAATAAAACAAAACATTGATTTATTTATAAAATTATATATTTAAAATTTAATATATATTGAATATTTTAAAATGTATATAGTATATTATTATTAATTTATTATACAATCTACAACTAATAATAATAAAATAAAAATGAATAAATCAATAAATCAATAATATGTATTATTATTAGAATTTGTAATATTATTAATTATATTATTATTATTTAATATTAATCATGATTATACAAATTATAAAATACAATATAAAATACAATCTATATAGTATATAGAATTTAATTCTTTAATAATTGTTATAATAATATTATAATCGTACAATAACGAAAAACCTAAAAATCACACAGTAATTAAAGAACAGTTGGTGAAATTGACAGAAAACGAAAGAGGAAAATGCAGGATGACGCTTGCTGGTCAAAGACTCCGCTCAGGTAGATGAAAGGACGTGGCAAAAATTCTACATAGATGTGGCAAAAATTCTACATAGATGACACAATAAAAACTCAGGCGTGGTAGAAATCGACATTGTTTACTCATAGTTAGGCAAAAAATTCATTGGTGGAGATAGATAAGAAGGTGCTTGATTTGTAATTAGAGGTTTACAAAATAACTTGCAAATTAATCCTGATTATTGTTTTTCCTCGATCCAAACAGAATTGTGTGATTATGTTGTTTAACCGTTGAAATTACAAACTAAGACTTAATCCTTTACAGAACTCAATGAAATTAACTACTTACTAACATTTTGTAATTAGAACTTAAATGCCAAATTGAAAATATTGAAAAGAAATTAGAGAGAATGTACGAAAACTTGCACAAAATTTCTCACAATCTCTCTCACTTTTACAATTTTGGTGTATAACAACACCTTGCAATTCTTCCTTCAAAAAATAATTCAACTCTGACAAAGGAATTATTTTTCCAAGTAGACTTGCTTAATTCTCAAGCCAAAACTCTCCCCCTTTTATACAAATTTATTTGCTAATATGGGCTAAAACCATATTATTTTGCAAATATACCCATATCTCCTTTAAAAAGTAAAAATATTTGCAAACCCCCACTTTACAATAAAATCTCCATAATAATCTCCTCAATATTGGCCCTTATAATTTGGGCTTACAAAAATAATTTCCCGGAAGCCTAAAAACTCCCTTAATCCATTAATTTATTTTAAGCCTCCTTAACTATCAAGTAATGGGCTTCTAAAATTAAAATCCTCATTTATAGGGATTATTATATCATTTTTCTTTTAAAAAGGTTTAATATAACCCATCCCCTTTTTAATTGGGCCTCCTCCACTTTTGAGGGGTCAATCCCTTATTTATATGGTTATTATTTTAAAATCCCTTTAAATATTATGTTAAGGTTGAAATTATATTTAGGAGAATTAAATCTTATTGAAAGATTTATGTATACGAAGGGATTTTTCTTTTCCATGAAGAGTGGGAAGGAAAGAGGATTTTAAGGCATTGGTTATGGGATCTAATCCCACTAAATCCTCATTATTTTTCTTTATTTTAATTTTTAAACCATACATCTTTTAATAATTATGGTTATTATTTAAGCCAACTCACTACTCCTGCCATGTCACATGCCATGTGTCCCGCAAAGTGTCAAGTTCTGGTGATGCCATCTCATCATTTTGACCAAACTTCGACTAGTTGTATCTTGCTCATTCAGACTCTATTTTCAACGAAACAAATGATGTTGGACTCGTGGCGATGACCTCTTCATCATGACATTGACTTTGACCAATTTGGAGATGATGAATTTTTCGCCTTTTTCCTGGCTCCTTAATTCGCTTGTTTGACTGAACCTTTGACTACACATAACTTTTGCATACAGGCTCCTTTTGAGCCCGTTCAAGTTGCGTCAGGATTGTGTAGGCGAGCTTTGCGTGATGATGTTGGTTTCATGAGATTATGAGATTGTGAAATTTTTAGGTTTTCCAGGATCCACTTGGATCAACGCCCCTAAAAAGGAGTAAAGAAACCAAAAATGAGTTCTTTTACTCATAGCTATGAGTTTTACTCCTTTGAAATGATCAAAATCGCATTGGAAAAGTCAAATCGAATCCACAGGTAAAAATCCGATTACTGGACGATTCCAAGATGATTCGATTTCGTTTCCGTTTTCGAAACGATTCTGATTCTGAAATGATGCCCTGGGAGCAACGATTCGATAACTTAGGTTTAAAGAAGTTTAAATTGAAGAAGTTGAAAAATGTAACTTTAGAACATGAAATATTTTCAAACTTATGATTTGGAAGTACAATTAAATCTTGAAAATGAACAATTATAAAGCAGAAGAAATATCTTAGCTTATAAGCACTTTTAAGTTTGCACTTCTTTTTTATCTTTTTCTTTTAGTGTATTTTGTACTATTATTGAGAGTAATTTATTCAAATATAATGTGCACAATAAGTACTTGCAATTTGCATGGAATACATTTTAAATTATGAACTTCTTTTTCTCTTTTTATTTTGATGTATTCACTATTGCAATTGAGAGTATTTATTCGAATGCAATTTGCACAAAAAAAATTAAAAGAATTTTTTTTTTAAAAAAATTAAATGGTGTGTGATTAATTTTAATTTTTAATTTTAGATATTCTCAAAACAAGAAAGATCTCAATTATTGTGTGGAGTTTAATAGTCATTCTTGTTGATATGAGATTTTTTTTAATTCATTATTTGTAGAGTTAAGGATTAGTAGTTATATTTTTACCTAATAAATGGTCAAAAAACACCTATTTATATGTCACATCAAAGAAACAATCAATCAAGTAAACATGTAAGGTGCATGGTAATACATGAATTGATGTACTTATTTTAGGGTTAACCTTTTCTTGAGGTGTTTTTGGCCTAAATCGACAAATTTTTAGTTGAGGTGGCTACATTGTTGATGGCTTGCCAATAGATGCGTTGTGAATTTTTTTAAGAAATCGAGCTTACTATTTAGGATCTTGAGAGTTGCAAAGTTAGGTCACATAACAATTGGGTCCTTTCCCTTAGTTCTTCCTAAAGGTTGTCATGAATCATTCTATTTATGTCCTTGATGAGCTTAGCTTTTGTCGATTTGATGTGTCAATAGGTTCAATTGATTTGTTGCATTGTTGTAACTTAAATTTAAAATTGAAATTTGTGAAAGCTTTTAATTGATATTGAAATGCTATAGGACTTGGCTGTGCCATGTAGCCTAGTTTGGGAGAAGGTCCCTCCTACACGATCTATTCCTATTGTATAGATCTATCTGTTGTTGATGTGACCTTTTATGCTACACATTTTCCTTCTATATATGTGTCGCCAAACAAAGGGTTGTGATACAAAATCATAGTGAGGTTTGCTATTTGGCTAGGGGGAAGGCCACATGCTTCCTTCTAATAGTCAAGCCTCTTAGGAGTCTTGAGAAAGATCTACATACGCTCCAAACAATTAATGCAAAGTTTAAGGATGTAGTGGTCTTTGTTTCAATTCCCTATGATTGTTTGATATGATTTATAATTGCTATTTGATATATTTTGATGAGAACTAATGAAATAGGATTGTATATAAATACATGATCTTAGTTGCTCAGTTTGAGTTATTTGGCACATAGGTTGAGAATGCAACCAGAGGATTCTAGTAAAGTCCTCTTCAAGATGGAGGGATTTCAAATTTGAATTAGGTTGACTAGGATTGAATCATACTATGCAACCTAGTTAAAATTGATAAGGTAATTGTGGGATCATATTGATCATAACTAAGGTAATGGACAAGGATATTTTGGGTGATGGTTTAGGATTGGGTTTAGTTTGTGCACTAAACAAGTCAAGTTTAACACTACGACAATGTACTTACAATAGTGCCAACAAAGTTATAAAGTGTACGATATGCACTTTTATCACCTATACTTTGCTCGTACTTGTATGTACATGCGAATTTACATGAATGATGCATGCCAGAGTAAGATATGAAATAAATGAAGTAGCATAAAAATCTAAGATATTGGATAAAGCCTCACAATTATTTGTGTTCTTACAAAAGAGACAACATCCATATCTACACACAAAACTCATTAGTTATACCTAAACATATTGTTAATGCACAAAAAATGCAATCATTAATTATTGCAATGGGTTTGAATGCACAATTAGACAATGTGTAAATTTATATGTAGTTTTTTTGTTTTCCATCTAGTGTACAAGGCATTGTGGAGTTGTGACCAAGTTAGCTCTTATACATGTTAACATTTTGAATTGTACCATTTAGTGTGCCACAGAATAGAATGTGTGGTACAACTTGTATTTAAATTAGAAGGGCTCTTTGTAAACAAAACTAACATAATTTGAACATTATATACT
Organism: Sequoiadendron giganteum; assembly: GCA_007115665.2. Taxonomy (NCBI): domain Eukaryota; kingdom Viridiplantae; phylum Streptophyta; class Pinopsida; order Cupressales; family Cupressaceae; genus Sequoiadendron; species Sequoiadendron giganteum. Next base: position 445,743,508 of record CM021100.1, read on the forward strand.
TTCTATTTACAACCTATAGTATGTGTTCTAGGTGTTTTACACTCACACTAAACAAGACTACATGATATGTACAAACTTTCTATAAACCTTGGGGCATCAAGAGGACTATACTCATGTGAAGTACTCATTCTTATCACAATAACATAGCTTATCAACGTGTCAATCCAATTAAATTCCTTTGTATAAAAGCACTCTAGTGACAATTTGACTCCATCCACCCTTTACTTCAAAATGGTAACATGCATGGTTGATTTTTTCTTCTTTGCAAAACACATTGAAAATCATGCTAAAGTAACAATATAAGGCAAACAAACCCTTTGTCCACCCTTCAACATGAAATATTCCTTCTTGCATTACCTTATTTACTATATCCATTGACTACATATCCTCCTTTCATTATGCTTTGGTACAAGCCTATATCCTATTTCATGGTGTTCCATAAGACTATATCCTTGAAGGCATTTTATTAAATAAGTCGCATATTTCTCATTCAAACTTGTGTTTTGCATAATTGTATTAGATAATCTATCTAGTTAAAAGGCATATCAACATTATGACATTGATGATACCCATGCCTTGCCTCATTACAATACAGGCAAAATACTGTATCTGTGCTTTGCTATTAGAGCATATGATTGAACTTGGAGGGATGACATAAACATCATTTTTGATAACGATCCATTTCCAAGACACTCAATTGATTGTCCATGTTATTATAAATCTTCTAATTTAAATGTACATTGTGAAATCATTTACATAGTTTGATGGAGATCAAAATTTCTCCTTAATTAAAAGTTGCACTTAGCATTTAAATTCTTTCTCAATAAATCTCCTTTGTATATATGAAGTGGCAACCTCAATGTTTAGGAAGCGTCGTCCAAAATACTTTGCATTCATAAAAACCTTTATGTGATGTTGAGTTGATACATCCTCAACCTATAACTTAGAATTCTTATTCCAAACATGATACAATTATTGTTTATGTATTGCTTTTCTTCAATTTCTTTTATATTGATCTTTTATTGATGAAAAAAATAAAAATTGATGATTAAACTTTCCAAGGAATTGTTTTTTTCAAATTCTTAGCTTGTACATGCTTCACCACCTATATTCTCCTAGGTTGTAACTCCATCTCATCACAATTTCTAGGTAAAATAGGAATAATGTTATGTGCGGGCCACATCAAAGAGCCTTCAAGTGCAAATTTGATTGTTTCTACAATAACTCTAGCCAACCCTAAACTAAAAGATCCATGCTCAATTAAGTTGTGAAATTATTCTAATCACCATTCCACTGCACATCTAGCTCCATTATAGCTCGGCTATTTATATCTCAATAAATTTAACTGGAGCGAGAATACCAAAGAGTAAATGTTGAAAACGTGAGAGAAGCCAATATAGATGGTTTCTATTGTTCTAGAATTGGCTCTATTGTTCCTGTGATCAATTTAGATGTGGCCTCATTGATAAATGACTAGACCAAAAAAATAAACTCATTAACATTTGTGCCTAAACCAACTCCAAAATGCCTTGTAAGAACATGCTCACTCATGCTCTCCTTTGTTAGACCCTAGATCCTAGTTATACTCTAATTAAACATGTATAAGAGAGCAAAGCAAATGCTAAAAGTGGTGTCTCCATGTCTAAACCCTGCGGTTAAAGTGGACTAAAATCTTGCACCAAAATTTCCCAACTTCGCACAAGCAGGAGGGAGATGACAAAGGCCGTGGAACTTGGCTTGGCACTCGCCATACGCATTACCGTGAAGATTTAAAGATGTTTTAACAAATTTGTTCTGTGCATATCACAGCCATGAGAACATCGTTCTAAGGTATTTTGCAGGCGTGTGGCTTGGCCCATGGCTCGACGATATGTAGATATAACGTTTATTTTACGCACATCTCTGCAATCATTGTATTCATGAGATGACACCTCCTTGAGACATTATGATAGAGGCGCCTGGGCCTATCAATGTTTCCACAATTTGCAATTAAGGGAGAGGAGTAGACTGTTGTACTGTGGATATAGTGGGTGACAGTGTGGGTCTCACTTTTTTCATTCAAGGGGTAAATGTTTTTGATTCGGAGCTCTGAATCAGTGAGGTCAGAGACGAGGGACCTCATCCCCAATACAACCACTCAACAATACTACCTCAATGGGGTTTGAACTTTGGTGGCAAGAACAACAACGTCATCATTAAACCATCACATCATTGGCAGCCTCGGTCCCACTTATTAACAATAAAAGAGTCAATTTTTTTTTCTCAAATATTTATATTGATATGATAGGATAGGATCATGTCAAATACATATTATGTCCTATCATAGGTAGAGTATTTATTTGCCACCTTCCCAAAATTAGGTGAATGTAGATAGATATATTTATTTCCACAATATAAATATTGTTTACTACCTTCTCAAAAATAGGTTAATGCAAATGGATATATTTTTTTATCAGAATATATGTTTTATTGCTTTAAAAGTGAGTACATGTACATAACCCATTGCCAACTGACCAACTTGGAAATACATTTTAACATATCACAATAAAACATGTTTCATTATTCATCCCTTATTGACAAACTACTGGTTCCACCATGTTTATATACACCTGTCTTTTTTAAAATTTACCTACAAAAATGATTTTTTTTTTTTTTTTTAGGCTCACTATGAATATAATTTTACAAAAAAGACTAATTATATCAACCATACTTTACAATTAAACATGAAATTAAATTAATCATAAATAAATATTAAAACAATCAACAATCGCAAATTTTCTAAATCTCCTTTCAAATCACCAACAATATTTTTTACGTACTCATTTCATATCACTTCTACCATTAATTCCTTCAATGCAACACCAAATTCCCTCCCAAAATTCAAATATCTCCACTTGCACCTACCAATTCAAATTCTTACAACCTAATTATTTATACAAGAGACCAGAATTGTGCGATGCAAGCTAACCATTCAACATTTCAAAAATTTGAAACAAGTTGTTGGAGACACCTGTTCGAGAGTCAAGCAAGTGAGCTCCTCCAAATTTTTGCAGCCACCTGCTACAATTTCCATGGTAGTTTGTTTTGAAACTTACTTTGTTTTTTAATGCAGTGAAATGGAAATTGACGTTTCATATGCCTTGTTCATTTAGATTCAAATTAATTACATTTATGGGTATCCTGATTTGCTTCATGTTCATACGTATATAGGATTTCTCCACAAACAATTGCATACATACGTATCATTCCACCTGTTGGTGTAAATAAAGTCTTGTACCTAGTTCATTCATTACTAAGAGACTTATTTACACATGTTAAGTTTACTTAAGTCCTAGGAGGTAATTGTGTTTAGTTGTCTCATGTCATATGATTAAAACGCTTGTCATAATCTTATGACATCTTGTATCTCTATATAACCAAGGGATTTCTACTACATTTTTCATATCAATTGAATCATATTTTTATATGCATATTCTCTCTCTTTGTGCTTTCCATTTGGTCTCAAGATCTTGGCAGACATAGCCAATTCTAACATGGTATCAGAGCGGGTTGGGTGCCATTGGATAGTCTTTTTCTAAAGAGAGATGGTAAATCTTGAAAAGTTGAGTATGCTCTTCTCTTGCATCGTATGATGATTTGGAGAATCGAAAACAATTAAAAGAAATACGAGGGGGGTTCCTCTTTGTGGCTCTTTATTGCAAGTTCAAATTAGAGCTTGCTGGTTCAAATCTAAGCTCACCATTGCATCCAGACTGTTCGAGAAAGTCGATTTTGCCTTTTGTTTTGTCCAAATCAAATATACGAAGCCAAATCTATGAGGGTTTGAAGCTGAAGAGTGGTTGCTAGATCCATAAGGTAGCTGCAATTTTGGAGCATTTTGGGTCAAATCCAACCCTGCCATCACGTACAGAAAGGCCAAAAACTCTAAGATTGATTGCCAAATTGGAGAAGTTGTTCGGAGAGGCAAATTTTTTTTTACTAGAGAGTTGTATGACCCCCAAATTGTCATAAATACTGTCGATACGATTTTAAAAAAAAAAATTCTATTCAGCCTTGAATTTTTTTCTACAAATATTTATTGGGTCGGAAAAAAATTATTTTTAAAGTTTTTCAAAAAAATTCATTTGAAAAAATTGTTTTGAAAAAAAATAAAAATAAAAATACCCTGGCCTGTGGTACAACGTACTGTAGACCTGTAGTACTTTGTACCCTGGGCAGTTCAAGTTTCCCCATGTGGTGCCACATGGCATAACCGTCGTGGCCCTAGTCGGCTCCACTCAAAAGCAATCGACAATGGAACAAATAAGAAAATTTGACGGCTCTAATACAAATCGGCGAAAAAAAAAAGAAGACTCTGACCTCTACCGATAAAGCATATTTAGAAGAATATTCCATAAAGTATATTCTCCCGAGATTTTGTTCGACCAACGACGACTATAAAGGCATCAATTTTAAGCAGGGATGCGAGTTTTCCGGTGACAGGCATAAAATCATCAAATTTAGTCCCATTGATTGCTATGACGTCCAAATGACCATCAAAATTAAGTCTGCATATTGATGATTTCAGCATTGGTTTGAAATTTTCCAACCTTGTCTCATTCACATTTTGGTTTTCGAAGTCAAACTTTGAAGGCTAATATCTCAGTCATACAAGCTCTTTTTTCAATGCATTTTTTTTTTATTTGGGCTAGAATTTCGTGCTCTTCACTTTGGTACAATTAGAATTTGGTTTTGGTGTCTGGTTGTTTACAAAAAAATCAGATTGTCACAGGTGTTGCTGCTTCGTCCTTATTTTGGGAACTTCAGGAGCTCATATCTTGCTCCTACAATAACATTTTTAGGTGCAATTTTTTTTGAAAGTGCATAATTTTTTGTATAATTTTCAGTGGTATGACCAGATTGATCACATTTTGTACAAAAATTTGTACTTTATTTTGTGGCCTATTTTTGGCATTTGCATGTACCAAGATCAAGACCACATCGTTGTTTTTGGCAAGTGGCAATTATAAATGCACTAAGTATAAAGTGTCAAATAAGATATTTTCTTGGGTGGTTTCTGGATTGAGTGATTTGGGGGGATAATCTTGCAGTGGTTTCTTGCATTCTTTTGCTTGGTTTGTATTCTTGCAAATGGGGAAATCTCAAATTAAACTCCTAGCTCCACATAATTATGTTACATGGAGAAAATCAGTATGGAACTATCTCATGATGAAAGGTCTAATAGGTTATCTAAAAGAAGCCATTCATCAACCTACTGATGCTAAGGAATTGGAAAAATGGGAGCTTGATCATGAGAAAACACTTGGATGCATATGTTCATTAGTCTCATTTGATTTACAATTTCATATTGAATCATACAAAACACCTAAAGAGGCTTGGGAGACTTTTGAAAAATTGTATTGTAAAATAGATAAGATTAGGGGATATCAGATTGATAATGATTTGATGAGTCTTGATCCTAAAGTTTTTGACCATATCCAATACTACATCTCCAAAATCAAGCAATTAAGAACACAATTGAAGGAATGCAACATTGAAAAAGAGGATTTACAATTGATTCTAAATGTGTTATCCAAGCTTGGTCTTGAGTATTTAGTGTTTGTTTTTGGCTTTCATAACCATCGAATTTCTATGGGAGCATCATATGTTGATCCTAAGTTTGATGACTGCAAATTTCCTAATCCAAGAAGAAGCTAAGTTAATGAACATGGGTCTAATCAAGTCTTCCAAGTCACAGCATTGGTGGCTAGTGAATCTAAGGTACAAAAAGAATCAGGGAATCTTGGTAAGAAGAAAAAAAAGAAAAATAACAAGCCACATAAAGAATCAAAATCCTCAAAAAGAGAATCATCTAAGAAGAAGAGGCATTTTTGTACATATTGCAAGAAGGATGGACATGAAGAAAACTATTGTTATAAGAAGGATATTGATGAGTTGAAAAATCCTCTCAAAAGGAATCACATTGATTTGCCTTCTAGAATGTTTGAATCACCTCCTCCTTCTTCAAAATAGTCTAAAAAGGAAAAAGGTCAAGCATCTACATCAAGAAATAAGGGACAAGATCTTTGTTCTTTTTCAAGTCCAAGATCAGGGAGATGGCTTTTAGATTCAGGAGCATCTCATCATATGGCATCTTCGTAGTCTATATTCTCTTCTTTTCAGCCTTGTACTATGTCTCCTATCTTGATGTGAAACATACATGAGTGTAATTGGGAAGTAATCTATTAGTTTTGGGGATAACACTTTCCAGGATGTCTTGTGTGTTCCTCATTTGACGAACAATCTTCTTTCCATATATTAGATTACACATGGTGGAGATCGGAGGACTGTGGAGTTCACACCTAATTCAGTCATCATTCGAGACTTAGAGGGTAGAGAGATCATTGCTACTAGGGTGGTTGATGATTCATCTTGATTGTATACCTTTGCAGATTTTTCTTCTGATGGTGACATTGTTCCTTTGGCTGTTAATCATATGAACCATGATTCAGAGGAGACTTTTGGCTTCTTGAACTTGGGAGTTCTCACATCAGATCCAGTTCTTGAGCCATACATTCTGTCTCCCCCATCTATTGTTGCAGTTGATGATGCTTGTGATTCCACAGTTTGGATTCCTTGTAATTCAGTACAATAGGATCTACATAGTCTTTTAGATTTGGCTACTTTGGATGGCTTCTTGACAAGTATTTCAGACTTGTTTGTGGAGTCTCATCTTGCAAATTTGGGGGACATCATTGATGAAATTCATCTCCTCTTTAATAAAATGCTCCTTCTTTAGTTGTTGCAAGGGAACACTTTGACCCTCTTGTTCATTCTCTACATGATCATTCTTCATAGATTGACGTGACTATTGATACTTTGGACAACATTTGGAGGAGGGTTCTTTGTCTTTAGAGGGGATATCTTTATCTTTGGATCATGTTCTACATTCATCTATACTAGATTCTAGATTGTTCTCTTCAGTAGTGTGGCCTAGAATGCCTATTTGGAGTATGACAACTTTCGAAATTGTAATGGAGGCACTTGAGCATGCTTCAGAGATATCATACATCATCCATATTCCTGACATCTTGCATACATCCATGGTTTTGATTCTTCCTAAGGGTCCAGGAATGTTGTTCGACGCTTTTGGCTCATCTTTAGCATTCAATGTCAAGCTTCTACCATCATTGCAGGAGACTCAACATTGAGGGGGGGTTGCCTTGTCTCTCTTCTTATTTCTCTTATGGGGTATTTTTCTCGCATGGGGTTTTGGTCTTCTCATTCTTCATTGAGATCATTTCATGTTTTGTATTTCATCCCTCTTTTGGGGAGGAGTTTTGTACCACTAGGTTTTCTCCTTTTCTTTATTTGTGAGATATTTATTTGTCATTGCATTTGCATTTGCACATGGGTACCTAACATGGCCTAGTAGCTGAGACCCATCCTTGCATCTTTGTTTCATTTTTATAATAATCTACTACTCCCTAAGTTGCACTTATGGGGGGGTGTTGGTGTAAAGAAAGTCTTGTACCTAGTTCATTAATTACCAGGGGACTTATCTACACATGTTAAGTTTACTTAGTTCCTAAGAAGGAATCTTTCTAGAAGGTGTTAGTTGTTATCTTATCTTTTGAATTGTAACACATGTGAACCTAGGTAAGTGTGTTTATTTTTCTCGTGTCATATGATTAAGACACTTGTCATAATCCTATGACATCTTGTATCTCACCTTGGCTCTATAACCAAGGGGTTTCTACTACATTTTTCATATCAATTGAACCATATTTGCATATACATATTCTCTCTCTCTCTTTGTGCTTTCCATTTGGTCTCAAGATATTGGCAGCCATAGCCAATTCTAACACCACCTACACTTGTTGTCACCCACTATACCCACAACACAACCTCGACCCAATATTATGTTGATTATCAAGGTGAAGAAAACTTACAATATGAACTTAAATAAGTGAATGCAAATCTAAAATATGTAGATTAACCTTTAGCCTTAGTGAGAAGAAAGAATGAGAGAGAGAGATAGAAGAATCATAACACATGCAACAACAGATTTACGTGGAGAAACCTCGAAGGGAAAAAACTCCACCACCAAAAGAGAGGAAAGTATATTACTTATAATTTGAGATATTACATGCAGCAATAGAATTCTCTTATCACTCTCTGTAAAATCTGGCAGCACCCTGTTACCCTGCAAACCTACAAAACTGAATTGAATAACTCTAGCTCAAGGCCCCAATTTAAAGAGATTTGTGAGGATGAAAACCACCATGGTTTCACCAAACAATAGGCGGAAATACCACCTAGAAAACCCACGCCTCCCTCTTTGAAATGATCAACAAATACCAAAAATAGCCTCTTATAGATGCTCTTACAACTGTCATAAGGCATCTCTCATGCATGGGCACCTGGGGTCTAAAAATAGCATATTCTGTCATAGGAATTTGTCATATTGTCATAACATCTTATGAAAACTATCATACATGTCATAGATGCTCTTACAACACCCTATTTTGACCCAACAACCTCATTCTAGAAGATTCCAAAGTGGGATGCCTAGCTATTTTGTCCTTTTCCAAAAGGACAAACGGTAACGGTAACACTGCATTTACATCGTCTCTTTCACCATTGTTGGTCAAACGGTTTCACCTCTTATGGGTAAATGTACAAAATGCTTTAGGAGATAATTAATTAAAGGATTTACAAGGTTGATGGCACCTAGATCCTAACATTCTCCCACTTGGCATCATACATTGTAAATTACACCCATAGAGATACAATTACATAGAATCAAGTATAGTGATCAAGGCCCATGGCCTTCCTGCACCAAGAGAACTTATCCGTGGTGACTAGCTTCGTAAGAAAATCTACAACATTATTCAAAGTGTCAAAATTCTCAACCATTTCTTGCACAAAGTGATACTGAACATCAACATGCTTAGTACGAGCATGATACATAAGAGTTTTAGCCAAACATATGGCACTCTGACTATCACATCCGATCCTCACTATCCTGCACTCAAAACCAATACCATTACCAAGTCTATGTAACCAAACTGCCTCCTTAGAAAAATGTGTAGCGGCCATATACTCTGCTTCAGTGGTTGATAAAGCAATTGTAGGTTGTCTTTTACTCATCCAACTCACTACACCTCCAAACAAAGTAAACACATAGCCACTAGTGGACCTTCGACTGTCCAAGTCACCTGCCCAATCTGCATCAACAAAACCCTGTATGTCCAATGACTTATCAACATTATCAGTACCATGATAAACCAAACAATAATCAGAAGTGCCTTGCAAATATCTGAATACCCTTTTAACAAAATTCCAATGTTCTTTACCAAGGTTATACATAAATTTGCTTAGAACTCCCACTACTTGGGCTATATTTGGTCTAGTACAAACCATTACATACATCAAACTACCGACATCACTAGCATAAGGAACTTTAGACATTTCATCAATATCATCATCTGTTTCAGGACACATGTCTAAACTTAACTTAGTACCAACAAGAAATGGAATATATATTGGTTTACAGTCCTACATATTAAACCTCTGCAAAATAGTGATAACATACTTACTCTGACTTAACCAAAGCTTTATGTGAACCTGATCCCTAATGATTTCCATCCAAATAATATATTTAGCAGCCCCTAAATATTTCATATTAGATGTGCCAGAAAGCTGAGTTTTAAGCTCCCTAATCATTGTCTTATTGTTACCAATGAACAACATATCATCCACATATAAGACAATAATCAGTATTTGATCATCAATAACTTTAAAATAAACATAATGATCCTCTTCACTTCTAACAAAACCCAACTTTAATGCAAAGGCATCAAACTTTTGGTACCACATCCTAGGCGACTGTTTTAAACCATATAGAGATCATTTTAATATGCAAACCAAGTGTTATTTTCCTTTCACAACAAAACCATCAGGTTGTTGCATGTAAATTTCTTCCTCAAGATCCCCATGCAAAAAAGCAGTTTGAACATCCATTTGTTCTAGTTATAAATCATAAGCATCAGCAATGGATAAACAAAATCTAATAGAAATTAACTTTGCAACAGGAGAAAATATTTCACCAAAATCAACTCCCTCCCTCTAGGAGTAGCCCTTGGCCACTAATCTGGCCTTGTACCATTCCAACTTACTGTTTTCACCAAACTTCTTTTTATATATCCACTTACAACCAATGGCCTTTCTTCCTTTGGGCAAACTAACAAGATCCTAGGTGTCACAGTTTTCCAAAGACATCATCTCATCCTACATGGCCTGCATCCAAAACTCACATTCTTCTAAAGATAGAGCTTCCCTGAAAGATCTAGGTTCATCATTAGTACATAACAAAGCAAATTTACAATGAAAATCAGGTGGGCTATACCTGTCAACTGGATTTCATTGTCTTATGGACCTTCTCAAAGGTGGAGTAGGAGGTTTCTCCTCATGTTCATCCTCATTTTTTTCAACTTCCTCCATTACAAAAGATTCTTCAGAACTCTCTTCTTCTTCTCCATCTTCTTGTCCATCTCTCTGTTCTTCCACATGTGCATCTTCTTGCTTAGTTTCAAAAAGCACTATCTTTGACATTTTCTTTGGTTTCTCATCTTCAAAGTTAGCTCTAAATTCCCTGAAAATTACATCTCTAGAAAGTATCATCTTTCGTGTTAGCGGATTCCAAAGTTTATAACCTTTAACATTTTCACCATAACCTACAAAGATGCATTTCTAAGATTTGGGATCCAATTTAGACCTCTTCTCTTTAGGCACATGAACAAAGCCTCACAACCAAAGACCCTTAAATGTGAAATTGAAGGCTTTTTACCCAACCACATTTCATAAGGTGTTTTATCAACAAGAGCTTTACAAGAAGATCTATTAATTAAATAACGAGCATTACCAACAACTTCTGCCCAAAAGAATTTATCTAACTTAGCACTACTTAACATGCTCCTAGCTCTTGCCATTAATGTACGGTTCATTCTTTCTACTACCCCATTTTGTTGTGGAGTGTAAGGTGTAGTCTTTTGCCTAACAATTCCTGCATGTTTGCAAAACTCATCAAATTCCTTAGAACAATATTCACCCCCATTGTCAGATATCAATAATTTAATCTTATAATCTGTTTGCTTTTCAACCAATGCCTTAAATTCCTTAAATTTGGTGAAAACTTCAGATTTTGTATATATTCATAAAATAAATCCAAGTATATCTTGAGTAATCATCAATGAAGGAAACATAATAATGAGATCTACCCAAAGAATCTGTATCTACTGGGCCACATACATCCGAATGAATTAGTTCTAACAATCCATTAGCTTTATTAGTTCTTTTAGGAAATGATGACCTGTTTTGTTTACCAAACACACAATCCTCATAGAAATCATTTTTACCAATAGAATAATCAGAAATACCGTCTACTATTTTCTTATCAAGTATGGTCCTTAGACCTTTTTCACCAATGTGACCCAATCTATGGTGCCACAATATACATGCATTTTCAGTGCTAGTTACAAAAGAGGAGTTACAAAAAGTAGATGCATGTAGCGTAAACAAATTCCCTGTCCAAGATCCTTTAACAACCACCAAACTTCCCCTTACCATCCTGCAACCAGACTTGTCAAATTTCACATGCATTCCAGTTTCATTCAACTTGGAAACCGAAATTAAACTTTTTGTAAGGCCTGGACTATGAAAAACATCATCAAGTATTTTAACCCTCCCATCACTGAAACACAACTTTACCTTTCCTTTACCGATAATCTTTTGTGAGCTATCATCACCCATGAAGACCTCTCCTCCATCAAATTATTTGTATGTAGAAAACCACTCCTTATGAGGATTCATATGGAAGGAAGCACCTGAATCAATAAGCCAAGCATCATTATGAACTGTGTTAGCTGAAATAATCAAAGCATCAGAATCACCGTTATCAGAGGACTTTTCCATGGAGGAATCTGCAAACTTTTTCTTGTTTCTACATTCCTTCTTCACATGCCCCCTTTTACCATAGTTCCAACACTTCACTCTACTCTTTCTAGGGGTCTCAAATCGTCCTTTAGACTTATCCTTCTTCTTATCCCCTTTCAGCCCTTTGTCCTTGGACCTACCTCGCACATGCAAGGCATCTTGGGAGCCACTATGCATGGTCTTTCTCCTCATCTCCTTTGAAAGGAGTATGGGAATAATATTATCCATCTTAGGATCTGCACCACCACTTGTTATAGCAACAATTAAATTTTCCCAAGATTCTAGCAAAGAGAAAATCAATAAAATGCATTTATCCTCATCTTCCATTTTAACATCAATAGATGCAAGCTGACTTATAATCATATTAAATGCATTCAAATGTTCAACAATAGAATCACCATCCTTCATCTTTAATGAATATAAACACCTTTTGAGATACAACTTGTTAGACAAACTCTTAGTTTGGTAGATTTCACCTATCTTCTTCCAAAGCTTGTATGTCGTGTCTTCTGAAGAGACATTCAAGAGGACACAATCAGTGAGACATAACTGAATGGTCCCTCAAGCCTTCTTGTCTAACTTCTTCCAATCTTCATTTGACAAGGTTGAAGTAGATGGCTTCATATCAACTGAAACTAGTAACCATTGATCTCTCTCCTCAAGGAGATCTTGCACTTTCAACTTCCACATCTCATAACCAGTACCATTGAACTTCTCAATATCTTGATGAGAGGTGGAGGCCATGGTAGACAATCTTTCACAAATCTGCAAAACCCACAACACAAAATCTCCCACTGCAGCAAGAAACCTTCAACACTTAAAAGGAAAGTGTCCCTTCTTTAAGAAAACCGTTAGCTCTGATACCAAATGTTGATTAACAAGGTAAATAAATCTTGCAATATGAACTTAAATAAGTGAATGCAAATCTGAAATATGTAGATTAACTTTTAGCCTTAGTGAGAAGAAAGAATGAGAGAGAGAGATGGAAGAATCATAACACATGCAACAACAGATTTACCTGGAGAAACCCCGAAGGGAAAAAATCCACCACCAAAAGAGAGGAAAGTATATTACTAATAATCTGAGATATTACATGCAGCAATAAACTTCTCTTATCACTCTCTGTAAAATTTGGCGACACCCTGTTACTCTGCAAACCTGCAAAACTGAATTGAATAACTCTAGCTCAAGGCCCCAATTTAAAGAGATTTGTGAGGATGAAAACCACCATGGTTTCACCAAACAATAGGCGGAAATACCAACTAGAAAAATCCATTCCTTGCTCCTTGAAATGGTCAACAAATACCAAAAATAGCCTCTTACAGATGCTTTTACAGTTGTCATAAGGCATCTCTCATGCATGGACGCCTGGGGTCTAAAAATAGCATATTCTATCATAGGAATCTATCATACTATTATAGCATCTTATGAAAACTGTCATACATGTCATAGATGCTCTTACAACACCCTATTTTGACCCAACAACCTCATTCTAGAAGATTCCAGAGTGGGACACCTAGCTATTTTGTCCTTTTCCAAAAGGACAAACGGTAACGGTAACACTACATTTACATCATCTCTTTCACCACCGTTTGTCAAACGGTTTCACCTCTTATGGGTAAATGTACAAAACACTTTAGGAGATAATTAATTAAAGGATTTACAAGGTTGATGGAACCTAAATCCTAATATTTTAGCCCCTTTCCCCTACAACTAACTATGATAATGATAGACTCCTACTTCTGTCAAAGCATTTTTGAAACAACATTTATGAAATTTATATATAAATTTAAACAACAACATGGTATAAATATTTCCAACCATTTCTGATACAAAATTATGATATATATATTATAGAGATAGATACATAAGTTTTCTATAGCCTTCTTTATTTACATTCAACTTAATTATACAGATGGTTTATTTGTTTTTCAATTACAGTCACTATAAATATCTAACCCTCTCCCTTATAGCTAACTGTGATAATGATTGACTCCCATTTCTGTTATAACTATTTCTAAAAAAACATTATGAAATTTATCTATAACTTGAAATAAGAGTATGGTACAAATATTTCCAACCTTTTCTGATAGAAAATTATGATATATATATGTATATTGCAAAGATAGATATATACATAAGTTTCTTTTATATATATTGTTAGACGAGTCCTAGTAGATGGCAGAGCAGGATTGAACATCTGCTCTCTAAAATTGGTTAAAGCTCTTGGTTTCTCTGATGCATGTGTAGATGCTAGCAAGATCATCGTCATCAAGGCATACGATGATGAAGAACGCACTTCTAAAGGCGTTATTACAATTCCACTCTGGGTAGGATCAATTATCATAGATACAACATGTCAGGTCCTGGATCATGACATACACTATAATATCTTACTTGGTCGCCCATGGATTCATGCTCTAAAGGCTATTCCATCCACATACTACCAATGCCTAAAATTCCCTTTTGATGGTACTGAGATCACTATCCCAGGAGATCCCGATCCATTTCAATACTGTACCAACCTACAAGCCACTGCTGAGAACCAGGTACCCATCAATCGGGAAGCCTCATCTTCCACCTCATCCAAATATATTGACCCATCGACACTCACAAAATCATCCATTCCATCACCTTCTACCACACCATCTTCATCGACCTCCATCCCAACTAAAGACCTTCAAATCCAGGACCTTGGTTGTGGAAAGTTCAAATTGAATACGGCTTAGTGTATCACCACAATACCGAAGCCACCTAAAGTCTATGGTAGACCATGTTTTGTAGTTGAGCCCAAAATAACTTTCAAGGTTCCACGAAAAAGTGTTTTTACACGGTGGGGCAATATGGGTAATGAAGTCATTATCGACATAGATAATTGGATCTACAAAGACCCAACAGAGTTATCTCCACTACCGCTGCATCTCTATGGAAAAGGCTATGATATATGCAAAGCCTTAGGTTTTGACGGAACAAGCGGCCTTGGAAAGAACAACAACGGAAGACGGGAACCTATTATCATGACTGCAAGACCAAGGAATATAGGGCTAGGGTTTAACCAATTCAGAACTGAAGATCAACGTACCCATGAACTTTCAAGTAACATTGTAACGGCTACATAAAGTGTTGAGACATGCAAAGAATCCCTTATTGAAATAGACTCAAATGAATGGGAATGGGGATTTGACAAAACCGTCAGTGACTATGACATTGACGAACTATTCTTGGAACCTGGCCAACTGTCCTTTGAAGAAAAATTCTGACAAGAATATAACATAGACCATATTGACCGACATTCCAAAAATAAGAAATGGGTAAGCATTCCTTGGAATCCAGAAGAACACAAGGTGTCATCGACAACACTTGAATCATCCCACCCCATTCTTGAGCCCACCCATGAGCCTAACTTACCTGAGCCCACTCTCCATACTTCTGAAATGCCAACCACTAGTCACGATGTTGATAATTTTATCCCATATTATGATTTTGAATTTGATTCATTTGACTTGGAGTATGGACCATCCATTACATCTAACACGGAAGTTGAAATTGACAACTTTGCCTTTACACTTGAGGCATCAATTTGCACACTTTCCGCATCTTCCCCATCCTTTACCAACAATGACAATGGGATCCCCCTTGTTTACCCACAACTGATCGAGTGGGACCAACAAGATCCATCGGTGATAGACATATTTTAGAATGACGAGGCAATTGTAGAATTCATGGGACTAAGAGAAGGTATTCCATGGGGTGATCACAAAACAAGGTTCTCCATTGATCTAGATTGTGCAACTTACTTCGGGGAGATTGTGCAGTCCCCCAGTCGCAAAAATACAAAGAATAAAAAAGAAAAAGAAATGTCTTTAGGTGAAAACCGCAAGGCACCTTCTGACAGTAAAATAGTAAAAAAAAAGGACGTATCCGAAGGTGAAAACCTCTTTGAGGCGCCTAAGGATGGAGGATTGGAATTTCTTCCCGTAACATAGGAAAAATCAGCTATGCTCATTAAGGACACAATGGAAGTTAACATAGCCACACCAGAGAATCCCAAAATGATTCTCTTGGCCGCATCATTGTTAGACAAAGAAAAACCTGAATTTCAACAATTCTTCACAGACAGGAAAGTTAACTTCGCATGGTCATATGCTGACATGCCAGGCCTTGATCCAGAATTGGTTTTACATGATCTTCCTTTAATCCCAAGAATCAAGCCAGTCAAACAAAAGTTGTGCAAAATGCATCCACAAATTGCACTACTTGTCA
This sequence comes from Sequoiadendron giganteum, assembly GCA_007115665.2. Taxonomy (NCBI): domain Eukaryota; kingdom Viridiplantae; phylum Streptophyta; class Pinopsida; order Cupressales; family Cupressaceae; genus Sequoiadendron; species Sequoiadendron giganteum. The sequence goes on from CM021100.1 coordinate 445,759,747, forward strand.
AAAATGAACTAAAGAAGCTACTGGATGTTGAGTTCATAAGTTCAATAGACTATGCTAATTAGATATCCAACATTGTCCCTGTTACAAAGCCAAATGGACAAATCCGTATCTGCATGGATTTTAGAGATTTGAATAAGGCTTGCCCAAAGGATGACTTCCCCTTACCAAACATAGACATGATTGTTGACCTCACGATAGGGTATGAGATGCTATCTCTCATGGATGGTTTCTCATGCTATAACCAAATCCAAATTGCAACAGAGGATCAGCACAAAACAACATTCACTTGCCCTTGGGGAACATACTATTGGAATGTCATGCCTTTTGGCCTAAAGAATGCAGGCGCCACATACCAGAGGGCTATGACAACAATCTTCCATGACATGATGCATATCCTAATGGAAGATTATGTGGATGACCTATTGGAAAAATCTTTTGACCAGGAAAAAACATCTCATAGTCTTGGATACAAATTTTAGATGGCTTGACGATTACAAGGTTCAATTAAACCCAAAGAAATGTGTATTTAGAGTCACTTCAGGCAAGCTGTTGGGATACATAGTTTCACGACGAGGCATTGAGTTTGACCCAACAAAAGTAAAAGAAATTCTAGACATGCCTCTGCCAAAAGGAATCAGTGAGTTGCGAACACTTCAGGGTAGATTGTAGTCTATTCGTCACTTCATCACACAGTTGGCAGACAAGTGTCAACCATTTCAATATCTGTTACGCAAAAGCATTCCTTTTGTATGGACAGATAAATGCCACATAGCCTTTGAACAAATAAAATAATATCTATTGACACCACCAGTATTGATGTCGTCTATTGAGGGAAAATGATTGATCCTATATGTCTCTGCAACAACAAACACACTTGGGGCATTATTGGCGCAAAACGACCATGAAGAAAAAGAAAGAGCCATATACTACATCAGTCGCACACTAATTGGATATGAGCTCAACTACACAACCATTGAACGGGCATGCCTTGCAGTTGTCTTCGCGACACAAAAACTAAGATATTATATGCTGAGTCATCAAACACATTTGGTAGCTAAGATTTACCCACTAAAATATCTCTTGAGTTGAGCAGCATTGATATGCTGTTTGGCGAAGTGGGTCATGATATTAAGAGAGTATGACATACAATATGTGGAGCGCAAGGCAATAAAAGGTCAAGTAATAGAAGATCAATTGGCATATGCACCAATCCAAGCCACTCATCCGTTGATAACTGATTTTCCTGATGAGTCTATCTTTCATGCAGAACCAACTTTACCATGGAAATTATACTTTGATGGGTCCCACACTGGTTACGGCTCAGGATCTGGCATATTATTTATCACACCACAAGGGGATTCAATTCCTAAATCATTTTATATTGCCTTCCCTTGTACAAATAATATTGCAGAATATGAGGCATTGGTCATAGGTCTCAAGATAGCAATTAAATAGAAAATTCAAACATTGCTCGTATTCGGATTCTCAGTTAGTCATCAATCAAGTGAATGATGACTATGACACAAAGGATGAGAAGTTGCTTCCCTACAAACAAATGGTGGATAGTTTCCCGATGTATTTAAAAATGATTGCATTTGAACAAATCCCAAGGACACAGAATAAGGCAGCCGATGCAATGGCTACCATTGGATCTCTCCTAGACATCCCTAAGAATGTGTCACAATTTGAATTCTTAGTGGAACAACTATTGATGCCGACATACGATATTCCAGAGTCAGAAATGGTGTGCGAGATTGTTGGTCCCAGTTTGCCTTGGTATCAAGACATATATGACTACCTTAAATCCCAAACCCTCCCACCGAACTTGTCCAACAACCAATGGAAATCCTTTATCCGAAAAGCAGCTAGACATACCATCGTCAGTGACATCTTATACTGTCGTGGCTTTGATAACACCCTTCTTCGTTGTCTCGACACTGATGAAGCCCAAACAACTTTACGAGAAGTACATGAGGGTATATGTGGATCTCATTTGAGTGGTCCAACCTTAGCTAGGAAAGTCACCAGACTGGGATACTACTGGCCAACATTGGAAAAAGATGCTCTTCAGTTTGTGAGAACATGTAAGAAATGCCAGGTGAATAGTGACCTAATTCATGCACCTGCACAGGAATTGAGACCAATCACTTCTCCATGGCCTTTCGCACAATGGGGACTCAACCTCATGGGTAAGATCCATCCATCCTCTTCTAATGGCCATAAATTCATAATCACTGCCACTAAGTATTTTACTAAGTGGATTGAAGCCGTCCCTCTCACTTACATCACCGGTAAGAAAATATCCAAGTTTATCCTAGATTACATCATTTTTTGGTATGGTGTCCCACAATCCATCATCACAGATAACGACAGTCCATTCAAAAATCAGGACGTTCGGGAGCTTTGTGATTGATTCCACATCCAACACCATTTCTCCACCCCATACTACCCACAAGGTAACGACTAAGCTGAGGCATCAAATAAAACAATTCTTTGCATTTTGAAGAAGACTGTCAATGACGTTGGTCGAGATTGGCACCTACAACTTAATCCTGCTTTATGGGCCTACCATACTAGCATTTGTACCCCTACTAGAGCCACTCCATTTTCCCTGGTCTATGGATTTGAGGCCATATTACCCATCGAGGTTGAAATTCCTTCTCTCTGAGTCTCTTTGAAAGGAATGATTGATGATGAAGAGTACAAACATAATCGCCTACATGAGCTAGAAATGTTACAAGAAAGATGACAAAATGCCTTAAATCATTTACAGGCATATCAAAATCATCTCTGCTGGAGCCATAAAAAAAGAGTCATGGTGAGAAAGTTTGAAATCGGTGATTTGGTTCTCATGTAGAACCCCAAAAATCAAGCGGATCGTGAAAAGCCTGGTAAGTTTGAGGCTAATTGGCTTGGTCCTTATATCATTACTATCGCATTTGGTTCCAGAGCTTATTAGTTGGCCACACCTGATGGAGAACAGCTTACAAAACCCATCAACAACTTACATCTGAGAAAGTTCTACACATAGCATCAGAGAGCTTGGCTAAAACCTAAAAATACAAAAAAATTGAAAAATAAAGAAAAAAATCATCCCTCGATGAAAACCTGACAAACAGGCATCTTGGTGACACCAAAAAAATAAAAAAATTGCAAAAATAGTAAAAAGAAATGAATTCATCCAATAGTGAAAGCTTGACAAATAGGCGCTTTGGATAAGTACCATGGTAAGAACTTGGAAAATAGGTGCCATGCGTAGTCGATCATTGCTTCGCCATCTACTGTTACTCAAATCGACCTTTATCCATTTGTCATAATCACAAAAACCTGACACATTCACGACATCCATCCTAAGTCCTGTCAGTTCCGACCATGGTTAGCATTTGTTTGACATCATCCCTTGCATATCCTTGCCTTTGCCTTGCGTCTACCTATTTGCATAACATTGGACTCAGATAATCCCCGCTCTATCTGGGGGTAAGAAATTCATCATGTAATTGCAGTGGGTGTCGCACATGATCCGACATTCTTAAAAAGTCCTGAAAAAATCCTTAAAAATTGGAAAAAGTCTTGAAAAATCCTAAAAATTTGGAGAAAGTCCTAAAAAAAGACCTAAAAAATTAGAAAGCGTTTTGAGAACATCCAAATCAATTTCAAAATCCCAAAAACAACATCAAGGTCAAAGTCAATCTGATCAATTCAATCGATCACATCAATCAATCTTTTTTCCCTATCCGAACTACGTTGTCTCTGCGCATTTACTACGTAGGCAAGATTCATCTTTGAATCCCCGAGACATTAGGTCAGTCCTTCTAGGTTTTTTCAAAATAAAATCATGATTCAAGCTTCTTTCCTTCAGACAATGTCATTGGTTGTGTTGAACTATGAGGTCTCTGAGTGCACGATGTAGGCAAGGCCATCAATCGATGGACCTTCGAGGCCACACTAGGTCAGTCCATTAGGGTTCTTGGCACTACACGTTCACACACATGAATTTTTTTTCCAAATCAAGCGAATCTTATGTCAATCTTGAGCTATTAGTCTATCGGAAATCTACTTCGTCAAACACTTTCAGTCAATTCAGCATGTCAGCAATGACATGTAGTCAAAATCCTATCAAGACAATTTATCATGGCAAAAATTTGAGTTCGTCTTCAAGATGTGTCCTTATGAAGAGCAACTCTTGTTACTTCTTTATGCTTTTGGATGTGTCCTTCCTAAGCATCATCATCATCATCTAGCATTTTGATGGATTCTCCTAACTCCAAGAATCGATCTCCTAGATATCAATGTCATTTAGGATCTGTCCTTCTTGAATTTGATATCGCTCGACATTTGGCAACACCTGACATTAAAACACTTGGCAAACACTTGGAAAACTTTTTTCTGTCTTTTGATGATTATCATGATATTAGTTCCTTATGTCCTAGGAACCATGACATACCATGATGATTATCCTTGTCTGCTTATCACTCTACTATTAGTTTCTCCAGGATGTCCTTACTTCAGGATTTAGAGAAGCAACAACGTAGTACGCTGATTTTACTGTCTATTTTTTACCATCATGTGGCTAGTTTCTCAAGGATGTCCTATCATCAGGATTTAAAGAAGCAGCGACGTCTCATGATTGGCTTGGTTTTTCTGGCGGTTGGTCATGACAAAGTGACTAGGGGAAATTGTGTTCCTTGCATGAGTCATGATCATCCTTTGTCTGCGACTATTGATCTACGTGATGGTTTGACCTTGCACACTATTGATCTATGCCATATCATAGTGTTTGTCGACCATCATGACATTTTCGCCCAATGATGATTAAAGAGAAATAACTAGAATAGCACTATAGAAAAGCTTTGAAGGATTTATTTTCCCGCACTAACATGCATATATTTCTTTGCACTAACATCCATCTTCGTCTTCTCTTCTCTTGTTCTCTGATGATATCCTGTGACATACAAAAAAACAAAGTTGCATACATAATGGCATGAACATCTCATATTCACATCTACATAAATCAAATACCATAATCCACATTGCATAAACGCTATCATTTATATCTATTCAAAAAACCATCATTTGCATCAACATATAAGCATCATAAATAAACATTTGCATTAGCATATAGGAATCACATCATCATCAAATTACACAATGCATACATAACCACATCCATAATTGTATTCATAAACATAAGCATAATATCCATACACCTCATAGCATCATAAAAAGCATCACATAAACATCGGATAAAACATTAGAATACCATAACACATAACATCATATAGGCCACATCAAAACTGCATCGCATATATATATAACCTCAAAAAAATGTCATGTCACAGGATAGAGTCATATGATATCCCAAAAATGGAGCTCGCAGGCTCGAATATCAAAATATACAAGTGTCTAAAAGCAAGTCCTAGGATGGCCCTCCTCCGTCCCATGGAGGTGAACTGCGAGGTAACCGTGGCTGACCCATCAAGTGAAATGTGACCTGAATAGGCATCCTCTCCTGTGTCTCACTCTGAGATCCCGTAGGATCAATAATAGGAGACTGACTTTGCCCTGTCTGCTGCCCTGAGGATACTGATCTGTGCCCATGCTCTGACCTGTGACTATGGCCTGATGAATGCCTATGAGAGCTGTGTAACCTATGGCTTGATGACTGCCCTGATGCAGTAGACCCCCCAGCACTGGTATGACTATTGCTATGAGATCTACTACTGCTATGTGTCCGGTTGCCACTGCCTGTCCTGCTGTAGGATCGGGACAATCCTGGGTCCCATCTCTCTAGGGGATCTGCTTGCTCATATAATAACCTGTACCACCCCCTGCTCTCTACCATCCTGGCCAACTCTCTGGCCATGTCTCCTATCGGCCCTGAGCATAACTCTGCGAACTCTATCACCCACCGATCTGACTCCTGCCATCGGAGAATAACCTGATCTCTCTCCATCGGGGTGACCTCTAACTCCATTGCTAAGGCCTTTTTCTAAGACAAGGCCGCATGAAGTCTGCTCTACAAATCTGCAATTTATTGATCAATAGTGGCATCGGCAGGAAAAATGGGTGATCTGTCACCCTCATCATCCCCAGAAATCATACGCTCTCGCAGTCTCTGGTCTGCCTCATCCTCCTCCTCGGCCCAAACCTCCTCCACATCTATATCAAGAGGGCATCCCCCAGCAAATGGATCCTCTTCTGCTATCTCCTCCACCCTCACCGCTGCCTCCTCCTCTCCACCCCTCATCTCCTACTCACCTCTCACCTCCTCCTCAACGCTCACCTCCACCTCCTCCTCTCCACCTCTGACCTCCTCGACCCTCCTGCTCTATCTCCTCACCCTCCTCTCGAATGGGTGACAATGGTACACCACCCACTCTCTGCCTAACTCTCCTGGGCTACCTCAGCCCTCCGCCATCCCTCCTCCTCCTCGCACCCCTCCCATCTCCTCCACCCCCATCATCTCCTCCACCTCCTCCATCTCCCCCACCTCCTCTGTCTCCCCCATCTCTGCCTCCACCTCCCATGCCTCCATCTCTACCCCCGACACCTATGCCATCTCTCCCTCCATCTCTGCCACCCCGACCTCTCCTCGGTATCCGTGGAATGACTGACCTCTGATTTATCGGCGGTGGACCATCTGGATCTATCAAGGGGATGGGCCTGTGAATCTGCCACCAGGCATCAAACTTAGCAGATGTCCTTGGATCTGTTGAACCCCCTCTCCACACCCACTGAACTGCAACTAATGTATCAACCTGCTGCTCGGCCACTGTCACTGATATGGGTGGCCCCCACATGGTCTCCTTGGAAGACCGAGCATACTCTGCCATGCCTACTGGCACAACCTGCTGCTCTCCAAACTGTCGTAGTACTCGCTAGGGAAGGTACATCTCAATAATCCGCTGGGTCTATTTCGTGTGGCCAATCAAATATCGAAATTGTCTGCAAAAGGATAAGTGGCCATCCTCATCTGACCACTGAGCACAATCTCTGTAAGGCCTCCAAACAAAACTGATCATCGTATCAATCCGATGATACCAATACCCGGTATCTCCCACACGAGTTTGGCTAACTGATCCTGCATACAGGTAAACATATGACATCCCATCACCTAGCTGTTGAATCTGCATTGGTGGTTGAAAAACGGGAATGCGCTCCCATACCCAGATCATGAGTAAGGTAGTCCCGCAACTAATACTCTGCCCCTGGTGGTAAACAACCTCATGTAGTTGATGATAAAGCATGGCCAGCAAACAAGGCCCCCAAGCAAAAACGGTCCTCTGTACTCGCATATGGACCAGTACATCCCCCCATCCAATGGGAAATTTGTGACCACGATGATCTAGGATCAATAATCTAATAATCAAGGTCATCAACATGGCGTCAAACCTACAAAACCGATCGGCTACAACATCCGAACTAATCTCGTAACCATCCATGACCAACTAGGCACCATCAACATCCTCATACATCTCTGATAGGGCATGTCGCCCTCAGTGCAGATCATAGGTAACTCTCTCTCTGCTAATCGGAATGCGGAGAATGCGGTAGACATCCTCCAAGGTCACTGTCGCCTCTCCAGTAGGTAGGTGAAATGAGCAAGTCTCTGAGTGCCACCTCTCACAAAGAGCTGTCAGCAAACCCCTGTTTGCCCGAATAATGGGAATATAGGTGACATGGTACAAACCTAGTCCCATCAACCACTATCTCTGTCTATCGCTGAGGCGATCTCTGAAGGCATATGTCATCGGTCGGAATTCTCGGGTATAAATCGGTACAAGCCGACTCTGCACAAGTAAGGCCAAGGATTAGCACATATTGAGCAACATTGCGGAAAGGTTACTACTACTAGCAAGTCAAGGGTACATCCAAGCTAATCTTAGCACAAAGTCAACAAAATTCAACTTTGGTCAACTGCTATTGCATCGCGTTGACCACAAATGCGCCACAATTAGTCAATTGTGGCTCTGCGCATGACAATTGCATTGCAATATGTCAAATGTATCGCTCTAGCTAGCAAATGTGCAACCTAACAACGAATGCATTCTTCTAGCTAGAAAATGCACAACCTAACAATGAATGCGTCATTTGGAATGACAATTGCGCTGCGATTTGGCAAATGCATCATTAATCGGGCAATTGCATTGCAAAAATGGCATATGCGTCGCACAATCTTCACTGCATCACAACTGAGCGATTGCATTGTTTCCCCTTGCGGATGCGCAATCACACAACAAATCCTAATCTACCCATCGCATTTGCGTCACCACGCAAGAAAATGCGTCAAACGTAAAGGCAATTGCGGTTTACGTGACATCATTTGCATTGCAATGCATATGTTAGACCCTCCTAAAGCCCTAATAAATGCATTAAATTCAAAATTTGACAAGTTGGATAGGGTACTTACCGATGCCTCTGCGCCCTCGGGTTGTCAGAATGTCCACATGCGGTATGCACGGTGGGTAGTTGCTGGAATCACCATCTTCTCTTTGAGCTCTGATTTCTGAATTTTCTATTTAACAAATGAGCAAATGACACTTGGATTGACCTTTTCAACCTATTTATAGGCTGAAAATTAGGGTTTTGACCTAGTAGCTTGTACTGGAAGCTCATTTGACCACCTTTGACCGACATTTTGGCTAGCTCAACATCCTCCATTTTGGAAACAGATCGTGCCATCACTTTTTTGGTCATTAATTGAATTAGTTGGGATATTTTCCAAATTTTTCTGACCCCGGGTCGAAATTCAAAATTTTTCCTAAGGGGGCATAGGCACTCCGTACCTTCATTGGGGCATATTCTGGACTTGTTTTCTTTGCCAGAATGGGACAAGCCGCATTATGACAAAGAGGGGCAAATGTAGACACCTAAAAATGACTTAGGCCTGTGACCACTATTTTACTAGCTTTCGTTCTAACATGATTATGACATTATAATTATGTTTCTAACCCACATTCAACTATTAATTAAATAATTTATAATTATTTAATTAATTCATGATCTTTCATTCTTCATGATTATTAAGTAAATAAATCTTATTTATTTATTAATAATGTCACTAATTATTAAAGTCTTCTTACAATTAAATAAAGTCTCATTTATTTAATTAATCCTTATCATTAATTTCCTCTTGATTATTAAATAAATATATTCGTTTAATATGTCACTAATTCCTAAATCCTCTTAATTAAATAGATTTGCTAATTTATTTAATTAATTAACTACTTCTTCTAAATTAAATAATTATTTTTAATTATTTAATTGTTGCATGTGACACTTCTATATTTTTAAATAAAACAAATCATTTAAAAATGTCTCACATGGTTAACTGATTCTTCATTTAGTAATTAATTTCAAAAATCAATTACTTATTATCTCACAAAATCCATATTTTGAATTAATTTAATTCAAAATGGAAATATTCTTCTACAAATCAAGTAATTTCTAAAATCTCATCCTCTTATCTTCCGATTTTTACTAATTTCATCTCAAGGTCACGTTTATTATCCACCATTGATTTAATTTCTTAAATTAAATCTTGTCCACACATTTGGGGATTGTTGCCCTAACCCTAATTGAGAGTTGTCAATTTGAATCTTAACCATTGATTCTAGGGCATTTCTCAATATCTCATCTCATCCGTCCGTTCAAGATTGCATTTTCTATAAAATGACAATCTTGATCTCATTTTAGGGGATCATCGCTTAATCTATTATTATTTTGGCATTCTCATATCATCTTAGGCTTATATTACTATTTGCATAATAGAAGTAAAATTCTTGTTTGCATATAGTTTATTTTATAAATCCTTCAAAGGCTTTGTTAGGGCTAGGCATAGAGAGTTTGCTCACAAATATGAGGGCATCCATTATCATAGGAAGCTTGAGGAGGTACAATGGAAATCAGTCATGAAGTGTAGGAATGGGTGAGATCTTTCTAGTTTCTTACATTTCTTTATATTTCTCTTTTGCACTCTATTGTTTGATGTTTTATTGACTTGTAGGTGTTACTAATCCAGTTTTAAACATTGCAAAAAATAATCCTTCATTACATATATATATATGTTGGTGTAAATAAGTATTTTACTTATTACACTTTACTTAAGCTTACTTAGGGAATGCATATCATTGTAGTTTACACTTGTGACATCTAGTTATTTGCATCATGCATCTAGGTTTTTGCATGCATAGAGAGATATGAGTTGGACACCTAGGGAAGTGTGTGTTGGAGAAATTCCACTCTTTGTGGTGTGATCTAGTTATCACCTTTTCATCTCCACCTTTCGTGGCATGATAATTCCACTTTAGGTGGGTGATCCACCTTTCATGCAATTATCTATTATTTCTCTCCACTTACCCTACACATGATTGTGCCACTTGTCTCATTCATGGCCCTTTATTGTGTCCTAGCTTGCCTTTATAAGCAAACCTTGTACATACATGTTTTGTCAACTATCTTCATGCATATTGAGAATACTATCATCATATTCTCTCATTCTTTCTCTCTTTTTTGTGCTATCTTTGATCTCTAGAGCCTATTGTTGCTTTTCATAAGTTCTTACATGGTATTAGAGCGTAGGTCATCGGTTTGAGTCCCTCGAGCCCTCGACCCTTCGTCCACATAAGCTCAGCTTATCAACGTGGTGCATAGTGGGTACAAATCCCGCATGGTACGTGGTTGTATCTAGCTCTATCGTGTGTGTGTGTGGGGGGGGGGGGGGGTTTGGCGTAGCGACTATATCGACGATGAGATCCTTCTCCACCACTAGTACGTGCTTTTGGTGTGACGACAAAATCTAACGTGGTATCAGAGTAGTTGGAGGTTCTTAGCATAGCCATTGTTGGGAGATCTTCGTTCGTGTGAAGGTGGTCAAGAGGCAAATTTGAGGAGCAACACCATTTTGGTGTGTCCTAGACTAGATCTGACCTCAAATTCGAATTGGGAGCTCTAGATCGAAAAAATCATCTATTGGGTATTTTTTTTCAATTTTTTGAATTTTTCTATAGTTCTGGAAAAATTATTTTCTAGAAAATGTCAGTTGATTTTTTTTGAATTTGATTGTAATTTTTTTTTTGTCAATCTAGGTTACCTTTTTTTATTTTTGAAAATAAAAAATTATTGTAAATTTTTTGAAAAAAAAAATCAATTTTTTTTTTCAAACTTTTGTAGGCATACCCTACGTACCGTAGGGTATCACAAAGTACCGTGGGGTACAGTGGTACCCATAGGCTCTGTTGCAGCCGCCACACGACATTCACAGAACCAGCCACGCGGGTTGATGTACCACCCGCAGTCCCCACACGGACTCACCCGACAGGCGACTGAAAAGTAAAAATAACCGACGACCATAAAAACCGGCAAATGGGTAAAAAATTCAAATGAAATCTTGGAGATTTTGAAAATCAGCGGCGTAAAAGAATATTTCGACCATATTTCCCGACGAAGGAATATTTCGATAACTGCAAAGAATATTCCGGTGAAATTCCTCCGAGGGTTGATGGCGACTGTGACGGGAAGATGACCATCAAGTTTAACCTAATGGTTTGCTGACGTCAACAGTTTTTTGAAAATTCTAGACACCCTCACGGATGAGTAGTTTCATTTTTTAGTCCAGCTTCATAGGCTAATATCTTCTAGAATTTTCAGTTTTTCATCACTGCACCTGTCTAATCCTCATTTCTGCAACTTCTGGTGCTTCGTACAAGCACATACAAACTCCTTTTCAAGTGCCATTTTTTTGAAAGTGCATGATTTTTTGTCTACTTCTTGAATCTGCAATAATTTTGAAGTGATCTTGAGTGGATTTTTCACTTTCAGCATATGGGATTTCTTGGCCTATTTGGCACTTGTATTGCATAGATCTGAATTTAGGTCTTTGCTTCACTATTCTAGTTTGTTCTTAGCCTATTTGTGGCAAGTTGTAAAATCAAAAATCATAAGTCCACTTAGCCAAGTTGCAAGTGGCCTATTGTACACACACTAAATTATAAAGTGCCAAAATCATCTTTTTGGGGGGGTACTTTGATTGAGTGAATTTGGGGGGGTGTCTCTTGTGTGATTGTGCCTATTTTCTCTCTTGTGATCTTGCATTCCATCATGGGTTCATTTAATGTTCCACTCTTAACTGCACATAATTATACTGCATGGAAAGTACATGCATGGAGTAAACTAATGGAAAAGGGTTTAATTTACTATATTGATGAACCATAACTGCACCTGCGGATCCTAAGACAAATCCAACTGCATATATGGATTGGCTCACTAAAACTTCTATGGAATTGGGTACACTTAGAAAGTTCATTTCGGATGATCTCATTTTCCATGTTGATAAATGTACTATAGCCAAGGAAGCTTGGGATAACCTTGCTAATTTGTATGGTAAGGTTGATAAGGTTAAGGGACACAAACTTGAAAATGACCTCCTAAGCCTTGATCCTAACAATTTTGACACTATTCAAGATTATTTCACTAAAGAAAATGAGCTAAGAGCACAACTAAAAGATTGTGGTATTGAGAAAGAGGATGATCAATTGGTCTTCAACTTGTTGGACAAGCTTCCAGTCGAGTATGCTGCCTTTTTTTCAAGTTTTCAAACTCAATGATTGACAATTAGCAATTTCACATCACCATATTTTGAGGCTCTCACAGATCTTTTGATTCTTGAGCAAAATAAGTTGATGAAAATGAGCGTTCTCAAGTCTTCAACTTCAAAAGCATTGGTGGTCAATCATGGAAACAAAAAGCAATGGAAAGGGAAAGGCCAAAAATAGTCTTCATCAAAGCCACAAGGAGAGAACAAACAATCCACTCCTCCACAACAAGGCTCATCATCTTCTTCTTCAAAGAAGAACAATTTAAGCACAAAGGAGAAACCAACTTGTACATATTGTAAAAATATTGGACATGAGGAGCATCGTTGTCATGCCAAGAAAATTGATGTGTTGACCAACATCATCAAGAACAACAACATCAATTTTCCTAATTCCTATAAAAAGGACTCATCTTCTTCCACTTCTACTTCATCTTAATCTAAGGGAAAAGGGAAAGGTTTCATGGCAACAACAGGTTCATCACAATAGTGGATTCTTGATTTAGGGGCTACTCAACATATGTGTTCTTCAAAGGGATAGTTTTCTTCCTTGGAGTCCTCTTCAGTGCCTCACATCTTCATTGGTGATAATACACAAGTGGAAGTTGAAGGGAAAGGTGCAATTGAGATGGGTGATGGGAAATTTGAGGATGTGCTCTATGTTCCAAACTTGAGCACCAATCTTCTCTCCATCTACCAAATCACACATCATGGAGATGGTAAGAAATTTGAATTCACTCCCGAAACAATTGTGGTAAATGAACTTGCAAATGATGCTTTGGTTGCAATGGGTCAAGCTAATCACAATGCAAGGCTTTACTCATTCTCCCATTGGTTACCTCGTGCTCCTTCTATAGCATTGATCACTCATTCAAACTCACAAAGTAAGATATGGCATGAGTGGTTTGGTCATCTCAACTACCGCTATCTACAACAACTTCACACCAAGGACATGGCAAAAGGGATTCCTCAATTTAGGTTTTTTGAGGGTGTATGTTCAGGATGTTCTATGGGCAAGCATCCTGAAGAGAAGTTTGATAGAGGGAACTCTTGGAGAGCCTTGGATCTTCTTTAGCTTGTTCCTATTGATGTAGCAGGCCCATTTCTAGTTCCATCCTTTGGCAAAGCTCATTATGTCCACTTTCATTGATGATTTTTCACAATACACTTGGGTGTACTTCCTTTGTCACAAAAGTGAAGTATTTGACAAGTTTCTCAACTTCAAAGCACATGCTGAGAAGCAATCTGGGAAGCAAGTCAAGATCCTTCGTACAGATAATAGCAACGAGTATGTGAAAAATATACTTGAGGAGTTTTGCACACTTGAGGGAATTGACTTGCAACATTTTGTTGCTTACACACCCCAGCAGAATGGTGTTGAAGAAAGGAAAAATAAAACCCTCAAGGAAATGGCAAGCTGCATGATACATGCCAGGTCACTTGGTCCAGCTTTTTGGGCAGAAGCAATCAGTTGTGCCACCTACATCCAAAATTGGTTTCCTCATAAAGCTTTGAAGGGTATCACTCCTTTTGAAGCTTGGTTTTCTAGGAAATCCATAGTAAAACACTTTAGAGTGTTTGGGAGTCCAATATGGGATCATATTCCTCTGCAGAAATGTAGGGCATTGGAGCCACAAAGCAGGCCTTATATCTTTGTGGGATATGCAGATGGTGTTAAGACATATAGACTAATGGATCATGAGACTAATGAGATTTTATATGAGAGGAGTGTACATGTTGAGGAAATCTCACCTAGCCTTGACTCTTCTACTCCTCCTCCTTCCTCCACAGTTGACAGTGATGACAATGATTCAAATGATGATGAATATCCTTCCTCACTGACTTGTAAGGTTCAACATTCGCATGGTCCAATTCTAGTTGAGGATCCTCGTCCTTCTATCCCTACTATAACTCATTGGGCTCGTCAGACTCTTGAGGAAGGATGTCCACTTGTTGGGGATCCTTTGGATACTCGAATGACTAGGTCATAGCATGAGCATGAGCCTCTTCCACATGCGCTCATTGCATCAGCTTCAAATCCACAATCCTTTAAGGAAGCTTTTGGGTTCCTGAATGGGATGCAACTATGGAGGAAGAGTATAGTTCTTTGATGAGGAACAACATTTGGGAATTAGTCCATCTCCCTAAGGGGAGAAAGATGGTTCGATGCAAGGTTATCGATCAGAACAAATATGCAGCGGATGGGAGTGTTGATAAGTATAAGACATGACTTGTTGCAAATGGTTTCTCACAGGTTGCAAGAATTGACTACAGTGAGACCTTTGCACCTGTTGCAAATATTCATACTTTCATTTGCCTAACACTTTCCATTACCGCTTCACATGGTTGGGTAGTACATTAGATGGATGTCAAGAGTGCTTTTCTACATGGGGATCTTGATGAGGATATCTATATGGAGTAGCCAAAGGTTTTCATATAGGATACTTCATTGGTTTGTAGGTTGAGGAAGTACCTCTATGGCCTTAAGCAGGCCCCTCGGGCTTGGTATTCCAAGATGGATTCCTTCCTTCTCTCCATAGGATTCACCAGGTTTCATTCAGATCAAAACGTATACATATTGAGGCAATATGATGCACATTTGATACTTGTGCTCTATGTTGATGACTTGATCATTATAGGGAGCACCTCATCCATCATTGGCAGTGTCAAAATTGCTTTGCAAGATAGATTTTCCATGACTGACTTGGGCCTTCTTCACTACTTTATTGGAATTCAGATTCTATAGTCTTCATCTGGGATTACATTGTCACAACCCAAGTATGATCTTGATCTTCTTTCACAATTCTGCATGACTGATTGTAAGCCTGCTCTGACTCCCTTTCTTTCAGGAGTCAAAATTGAGGCTAAGTGATCCAATCCACTTGTTGATGCCACTTTGTATCGTTAGCTTGTTGGAAGTATCATATATTTAACTCATACATGCTTTGACATCTCTTATGTGGCTAGAATGGTCTCCTGCTTTATGCAGGAACCACATGAGCTTCATTGGAAATCCTCCAAATGCATCTTGCACTACATCCAGGGTACTCATCGACATAGGATTCATTATGTAGTAGGTGCACAACTTGACTTAGTAGGCTCTACCGACTCAGACTAGGCTGGTGATTCTGATGATTGCAAGTCCACCTCTGGTTACAACTTCCATCTTGGTTCAGGACCTGTTTCATGGCAGAGCAAGAAGCAACATGCCATTTCTCTTTCATCAACAGAGGCTAAGTATAGGGGGGCTGTTAATGCCACCAATGAGGCCATTTGGCTTCAACACATTCTTTCTAAGTTTGGTTTTTCCATTCCACATCCATCAGTCATTCAATGCGACAATCAAGGTGCTATTGCGATCTCCAAGAATCCCATCCAGCATCAGAGGACCAAGCACATTGAGATTCATATGCACTTCATCAGGGAGCTGATTTAGGACCAGTTCATTGACTTTTGCTATTTTTTGACAGTAGAGCAGGTAGCTGACATATTCACCAAACCCTTCACTGAGAGTAAGTACCATCGGTTGTAAGCTCTCTTGGGGGTGTGGGATGTGACAAGGGGAGTCACTTGACTTCTTAATTCTCTTCATGGGGGGACTTTTTCCTCATCTTGGGGTTTTTTCCTTCTTCATTTGTACATTCATTTTTTTTCATCTCTCTTTTGAGGGGGTGTTTTTCCCATGAGTTTTTCTCCCTTTCCTCGCTTGTGAGAGATTGCACTACATTTTGAAATGGGTACCTAACATGGCCCAGTTGCTGGGACCCATCTTGCATGGTTAGCTCGAGTCTTCATTCCACCAGTTGCACTTAAGGGGGGGTGTTGGTGTAAATAAGTATTTTACTTATTACACTTTACTTAATATTACTTAGGGAATGCATATCATTGTAGTTTGCACTTGTGACATCTAGTTATTTGCATCATGCATCTAGGTTTGTGCATGCATATAGATATACGAGTTGGACACCTAGGGAAGTGTGTGCTAGAGAAATTCCACTCTTTGTGGTGTGATCTAGTTATCACCTTTTCATTTCCACCTTTCATGGAATTTCTATTATTTATCTCCACCTACGCTACACATGATTGTGCCACTTGTCTCATTCATGACCCTTCATTATGTCCTAGCTTGCCTTGTACATACATGTTTTTTCAACTATCTTCATTCATATTGAGAATACTATCATCATATTCTCTCATTGATTCTCTCTCTTTTTTGTGCTATCTTTGATCTCTAGATCCAATTGTTTCTTTTCATAAGTTCTTAAAATATATATATTGTAGAGATAAATACATACATAAGTTTCCTATATCCTTCTTCATTTTCATTCAACTTAATTAGATGTATGGTTTGTTTGTCCTTCAATTATATAGTGACTATAAATATTGACCTCTCTCCCTTATAGCTAATTGTGATAATGGTTTACTACTACTTTTGTTATAACCATTTCTAAAATATCATTATGAAATTTATATATAACTTGAAACAACAGTATGGTACAAATATTTCCAAACCTTTCAGCTACAACATGATAAATATGTATATATATATGTATGTATGTATGTATATATTGTAGAGATATATAAATACATAAGTTTCATATACCCTTCTTCATTTACATTCAACTTAATTAGATGTATGGTTTGTTTGTTCTTCAATTTTAGTGATTCTAACAAGAATGGTACCCATTTATGAAACAACATTATGAAATTTATATATAACTTGAAACAATAGTATGATAGAAATATTTCAAACCCTTTCTGATACAACATTATATGTTTGTATCATACTGTTGTTTCAAGTTATATCATAATGTTGTTTCAAGTTATATTTGTATCATATTGTTGTTTCAAGTTTTACATATTTGTATCAAACTACTGTTTCAAGTTATATATAACCCCTTAACTAATTTTTTCTTATAGTATTCTATTAACATGATCACCTAAGGGTTATAATAATTAGAATTGGAGATATAATATTATAGAATGCATTGCTTGTTTCATTGCACACATACCCTTATTCATTTACAATCAACTGAATTATACATATGCTTAGTTTTTTTTTCAGTTACACTCACTCTTACATGTATGCATATGATCAACTCTATGCAATTCTATATTTTTTCATATATGATCAAGTAGAGTGGTGTATGCTATTTACTAATCTTACACTTGGATCAATGTAGATGACAAAAAAATCACTAACAAGAACCACACAAATTGTTACCAAGTGATGATAGAAAAAATTTACTACATATAGGAGAGGTGTGAGGCTTCCACACAATGATGATGACAAAGAATTCCCATTTTACAACAG
Organism: Sequoiadendron giganteum; assembly: GCA_007115665.2. NCBI lineage: Eukaryota > Viridiplantae > Streptophyta > Pinopsida > Cupressales > Cupressaceae > Sequoiadendron > Sequoiadendron giganteum. The sequence continues at coordinate 445,777,653 of CM021100.1, forward strand.
ACTGAACATGTAGTCCAATTCAATCCAATTGTTACAACTAAAAAGGTTGTAGTGTAGCAGGAATGGACCATGAGTGACATGGAATCTACCATGGAAGATGTTGAAGACAACATGTCAACAAGAGGGGAAACCAAAAAGTGGGGTCTTCCAACTACCACATTGTCTAATTGGATAAGTGGTGTTACCTCTGCCAAAAAGAAAGGGCCCCCAATAGTCCTAAATAATGATGAAGAGGCAAAGTTCATGGAATGGTGTAAGAAGATGGCTAATGTTGGCCATGGTTTGAAGATTGTGAATCTAAAATCTGAAGTAACCCACATATTCCTGACAAGACCTAATCCCTTCAAATATGGACTTCTCAGTAAGTCTTGGTGGACGAGGTTCAAAACAATGCATCCCAATCTATGTTTGAGGACAACCCAAGGGAAAGATAGAGATTGTGTTGTCAATCTTAGGCCTGCAGTTGTAGATGCATTCTATGAAACATTGGAGAAGGAATACACAGTTAGGAATTATATTCCACTGAGGATTAGGAACTACGATGAGACTGGGCTGCAAACTAGGTGGAACAGTGCAATGAGGGTTCTTTCCAAAAAGGGTAGCAAAATTTTTTCCTATTTATCCCCAAAATTCGAGATTGGATCATAATTTTGTGTTGTGCAAATATTGTTAGAAGAAAAATTCTAGGCTTTTACTTGTTTAATAAAAAACCTCTAGAACTACATAATTAACTATGAGCCAAGAGCATGCATGGTTGTTCAACGTCATGCATGGATGACAAAAGATATATTCCTGAGATGGCTGAAATATTTTTCTTTGCAAATACCTGGGAGTGTCTTGTCCAGTAATAAACATCTCCTCATATTTGATGGCCATGGAAACCATGTAGCTTTTTATACCATTATTGAAGCAAGGGTACTGGGCATTGACTTACTTACCCTACTACCTGACACATCACATAGGCTACAACCACATGATGTGAGTGTATTTGACTCTTTCAAATTACATTTTAAAAGGGAAAGAATAGCATGGACTACAAAATATCCAAATTTGGAGATTAGAAGGACAAAATTGGCAAAACTTGGTAGCCTTGCTTTTGAGAAGGCATTGACAGTTGAGAACATAAAAGTTTGGTTTAAAAGAACATGTATTTGGCCTCTAAATCTCGATGTATTGGTGGATAACATGTGGCCTGGTGAGATATTCCAATTTTTTGCCCCCGAGGAAGCATATGTTGCTGAAAACATTCTCATTCTATCCACAAATAGTTTTCCACAAACAAAGGCTAAATGTATAAATAGAACAGTAGAATTTGTAGACCAACATAGTCCACTTTAAACAGCTGAATGTGTAGACCAAACAAAGTCCACTAAAAACATCTAGTTTCTTAGACCACCAATTGCCAAGTGGAACATTGGGTTTGGGTGACCAACATAGTCCACCACTAACACCAGTTTTGGGATACCAAAATACTATTGTAGAAATCTCTCTTTCTCTATTAAGTGTACCAAAGGAGAAATCGTGGTTGTTAGAGGGTGCTAAAAATCTTGGAATTGATTTGCATGTGGACCTAGAACAAAGTCTGAGCCATCGGCAGGACAAACAAGTTTAGACCTCTCCCAATTTTAGAAACTACCTATTCATGTAGTGAAAGATAAGTCCAATCAGCTAGCTGACCATAGGATTAAACTTCCAAGAGGATCCCAACTCATCACCACTGATGACTACATGGTATTTCTAAATGAGCATGCAAGAGGAGAGGAAGAAGGAAATTCGGCCATTGAAAGATAAGAAGAGAGAACAAATTGAATAGCACAAGATTGAAAGAATTGCAACAAAGGATCTGAAGGAACAATTGAGAATTGAAAGAGAACAACAATGAGTAGCAGCTAAGGTTGAAAGAGAACTGAAAAAAAGGAGTAGAAATGGGAGCAACAAAGGATTGAAAGGGAAGTTGTAAAAAATGAAAAATAATTGGAGAAGGCTAGAAAAGAGGCAGCAAGGGAAAGGCATCTCAAAAACCCTTTAAATCCCTTTCCTGACCATCATAGGATATTCATATACTTTGTTCCAATTCAATGCCCCCAATATTGTCCACCCTCACGTACCCTAAGTATTAGCCAACTAGTTCAAAGTTGGAGTCCTACTCATTCAGAGACACCAAACAACACATCATAAGATAGCTTCCCTTCTTTAGATTTCTCTTTTCCAAGTTTTTTTTACTTGATTGGAATGTTAAGTATGAATAGTATTGTTGTGATTGTTTTGAAGGCTTCTAACCGTTTTGTTGGGATTGTTTTGAAGGTTTGTAACTTGAAACAATAGTATGATATGAATACAAACAATATATTCCTACATGTTACAATCGTTTATTGTTAGTCATTGTAATTGAAGAACCACCAAACCATATATCTAATTAAGTTGAATGTAAATCAAGAAGGCTATAAGAAACATATCTATCTATCCATCTCTGCAATATATACATTCATATATATGTATACACATATACAAATATATATATATATATATATATATATATATATATATACATATACATATATGCATATATATATGCATATATATACATATACATATATACACATATATACACATATACACATATATACACATATATACATATATACACATATATACATATATATATACATATATATAAACATATAGATATATATATACATACATATATATATATATACATACATATATATATACATATATATAGACATATATACATACATACATACATACATACATACATACATATTTATATATATACATATATAAGTTGAATGCAAATGAAGAAGGCTATATGAAACATATGTATCTATTTATATTTGCACATATATGTATCATAATGTTGTATCAGAAAGGGTTGGAAATATTTGTGCCATACTGTTGTTTGAAGTTATACATAAATTTCATAATGTTGTTTCCAAAATGCTTATAACAGAAGTAGGAGTCAACCATTATCACAGTTAGTTGTAAGGGAGACAAGTTTATATTGGGTAAATGGAGAAGGTTATAGGAAACATATCTATCTCTACACTATATAAGATTATATATATAGATATCTATATATGTATATATACATATATACATATATATATATATACATATATATATAAATATATATATACATATATACATATATATATATACATATATACATATATATATCACACACCTCTATCATAAAGGGTTATAAATATTTGCATCATATTGTTGTTACAAGTTATATATGTAAATAGACAAGGGTATGCATGCAATGAAACAAGCAATGTATGTTATACTGTCATATCCTCAATTCTAACTCTTATAACCCTTAGGTGATCATGTTAACTAATTATATATATGTATGTGGACATACAAATAACAAACAAACTGAAATAGCATATTTGAATAGGCGAGTGTAATTGAAGAACAAACAAACCATATATCTATTTTAGATGAATACAATAATGAGACATAGTTTTTTGAACTCTTCAATAGTGTTAAACTATGTTGAAACAACCATCCAATTCAATTTGAATGGTAAACTAAAACATAGTTGAACAAGGGGATAATTCAAAAACCACGTCTCCTTATTGTTATATATTTATCTATATTCAACAATTCTTTAGGGAAAATTGATATTTCAAATGACCTTCTAATGATAATCTATATTGCAGTTGTCCACAATTCCCTTTGAATTGTGAAGTGCAACATAGGTTACCTTGAAATCCCTTCGAAAAACCAATTCCCCTAAATGCATGTTATACTATCATATCCCCAATTCTAACCCCTACAAATAATAGAATGATACAAATTGTAACAACATATTCATACATGTAAGAGTGAGTGCAATTGAATAAAAAAATAACCATGCATCTAATTTAGTTGATTATAAATGAACAAGGGTATGTGTGTAATGAAAAAATAAATGCATGTTATACTATCATATACCCAATTCTAACTCCTACAACTAGAAGACTAATACAAATTGAAACAACATATTCATACATGTAAGAGTGAGTGTAATCGAAGAACAAACTAAACATGCATCTAATTCAGTTGATTGTAAATGAACAAGGATATATATGCAATGAAACAAGCAATGCATGTTATACTATTATAAACACCTAAAATTGTCTTGACTGACAAACAACACTATTTAACTAACTCTCACCCTTTTGATTTAATAATACATTATTATTTAAATATTATCATTTCTCATATTCATTTATTAATTAAGTGATTTAACATTATTTAATTAATTCATCCTCAAATCAGTATTTCACATCAAACGCATCAAAAACCCTAATTTCCTCCATTAATTGAATAATAATACATTATTTAATTAATTAACCTTTTCATAATTTTTAACTAATTAAATAAATTTCATTTATTTAATGAAGTCCTAATCTAACTTTATTCCTCTTGATTAATGAAATAACACCAATTATTTAATTATGTTGCTAATTAACCCTATTCCCCTAAGTCAAATTAAATTATTAAAACATAATAGTTTAATTAAATCACTTTCCCTTAAATTTGAATAATTGAATTTAATTATTCAAAACATCATAAAAAATCAAAGCAAACAAATACAACTTTGTTTGCAAAAGTCAAACTTGATTTACACGTTCAACTCCAAAATGATTAATTAATTAAATCAACTAATTAATTATCCTCACCCACTTTCATGATTGAGTAAATTATGAACCACCGATTACTCATTCTGATAGCTTGACTGATCCATCTATTTCCTGACAGATCAATCTATTCTTCAATCCAACAGATTATCCAATCTATTCCTTCAATCCCATTGAACATTCAAAATGATTTCTTCAATCACATAAATTACGTAATCAATTTGTACATATTATACCCATCTATCCTCTCAACGGTTCTCAACCGTTGATCAAGATATTCTACTATAATCCTGAGCATTCATTCAAAATCACAAATTTTATATAGCAAACCTCTTTCCTCTCAAAAAAGGATCAGAGAATCAATACAATTTATGAAATGAAGTAATGCCAAGATCCTAATCGACATTGACAAAGCTTCAACACATCTTCGATCAACAACACATGTTTTCCAAAAAGCTCTCGCATGCAACAATTGAGGCTTTGCATTGAATTGAAAAATTCAACATACGATACAGATACACTTCGACATGAGATGGTAAGATTGTATTGATTTGAGTTCATGTTTATTATTTTCTTTCAATAATGTTCTTGAATTCATGAGCTTTATAGTTTCATTTCATGGGTAATGGGCATAGATCTAGATCATTGTTTTGGATTAGATTAGATTATGTTCATTCTTTTGATCTTGTTTACACCTACATATTTCCCCCTTACACATTTTGGCACGTCCGGTCAGACCTCGGTCCTTAATACTAATAATTTTATGAGCTACATTTGAAGTTGTAGGTCTCAGAAGTGCCTTGGAAAAATCTTCAAACATAGGTTCCATAAAAAAATCGCATTTTCTTTCATGGTTCTAGTGCACTTGACCTATTTTTGGCACACTTGACCTGTTTTCTAGTGCTTTATACTTTTTCCCATGTTTCTGTTTTCTAGTGCTTTAGATTTTTCCCGCATTTCTATTTTCTAATAGAGGGTGCTTTTTAATTTTTCTAGCACTTGGGTAAACCCACAAAATTGGTTTAGAATTCCAGTGAGGAAGGAAAATTGTAAGAAATACCCCCATGATTTTTTTTTTTGGTTTTTGGGGGTTTGCTAGAACTCCCCTTCGAGCGAACCCATTAAATGTTGGGTCCCACCTTTCTCGAGAAAAAACCAAAAGGAAAGATTTGTGGAAAGGGGGTTTGCTTGAACCATAGTTTGAGTAAACCTAGGTTCGAGTGAACCTCCAAGGGGGGTTCACTCAAAGCCCCCTTTTCCCCACTTCTCCTCCTCTAGCACCAAAAGTCTCTAGAATTTTTCCCTTCGAAGCTCGAGTTGAGGATGAAAATGGAGGAGACTTCATAGACCCAACCAAATGATGGTAGTCCTCATAATGAGCTATCCAAGGAATATAATTTTAATATGTTTTGGTTTTATTATGTATTTATTTTTTTAGTTTGATTAAACACATATTTTTCATCGAAAATCAAGCTCTCTGTTCTACACAAGTGGAAAAATAGCAAATTATCAATTTTTTTTGAAAAATATTAGTGCAATAGATATTGATGTCCTTGGTCCAACAAAAGAAAAAATTGAATTTTGATACATACAAATAAGGTTATGTTGTATACGGTACGCCTATGTCTGAATTGTAATTTGTTTGACTTTGAAACTTGATTAAGGAAAAAATATTCAATGAAATGCTATGAAAACAATTCCATACACTAGATATCATAGTTACAAATCTAAATTCGAAAAAAATAGAATTTTATCCTTCACGGAAAAAAGTTATGTTGTATACAGTGAGAATCACTCCTTAAAAATGGTGTTTACTAAAAAAAACTAGATTTCAAAGGAGATGGAAAAAGAAGCGAAATCTAATTCCAATTTTTTTGAAAAAAATATATTTAGAATCTACAGACAAAATGTCATAAATTGCTAGTTTGCACCATCTTCAAATTCCTCATGGTTTAGCTGCTATAGGTGACCAAAAGTGAAGATTTAGTTAAAAAAATCATTTTAGTGTCCAGTTTGGCCAAAAATTGTAAACCAATATTGCAGGATCACCCACCTTTGACTTCTGACAAAGACTGCTATTGATTGTTTTTTTTGCACTTTTTCCCCGTTAATGTGTTTGAGATCTGCAAGTTAAATTTCGATTTCTAATGCTAATAGGTGCCTAATTTGAATGTGTAATAGGTACTAATGTTTGTGTATGTAGGATTTTCAAAGGTATAACAATTGTTTATCCAAAAAAACCATTAATGCTTTTTCTGTAGGGAAGACGAATGGTTGAAGAAATTTTAATTTTCAAAGCTTTCTTAAGTTAGGAAATTTTAATTTGGTGCTTAAAAGAACCCCACAAACAACACATTTTGATTTTAGTGCTTTAAAATGAATCTTTTCCAAGCTTTCTAAGTTAGAAAATGCTTTCATTTAGTGCTTAGAAAGAATCTCACAAATATATGCTTTCGATTTAATGCTATAAAATGAACCTTTTCCAAGCTTTCATAGTTAGAAAATGCTCTCATTTGGTGTAATAAAAAGAATCCTACAAACAAAGGCTTTCAATTTAGTGCTCTAAAAAGGATCGATTTTTGTTGACCAAAGTGATTTCAATTTTTTTTGTTGACGAATGCTCGATTTTATTTTGTTGACCAAATAAGACAAGGATCTAGAAAACCTCAATTTTGGGCTTAAAATGAACAAATCAATTTTTGTCTCGCATCTTTGCTATCTCATTAATTAATATCCAAAACACTTCTATTGGGTGCTTTAAAAGGAACCATTGCTATTTTGTACATAGCTGTATTTCACTTTTTTTTGGATAGCACCACTCGAGGGGCTTAAAAATAACAATTGTGATGAAGTGTATTCTGTGTTTGGAAAACTAGGTGACTATCCTCTCCCCTCACGCCTTTTTGGCGATCTTGGGTGATGAAAATTATCTTGAGTTTTTCACATTTTACTTAAAAGCATACCTTTTTAGAGGGTCCGCCTTTTGAGACATATCCCACAATGGAGAACTCAAAGGTGACCCAAGAAGTACTTTGTTTTGGTTTGCTATATAAATTATTATGGGTGTGAGGAAAGTTCATCATCCACCTGCCACAGATGCTCTATACCGACAAATGTCTCCCTCAATATCCTTATGATACATAAAATCCTACAAGGTCTAGGAGGCCTCTTATTTGAGTGAATCACCACATGTATAGACATTAGTTATCCTAAAACATGACTAAGAACCAAATTTTTCTAGAAGCTACCCATTTTATCCAAAATATACTTTGAAGTGGTGCATCAAAATTTACTTTTGAGAAGTTACCAAGTTTGACTTATGGTTGAACATAAAAAGCCTCTCCATTCATTGCATGTAAAATTATCCCTTTGGGGATGAGGTAAGCTCACCTAGGAAGAAGTCTCTATCCCTAGGGTGTACTTTGTCTTCACAAAAAAATTGCCAAATCTGTTCAGTTACTTTGAAAAATATCAAACTTTGTGCTTGAATTAATAATGAACACATCCAAACAAGCACTTAACATGGTTATGTAATGACAAACACATTTAACTTAGTGTGAATCCTTTGAAAAGATCCATCTATTTGCACTCCTAAAAGATATTGTAAAACAATATCTTTGAAGGTTTCCAAATATCTAGGCTCACATTTCAAGTCGCATTAAGGAAAAGGTAAACATTGGAAACTATAACTTTAGCATTTTTGCCTCTATGAACTTCGAGTTTTCATGGAGGGAAACATGCTTAAAGTATATACATCTAGGGTATCATAAGTTTTGATTGTTAATTTTCATGATATCACTTGCCAAATCTCAAAATAGATCAAACAATATCATCCAAAACTGTAAAAATCATCAATGCTGCTACCAAATACTAAAACTGGAATATTTTTTTGAATAGAGGTTGCTTCTGCTACTGTTTGTGTTGCACTTGAACAAAAATTGGTTGCAGTTTCCAAAAAAAAACTTTCTTTTGTTCTCTATCCCATAACGACCACTAAAGAAAATATGTTTCATTTGATAAAACCAACGCACTTGCTGCAAAACTGGCTGCACTTGATCTTTTTGTGCCACATTTGATCAAATTTTGCAATGTACTTGACCAAAAATTGGTTGCACTTGCCCAAAAAAATTGCTTCTGACTATGCAAATCACTAAAATTGAAAGAATACATATAGAGGCTGCACTTGCAAAAACTTAGCACACTTACTTCTCAAAAATTAATGCACTTGATAAAAATCTACTCGTAGTTGACCACATTGGTCGCTTTTACTCAAGAACTAGCCACTTCTACTCAAAAACCATCGCTTTTGCTCTATCATGTTGAAAATTAGAAAAATGAACCGAAGCTAGTTACAAGATCCTTGTTGAAATAAAACAATTAGAAACCCAAGATAGTCATATAGTCCTTCATCCATCTTCAAACTCCATTCTACTTTTAGAAATCAAAATCAAAACAAACAAACTTGGATTATTCCCTCACCCACACTTCTAAGATATCAATAGTTACTTGAACCTTAAGGCTAGTTCAAGTAAGCTTTTTTGCAACATATCCTCTAGAAGAAGAAGTGAAATATCGATGCAGGCCTTTCAACATTTTGAGATCCAAGAATAGCGTTAGTCCAAAACAACACTCAAACCTTAGGGTCTTGAGCTTCATAACAGCCATATCAAAACACCAAAGACTTTCACCTTATGACCATTTGTCGACCAGTTGCTCCAATTCAACAACTTAACCTTACACCAGCTCTCATAGAACCACACTTTTAACTAATTGAAGGAGAAAAAACATACATAGTCATCAATTTGAGAAGCTTCATATTCGAAACAAAAGAAACCCTAAACTAGTGGAGAAACATAGCCAACATCTTAGATAAAGAGGAAGAGAAAGTAGATCTCACGGTCGGAAGACCCATATTACCAACTCCTATGTGGCGATTGGTATCTATCCTTCATGATCTTAGGAAAGAGAGAAATTCTTAAGAGAAAATCCATATTCCACCTTTCAAAGAAGCGTCCTAGTCTAAAGTTTGCCAAGGGGCACATCATGAAATCTTATTGCCACTAAGAACTTTTGCTAAGAAACTCTCTTATACGCTTTTCAATGGGTGAACTAGACTGAAATACTCAATAGAAAATCCAAAAAAAAAATGCAATTTCCTTTTCCTTAAAATATAAAATCCCAAAAACAAATGCAATTTCCTTTTTCTTAAAATTAAAAATTAAAAAAAAAATGCATTCTTTTCCATAGTTAGGGGTCACAAAACGTTCACAAAAGCTTGGTAGTTGTTTATGACAACTACAAGGTCACAACATAAAAAGAACATGGAAGCAAACAAACACAATGCCAACATACCACCAAAAAACACCACGAACGATAAAGGTGGCCGATGGGGCTATAGGAAAAGTGACCTCAAAACACCTCAAAAGAGACCCATGTACACATAAACATTTAGTGAGGAAGAGATAAACCACAAACAACAAGAAGTGATGGAACAATCAAAACAGGACCCAAAAGGAGTGGTCATAGAAGAGGTAGATAGTGAGCAGGAAATAAATGATGAAGAACTATTTCAACATTCCAACAACCCCAAGGTGATCAAATTGATGGACAAACTGTTGAAAAAAGACCCAAATTCTTAATTTTTCAAATTAGCACAAAGTGGTGCTAGATTTCCAATAGACTTTAACGTGGAAGCCCTCAAAGATCCTAACCTTATTACCTTAGGGGATAAATCAGATGTGAGATAGATATCCGAACCCACGAAGATTTCAAAAATTCCACCCATATTGTCACAAAGCAATGGTCAACCAATGGAAAGCCCATTGTATAGAAAACCAACTCAAATCGAACAAGCAACAATGGCCCAATAGTATTAAGGAGGTCCATCCCAATACATGCCACAAGGAAACAACCTACCACTAGGACAATACATACATCAAAATATATCATATATTGACTCTTCCCAAAATTTATCAAATCAACAATGGAAATTTCCACAACAGTATCATCAATAAGGTGGGCCACAGGGCACCCTTTCCAATCAACAAGGTGGGCCACACGGTCTCCTTCCTAGTAAACAATACTAACAACCAGGTGTTCCACAAGGTACCCTTTTAAATCAACAAGGTGGGTCATATGGTTCCCTTCCTAATCAACAATACCAACAAATAGGTGTGCCATAGGGTACCCTTTTAAATTAACAAGGTGGGTCATACAATCCCCTTCCTAGTCAACAATACCAAAAAAAAGGTGTACCATAGGGTAGCCTTCTCAATTCATCCCATCAACAAGGTAACCCTCCAATGAACCATCAGGGAAACCTTCAATATAATTCATCCCACAGAAAAGGTAACCCACCAACACACCATCAGAGAAACCTTTAGTATAATTCATCCCATCAATAAGGTAACCTTCCAATGCACCATCAGGGAATTATTCAACATAATTCACACCAAGAACAAGGTGTACCATAGGGTACCCTTACCAATTCTTCCCACCAACAAGGTAACCCACTGACGCACCATTAGAGAAACCTTCAGTATAGTTTTCCCAAACAAGAAGGAGCTAACCCTCCTTACATACAATAAGGAGCTAGCACTACTTACATACCACAAGGAGCTAACCCTTCTTACATTCATCAAGGAGCTAACCCTCCTTACGTCCAACACGGAGCTAACCCTCCTTATGTTCAACAAGGAGCCAATCCTTCTTACACCCAACAAGGAATTGACCTCCTTCCACCCAACATGGTTATCAAGGTCTCATACCTTCACAATACCCAATCTATGACCAAAACATGGTAGGACAACAAGGTTATTATGCACAATATCCCAAAAAAAGCGTACAAAAAATAGAGATGGAATGGAACTACAAGCAATATATCAAAAGATATTAGATATACAGATAAGGAAACCACATAAGACTTATACCCTTTAGGATATATGTCCATTTCCTTTTGATCGTTCCATTACTATGCTTCCCTTTTCAAAGAATTTAAAAATACCCAAGTTTGAAAATACAAAGGAAAGGGGGACCTAGTAGAACATGTACGATACTTTTTGGTAGCATGCAGGGAAGTACAAAACAATGAATCTTACCTCATGAAGCTCTTTCCATGAAGTCTTACTGGTCATGCTATGGAGTGGTTCGCTCATCTACAACTAAGAGTTAAAAGCTTTGATGAACTATCTATGAAATTCATAACCCACTTCTCATTCAATATAGAGAAAGACATCACCATCATAGATCTATAAAAAATTAAGCAGAGTCAAGGATAATCCTTCACCTCCTACCTTTAATGATGGCGACATAATGCTAGTCGATGTAAATCACTTATTCTTGATAAGGAACTGGTCGGCATATTTGTTTTCAATGTCCAAGCAGAAGTCAACTACCAACTTACCATGCTATGTCCCACAAACTTTGAAGAGGCCATTGAGAAGGGAATGCACATAGAAAGGGCCCTCATAGAAAGAGGATTTATCAAGCTAAACAACCCAAGAGACGGTTCCTCTAGTTCAAATGAGAAACCTAAAAATTGGGCCAAGAACAAGAACGTTACAAATGATGGGGTAGTGGATGCTAGAGAACTATGGAATATACAAAAGCCTAATATACCTCAAAACAAACCTCAAGTGGCACAAAAAAACTATGCTCCTAATAATGCACAAAACAACCAACTTACCTATCCCCAAAAATATTAGGCAGTCAAACAACAGACAAATCAAGGAGGGAAACAGAGGCAATGCGATCAACCAAGAAGGAAGTTCACTATATTAGGAGAGTCACTTGAGACAACCATGTATAAGCTAGTGCAACAAAACCTCATCAATGTTAATTATTTCCCAAACTATGAGGAGCCAAGCTTCAAAACACCATGGTACAATGAGAAGGATTCATGCGAGTTCCATAAAATCAAAGGACACACCACAAACAACTGCATGATACTCAAGAACCTCATCAAAGAATTGATAGACAAAGGAGAAGTGGATGTCGAACATCATCCCAAAAAAAAGGACCTCCAAATATACACAAACCCAATCCCAAACTACGCTAAAAGGAATGACAAAGGGAAGGACCAAGACTATCACAATACTAACTACATATATAGTGAATTAGTTCTAGGTACCCTCTCTCAAGCAGATGACACTAGGGTAGATGTAGTGACTATACAAGGTGGAAACAACAACTACAATGTAACTACCTATCAAGGGAGAGTTACAATAAAAGGAGCCCCACCCAAAGCCACAACTAAGTCATCAAATGCTTACAACTTTGTGGAGTAGTTGAAGAAGACTCCTACCTTAATCTCAATCCTAGAATTGCTAAAACTATCACCCACACATAGGGAGATATTGGAAAAAGCATTGGTCCCTAACGCCCTCAATCCTAATTAGTTCCAAGCCATGGTTGGAAAAATCATGACTAATCACCATTTAATATTTTTCGAGAAGGACCTTGCACAAAAGTCATTCCACAACCAAGCCCTCTATATAGAGGTTGGTGTCCACAAGAACATGGTAAAGAGAGTGTTGATAGATAATGGTGCAAGTCTAAACATCTGTACATTGAAATTTGTGAAATAGTTGGTGTATTTTGATGATGTGATAGATAAAGCAAGGAGCATTACTATAAGGGCCTATGATAACCTTGAAAGGAATTCAAAAGGAATAGTCAAGTTACTAGTGAAAATAGGACCAACCACCATTGAAACCACATGTCAGTTACTTGACCTAGAATTACCATATAACCTACTCCTGGGATGCCCCTAGATTCATGAATTATAGGTAGTTCCTTCAACCTTCCACCAATGTCTAAATTTCCCTCACGAAGGAAATGAGGTGACATTATATGCCAATCTTGAACCCTTCCACTTTTGTGCAAAGTTGGAGGAAAAGTACAATAAAATCTAGCGTATACCCAACAATGACATATCCTTCCATTCATTCTCATATGTTGACCCTTCCAAACTACCATCAACCTCAATCAAAACAACATAAAGTGAGAAACACAAAATAGAAACCAAGGTTCAAGTACTTGACAGGGGTAATGGGAATTATCACTTTAACCAAGAATTTTTTATTGGTATGCTCCCACCGACGCCCAAGGTTTATGGAGGACTAAAGGAGATCAAATACATCCAAGCAGTGAAAATGATAGCTAAACCCACCATTTTCACCAAATGGGGAGACATGAAGGATGTAGAGATATTCAATTAGAATTGTCATTTATGATTTACAAAGAGGACCAAAAGGAGCTAGAATAGCCACAAACCCTTCTAATAGACCCTATTAGTAAAGGCTATCAGTTAGCTAAATAGATGGGATATAGTGGAATAAGTGGCCTTGGGCTACACAAACAAGGCAAGTGGGAGCGTATCATAGTGGAACAGAGCAAGAAAAATATGGGATTGGGTTATGATTCAAAAGATGTGGTTACTCCAAAAACTAGACATACCTCTTTTAAGAAACAAGCGGCTTCAGTCAACATTAAGACATTAGATATATACCATCATATAGACAAAAATTTACCCATCGAGGAATTTTTTGAAAGATTTTGCATTAGTACAGTCCTTACCCAGCCTATTAAAACTATTCCCAATCTATTATTATTCTAAAACGGACTCTAATGAGTACGAATGGGATTCTCCTTCCTTTTTCACTGAATGCAATTCCCTCGTCTCAAGTGATGATGACTTGACACCTAATGGTAAAAAGAGGCCAATTCCATATTAACCATCTCAATAATCTTTGTAAGCTTTGCGGATAATGATGATAGCCTACCTCTCTACTACCCAAAACTAATAGATTGGGACCAACAACAACATACACCTATTCCAGATCAATTCCAAAATGATGAAGCAATCACAAAGTTCATGGGACTTTGAACATACATACTAACCATAGATCACAAAGTAGGGTTTGCCATGGAACTCGAATAGGATGTGTAATTCAGTGGAGAGATTGAATCTTCTAGTCATAAAAGTGAAAAAGATAATATAAAAATAAACATACAATCCCTTAGAGAAAACCACAGTGTGGCTCTATCAGATCTCGAAAAGAAGAAAATAAAGGACACATCCAAAGGTGAAAACCTCACCGAGGCACCTGAGGATGGAGGGTTCAATCTCTCCATATATGAGCATCAAGAAATATCAAAACTCCTAGTAGAAGAAGACAAATCCATAAATGTTGGCACAACAGAGAACCCAAAGATCACATACCATGTGGCATCACTTGATCCCGAAGAGAAAGCAAACTTCACAACATTCATCAATGACAAAAAGATAGATTTTTCTTGGACCTATGCTAACATGCCTCTAGAGTAGATACATAATTAGTTGTAAATTATTTGGCCATAGTCCTAGGAGAAAAACCTATCAAGTAGAAGTTAAAGAAGATGCATCCTCAAATAGCATTATTGGTAAAGGTAGAACTAAATAAATTACTAGATGTGGGTTTCATCAGACCCATCGATTATCTAGAATGGATATCAAATCTAGTACCAGTGTCAAAGCCCACTAGGGGCATAAGGATCTACACAGACTTTTGAGACCTTAACAAATCCTTCCCAAAGGATGACTTCCCACTTCCAAGTATTGAAATGAAAGTGGATCTAACAACAAGGCATGTGATGCTATCATTAATGGATGGTTTCTTTGGGTATAACTAGATAAAAATATCCCATGATGATCAACACAAAATGTTATTTACTTGTGGTTGGGGGACCTTCTACTGGAAAATAATGCCCTTTGTTCTAAAGAACATGAGCGAAATATCAAAGAGAAATGATGACCATCTTCCATGATATGCTACATGCAATCATGGAAGACTATGTGGATGACATTCTAGCAAAGTCCATCAGAAGGAAAGATCACTTGACTAGTGTTGCAAAGGTGTTTGATAGGCTGGAACAATATAACTTGAGACTCAACCCAAAAAAGTGTGTGTTCAAAGTAACATTTGAAAAGATGCTAGGGTATATAGTGTCAAGAAGGGGCATTGAAGTAGATCCTACAAAAGTAAAAGAAATACAAGAGATTTCTCTAGCAAAGACTATAAAGAAATTGAGAAGTTTATAGGGAAAGGTACAATCTATCAGGTGGTTTATCACACAACTAGCAGACAAATTTCACCCTTTCACTCATCTCCTACACAAGGACATCACCTTCAAGTGGGATGGGATATGTGACCAAGAATTTCAACAAGTCAAGGAGTTCCTACTCACTCCTCCTATACTCATTCTACCTATTCCAAACAAATAAATGATACTTTATGTGTCTACTACACAAGTAATGTTGGGAGCTCTTCTATCCCAACTAGATGATAATAACAAAGAAAGAGTGGTCTAATACATCAACCAAACACTAGTTGGCTATGAGTTGAACTACTCACCCATAGAAAGAGTGTGTGTCTTAGTCATATTTGCGACACAAAAGATGAGAAACTATATCTTAAGAAGAAAAGTAAAGTTGATTTCAAAAGTAGACCTTCTAAAATACCTACTAGCAAAAGCAGCCTTAATAAGTAGAATTGCTAAATGGGTAATGATTTTGAGTGAGTTCAACATAGAGTATGTGGATAGAAGAGCCATCAAGGGAAAAATCATAGCAGACCAGCTAGAAGAGGCACCAATAAAGGATCATAAGCCTCTCACAGTAGACTTCCTAGATGAGATTATATTGTTGAAAAAATAGATAGGCCATTGGACCTTGTATTTTGACAAGTCCTACACACAACATGGCTCTAGAGTAGGTATCCTATTTCTCACACCACAAGGAGATAGTATACCCAAGGCATACAAAATTTCTTTCCCCTACACAAATAATATCTCAGAGTATGAGGCTATAATCATAGGGCTCAATATGGCTATTGAATGGAGGGTAAAGGAACTACAGGTCTTCGAAGTTTCTCAACTGATGATCAGACAAGTGAATGATGAGTACCAAAAAAAAGAGGACAAATTGATGTTGTATAAAAGAATGGTGGATAGCTTCAAAGAATATTTTGTCACAATAACCTTTGAACAAATTCCTAGGATCAACAACAGAGTAGTCGATGCCATGGTAACAATAGGCTTGCTTCTTGATATTTCACATAATATCCCCAAGTATGAGTTCCTTGTAGAGCAATTGCTTGTACTAGCATTCAACGTTCCAGAATCAAAATTAGTATGTGTTGTTGTTGGTACTAATTCCACATGGTACCAAGACACATTTGATTACATCCAACATGGTATCATACCACTTGACCTAACAACCACCCAAAAGAAGATCTTTACCTGTAGCACTTCTTGATTTATGATCCTAGGATATACCCTATATCATCACAGTCTAGATGGTATGTTACTCTGATGTCTTAACACAAAAGAAGTGAAAATGACCTTACAAGAGGTACACGAAGGTGTTTGTGGGTCTCACTCTAGCGGCCTAACTTAGTCCAAAAGTTGATGAGAATAGGGTACTATTGGTCCTCCATGGAAAAAAATTGTATTCAATATTATCGAAAGTGTTTCCAATGCCAACAACACAATGACCTCGTTCACGCACCAACGCAAGAGTTGAGACCTATCACGACACCATGGCCTTTTTCACAATGGGGATTAGACCTTGTAGGTAAGATTTATCCTACTTCCTCTAACGAGCATAAGTTTATTATTCTGGCAATTGAGTATTTCACCAAATGGATAGAAGCAATTCCATTAACCTATGTCACTAAACAAAGATATCAAAATTCATTTTGAATTATCTTATTTGTAGGTATGGAATTCCCCAAACAGTTATACCAAACAATGGAACCCCATTCAAGAATCAAGACATCCAAGAACTATGTTCCCAATTCTCTATCCAGCATAGATTCTCTATGCCCTACTACCCCTAAGGAAATGGTCAGGCTGAACCATCTAACAAAACCATCTTGAAAATACTAAAGAAGACTATTAATGGGGCTGGCCATGATTGGTATTTACAATTAAACCCAACTCTATGGGCTTATCGAACCAACATCTAAATAGCTACAGGTGCCACACCATTTTCCTTGGTCTATGGATCGAAAGTTGTCTTACCTATCAAGGTTGAAATCCCCTCATTGAAAATCTCACTAAAAGGAATGGTTAGCAACAAAGAGTATCAGATATCTTGATTAAATGAGTTAGAGCTCCTATATGAAAGACAGTTGAGTGTGTTAAACCATCTACAAGTTTATCAAAATCGGCTCAAACAAAGCTATGAAAAAAATATCAAGGACAAAAACTTTCAAGTTGGTGACTCGGTCCTCAAAGAGAATCAAAAGGTACAACTGAATCAAGATGACAAAGTAAAATTTGAACTCAATTGGTTAGGCCCATTTATCATCACAAAAAGCTATGGTTCTGGAGCTTATCAATTGGTCACTCCTGAAGGAGAACCCTTGGCCAAACCATTGAACAATAGCCACCTCAATAAGTTCTATACATGAAGCACGTCAGAATACAAGAGGAAAAAGGGTAAAAATCCAAAAAAAAAAAAAAAAACCAAAAAAATCAAAAAGAAAGAAAAACAGTAAAGAGAAATAAAGCGTTCTTTCAGTGAAAACCTCTTTTGTAGCACTTCTAGAATAGGTACCATAGTGAAACCTAGAAAACAAGTGCTATATTTTAATAAGACTTGCATTGTTATCTATTGGTACTATCCAAAACATCCACCATTCATTCCATAATAAATCATGTGTCCAACCATGCCTTAGTACTAATTTAGGAAAGTAGTCTTGTCTCCAACTGGGGGAAACTTCCTGAAGCTAGTCATGGATTAGATCTTTATGCGTCATATCATGGTCAAAACATCAAAAATTAAAAAAACATCCAAAAAATAAAAAAATCAAAACAAAAACTTCAGATTATTCCTTCACTCAACAAATTTAAGATATCAACATTTGCTTGAGCCTCACGGCTACTTCAAGTAGATTTCCAACAACATATCCTCTAGAAACAGAAGTGGAATATCAATCCAAGTTATCAATATTGTTTAAAATCCAAAAAAATGTTATGCTTTGAGTCAACTGGTCGAGCTACATGGTCTCTATGTGTACAAAGTAGGAAAGGCTTATCAACCCTCGAGGCCTTAGGTTAGTCCCCTTAGGTATATGGCATGCTTTCTTTCAACTTAGTCAAAAAATACAAAATCTAAAAACATTTGAAAAAGCTAAAAAAATCATATCTCCTTCATCATCTATCCACAATAAAACATCATCCATAATAAAAAAATTGTCATCCTCACCCTTAGACAAAGCAACATCAAAAGATATAAATTTTAATTAAATAATCATAAATATTTGATCACAATTGGAGAACAACAAAGCCGACATATCAATTACCTATCTTTTAACAATTCACCAACATCCTAAGATATGTCTTAACAGATCCATTCCTATGATAGACATGATCAACACCAAATAATAGACCTACCCCCAAACATATATGGAAAGTGATATAAAAACATTTTTTGATCTTTTTGTTATCTTATCTTTTTGATTTACATTATTGACTCATTCCCAAGACCTCTCAAGGGTAATTGAGCCTCATTTCGGTTTACTTTGTTTGTGGGTATTTTTGTTATACTACCACGGAAAATACTTGCTTTGTTCGGTATATCGAAGTTGTTTTGAAGCATTTCGTATAGTGGTGGCATATTAGGTGCTTAATACCTCTTGTGTTACTAGTGTTAGAGTAAATGTTTTAACTTAATTATGTTAATTAAGTTACCTTTATTCTTCTCTTAAGATTTCACTTTAGTTTGCATATTGTGACATTTAATAATTATATTAATTATTAAATGTATACCTATTAGGGTTACTTTTAGGTTTACAAAATCTCCTTTCATAAGGATTGATCATTGTATTACTTCTCTCTCTCTGATTAATACATTTTTTAGTTTTCAGAGCACCTTGCTTTTTTGTCTCCATCTCTTCTTTTGTGATAGGTTATTTGCATGCAGGTGATCTTTGGGGTATGTGAAGTTGGATTTATCAACTTCTACATGGTATCAAAGTTCCAGACCTATAGCTTCTTGTTCGTCTTCTGAAGATATGGCCTTTCAATAAGTTTCAAGCGCAAGGGTTTCTACAAGCATCGTTTTTGCAAGATCTAGGGGTAGCCAATTTTTTGGGACACTTTGGGCTCAAATGGAGGTCACCATCACATTCACAATGGCCCAAACCATAGGAACGCTTGTCAAATCATCGATTTTGGAGCAGTTGGTTTATGAGGAAAATTTGTTTTGCTAAGGAGGTCATACTACCTCCCTAACACGCTTCACGAGGCGAGCAATTAAAAAAAAGAAAAAAAGAAAAGAAAAGCAGCTTAAAAAAATTGTGGCCAGTTGAAAAGGGTGCACCGCCCATGCACCACTTGGTGGCCACTTCATGCATTGTTGTCGCCGACAGTAGCCGCTACCCTCTAGCGCCACCGCTCCGCAACCCCCAAGCGCTTAGCTTCGGTCCTATTGGGGACTAGGAGCCCCAATCCATCCCCTTGCTGATTTCCATCCCTCTGCACAATCATGTGGGTGACCAGGAGCTTCGATTCCAGCCCCCAACCGCCAGCCCCTAGTCTTGCATGCGACCAGGGGCCCATTTTTTTTAGCCCCTGAGGGCTCCTAAAGGGCATATTGGGCATTTTTGAGCAACTTTCACTAAATCGGGTGTAAAATGGTCATACAATCTCTGTTTTACAAAAAAAAGATATCACAGGAAAGCTAGTTCCGACACCGTTCCTGTGGTGCTGGTGATTTTTTTTTATTTTTCTGTTTTGAAGTCATTTTTTCCAGTCAAAGTCAAAAATTATGTTTTTCACTCCCGGGGGCGTAACTTTTGCATCCGAGCTTTGTTTTGCACAAACAAATAGGCATTGGAAAGGTGTTGTAATGATATTTCCAGATCCACAATCTATTTCATGAGATAATTTACCATGCAAATTTTATTAATATTTTTGTGTTTTTACACTTTGCTCATTTACTTGGACATTCTAGCACCTACATGGGATCTGTTTGTATGAAATGGGTTAGATTAATATGATTTATCATTGTTGAGATCATTAGTCTCTGCTTTTTTCTTTTGAGTGAGTATAATGGGTTTTTCTACTCATCCTTCAGTTGTATTTCTAGATAAGGATAATTATGAGTCATGGGCAAAGGGTATACTTACACATTGTAAGTGGCTCAATATTTTTACTTATTTATATGATCTCATACATACACCAGACACATCAAAGGGTTTATCTACATGGGCTATTATTCGAGATCATATTGTAGGGGTTATTGGTTGTAGTGTTGATTTTGACACTTTGTGTGCTTTATCTAATATTCATTGTCCTCACACACTTTAGCAACATCTTTGGGAGATCTATGGAGACCCCAATCTTTCCCCATTCCTAGAGGATCCCACTGCAGATTGTCTCATCCCTCTTGTAGATGTAGATTTCATACCCTATGATAACTATACTTTGGAGGAGCTTAAGTATCTTAGAAGTCTTGCATGTGCCAATGGTTCAGAGGCTTGTCTCACAGTTCTCACCCTTCAGAATGAGACTTCATCAGCATCTCCTGTTGTTCCCGATTTAGTGCAATAGGGAATCATTCATCTTCCAGACATAGCTACTTTGGAATCTTATGTTGCAGACATATCTTTCTTGTTTGTGGAGTCCTATATTGTAGATTTGGAGGATTATTTTGAGGACATTCATCTCCTCTACCTTGACAATCAGGTTATCACTGTACACCCACCATTATCAGTGCATTCAAAGGTTGCATTTTAGGATTATCCACATCAGTTTGAGTTTGGCATCATTTGTTTCAGTTCAGACAGAGAGATTCTTCAACATCCTATCATGGAACACATCTTGAGCTAGATTGGTTCATCACTCTTCATAGGGTTTCTTCGACATCATCCTTTGGATCCATTTCTTCCCAAGGGGAGGAATATCATTTGCCGCTTTAGGATCTCCTTTTGTATTCTACATCAGACATCTACCATTGCGACATGAGTTTCTTCATTGTGGGGGGGCCTTCTTGTCTCTTTCTATCTCTCCCATGGAGACCATTGTACATGTACCTATATGATAGAAGCTATCTATGGGGGGTATCATGTACTCCACCTCCTATCCTTCTTTCATTAGTACATCATATTAACTTCTTTTCATTCTATTTTGGGGAGGAATTTTGTTCCCACTGGGTTTTCTCCTTTACCCCGTTTCCTTTAGTTTGCATTCTATTTGTAAATGGGTACCTGATCAAGCCTAGTTGTTAGGAACCTTGTTTGCTTTCTTGCACATGTTTTTAACTGCACTCTTGCTCATCTTAAAGGGGGTGTTAGAGTAAAGGTTTTAACTTAATTATGTTAATTAAGCTACATTTATTCCTCTCTTAAGATTTTGCTTTAGTTTGCATATTGTGACATTTAATATTATATCAATTATTAAATTTCTACCTATTAGGGTTAATTTTAGGTTTGCACAATCTCCTTTCATAAGGATTGATCATTGTATTATTTCTCTCTCCAATTAATACATTTTTTAGCTTTCAGAGCACCTTGCTTTTTTGTCTCCATGTCTTCTTCTATGACAGGTTATTTGCATGTAGGTGATCTTCGGGGTCTGTGAAGTTGGATTTATCAACTTCTTCAACTGGTTCGACATGTTTTCAAGCTTCTCACCCATACACTCTAATAGAGTTTTTGTATGTCTGGTATGAGAAATAATATTCTTTGTTTATCGTGTCAAAGTCCACATAATAGATACAAAGATACCTTGGTCATTAATACCTTGATGCATCATGTCTATTTGCTAAATCAATAAGGATTGTTAAAATGCGAAGTATCCAAGAAAAGAAAAAGGAAATTCATCAATGACTAGCAACATCAACTATTCTTCACATTTTCTTCTTGTCGCCATTTCTTCTTTCAATCCTTGCACTTAAACACATCACATCAGCTTATTAGAAAATTTCATTCATTATCCATAATTTTCATCAAATTTCCCGAGGGGGCACCATCCATGCTATCCTGTTTGGGGCATACTAGGGAAACTTTTTAGCAAGAATTTTTGACTTTTCTTTGACACAATGCTCAAGATCACATTCTATCAAAGAGGGGAAAAATACAGATACCTAAAACTGTCTTGACTGGCAAACAACACTATTTAACTAACTCTCACCCTTCTGATTAAATAATACATAATTATTTAAATATTGTTATTTCTCATACTCATCTATTAACTAAGTGATTTAATATTATTTAATTAATTCATCCTCAAATCAGTATTTTGCATCAAACACATCAAAAACCTTGATTTCCTCTATTAATTGAATAATAGTACATTATTTAATTAATTTTTTCATCATTTTTGACTAATTAAATAAATTTCATTTATTTAATAAATTCCTAATCTAACTTTATTCCTCTTGATTAATTAAATAACATCAATTATTTAATAATGTCACTAATTAATCCTATTCCCCTAAGTCAAATTAAATTATTAAAACATAATAGTTTAATTAAATCACTTTCCCCTAAATTTGAATAGTTGAATATAATTTAATTAAATCACTTTCCGCTAAATTTGAATAATTGAATTTAATTATTCAAAACATCATAAAAAATCAAAGCAAACAAATACAACTTTGTTTGCAAAATTCAAACTTGATTCACACATTCAACTTCAAAAAGATTAATTAATTAATTATCCTCACCCACTTTCATGATTGATTAAATTACGAACCACTGATTGCTCATTCTGATTGTCTGACTGATCCATCTATTGCCTGATATATCAATCTATTCTTCAATCCCATAGATTATTTAGTCTATTCCTTCAATCCCACTCAACTCTCAAAATGATTTCTTCAGTCACCCCAATTACGTAATCAATTTGCACAGATTATTCCCATCTAAATGTTATCAATGGTTCTCAACCATTGATTGAGATATTCTACTATACGATCTTGAGCGTTCATTCAAAATCACAAATTCTATATAATAAAACTCTTTCCTCTCAAAAAAGGATCGAAGAATCAATGCAGTTATGCAATGAAGTAATGCCAAGATCCTAATCGACATTGAAAAAAATTCAACACATCTTCGATCAACAACACACACACATTTTCCAAAATTTCTCGCATGCAACAATGGAGGCTTCGTATTGAATTGAACAATGCAACACATGCCAATACATATACACTTTGATACGGGATGGTAAGATTGTATTGTTTTGAGTTCATGTTTATTGTTTTATTGCAATAATGTTCTTAAATTCATTAGCTTTATTGTTTCATTTCATGAGTAATGGGCATAGATCTAGATCATTGTTTTGGATTAGATTAGATTATGTTCATTATTTTGATCTTGTTTACACCTACAGATTTCCCCCTTACACAACTATCATATCCCCAATTCTAACTCCTACAAAGAAAAGAATATTACAAATTGAAACAACATATTCATACATGTAAGAGTGAGTGTAATTGAGGAACAATTTAACCATGAATCTAATTCAATTGATTGTAAATGAACAAGGATATGTGTGCAATAAACAAGCAATGCATGTTATACTATCATATCCCCAATTCTAACTCCTACAAAGAAAATAATGATACAAATTGAAACAACATATTTATACATGTAAGAGTGAGTGTAATTGAAGAACAAACTAACCACGTATCTAAGTCAGTTGATTGTAAATTGTAGACACATAAAATACACATGCACCTGATCCTGATTTACTAACACCATTTCTTCTTGAATCATACTCTCAACTTATCATCACTTTTCATCTCTAAATTAGATAAATCATTATTTATTTTATTTAATTAGGTCTTTCTCCCCTATTGATTAAATTAACCAATTTAATTTAATTGATCCTCTGTCTTTGGTCATTTAAATAATTTATTTTATTTAAATTAAATCTCTAAAGTCCTCTTATTAAATTGAATAAATTAAACATTATTTGATTTAGTCTAACATTATCCCCTTTAGTTAAACAAATCAAAATAATTTATTTAATTAAACCCTTCCTCTCAATTTGATTTAAATCAATTCATAAATTTAAGTCTAAATTGTCACATCTCCTAAATTCCTCATTAAATTAATTAAACTTTGACTAATTTAATCTTAATCTATGTCACATTCTCTAGAGAATGCAACTTGCACAATAAATCAATTACTTTGATTTATTAATTCATCTATTTTCCCTCACATGGCATAAAAAGGGAATATTCCCTCAAATTTGAATTCAAATTCAAAAGGGCTGGGTCCTTCCAACAAAGCATTGAAGGCCTCTTACATGTCCTTGTGCATTGAGCCAAGTGACATTAACTCCATTTTTTTCATCCCCCCTAAACATGTCACTTCATCAAATTCAAAATTCAAACTTGCACATTGATCAAAATGTGCTCAACCTTCAACCATTCACATCTTGACAAGTGGCACTTTGCCATTGGATGTTGAATGATCCCACATTGCTTATTTTCCTTCAATCTTCCATTTTGGAAATCTATAAATGAGAGACTCTTCCTCTCATTCAATCATCCACAGTTTGAGTAAACTTATTATACTCAAATCCATCTTCAAGCATAGCCATTTCATCTATTTTTATCAAATTCTTAGTTAGGTTATGCAAGAATTCAACCATCAAGTGGATCAAATCATCAAGCTTACAAAGGAGTTGGGAAAGGGCTGATTTCGACACATCAATTGGCACCAACTCCCCCATGGGATCAGGAGTTTGCATACTTAATTAGGAATTCATTGCTTTCTTTGTTCATCTTTTCTTCATTTTCCTATTTTAAGTTTTGTAAATGGATTTCATGGGGAATCCTTGATTCTCACTTGCATTTGATCTAACATTGTGCTTGTTTGCTATTTATGTACAGGTTTGAAATTAGGGATCACATAAATGAACAAGGGTATGTGTGAAATGAAACAAGAAATGCATGTTATATTATCATATCCCTAATTCTAACTCCTAAAAATATAAGAATGATACAAATTGAAACAACATATTCATACGTGTAAGAGTGAGTGTAATTGAAGAACAAACTAACCATGCATCTAAATCAATTGATTGTAAATGAACAAGGGTATGTGTGCAATGAAAAAATAAATGCATGTTATACTATCATATCCCTTGATTCTAACTCCTACAAATAGAAGATTGATACAACTTGAAACAACATATTCATACATGTAAGAGTGAGTGTAAATGAAGAACAAACTAACCATGCATCTAATTCAGTTGATTGAAAATGAACAAAGGTATGCGTACAATGAAGCAAGAAATGGATGTTATACTATCATATCCTTAATTCTAACTCGTACAACCCTTAGGTGATCATGTTATCTGATTATATATATGTATGTATGTACATACATTTTTTTTGTAAATAAAATTGGGTCTTATATTGTTATTAAGTGGGGCCCCAACTGTCTGCTCCTATCCCCAATTATACATAATGAGCAATGCATGTTATACTATCATTTCCCCAATTCTAACTCTAATAACCATTAGGTGTTCATGTAAACTAATTACTATAGATAAATGAGAATTTTAGGGGTTATATATAACTTGAAATAACAAAATGATACTAATATTTAGAGCCCTTTTCTAATACAACACTATGATATTTATATATAACTTCAACCAAAATTTTGTTATAAATTGAAAAAACATTATCATTCTTGTAAAATTAATTGAAGATCAACTAAAGAATGCATTCAATTCATTTGAATGTAAATGAATAGGCTATATGAAACATAAATTTCTATATCTTTGCCATATATATATGTAAGTCTGCAAGCTCTATATTTATATTGATAGTATTGGAGGATATCATACACTCCATTGTTGAGGGTTTCATGCACCTATCTTTTGGTCGAGTATGTCTATGTGTTTGTGAAAGTGGCATACCTAATTAAAAATTCTGAAAAAAACTATAAAAAGATGATAGGTGGAATGATATGTATGAAAATTCAACATATATTGAACACTTTAAATAATTGAACATTGCATACTAGCTATCCTATATGGCATGCATACATATATACATGCAATTTCTCTATGTATGTAAATACATACATACATGTATATGCATGTACATACATACATACATACATATGAATAGGAACATGTATTTATGCATGTATTTAGATTAGTATCCTCAGGTCTCCTTTATGGTTTATTTGTCTTTGTTCTTTTTTTGTGTGAGAATATAGTGTAGTTTAGGAGGTATATTATATTTTAATTTTTGACTTGTTTAGATGGTTTATCTCAAATCACACCTTATTTTCAATAAGATATACCTATTAATATAACTTAAAATTAACCACCAAAACAAATCAAAACTTAGAATATAAGTTATAGAATTTGTAACTGCTTGCCTAACTTGCAAAGTGAAGGAGCACATTCTATCTTGTGAGATTTCCCAAAACAATAGTTTAGAGAAAGTGGCATATGTAGAATGACTAGATGAACAACAAGCTTATCAAATATGATTCCCTTCACTTGGAATAGTTTCTACACATCTCGCAATAACTTACATGAAGAAAAGATCAGGGATAGTGTCAAGGAGACATAAAGCTATTCAATATTTAGAATTACAATATCCATAGAATTGCAAAATGGAGAAAGTGCCTTCATTGATTATGTAACCTTGCAAGGCAAAAATTTGACGGTTGAGCTTCTCAAAGACAATATTCAGATTTTTATTTGATATCTGGCACTTTTGGTATCATTAATTAGAGTTATTAGTATTTGGGGTGGTTGTTCTAGGCTATTCATTGGAGTAAAAATAAATTTCAAATCACAAGAAACAATGCTTAGGAAGGATGCTTCCAATTCTAGCGTTAGTTTTTGAAGTTTGTTTATGAAGTTTCAATTATTAGTATCTCCAATATACAACTTGTAATTGTCGCCTTTGATAAATTGTCTATTTTGATATATTTGAAAAAGATCATGTGAGATGATGTATTTTACTATTTATGTAGCTAGTGTTAATTTATTATAACCCAACAACATATTAATTACACAATAAAATCATAGAAAAGAAATGTGATTTATAACAATTAATACACTGGGTTAATTAATAGCTAATGAAAACAAAAGCAAAAAATAACAAGAAGCCAATCACAAATAGACAATAAAATAGATATACCCAGGAAACCCTAGTGTGGGGAAAAACCTGCAAATATTGGATCTTCTATTTAGCCTAACAATAAAATTTTCTTCTAGAATACAATACAGATTTGCTACATAATCTTACATACATAGCCTTAGCTGATTTACATCAACGTGCAAGAAAATAAACTTTCCTTACATTACTCGGCTAACTCACACATAAAATCACTCGCGATCTTATCTCAATCTCACAAACCTAGAAACATTCTATGAATAAAAAAAAAAAAATGTTGTTGCTAAAAATCCAACTTGAGTTGCTTTAAATCAGCTCCACATTCCACCTTTCGAGCTACAAAAAATCAACACTCCCTCTTAGCGAGGAAGCTGTTCTACACAACACCCAACTTATCCCTGAAAAATTCAAACTTACTCTTCATCAAGGCCTTGGTCAGGATATCTGTTATCTATTCGTCTATAGGAATTTATTGGAGCTTCACTATCCCCTTCTCCACACAATCTCTAATGAAGTGGTCCTTGATCTCAATGTGCTTTGACTTGTCATGAAACACTAGATTCTTAGAGAGTTTGATACAACTCTGATTATCATAGTAAATGACTATAGGATCTAGCTCTTGATCAAAGAGCCCAATTAGAAGTTTTCAAAGCGAGATAGCCTCACATGTAGCCATACACTCGACCTCTACAGAACTTAGTGCAATTAACTTCTATTTCCTATTGTACCAAGAGACTGCTCTTGATCCCAAACTGAAACAACACCCTGAAGTGCTCTTTGAGTCAACAATATTCCCTTCCCAATCTTCATCAGTAAACCCCTCGAGCTTCACTCCATCTTGTTGAAGATACTTCCACCCATAATCAACTATGCCTCAGAGATACCTCAAAACATGCTTCACGGCTATCCAATGTACATGTTTAGGTTCCACCATAAACTAAGTGAGTTCAATGCAAAACAAATGTCTAGCTTGGTGTTGACTAGATACATAAGAGAGCCTATCAACTATTCGTATAAAGTATGGTCCACTATCTCTGATATGGAAGCATCAATATTCTTCTGGTTGGTCATAAGTGGCATGGACATGGGCTTAAAATTATCCATCTTGAATCACTTTAGGATATCAATTAAGTACTTCCCATGTCCAAGGAAGATATATCCCTCTTTATGCCACAACTCCAATTCTAGAAAGTAGAGCATCAACCCCAAGTCCTTCATCTCAAACTCTCCTGCAAGATCCTGTTTGCACTGTGCTACGAGCTCCTCTGACCCTATCAGAAATAATTCATCAACATACAAGACCAATATGAGAAGTTCGTCCTTCACCTGAACATAGTACAAGTTTAGATCTACCTCACTCTTGATGAACCCCATGCTCTACAAGTAATTGTCAATACATGAATACCACACCCTGGGAGCCTACTTAAGCTCATACAGTGCTCTTTTCAACCTGCATACATGAGAATCCCTGCCATGTGCTTCAAATACTTCTAGTTGTTCTATGTAAATTTATTCCTCAATCACTCCATTCAGGAAGGTCGTCTTTACATCCATTTGGTGAATTCTCCAACCCATCTGTGTTGCTTCAGAAATGATAGCTCTTATGGATGAGTACCTGGCTACTGGAGCAGAAGTCTTATCATAGTCAATCCCTTCCTTCTGATAAAACCCATTAGCCACAAACTGGGCTTTGAAAATTTCCACACTACCATCTACCACATGCTTAATCTTATACAACCATCCCAAGCCCACAACATACTTACCTTTTGGTCGTGGTACCATCTCCCACACGTTGTTCTTCATGATGAAGGAATACTCTTCCACCATAACATCCTTCCATACTTGGTGTTTGGATGCCTCTTGAAAGCTGGAAGGCTCTACTTCAATTAATTCACTCATAAGTGCCACATACTCAGAATAATTTCTGGGAGCCTTTATTTGTCTGAATGAATCCTATGTATCACCATGATATTCCTAGGCCTCTATCAATGTTTTCTTAGCCACCTTGTTTCTCCTCTTATTGACAATAGGAATATGAGGTTGAGGAATTATTTGTTCCTCCTTCTGATCAGCCTACTCTGCTCACTTGCTTTGCTCTCTAGCTTGCATGATTGAAATTTGAGGAATTTGTGTTGCCTCAACCATTGGTGACTTCTCCTCCTCATTCATCAGGTTTCTAGACTTATGAAGAGCCCTCTCTTCCTCGAACTTCACATCTCTCCGAACAACTATTTTCCTAAGGGCGAGAATGTAAACCCGATAGGCCTTAGAAGTTTCACTATACCCAACAAGGATACCCTTCTCTGCAGTTGGTTCCAACTTGGTTCTCTTCTCCATAGGAATGTGACAATACACAAGGCATCCAAAGATGCAAATGTTCCCCAAATCTGGTTTCTTACCGATGAATGCCTCTTCTGGAGTCAATTTTCCCAACACTTTGTGAGGGATCCTATTCTGCAAATACATAGTTGTATTGCAAGATTTTTCCCATAAGAACCAAGGAAAATCTTGATCATAAAGCATGACCTTGGCTACTCCAACTATAGCCCTATTTTTCCGTTCAACAACCCCATTCTGTTGAGGGTTGTACAAAATTATCAACTCTTTCTTGATACCTTCCTGAGCATATAAATCTTTTAAGGAATTTGAGGTATACTCGCCTCCATTATCAAACCTTAGTATCTTGATCTTCCTCCCATTCCGATTCTCCATGAGAGCCTTAAACTATTTGAACCTACTGAAGATGTCATATTTATTCTTCAAAAAATATATCCACATCTTCTTGGAGAAGTTATCAATGAAAGAAACAAAATAATCATATCCATTCAAGGATACTTCTTTCATGGGCCCACACACATCTGAGTGTATAATCTATCCAAAATCCTTTTGGATCTAGTGTCGCTGCTTGGAAAACTGGTCTTGGCATATTTGCCAAGAGTACAAACCTTGGACACCTCATGATTATCTATCTTCATCTCAGGTAGCCTCATCACTATTTCCTTGAGAATATTAAGTGCTGCATGGTGAAGGTAAGCTATCCTCCTGTGCCACAATTATCCTAGTCCTCTACAACTACTAAACCAATGCATGTGCTAGCTCAAACTGTAACCGACACAAGCTTCCATTCCTGACTCCAATCAATTTTGCAACCTTGGAATCCTTGGGACAAATATAGAATTTTCCCCTCAAAGGTCACAATCTAGCCATTGGCTTCCAAAGTAGAGACTAAGATTAAATTCTTTGTCATGCTAGGGAAATACAACACGTCCTCCACCAACAAAAGTTTTTGGAGTCCCTTTGAAACTTGACCATGCCAACACTAGTTGCATGGTACTTGGCATTGTCTCCTGTTATGCATTGCATAACCACCCCATATTTTGCCTTAGTCAAAATGGGTCCCCCTTTATTGTTTTTTTGTCCTTGGTTGTTTTTCAAACAAATTTTGGAGTCTTTCTTTTAAATACTTTGTTTTTCTTTGGTTTGCTCTATCGGAACCGGATCTGGAATCGAATCAGGTTTTTGAATCTTGTTTTAAACTTTGATTCCGATCTAATCTCGACAGTCTTCTTTTTCCCTTTTTGTTTGGTCTTTATCAAAGCCAGATCTAGAGTGGAAGTTAAGTTAGAATTTATTCAAAGTTTCTAAATCGATTTCCATTCCGCTTCCACCTCTGCTTTTTGGTCTTCCATTTTTAACTAGGTTTTTGTGTTAAGCTTTCTCGTTTTGGTCTTTTTGTTTTATTTTGATGTTTTGTTTTGCTTTCTTCTTTGTTGGCGGACCCGGACCCGGAACAGGAATTGACTTGGAAAATTGGACAAATTTCTTAGATATTTCTCAATCTGATTCCGCTCCGGTGGTTTTTGGTCGTTGACTTTACTTGAAGTCGAACTGCAGTAATGTGCCAGTTCCTTCTACAGTTCTGACTCTGCTCTACCACATTTATGGAATTAATTACAGGTGCCATGCATGCATGAAACTCTGAGTTTTTACCTTAATTAGGGATTAACTGGTGGTTATCAACATTATTGTGAAAAGATCAAAGAGCGAACTAGAGTTGCAATGGAGCATTTGTGTGAGTGAATAGATCGAAAGAGAGACAATTGCACACATATTGCTTTAGGGAATTAACTTATTTATTTGCGTTCGAGGTAGGGTTTTCAATTCTCCTCTTTCGTTTTATTTCGCGTTTTCTATTTCTGTTCATTTCAGATTCTTTGGTTTCGTGCGAATTCATGTTTCATTGTTCTACAGTGAGTTTGTGTGTTTGTTTTTCTTTCTCTTTTTGTTTTGTTTTCTTGTTTTCATTTTGCTTTTTCTGGTTTTGTTTCTCGTTTGTTTTTTTTCAACATGGTCGTTTTCATGTTTTAATCGTGATTGTATCGTGATGCCCTAGTTTTTAAATGCATAGATTAGTTACTTTTTTATAGTGAGTAGGGTTTGGTAAAATGATGGTTCTTACTTAGGAATCATGTTGCACATTGATCTAATTAATTTAAATGGGGTTAAATTCGTGCCCTAGTTGTTTTGAAATCGAGGGTTGTAGTTTAGGGTTTTGACGCATTCCTGTTTTAAATATGATGCCCTAAATAGTACAGTCGCCTCTCGATCATATGGGGATAGTATTATTAGGTTATTTTTAAGCCCCTTTCATTTTTGTATGACCTAGTCCTTAAATCATGAAGTTATTTATCGAATTGTTAAAATCACTTATGATGTCATGGTCATTTTAGCCGGAAGCAGGATCAGAATCGATTTAGACTTTGAACCATGTTTTGTACTAAGTATCGATTCCATTTCCATCCCGTTTCCGACTCCACTTATAGTTAGAGGAAGGCCTTCAAAATAATGGTAACCTAGCCAGAAGCAGAACTGGAACAGAAAAAGGAATTAGAAAATCTTCATGAAACTAAGTCAGTTTCCATTCTGATTCTGATTCCGATTACCATTCCAATTCTGACTCTGGTTCTGCCTGTTATTATTATAATCTCAATAACAGTTTTGGCTTTGAGTGTGGAAGTGTTTTAAAAGAGATTGTTTAGAATTTTTTTTTGCCTGGTTTTGCCTCCGGTATATATATGAAGGGTAATATTTTAAAGCATATTTTGTGATATTTATTCAAGGATCTAATTAGAGTTTTTGTTGTAGGAAGCTAAAAAATGTCAGGAGTGTCTTCCCAAAGGAATCGGCCTACAAAAACTTCAAAGGTAGAAACTAAGCCTAAGAAGATTAAGTCGGAGCAACTACCTTATACCTTGAGGTATAACCATAGGGGTCCTCTTGTCACTGCAAGAAAAGTGGAATATGATTGGTCTGATATAACTGACACCAATCTAGGCCTATTCAATTTTGAGAATTTATATTCAGAAATATTCACTGAGGATGTAACAGGAAGAACTGAAAGAATACTTGAATCTGGCTTGGCTCACATCACTATATTCCCTCTATCTATCCAATACCCAGAATTGATTATGATAGCAGCAAGAGCTTACAATCCAGCCACTAGGCAATGTATGGATTCATAGGACAATGTGATCATTGATCTAAATCCTCAAATGTTTCAGCATATTTTTAGTGTCCCTAATCCAAAGAAATTGGTACAGTTAAAAGAGGCAGAAGCTTTAGGGATGTATAGAAAACACAAGGAGGCTAATAAGGCTCACTTGAACAAGAAGTGGTTGAGAACAAAGAAGAAGTCTCTAACCAAGCTCCATGATCAACCAAAGAGGACATAATTTTACAAGGAAGTATTGGACCTGATAATGATGTTTTCTAAAGCCTTTGGGAAGAGGGATGCATTTAATTTCAAGGAATGGATGTTTCCCTTCATTTAGACAATCTTTAATGGCAAGCAACAGTTTGATTGGCTGATGATTGTCTCAGATACCATTCATGATCAGTTAACCAGAATAAGGGAAACCAAGAGATTTTTCATGACTTCTTATGTTGTCTATGCGACAGCTAGAGGAGGTATCTTTCCAGGTTTGAACAGAGTGGGAATATTGGGAGAAGCTGATGGAAAAAAGAGAGTATGGGATCATTATGATCAGTTATCCCTATGGGTTTCTGAAACACAATTTAGAAGAGTAAATGATGCATTCTTATATGTAATCATTAACCAGTTTAATGGAGATGAATGGTATAGATTGAGCTAGGAAGCCATGGCCTTTATCACAGAATGGGGATGTTGGTATATCCAATACCCCAAGTTCACTTATTTCAGACTGACAGGATTTGAGGGTCATCATCACTTACTTCCAAGGTGTTGCAGCAACAAGATGGTTCTGATGGAATTTGTCTATCAAGCTCTGGGGGTTAATGCCCGATTTGGGTTAAAACACAAGATAGGTTGTCACAAGTTCCCCATGCAATTGGGTGAATACAGCTGCCCACACCTTGTGGGAGCTAGGGTGGTTTGCAGTGAATTGATACATTTGAAGTTGGGTTTGTATACTGCTCAAAGGCACTTTGATCTGAAGAAGAAGATGAATGCTTTGCTAGCTTCGATCTTTGACAAACATTTCAATCTATTAGAGAACTTCTAGAGTGATCTTCAGGATGAATATGACCTCAGGAAGAGGAATTGTGAGAGTTTTCCTGTTTCACTCATGGTAGAATTGGGGGTCAAAGATGATATTCTTGATACATTAGTAGATGATGGAGTTGTATTGGATCCATCATATGAAGCATTGAACATTGGTACTAAAAGTTTGGATCCAGTAGATTGGGATGGTGAGGAGACCATTGATATCAAGCAAATAGGGAGACTAGTCTTGGATAGGAGTATCCATTGGGCTATTCTAAGAACCAAAATTCCTGGGGGTCCAGCTCCTAAGAAAGGGAAGGGATACAAGAGAATTAAGAGGAAATTGCCTTCCAAGGTGCCTTTGGAGTTCTTCCCTCCTGACATTGAAGAGATTGAGCTTGAAGCCTCTACTCAAGATTTACCTGGAGTGCAAGAGGAGGATGCCCAAATAGGATCTATGGTTTCAACACCAGAAATAGGTGAGTCATCTGATCAAGTCCCTCTTACAAAGCAACCAAGCGGAGAGGTGCCTAAAGGAACCCTTCATGGTATAGCTGAAACACTGAAGGGAAAGGAAGTAGAACCAAAGATCCATGATGTTGAAATGGACTCTGATGAGATCTTATCAGAGAAAGATGCACAAGAAAAGATGCCTCTAGAGGAGGAAATTAAGCATATTTTAACAGAGGTAGATTAGTGGGCACTATTTGAGGAAGCAAAGAAAGCTTCAGATGCTCAATCACATGCAGAAGCAATGGAAAAACAAAAGGCAATAGATGCTAAGGCACAGGCTGATATCTTACTTCAACAACAACAAGTAGAAGCCAAGCGAAGAGCTGATGAAATAGAAAAACAATAAAGGAAAAAGGAGCAGGAGCTCAAGATCAAAGAAGAGAATGATAAGCTAGAGTTAGTACAGAAAATTCATGATCTAGAGGAGGAAAAGGCAAAGCAACGAAGGGAAAGAGAAGTCCTTGTGGCCAAATTGAAGCTTGTTGAAGAGGCCTATAAAAAGAAAGAGGAAATAGAATGTCTACAAAAAGAGAAGGATGCTGAGGAGCTGGCCAAGCAGCTGCAAAAGGAAAAGGAAGATGCAGATAGACTTAAGGCATTGGAAGAAGAGAGAAACTGGGAACTTGAGGAGAAAAGATTAGAAGAAGAAAAATTGAAGAAGGAAGAAGAAGACAAGAGGATACAAGAACAAAAGGATAGGGAGGAAGCTGAAAAGCTTACATAGATAAATGTAGAGCAAGAACGACAAGAGGTACAAGAAGTTGGTTCTCAACCTAAAGTGAATGTGCAACAAACCTCTACTACTGCTTCTTCTTCTTCAACTATAATGAGCACTACTCCAATTGCTCCCACCTGGTTGAAACTTGATCTGAAAAAAAGATCAATGACAGCCTGACAACCTCTCAATTGGGATGATATGATGAAGGAGATTGAAAAAGAAAGGCCCAAGAAGAAGGCCAAAATCCTGCATTCCACTAGACTCATGGAAGGAGGAGAAATTGTTGCTGAATGCGCAATACCGATAGTGGACAAGGATGTAGGGGACATGCAGCTAATAGATTATTAGTTGGGCACGGTTAACTTGGGGAGAACCATAAGAGATCAATAGATGAACTTGATAGATGTGGTAGCATCATCCACTAAATCAAGAATGATGAAGGATAAATAGAAAAAGGATGAACTTAAGGCTCAATTGGATCAATTGCATACTTTCTTGAAGAGTGTTTCTTCTCCGAGGTCACAACAAATTGCCACCATTGAGACACCAATTTTTCTTAGCAAGAAAGAGGTGGATGATTTGGTGCAGGTAAGGAGTAAGGCATAAATGTTGGATAGATGGACTGATAAACTAAATTAGGAAGTAGGTGAGGTGTTGGAAAATAGTTTTGAGGTTCACAAGATGACAGAGGAGTTAATAGAAGAGATGAATCAGTATGTCAAAGTATTGGGAGAACAGGAAGAGGAGTACAAAGGATATAGCCAGAAGCTGAAAGAGGTTAATAAATTGATGAAGTCCACTCTTCTAGAACAATCAATACTTGAAGAGGACAACAAAGATTTCTTGGAAAAGACCTCCAGCATAGTTCGATTAGATCTGACTTTTTATACAAGCATAAAAATGAAGTTCAAGATTCTACCAAGGATCTGAATGAACAGTTTGAGGAGTTAGAAGTAGTTATTGCTATTATAGTAAATGTTGATATACCGGTAAAGGAGGGCCTACCATTGAGCCAAATAAAAGAGAAATGGGATGATAGGCTTAGAGAGATCATGCAAAAGGGAGATGATGGAGAGGATCTGTTGTTAGATCGGTTGATGGATATTAAAGAAGAAGTAAGGGCTGCTAAAAGGGAGTTAACAAAGCTAAAAGACATGAGAGGATTTGTTGTTGTTGAACTAGAAAGGATCAAGTTTGAAGACAGTTGGGTTGATGGGCCTGATTTGGATATGCTTCAACAAGTCTTCTATAGTTATGACGAGTACATTAGAGAGAAAACTTCACATGCATAATTGATAATCTCCTGCATGCATGGTGTTCTTTTCTCCTCCATGTGCATAACTGGTAGTTTTGTAGGCACATGGCTTTCTTTCCTCCTCTATCTTCTTCTCTCCAGCTTAACTAAATGATCAAGATGGGAACTAGAGATCAAATTGATCCGAGTTTCCAAGAAGGCTTAAATTCCTAAAAAGGTGGATCGATTTAAGATAGAAAGGAATTCGGATTTTTGTGCATCTATAAATAACTTTGGGGTATCATATTGTAAGGGTCGGCTGATGAGAATAAGATTAGCCACCTGATAGTAGGAGATAGAATTTTTCATAGTTTTTTTACAAAGATACTTTGTTATTTTATTTATAGTTGAATATAAATACAGGTTTTCACGCAATATGGTGTTGGAATTGAGCTTTATTGGATAAGGTTGATGAATTATAGTCTATCTGTATGCCAGTGATTGTGTTGAAACATGAGTGTTTCTTATGTGATGAAAATCATTAGAAGGAGCCAAATTTAAGGATTATTTTATTAGATTATTTATGAATTGAATTATTAAAAAGTTTGTTGATCTATGATCTTGGCAACGAATGAGAGTGTGTTATTTTATCTTTGAAATATTTATGATGTGTGATTGTGATGTTAAATTAAGGACCTTAGATGCCTGCAATAGTATGGATTATTCTGTAAATTGCATCATGCTATGGTTTTTTTTGATCTATTGAAAGAACATTCATTGTTGAATATATATGTTCATATATTAGATAAATTTTATTCATGTTTCACTAATATACACCCTGATCTATCTTTTTCTTTTATTTTAAAACCCCTTTTTCATTAAGAACAATTCGATGAATCAGTCATTGCTTGCATTCCTTATTACCAACAAATTCCCCTTGAATATTACAGTTGCATGGACCAATTGAATGACACCAGATAGTTAAGAACTAACTACCAAGACCTTGGGAGTTAGGCTACTATACGTTGTCTTTCTTTTTCAGGAGAAATAGAGTAGAGATATTCTATTTAAATGTTGTTTGTGTCATTTTCACCATCAACATGTCCTAGCTCAATATAGAAATCCAACTTCTTCTCCTCCAACTTGGTGAAACATTCTTTGACTCTCGTCATGTGGCAAGAAGCCTCACTATCAATACACCATACCTTGTTGGTAATTCAACTCGAGAGACTTGTAATGAGAGAAAAATCATTCTCAAATTGTGATGCA
The DNA here is from genome assembly GCA_007115665.2 of Sequoiadendron giganteum. Taxonomy (NCBI): domain Eukaryota; kingdom Viridiplantae; phylum Streptophyta; class Pinopsida; order Cupressales; family Cupressaceae; genus Sequoiadendron; species Sequoiadendron giganteum. The sequence continues at coordinate 445,815,708 of CM021100.1, forward strand.
AACTCATCCACCTCTTCTATAGCAACAAATTACTTCTTCTTCTTATCCTTATCTTTTTTATTTAGACACTGAATGGCATAGTGACCTAATAGATGGCAGTAAAATCATTTTATCTCAGTGCTCATATCTTTCTTCTTCCCACTCTTGGAAGAAGAACCTTTTGTTTTCTATTTATTTGACTTCTTCTTAGCCTTGCTTGCAAGAGCAAGATTTTCTTCATCTTGAACCTTCTTCATATGATCTCCTTCTGAATAAAACCATCCCAAAGCCTCGCCCAATCAAGTAGGCGCTCTCTACCAACACCACAGTTGAAAAACACTTCCTAGTGCTTTGAGAAACCATTCAAGGCTATACACACAAAATCATATTCAACAATCATCTCTCCAATAGTAGCTGGCTCATCCTTGACTTGTGTCAGCTTGGACAAGTAAGAGGTCACACTCTCACCTTTGGACATCTTGGTGTTATGCGATTTGTCCTTCAATATTATCTTACAACTCTGATAGTCACTTTGATAAAGGTTTGTGAGTGTATCCCACATCTCTTTGGTGGTGTCTTTCCCTGATAGATGATGAATTAGATGATCTCTTACCTCATCAAGAATAATACTCTGAGCCTTGGCCTCCTTGACTTCATGCGAGTATAGGGCAATAGGATCATTTTTTGGTGGTGTCACCTCTATACTATCATAGATCCACAACCTGTTCTCCTTGAGAACAAATGTAATTAGAACCTTCCACTGTAAGAAGTTAGACGCACTCTCAAGCCTGTCTTCATATCGAACATTGGTTTCCATAGTCACAAAAGAAACTGGAGATGGAAATTTGATTTTTTTTCTTGAAATCTACATCACAAATATTAATTTCATATTCAAAGTTTAGAGCTCTGATACCATGTTAATTCCTTATAACCCAACAACATATTAATTGCACACAAAAATCATGCAAAAAAAAAATTTGACTTATAACAATTAATACACTGGGTTAATTAATAACTAATGACAGTGAAAGAAAAAAATAACAAGAATTCAATCACAAATAGATAATAACATAGATATACCCAAGAAACCATAGTGTGGGAGAAAACCTACAAATGTTGGATCTTTCATTCAGCCTAACAACAAACCTTTCTTCCAAAATACAACACAAATTTTCTACAACAATCTTACATATATAGCCTCAACTAATTTACATCAACACACAAGAAAATAAACTTTCCTTACATTACTCGACTAACTCACACATAAAATCATTCTCAGTCTTATCTCAACCTCACCCAGAAACATTCTATGAATAAATAAAAAAATATGTCGTTGCTGAAAATCCAACTTGAGTTGCTTTAAAGCAACTCCACATCCCACCTTTTGAGTTACAAAAAATCTACAATTGGTTTGTTTATTGTAGTCTATATAGATTAGTCTATTTTGTTTATAGTGTCAGGATTTTCATTCAAGATCATAACAACAAATGTTTTGTGCATCCACAAAAAACACTTGCACACAATGACAATGAGCCTAATTCACATTATTAAAGAGACTGATAAAAGAGTTGATTAAACTGTACAGTATGACCTTGAATATATATACAAGGAAGAGGTAATCCACATATTATGTGGATTGACAAGTGCTCCATGATGTGGCACAAATAATTAGACAAGTGTCCTGGAGGTGTCAACCTTTGGATCACTTGAAATGTGCAAACCAACAACCTATTCAACCATGTTATCGACCTTGGTGATGAGTGTTGAATGACGACAAAAGTAACCTTTGAGGTTAGATGGAAAGTATTTCAATCTCAAAAGGTATGTGCATGAATTTTACCAAACAACTACGTAACCTCTGGAGGCCTAAAAGGTTGCACATTTAGTTAGACAAGATGTTGTATAACCTCATGAACCTAAGTAAACTTAAGCTATAGTGAATAGATAAATTCACTCTAACATATAGAAGGAATGATTGGGAAATAATGGGTATTGTAATATAATATAACAAAAATATATTTTCTTGTTTATAAAAGGAATGATTGGAAACGACATGGGTATTGTAATATAATTAACAAAAAGCCATTTCATTTTTACTTACACTTTAGGATTTTTGTTGGATATTATAAAATTCATATGTGAAAGAGGATGTAAATTTTTAAATATATTTAGAAGTTTTATGTTTATATGTATGTTATTTTATTATAAATGAATTTTATTTTTTAATTTTTATTAATAAGATATTTTTATTTTGTTATGTAGTGATTTTTCAGTTTTATTATTTAGTTTAAGTTGTGAAGATTTAGGTAAATTATATAGAATAATATTATTTGTGTTTTAATTTATACTTTTTTAGTATGACTCAAAATAAAATAAATATGTAGTAGAATTTCTCTTTGAATTAGAAAGAGAAATTACATATAAAATAAAAATTAACTTTAAATGGGATAAAATATACTTATATTTTACTCCTTTTGTACATTGATTTTTGGGTTGGTTCACATTCCTGTGAAATAAAACATAAATGTATATATTTTTAGTTTTTTCTAAGATAAAATAAATCAAAAAAAGTACACATAAGGATTAAATGACACCAAACATTATAACTAAATAACTATACATGTAATCTAAATATCATTGAGGAGATACTTCATAACCTATGCCCAATAGTCATGCAAAACTAAGGAAATGTGATGCCCCAAACTTGCGTAAGTCATAAAGTAAATCATCTCAAATATTAGGAATATGTCATACCTCATGCCCAAGATGGTAAACCATTAAGGAAAACTCTAGAAACTAGATCATGTCAAAAGTAATGAGTATAACATGTCAAGGATCTAAGGTCAAAAAAATTGCATGTTAGTTTCCTAAAGGTTAGACCATCAAAGAAGATTCATCTAACCTAAAAGGTTTAGGATGTAGCATATGATTTATCAAGAGTTGTGAATTAGGATTACCATCTAACTCATACAAAATAGTAGGTGAATCAAAAGAAAATCAATTTTTGGGGTTTACTAAGTGAAGCCATCGAGGATCGAAGATTGAGAGTAATGCCTAACACATTATCATCAAGGGAGGTCTAATTGTCTAACTTTAAAATACTTCGTGCATACAGAGTGTCAGAGATCAAAGATCAAAACAATCACCTAACTTATTCTCAAAAGTTAAACCAACCAAAAGAGGCTTGATGGACCAATTTTATAAGACAACAAATATGAAATGTCAAAGATTGGAGATCAAGGAAACCCCAAACATCACACCAATATTGGAATGTGAAGATAAATGGTTTAACAACTCAATGAGGTGATGTGACATCATCACAAATAACCTCAAAAGGTGTGCCACATATACAAAATAGATTTGACAACACAAAAAACAACAAAAATGAAAGGAAGAAAATGAAAAGCGAAAAAGACATGAAATGAAAATAAGAAAACAAAGCAAAAAGAAAAAAAAAACAAAAGAAAACAAATTAAAATATACCCACACATAAACCATCTACAAGAAAACACAAACACACATAAATGAAAACTAACACTCCCATACAAATAGGAAAAATACCATTAACATACAACTAAGGCCCATGAAAACCTACCTGTAAATATGTGAGGAGGGAGGTCGAATGAATGCACAAAAATATCTCACAAAAACATGAAAATAGGGGATGCAAATCCAATATGTACAAGCACTTTCAACTCACAACAAAATTTTACAACAAAACAAAATTTCCAGTGACGTTAGTTAAAATCGTAAGAGAAAAATTAATGAAAAATAGAGAAAATGATGATAAAAACACTCTCACACACACATGGTAAAACCAAAATAAATGTGAAGGACTGTCATAAATGTAGAGCTAAGGATATTTCAAGGTCATACCATATCCCATGTCGAAGATCAGGACATTAGATATTTTCTTACTATCATGTTAGGATGATGAGATTTGAAAGTTCGATAAGGGTGACTCATCAACTTGATACTAATCATTGGTAATCAATGTCATAGATTCATTTACAATTATACCAATATGGAAAAATTTGATACGTTGATGGGTACCATAGAACATGAATAAGAGTAAAAGGAAAATGTCAAATTTTTGGGGATTCTTCTATTATCATACCAAGAAGATAAACCCCAAAAGTTCAACAAGGAAAAAGAAAAAGGAAAATAAAAATTAAAAACCCAAGCTTAGAAAAAAAAGAGGGTCCCTATTTTTCCAAGTCAAAATGGGGCATGTGGGTTTAGGGTACAACACATTGCATAATTTCAATTAGTCCCACTGTGAGACTATTTTTTCTTATACAAATAGAACTTATTTATTGCTACCTTTACCAAATTTGGATCATAATCAATAGAGTGTACAAATCAAACATTTAACTAGATGAAATTGTCCAAATTTTCCTTGTGTTCCTACTTGAATCCTATAATATTCTATTCAAGTTCATCACATTCCATCCATTTTCTCATAATCCCTATGATAAATGAAGATTAATATTTCCCTCCAAAGTGTGACTATTCTTGTACTATATTGTCAAACTAAGACTTCAAAACATGCACTGAATTCCAAGTATTTCACTCATATTATACACATTGCATTTTATTAATTTACCAAAATCAATAATTTATTTTAATATACACTTCACAATGTTATATGAGGCCCAAAATCTATTACACAAATGTTTTTGTTATTAGAGAAGAATCTTGAGGGTGGTACAATACATTTATGCTCATAATTTGTATTTGTAGGTGAAGAATTTCCATGGGTAGAAGTTCCTAATATAACTAGACCTGCCTCTATACTTGTAGATAGAAAAATATTTAACAAGGTGCAATTAATAAAAGTATATTTTTGACCTCTAATTTCACATATTTAGACTATTAGTATGATAAAATTGGTAAACTTTATCTTTCCCCTTTTTTTTAATTTCTAGGACCATTGAGAGTTTAGAGGTTACATAATTTTGAAAGAAGAAGAGACAATACATTTTGTTCCCTCCTCCATCAATCCAAGCATATACAAAATTACAATTTTCCTCCCATGCCCATTTTGTAAACCAATACAATGTCTTATTTATAGATTCCCATGCACAATAGAGTTCTCCAAGGCCCAAGAAGAAATTCCATCAACATAGGAAGTTGTCTTCACAGAGCTAATGGACTTGTAGACTAGAACAAAAGTAATGTATCTCCTTGTGAGTGGACGAAAGTGTGCTATAAGGAGGCACTCTATAGAGATTGAGAATCTTAAGAGTTTCATGATTATGAATCTTACAAACAACCTTCTATTTGGTAGCACTCCAAAGAAACTCTAAGAGCTAAAGAAGTTTAAAATCCTAGATATGAGTGGGAACGGTTTGTATGGTTAGATTGAACCTAGCATAGGTCTTGGAGATATTGGAGAGCTTTCTCTAGGTAATAATATTCTATCAGGCAGATTGGTAACTAAGTTAGGATTGCTTTCTTGTTTGAAGATGTTGGAACTGGGATAAATTTTTTTAAGGGAAAGCATTCTTGTAGTTATTGTCTAAGCTCCAAAACATGGACATTGGTGGTAATAATTTCTCTAGACCCATTATATTGTTGCTAAGAAACCTGAAAAACTTAGTCTTTCTTAATCTGGTTAACGAAAAATAGTGTATACTACAATGAAAAGAGTTAGACAACTAATGCTATTCCCTATTGTAAAGTACCATGCAACCTCATATACAACCATTCAAAGGTATGAATTCAGGCTATATCTTCTCTTAATCCAAGATATTTGATTTACTAGACTTCTACTTAATGTCTTAAAACCTAAACTTTGTAACGAGTATTAAATGTGACTATGGTCCACCAGTTACACAACCAAGGCCTCAAAATGTATTCTCTATTTTGTAATCAAATGAATTTTGATCTTTTTTCAAGTAAATCAGCTTGAAGGGAAACACCACCAAGTGGTTTGTTGGACACCTACATGACTAAAAATAGTAGCAAACTATTGTGGTTGAAGCTAAAACATTTTTTTAGAAATAAAGATGTGAGGAAGAAGACCCCTCATTGCTTTGCCTAAGAGTGTTGATGAGATTTAGGTAATAATTCCCATTTATTATCGAAGATAAATGTAATACTATCAACAAAGAGGTTGAGTGAATAACCCTATGGGCATAGGAACATATGTAATGCGTAAATATAACGAAAGAAATTATAAATAAACATGCAGTTTTGTTATAGATTGAAATATAATTTATTCTTGTTTTGTTATTGTTACCAATTTTGACTACAACTCAATTGGTAGAGCTGATTAGATTCATTTTAAAATGAAGGTTCAGTTAGTTGATGCATTTTTAAGATTGTTGAAATGCATCAGATCTATCAATTTCAACTATGCAAGTGTTTTTAATAAAGAGAATTTCAAGAGTTTTTTATCAAGTGCTTTGTAGTACAAATGAAGTACAAGACAAAATATACAAATGATTAAGCATAAAAATTGATTTCATTTATTTCATAATTCTTATTCACATTACAATATTTCATTTGTTTGCAAGAAAAAAATGATTGTACAATTTTGCATGTTTATGCATTTATTTTCAAAATGGAAAACACAAAAAGAAATTAAAGTGACCCCACACAAGCCATGGGAGTAACTATAACAATGAATCATGAGAAGAATGCTACACTATTGAAGATGTAAGGAAGGAAGACACATAAGCATTAACATAATCATCATTGTCTTTGCTTTTGGTCGATGCAGGATTGGTGCACCATCCTTCATCCTCGAGCTCTGATCAACCTGTAAGAGAAGTGAAGGATTGTTAGAGATCCGATTATGAACATCCCTTTATAAGTCACCAACAATAATGTAAACTGCTGCTGATAATACATTGAAACAGTTGAGAGAAGCAAGAGTTGGAGAGAAGAAAAGAAGGAAACATCATAATAATATAAATTGTTTCATCTAACACTGTTTATTTCCATGTGCAGGTATAGGAAAAGTTATGTAACTGATCATTTCATGAAGACATAAAAGCATGTGGAGTAAAACAGGCTCCCATAGGGTAGATCTCAACATGCTGCCCCTTAAACATACACGTGGGCTAAGTAATGAAATACACTTATCATGCTCATTTGAGCCATTCACAAAGGAGTGAAATAGATTTCAGTTATCAAAGAAATCAAGTACATTGTTCACCCAGAACAATCAAATCTAAAGAAAAAAGTGAAAATTACAAGTGTACAATGAACTCAATGAACTCAATTCAACTAAATTGCATCTTTTAAATATTGTCAAATTGATTGCATCTTTGCTTCCATGTGTTTTGTTCATCTTTATTCATGTTGTTCCATGGTGATATTTTCTAATTTTGTAATTATTTCATTCTTATAATGGTGATAGTGAATAGGCATACATATAAAATCCATGAAATCAAGTTGCACAATTGAAGGATTAAAAGCTATTTACAAAAGCTTATTTTAATCATAAGAATGCATGGGGAGTGCTGAGGAACAAGTACATTGGCATTGTCAAGCAATTTGAGTATAGAGTATCAAAAGGAAAAATTATGTGTGTGTTCAAGACAAGTTTGCATACATAAGACAACATTATTGACACACAATGTTAAGTGTTCAAAGTAAATGTAGTGTGCAAGTAGAATAGAGGAGCCAAATCTGGTTATGTTCAAGAATTAGTCGAGAACACATGGACAAAAGTAAGAAACATTGCTTTATGTCATGAAAATTCTAAAATAAGAATGCATATTTTTTTGAAGCTTTTAAAATTATGAAATAATTGATGTCAAGCAACCTACAAGAACATCAGTGTCGCTATAGGTGGAGCATTATTTTCCTATCAAGGTGAATACCCTTTTGAGAACTTACACAGCAGTGCAAGATGATAGTGATTTTAAATAAATCAACTGAGAAGATTTTCTCTCTTAATGAGGGGTTTCATTATCTTCATCATATGTCAAATAATAGTAGTTTTCTATAGGAAAACAAGGCACTGCAAATACATGGAATTTTCAACTTTAAATGTAGTTTTCTCTTGAAATAAGGAATACCCATATGATGTTTTCAATTTAAAATGCAGATTTCTTGTTATTACAGTTTACCCATTTAAAGGTTTTTTCAAAAAAATACAAAATGTATGGAATACCATGGTGGGTCGAGCTCAAGATTCAGAGAAATGCAAGATAAACAATTTTCTTTCAAAATACAAGTACCCACAAGGGGGTTTCATTTTTAGGTATGAAAGCCTTCGAAATACACAATTATAAACTTTGGAGCTCTTCAAAACAATGAGAAATAATGAGTATAGGCCACGGCCATAGAGCTTGTGAACTCATAAAAAAAAAATCCTTTGAATATAAAAGGTATGAATGCTATCATGGGTTGAGAATAGTGGAGGTAAGTGTCAATACACAAATGCAGAGTACATGTCAAGGCCGCACCATGGAGAAAGTTTTCTCCTTAAATTTTGAATACCCATATGAGGGTTTGAGTGAGGAATGAAAATATAGTAGAAGAAAGCCATGTTTTTGAGCTCGTGACCAGCATTGGAGCTCTCAGGAAATGTAGATAGAGAATATACATGGTGCGACCTGTAATGGAGAAATGCACATAAACTTTCAAGTGTTTTCCATAGGAATATAAACTTCATTATTCTATCAATCTTTTGGAGTTTTGTTATCAGAAAATATGCAAGCAAAAGCTTTCATGGTGGCTACATAAAGAATAGAGAAATGGAGGGGAAAATTAGAAAAAACATATGCTTGGCCACGACCTTGAAGGCCAAGTTTGCTTGCAAAATGAAGAGAGGAAGCCATAATATAGTTTGAGATTGACTCACCCAACTTGTCCATGGAGAATCAACCAATATAGAGTGCAAAATGATGAGCTCCAAGCTGCAAAACCCTGGTTCATGATGGTGGCGCATTGTCTCATGTAGAGCAAACTCTTAAAAAAAAACCAAGTGTGAAATGAGGGAGATTAGGGTTTGGGTTTAGTTTTTTTCCCATATTCCCTAATTCAAATGTGGTCTCATCACCTTAAGTTAACTTCTAAAATACCTTCAACATTTTATTATTTGGTAATACATTCATGGTTTAGGTTGGTCATTTGACTAGGAATCATTTGATTAAGTCTTGGGTAAGGTTTTGATTAAGATTATTTCATAATCCAAATACCTTGTGGTGTTTTAATTATGTCTATGCCTTAGATAAAATGGAGAGGAATAAAAGGCCTTAGGTTTATTTTCAATTGATTTTCTAGAAATCGATTAATATCCAATGATAAAAGATTGATTATATTTTTTATGATTTTTTGAGAAAAACCAAATTGTAAAGAGATATATAAGAGTTGTATTTTTGCAAGGATTTTTTAAATATTAATTGCAAAAATAAGTCAAATCAAGGGAAATAAAACTGCAATTATCTTGTAAAGCAGAGATAAAACAATATTTTATAAATTGTTTTATTCTTTTTGCTATTTTTAGCAATTTTTAGAAAGAAGAAAAGGTTGACTTTTCCTTGGGAAAATTTGAATTGCATGGGATGAAGGATAATGTGTTCTTTTTCTTTTAAAAGCATAATGAACCTATTTTTAGGTGCTTTTTGGGATGTACATGCAAAAAGTGTGAGTTTTCCACTTTTGTTACACATTATAGAGCAGTTTTGGATACTTTTTCCAGGATTTCTTCTTAAGCTTGGATTAGGGTTTTGGAGAGTTTATTTTTTAGGAGAAAAACTTAGGGTTTTTCTCAGTTCAGATCATTGTTTCTCTCTCTCTTGTTCATGCAAATATTTTTGTAAGAAAAGATTTTTACTCAGAGTTTGGATACTCCTTCAGTTGAATAAAGCAACATTCCTATTTCTCAATTTCTTTCTCCTTTGCAGTTTTAGTACGATGTTTACATCGTGATTATGTTTATAGATCCTTTTATGTCCTATTATTGCATATTTTGATATAGAAAGTTCATGTGGTATAGGTTGCATGTTGTGTTTGAATCTAAATCTTCATGCAAATCAATTATGTATTGGGTGTTCATGAGGGATTGTGAAGCTACTGTTGTTTTCTGAGAGCTATTTGTGGGTAGATAATCAAAGTCATCATTAGTTTTCTAAAAAATAACTTTAAGTTAGAGTTTCAATCTAGTTATTCTTCTAACTCTTTCCCTAAAAAATCATTTAGAATAAGAATTATCATTCATAGAACTAGCTCATTCTGAAGATTCCTTCTTTGTTCAGATCACCCACATCTGAAGAAGGTTTCCATTTGTCAACAAATAGTTAGGTTTCTTCAAATTTAGCATAGGGTGCATATCTGATTGATAACAGTTTTTGGCATGCCTCGTGGGAATCTGAAAGTTGATTTTAGAGAAGTTTTCAAATCTTTTAAATTGTTGTTTGGCGTATGCAACAAGTTTTCAGCCTTTTGGAGGCCTTTTACAATATACCTGGTGAATCCATTTCTTATTTTTCATGTAGAATTAGTGCAGCCCACACATGAGAAAAACAAAGACCAGATCAAGTTCTGTGCCATTCAAGTACCTGCAATTATCTCCACCTCGAAGAAGGGGTAGGACAACAAGAAGATTGTTTGACATACTAGGGAGGTCAAGATCAACACCTCTAGTTCTCAACTCCATAGTCCTCTCGCCAGTAAATCCTATTCCTGTAGCACAGGCACCACTAATGGGAAGACAACATGCCTTTGCACCTTTTAATAGGGGAAACCCGTTAAATATTGCACATTATGATGATATTCCAACAATAACTTTTCAGAATCTGCCATACTTTACTGGAGAGGACCAAACTACCGCCATTGAGCACATTCATGATGTGGCCACTTTATGCTTAGTTAACAAAATCACTCAAGGGAATGTGGCACTGAGGCTCTTGGCTACGTCACTTAAGGGAAAATATTTGCAATGTTTCAAAGGTCTTGAAATGAACTCAATCACAACATGGGATGCATTTGGCAATGGCCTGTACCCGTATTTTGATGATAAATCAGATCATCTGTCCTTATTAGAATAGTTGAGCATGATCAAGAGAGTGTTGCATGAGCACTTGGTTGATTTTAACTACCGATTCCAAAGAACCTAGGACAAAATCCCTATAACGGTAAAGCATTTACCATATCATGCTTTTCTATTTTTCTTAAAATCCTTGAATAGAAAAATTTCAATGATGATCCAATCTATGGGTGGTCACACACTCCCTAATGCTTTCGACATCACCATTAGAGCAAAAAACTATCTTATTCAAGCTGGGGAAATTGCCCCTAGGCCTCCCATGCCTCTATTTTTAGAAATTCAAGTGCATATGCCCACATCTTTACCACCCCTAACTGTTGTCCCCCCTATTCTAACAATAGGTTATCAAAATAAAACTCAAGAAATCGCTCCTCCAACCCAATTCCAGGATTTTCAAGAGATAAAAAGTATACTAAAGACCTTTAGAAATGATCTAGTGAGTATTAAAATAAATGTTAGCCAAGAAAATAAGCCCTATCAAGCCCTGTATTAGCAGAATTGGCCTAATAGGCCACCCTTTCAGACTGACTACCAAGGCCAACAAAGGAACTTCAATCCTAGACCTTTCCAACCCTATATTTTGAACACTGCCAGTTCATCAAAGGAACTTGTACCACAAAATAACATTGCCCAAGATTGTGATTGGTGTTATCCATGCAATCAACCCCATGACCAGTCAGTATGTGTGAACGACATGAGAAATCAGGCCTTAATGATCCAAAACAACTATGCTACTTTGGAGAATGTTCCTAGTCAAAATTAGGAACAACATGAGGAGTTTGAAGTTGCTTTGCCAAACTGGCATAGTTCTGAATTTTTTGGCATGAATGGTCTGGATCAATAGATTTCCCCTATTTTAGCTAATAACAGATCAAAAAAAGAGGGCCATGGATTTCGAGCAGCAAGCTAGAAGCATACAACAACAATCTAATAAAGACAAGCCACCTATTTCTTCACCCCACGTTACTACTGCAACACAACCTAAAGTGTAGATTCTGCAAAGAGGCCAAGAAGTACCTGGAAAGGAGTAGTCCAATACATAATCACAACCTTTGCAGAAAGGAATCAATGCTGCTATTACTAAAAATCAGCAAAAGGTAAGCCCTATTTCCTTCAACGTTGTTGAACATCTTAAGAAGGCCACTGTTAGCATGCTATTTTTGGATGCGTTGCATATCCTGGGCCAAAAGAGATTGCTGTAGGATGCCTTAGCTGAGATTTTTGTTTATGATAATGCTAATCAAGGGAATGCTAAAGTTGTGCTTGCAAATAGCTTGGAGGTAAAAAATGAGCAAAAAACTCAAGAGGTAAAGCCTCCTCCTTTTTATTTGAGTTTGATTATTGGTGATAAAATAGTGCATAACTGTATGGTTGATTCTTGTGCAAGTAGCTTGGTTATGCCTAAGAGTTTAGCCGATAATCTAGGTCTTGTTTATAAGCCTAACTCCCAGAAGGGCGTAGCTCAGTTGGATGGATCTGTTGTTAAAACTGCTGGTATAATTAAGAAATTAGCCCTTACTTTGCATGCATCCCCAAATTTCACAATCCATCAGGATATACATGTTATTGACCTGCCACCCCATTTGTCCATTTGCCTCTCAAGAGATTATATAGCCAAACTGGGTGGTTTCTTGTCTTTTGATTGGTCTCATCTGTTCTTTAGAAAAAGATATGGTACGAAAGTAACCATAAAGTCCGATCCTTTAGCCAAAGACCATATTGAACCATATGTCCTAAGTCCTATAAATGCTAAACTCTACGTCACCCCTGTATTAGAGGAGCAAACCATGACCTTAGACCATGACAGCCAAAGATCACGAGCTTGATCCTTTCCAACACACATATGAGATAGGATTAGGGGTTTATATGATTTGTGAACCTGATATTGTTATCCCTAATCTATTTAAAGAGGAAGATAAGCTTTGGAAGCTTTATTTTGATGGCTCAAGGAGCAATGTGGGCACTGGTGGTGGAGCCATGCTGATTTTACCAGAATGAAACACGTGTTATTCAACTTTCAGGTTTGCATTCAGCTATACAAATAACACAACCGAATATGAAGCACTGGTGCATGGCCTAGAATGGGCCCGAAAGAGAGGTATTAAATGTTTATGATTTTATGGTGATTCAAAAATAATAGTGAATTAAGTTAGAAATCTAAATGCTCAAAAAAATGATTCACTTAAAAAATATGAGCATCGAGTATGGGATTTGATAGAAAATTTTGATGCTTTTAATATCCTTTCAGTTCCTAGAAATGAAAATAAAAATGCAGATAGGCTCACTGCCATAGGAGCCCAATTTGATATTCCGAATGAAATTCACAAGGTAGAGGCACGACAATAAGTAAAAATTATAGTCAGACCTTCTATACTTGACAATAATATGAGTTGGTAGGTTTTTGACAACGATGAGTAGATTGTAAGCTTCTTAATTGTTGAAGTTGAGTTCGCTAATGGAAATTAGCAAAAGTGGTAGTAGCAATATGGCAACCAGATTATGCAGTTACAGAAAACCAAGCTTCCAAAGGGGTTGGTCACCTTGGAATCTTTTTTCAACTCAGATGACTAGGTACAAAAAGATAAGCGCAACATGACTGTCAAGGATGAACACTACAAAACCATTGAAATATTCAAGGATAAGCTTCTGAAGTTGGGCAAGGTATGTAATAAAGAGGAACAACAAGCTTTCATTTTGTTATGTCATGAGTTTAGTGATGTTTTTGCTTGGGAATACAAATATTTAAAGGGTTTTGATCCAAAACTAGCCCAACATACTATTGAATTAGAACCTGGAGCAAAACTTGTAAGGAAAAAACAAAGACCCCTTAATCCCAAATTAGAACACCTTATGAAGGCTGAGCTGAATAAGTTAGTTGAGAGTGGCATTATTTTTCCTATCAAGCATAGTTCTTGGGTGTCTAACTTATTTCTAGTTAGGAAGAAAAGTGGGGAAATCAGATTGTGTGTCAATTTTTGAGATTTGAATAAAGCTTCCCTGAAGGATCATTATCCACTCCCTCCCATGGAACAAATTTTGCAAGTAGTTTCTGGTTCTGACAAAATTTCTTTGTTGGATGGGTATTCAGGTTATAACCAGATTCTATTAAAATAAGAGGATTAGTTCAAAACAACATTTACAACCAAATGGGGCACCATGGCCTATAAAAATATGCCTTTCAACTTATCCAACGCTAGAGCAACATTTCAACAAGTGATGGACATGGCTTTCCATGACCTCATGAACAAGTTTTTTCTGGTATATTGAGATGATATTATTATTTTTTCTAGAAATGGTAATGAAAATTTTGAGTATTTAAAACAAATTTTCTGAAGATGCGGAGAATTTGGAGTGTCCCTCAATCCAAAGAAGTGTATTTTTTCCGTACATGAAGTTAAACTCCTTGGACATATTGTCTCAAAGCAAGTTATTTCTATAGATCTTGAAAGAGTCTCTGCTATTCTTGAGTTACCATTGTTAGCTCACAAGAAAGGCTTACAAAGCTTTCTTGGGCAAATCAATTTTGTAAGGAGATTCATACCCAATATTGTAGCTTTGTTGCAACCTCTCACTGCTATGCTCAAAAAGAATATGCCTTTCAGCTGGACCAGAGAAGGTAAGAGGAGCTTTGAGTAGATAAAGGAAGCCCTTGAAGCTGCCCCTACCCTCATTAATCCAAATTATGACATATATTTCATTATTTATGCTTTTGGAGGGATTGATACTATCTTAGCTATGTTTTGCCAACAAAATGGTGAAGGCTTGGAGCAACCTATGGCATTTTTCAGCCAGGTATTACACGACTACAAGGCAAAGTATTATTTTGTTGAGAAGCATGTTTTTATTGTTGTAAGAAGCCTCAAAATTTTTAGGAATATGTTATCCAATAACATAATTTAGTTATTAGTTGCTCATTCGACTATTAAAGACTTCTTACTTAACCGTGATATCTTACTAAATAATGATGATGAAACTGCTATTTTAGTTCTTGCTGCTACCTGGGTACAACAAATGATACACTATTTGTAGACTGGTGAGTGTCCCAAAGGCTTGGACAGAGCGAAAAGAAGGTACTACAGATTACAAGCCATTCCTTATGCAATTATTGATGGTATTCTTCATAGGAGAGACTTTCAAGGTGTTTTATTAAGATGCATTGAGCCAACCAAGTTGAAAAGTTGTTAAGAGAATTTCATGATGGGCCTTTAGGAGGCCACTTTGTTGCAAGAACAACCCTGAAAATCATGCGAGCTAGTTATTATTGGCCAGATCTGTTTAAAGACGCAATTGATTGGATCCGAAGATGTGAGAAGTGTGCTCTATTTTTTGGAAAACAGAGGCTTGTAGCCTTGCCCCTGCATCCAATTCAAGTGGAGCAATCACTTGCCAAATGGGGTTTGGAATTCATTGGACCAATCGACCCACCTTCAAGAATGGGTCATAAGTGGATTCTTAATGCAATATATTACTTCACTAAGTGGACCGAAGTTGTTGCTTTGAAAGAAGAAAACAAGACTTTTGTACTTAATTTATATCAAGACTTAATATTGAGATTTGATACCCTAGATTCGATAATCTCTAACAATGGTTTATTCTTCATTGGTTTGAGGATTTCTGACTAGCTAGTTAGGAATAACATTTTTCTGAACACATCTTCTAACTACTATCCACAGGGTAATGGGCATACAAAATCTACAAACAAGAACCTGATCTAGATAATCAAGAAAACTGTTGAGGACAATCAATGAACATGGCATGAAAAGCTTAAGTTAGCCCTTTGGGTTGATAGGGTGCCCTCTAAGAGAGCCACTGGTTGTTATCCCTATGTTCTTTCTTATGGAAAAGAAGCTAAGAACTACTTGTTTCCATTGAATTACCAACTTTGATTTTTGTTAAAGAATTGGAATTGTTGAATGAAAAACCTCTAGAAGTGAGATTTTTGCAGTTGATAGAGCTCGAGAAAACCAAAAAAGAAGCATTAAGGTAGCTTGAAACAAATCAATCTCATATGAAGAGCTCTTTTGATAAAAGGGTCAATCCATGAGATTTCATCATTGGTGATTTAGTCTTTAAATGAAATGAATATAAAAGTAAACCTGGACGACATTCCAAATTTGATGCAATTTGGGACAGGCCTTATGTGATCACAGAGTGCAAGGAACACAACGCTTTCCAACTTTCTATGTTGACTAGAGAGGTGTTGTCTACCCCAATTAATGGGATCCACCTCAAGCATTGCCTCTAAGATAAATACGATTTTGTAAATAGTAGAGTAGTTGTTGAAAATAAGTGCTTTACGTACATTTCATTTCAATTGTTTGCTTTCCCTAAGTGCTGCTACACATGTTTTGGTTGGCCATTAGGGCCTTTTAGTTTTCTTTTAGTATTGTTTGGAGTGTTACTGTTCAAATTTTTGAGTTTCATGAAGGGGAAGATTTGACTCTGTGCCCAATGGAGTATTTAAAGGCAACTAAACTAATGCTTAGCAAGCAAGTATTTAGCGGAAATCACCAAAATGTTACCAATTTTTACTACAATTCAATTGGTAGAGCTGATTAGTTTCATTTTAAAATGAAGGTTTAGATAGTTGATGCATTTTTAAGATTTTTGAATTGCATTAGATTTATCAATTTCAACTATGCAAGTGTTTTCAGTAAACAAAATTTCAAGAGTTTTTTCTCAAGTGCTTTGTAGTACAAATGAAGTACAAGACAAAATATACAAATGATTAAGAATAACAATTGCTTTCATTTATTTCATAATTCTTATTCACATTACAATATTTCATTTGTTTGCAAGAACAAAATGATTGTACAATTTTGCATTTTGATGCATTTCTTTTCAAAATGGAAAACAAGGAAAGAAATTAAAGTGCCCCACACAAGCTATGGGAGTAACTATAACAATTAATCATGAGAAGCATGCTACACTATTAAAGATGTAAGGAAGGAAGACACATAAGTATGAACATAATCATCATTTTCTATGCTTTTGGTTGATGCAGGAGTGGTGCACCATCCTTTGTCCTCAAGCTTTGATTGACCTGTAAGAGAAGTGAAGGGTTGTTAGAGCTCCAATTATGAACATCCCTATATGAATCACCAACAATAATGTAAAATATTGCTGATAATACATTGAAACAGTTGAGAGAAGCAAGAGTTGGAGAGAAGCAAAGAAGGAAACATCATAATAATATATTGTTTTATCTTTAACATTGTTTGTTTCCATGTGCAGGTATAAGAAAAGTTATGTAGCTAATCATTTAATGAAGACATAAAAGCATATGGAGTAAAACGAGCTCCCACAAGGGTAGAGCTCAACATGCTGCCCCTTAAACATACAAGTGGGTTGAGTAAGGAAATACAATTATCATGCTCATCTGAGCCATTCACGAAGGAGTGAAACAAATTTCAGTTATCAAAGCAATCAAGTACATTGTTCACTCATAACAATCAAATCTGAACAACAAAGTGAAAATTACAAGTGTACAATGAACTCAATGAACTCAATTCAACTAAAATGCATCTTTTAAATATTGCCAAATTGATTGCATCTTTTCTGCCATGTGTTTTGTTCATCTTTATTCATGTTGTTCCATGGTGATCTTTTCTAATTTTGCAAGTATTTCATGCTCATAATGGTGATAGTGAACAAGAATACATATAAAATCCATGAAATCAAGATATAGAATTGAAGGATTAAAAGATATTTACAAGAGCTTCATTTAATCATAAGAATGCATGAGGAGTGCTGAGGAACAAGTATAGTGGCATTGTCAAGCCATTTGAGTACAAAGTATCAAAAGGAATTTTTTTGGGTGTGTTCAAGACTAGTTTGCATACATAAGACATCATTATGGACAAATAGTGTTAAGTGTTCAAAGTAAATGCAGTGTGCAAGTAGAACAGAGGAGCCAAATCTGGCTATGTTCAAGAATTAGTCGGGAACACATGGACACAAGTAAGAAACATTGCTTTATGTCATGAAAATTTTGAACTAAGAATGCATATTTTTTTGAACCTTTTAAAAGTATGAAATAAGTGATGTCAAGCAACCTACAGGAACATCAGTGTTGCTACAGGTGGAGCATTATTTTCCTAGCAAGGTGAATACCCTTTTGAGAACTTACCCAAAAGTGCAAGATGATAGTGATTTTAAATAAATCAATTGAGAATATTTTCTCTCTTAATGGGGGGGTTTCATTATCTTCATCATATGTCAAATAATAGTAGTTTGCTACAAGAAAACAAGGAGCTGAAAATACATGGAATTTTCAACGTTAAATGCAATTTTCTCTTGAAATAAGGAATACCCAAATGATGTGTTCAATTTAAAATGCAGATTTCTTCTTATTATAGTTTATACCCATTTGAGGGTTTTTTCAAAAAAATACAAAATGTATGGACTACCATGGTGGGTCGAGCTCAAGATTCGAAGAAATGCAAGATAAACAATTTTATTTTAAAATACAAGTACCTGTTAGAGTAATTGGGTATTTACTTTATTAATTAAACAATATTTGTTTAGTTACTTAAAGTTCCCTTTTACCTCTTTTCACTTAAGCTAACATTAGGTGCATAATAATTAATTACTTTATTAATTATTATTGTGCAAGCCTAGGGTTTTCCTTTTTAGGGTTTTCACCTATATGTGGTTGAAAACTATCTTTTGTATTATTATTCATTTTACATTTTTAGGTGAATACATTGCTCCACATTCTTGAGCATTTCCTTTGTTGCTTCTCTTTGCTTCTCCTTGTAACAGGTTATTTGCTTGCAGAGGTAACTGGGCTCCTGTGGTGTTATATCTTCTCAACTCCAACATGGTATCAGAGCTTCAGATTTGCAGCTGCTTGTTCTTGTTTTGAGATTTTGCATTGGAAGCAAATCTAGGGTTCTAAGGTTTCTTCTTGTGGATTCAGCATACTCTAAATTTTAGGTTCACTTTGGGCCCAAACGGACAGTGCCATTGGATTCGTAGTGCCCAAAAACCCCTAAATCGACTGTCAAATCATCGATTTTGGCCATAGTCAACCAGGGTTGCAAATTTTTTATAGGGTTTGGCTATATGGCCCCCTCAAAAAAAAATTGCAAAAAAAAAAATTATTAAAAAAATAAAACCTAAGGTTTTATTTTATTCAGCGGTCGTTGCAAACTTTTGGTCAGTGCCCATTCGCCGCCAAGTGGCCACCGCCTGTGCTGCTTCGCGCTCAGCCCGCTGACACCGGTTGCTTCACTCGACCCTTGTGCTCTGCTTGGCTACGCCCTCTCCATCCACTGGCCACTCCGCTTGGCTCTGCCCGCTCCGCGTGCTCACCCAGCTCGGCCGACCCCGCCGAGCTCGCCACCTGCGGGCTCTGTGATCCAAGTCGGCTCCTTCAGCCCCCACGGGCTTCAAACCCTGCCCGCTCGGTCATGTGGTGACCAGGCGCTAAGCGCCCAACCGCCAATGGCATGCGTAGCCCTTGAGGGCTTAACTCTGTCCGCTAGGTCATATGAGTTGAGAAAATACAACACCACAAACCCCGAAGATCAGCTGCATGCAAATAACTTGTCACAAAAGAAGAGATGGAGACAAACAAGCAAGGGTTCTCTGAAAACTGAAAATGTATATATCAGAGAGAATGAGAGAATGAATTGATATGAAATACAATGGGATCAATCCTTATAAAAAGGAGATCATGCAAACCCTAATAAAACCCTAATAGGAAAAACCCTAATAGAAGCCCTAATAGGATAACATTTAATAATTAATATAATTATTAAATGTCACTTTATGCAAACTAACGTGAAATTTTAAGAAGGGAATAAAGGTAACTTAATCAACATAATTAAGTTAAAACCTTTACTCTAACACCCCCCCTTAAGATGAGCAACAGTGCAGCTACAAACAAATGCAAAAAAGCCAGGGTAACTACAATGCAAGAAGGCAAACATGGGTCCCGACAACTAGGCCAGATCAGGTACCCAAATACAACCAAATCTCTGTAAAATGGAGACATAGAGAAAACCTCATGGGAAAAAGCTCTACTCCAAAAAGAGAAGAATGCCAAGAAGAAGAAGAACATCACTGAAGCAGAAGAAGCCGCAAACAACTGTCGAAAGATGATTGCTATGGTGCTGAAGAACCTCCACTGAAGATAGGATGATCAGGAACAATAAGACAACAATCTACATAAGTGCCCATATGATACTACTCGAATCAGATGGCAAACAAAGGCAAATGCCTGGAATGAAGATACAGATGGCACAAGAACCAATAATCTGAAACATTGATCAACTAAGAATGGAAGATTCCTTCCAAGGCGAAACCAAGGAAGAATTAGCATGAACAATATAATACCCCCCCATAATGCTGAACTGGGAGAGCTTGACAGATCCACTGAAATGATGTGAAACACCCTGTAGTGCATGAAGGAGAAGAAACATCTAAAAGTGCACAAGATAGCACCTGCAACTGAAAAAGTGGTGTGCAAAACAAAGCACACATGCATGAGGCTGGAATCATATGGATCCATGGTCGTCGTGGAGGGACACTCATCGGACAAAGGTGTGATGGCAAACAAAGGCAAACTGCACAACCCCCCATGGTATGGATTCACTATCATCGTAGAGGGATACTCACCGGACAAAGATGCGATGGAAAAACAAAGGCAAACTGCACAACCCCTCATGGCACTTTATAATATCAATGCGAGTATAAAATATGGCACAACCTTAAGTGCAAAATCCCCAAAAATACATGTACAATAGTGTGGCACTTTATCTCAATGCGTTTACATAAAAGATAGCTTACAAATGATGCTCAAAATGTCCTCAAAGGACAAAATGCTGGAAATACATGAATAACATCCAAGAACAAAGCATCCCATGTGAACAAAAAGTTTCCAAGAGCAAATATGTCCAGGTAATCCACTAGAGTGTGAAAACACAAATAACAGAATAAAATATACCTGGAGTGAAATCTGGAAAAATGGCATAGATGAAACTGAAGAGATCTGAAATACGGTTCCAATGCCGCTGAGATTGTGAAAAACGGAGACACTGATCAAAAATTATGAGTTTGAGACTGAAAATAGCCCCTTTGTCTTCAACTGGCTGTAGAATGCACCAACGGAAAAAAGAAGTGATGAGACCCACACCACTGGAAAGATGAGAAAACTAGCTTTCCGACGATATCTCGTTTTCAAAAATCCGAGATATTGCCGGAAAGTTGGTTTCGGTGTCATTCCAGTGGTACTGGTAATTTTTCCTGATTTTGCAGTTTTGCAGTCTTTTTTGCCAGTCAAAGTCAGAACTTGGTTTTTTCACTCCAAGGGGCATATCTTTTGCGTCCGAACTCCATTTTGCGCAAACGAATAGGCGTTGGAAAGGTATTACAATGATCTTTCTAGATTTATAGTCTATTTTACTAGAATATTTACTAGGTATTTTTTATTCAGTGTTGTGTGTTTTTACACTTTGCTCAATTACTTGGTCATCTTGGCTCCTACATGGGGTTTGTTTGTGTTGGATGGGTTATGTTGATATGCTTTATCATTTCTGAGATCATTAGTCTTTGAATTTTTCATTTGAAGAGTTATCATGGGTTTTTCTACTCACCCTTCAATTGTTCTTCTGAAACGGGGTAATTATGAGTCATGGGCAAAGGGTATACTTACACATTGTAGGTGGCTTAATATTTTGCTTTATTTGTATGATCTCATACCCGAACCAACAACTTTGGAGGGCAGGTTAGCATGGGATATTATTAGAAATCACATAGTAGGACTTATATTGTCTAGTGTTGATCATGACATTGTGTTGGTTATATCGGACATTGATTGTCCTCACCCACTTTGGACACATCTTTGGGAGATCTATGGAGACCCTATTCTATCTCCATTCCCAGAGGATCCTACTTCAGATTGTCTCTTACCAATGGGAAGATTGCTTGGAGAGAGAATACACCCTTTGATCATGATACTTTAGAGGAGCTTGAGTATTTAGACACCCTTACATGTTCTAATGGATAAGAGGTTTGTCTCACAGTTCCTACTCTTCAGACTAAGACTTCATAAGCATCTCTTATTGTTCTTGATTCAGTGCAACAAGGAATCATACATCTTCCAGACATAGCTATTTTGGACTCTTATGTTGCAGACATATCTTTCTTATTTGTTGAGTCCTATATTGCAGATTTGGAGGATTATTTTGAGGACATTCATCTCCTCTACCTTGACAGTCAGGTTATCACTGTTCGCCCACCATTATCTGTGCATTGAAAGGTTGCATTTCAGTATTCTCCACATCAGTTTGGATTTGGCATTATTTGTTTCAGTTCAGACAGTGAGACTCTTCAGCATCCTATCATGGCACACATCTTGAGACAGATTGGTTCATCATTCTTCACAGGGTTTCTTCGACATAGGTCCATGGATCTGTTTCTTCCCAAGGGGAGGAATATCATTTGCCGCTTCAGGATCTCCTTTTGGATTCTACATCAGGCATCTACCATTGTGACAGGAGTTTCTTCATTGTGGGGTGGCCTTCTTCTCTCTTTCTATCTCTCCTATGGAGACCATTATACATGTACTTATATGATAGAAGTTGTCTATGGGGGGTATAATGTTATCCACCTCCTATCCTTCTTTCATTAGTGCATTGCATTCCTTCCTTGCATTCTATTTTGGGGAGGAGTTTTGTTCCCACTGGGTTTTGTCCTTTACCCCATTTCATTTAGTTTGCATTGATTTTGTACATGGGTACCTGATCTGGCCTTGTTGCCGAGACCCATTGCTTTTGCTTTTAGTAGCTCTTCTAGGTTTTAGCTTCTCCCTAAGTCTAGCTTAAGGGGGGGTGTTAGAGTAATTGGGTATTTACTTTATTAATTAAACAATATTTGTCTAGTTACTTAAAGTTCCCTTTTACCTCTTTTCACTTAAGCTAACATTAGGTGCATAATAATTAATTACTTTATTAATTATTATTGTGCAAGCCTAGGGTTTCCTTTTTAGGGTTTTCACCTATATGTGGTTGAAAACTATCTTTTGTATTATTATTCATTTTACATTTTTAGGTGAATACATTGCTCCACATTCTTGAGCATTTCCTTTGTTGCTTCTCTTTGCTTCTCCTTGTAACAAGTTATTTGCTTGTAGAGGTCATTGGGCTCCTGTGGTGTTGTATCTTCTCAACTCCAACAGTACCCACATGGGGGTTTCATGTTCGGGTATGAAATCCATCAAAATACACTGTTATAAGCTTTGGATCTCTTCAAAACAATGAGAAATAATGAGTATAGGCCACGGCCATGGAGCTTGTAAACTCATAAAAAACAAATCCTTTGAATACAAAAGGTATTGAATACTATCATGGGTTGAGCCTAGTGGAGGTAAGTGTCAATACAAAAATATAGAATACATGTCAAGGCCATGCCATGGAGACTTTTTTCTCCTTAAATTTTGAATACCCATATGAGGGTTTGAGTGAGGAATGAAAATACAGTAGAAGAAAGCCATTTTTTTGAGCTTGTGACTAGCATTGAAGCTCTCAAGAAATGCAGATAGAGAATATAGATGGCGCGACCTGTAATGGAGAAATGCACTGAAACTTTCAAGTGTTTTGCATAGGAAAATAAAATTCCTTATTCTATCAATCTTTTGGATTTTTTTTATCAGAAAATACCCAAGCAAAAGCTTTCATGGCAGCTACATAAAGCATAGAGAAATGGAGGGGAAAATAAAAAAAAACATATGCTTGGCTGTGGCCTTGAAGGCCAAGTTTTCTTGTAAAACGGAGAGAGGAAGCCATAATATAGTTTGAGATTGACTTACCCAGCTTTTCCATGGAGAATCAACCAATATAGAGTGCAAAATGATGAGCTCCAAGCTGCAAAAACCTAGTTCATGACGGTGACACATTGTCTCATGTAGAGCAAACTCTTCAAAAAACACCAAGTGTGAAATGCGGGAGATTAGGGTTTGGGTTTATTTTTGTTCCCATGTGCCTTAATTCGAATGTGGGCTCATCACCTTAAGTTAAATTTTAAAATGCCTTCAACATTTTATTATTTGGTAATACATTCATGGTTTAGGTTGACCATTTGACTAGGAGTCATTTGATTAAGTCTTGGGTAAGGTTTTGATTAAGATTATTTCATAATCCAAATACCTTGTGGTATTTTAATTATGTCTATGCCTTAGATAAAATGGAGAGTAATAAAAGGCCTTAGGTTTATTTTCAATTGATTTTCTAGAAATCAATTAATATCTAATGATAAAAGATTGATTATATTTTTTATGATTTTTTGAGAAAAATCAAATTGTAAAGAGATATACAAGAGTTGTATTTTTGCAAGGATTTTTTAAATCTTAATTGCAAAAATAAGTCAAATTGAGGGAAATAAAACTGAAATGATCTTGTAAAGTAGAGATAAAACAATATTTTATAATTTATTTTATTCTTTTTGCTATTTTTAGCAGTTTTTAGAAAGCAGAAAAGTTTGACTTTTCCTTGGGCGAATTTGAATTGCATGGGATGAAGGATAATGGTGCAGGAGCACCCAGATCATGTAATGCCTTCAAAAGGATAATATTTTAAATTTATATGTTCAAGTCTAAACTAGTGTGTCAAGGCCATGAAAAGCCTAATTTGAATGTAATCAAGTCATAAAATAAGTCACTAGGAGGTAAAAATGTAAATAATACAATGTTGTCAAAAGTAATCATGATGTAATTATGCAACAAAAAGAGCACAAATCAGGAATATGAGGAGTTATGAGGTAGTTTCAATGATGGAGGAGTTAGAAATTCAGTTGTTAGGAGGGAAAAAGATATAAAAAGTATTGCAAGGTGAGGAAGAGGTCAATCTTTTGTATTCTTGTAACAAACTTTTGAATAAAAGCCTTGTTTTCTGTGTTAACAACATTTTCTCCATTCTTTTCATCTTTGTATTGGTAGTTCAGTAATATCAGAGTTAGATAATTTATGTGTTCATATGTAGGAAGGAGTTAGTTTCATTTTCAAAGAGATTGGAAATTAGTTTCAAGAAGCAAAAAGAACAAAAAGCTACTTGTCTTGTACCCGAGCAGTGATCTCCTCACTGTGGTTTTGAGAGTCTTTTAAAGAACAAAGGCCCCATCCCATTGATGTAGGAGTAGTTGGTCAATGGGATGGAATTAAATGGGTTTTTTCTTATTGTGTTTGATGTTTTGTGTGTTGGAAGGGTAGTAGTAGATGAATAACAAGAGTATGATGTTGTTTCAAGACCAAATTCTGAGTTTTCCATTAAAAAAAAGGAGGTTTCAAGTAGGGTGTTGAAGAAATAACATGTGCATGGGAAATAAGATGCTTCCACATATTTTTTTAGACATAATAAGACATGTTCCAACTGATGGCTAGAGGTTTGGAGGTCTACAAGTATTTCATGCAAGAAACCCTTCCCATTTTTGGTGTTTTCACCCTATAAACAAGGGTTTGTCAATATACTGTCAAAATGGGTCTTTTAACCCCTGAAAATGGATAAATCAGAAGTTTTGTAATATTTACTAAGATTTTTTTGAGGTTTTGAGTAATTTGGAATGGTTTTGAAGGGGTCTCCTTTGCAAAATAGGCCTAAATTTGCAACCTTTCTTCAGAGGACATTCTAAAATTTGATGAGTTTCTTCATGGCAAATGACTGAGAACTTTTGGTATGTTATAATATGCTAAAAAATGCTCTTGAATGTTTATTGAGATTGTGAATAAGCCTTGTAGAAGCAATGGAATCACCCGATTAAGGGTTTGGAAACTTGCAAGGGAATTTAATGGGATGGTTGTTAGACTGAAGTTTGTTCAAACAATGATATTTGTGTCTAGGTTTGTGAAGAACTTGTTTCCACAATGGTATTTATAGTTGTAACAATACTTGGAAGGATTTTGGAAGATTGATCGTTTGGAATTGTTGATTGGAGTAGGGTGGCTTCCTTTGTGCAAATGGTAGCTTGAATATAGAATCTAATATTTTGATAATAGAGTTTGAATTATAAACTAATGTTGCTTTATTGATGTTAAAAATGGTGTTAAAGTGTTTGTTAGAAGCTTTGAAGAAAAAGTTGAAGGTATTGGTGTTGTGTGTTTGATATACTTGATGGTGATAATGGTTGATTGTTTTATTTCGCCTTGGTAATAGAGTTCTTTGAAGAATGGGAGTATGGAATGAATGGTTCCTGATCAGGTTTTGATGTTGTAATAGTCATTTCAATGTTGTTTGAGTTATGGTACAGGTGTGTAGAACTGGTATGGTGAGTGGCTTGTTGATAGCCTTAAGAATTTGATGAAATTTGTTGAGATGATATTTGAATTTTGGTGAAAGATAAATGAAATGTTGAAGTTTTTATTTATGATCTTCTCTTGTTCTATTTGGGATTGAAATCCCTTGAAGAAATGAGGTTGTTGATGGTGTTTGGAATGAAGATATATAAGAGTTGTATTTTTGCAAGGATTTTTTAAATCTTAATTGCAAAAATAAGTCAAATCGAGGGAAATAAATCTGCAATTATCTTGTAAAGCAGAGATAAAATAATATTTTATAAATTGTTTTATTGTTTTTGCTATTTTTAGTAGTTTTTAGAAAGCATAAAAGTTTGACTTTTCCTTGGGAAAATTTGAATTGCATGGGATGAAGAATAAGGTGTTCTTTTTCTTTTAAAAGCATAATGAACCTATTTTTAGGTGCTTTTTGGGATGGACATGCAAAAAGTGTGAGTTTCTCACTTTTGTTACACATTATGGAGTAGTTTTGGATACTTTTTTCTAGGCTTTCTTCTTGAGCTCAGATTAGGATTTTGGAGAGTTTATTTTTAGGAGTAAAACTTAGGGTTTTTCTCAGTTCAGATCATTTTTTCTCTCTCTCTGTCTTGTTCATGAAGAGAGTTTTATAAGCAAATTTTTATACTCAGACTTTGGATACTCTTTCAGTTGAATAAAGCAACATACCTATTTCTCAATTTTTGTCTCCTTTGCAATTTTAGTATGATGTTTACATTGTGATTATGTTTACAGATCCTTTTATGTCCTATTATTGCAGATTTTGATACAAAAATTTTATGTGGTACAGGTTGCATGTTGTGTTTGAATCTAAATCTTCATGCAAATTGATTATGTATTTGGTGTTCATGAGGGATTGTGAAGCTACTGTTATTTTCTGAGAGCTATTTGTGGGTAGATAGTCAAAGTCATAATTAGGTTTCTAAAAAATTACTTTAAGTTAGAGTTTCAATCCAGTTATTCTTCTAACTCTTTCCCTCAAAAATCATTTAGAATATAAACTATCATTTGGAGAACTAGCTCACTCTGGAGATTTCTTCTTCATTCAAATCACCTACATTTGAAGAAGGTTTCCATGTGTCAACAAATAGTTAAGTTTCTACAAATTCAGCATAGGGTGCATATCTAATTGATAGCAAGTATCTAAATGCAGACTTTAAACATGCAATTGCGAGTGGAAGAGGAAATACATGAGTACGGTTCTTTGAACATACAATTGTCAATGGAAGAGGAAAAATGAGGAATGCAGTAGCATGATCATCATTGTAAACTATGTAGGTTCCATGATATAGTCTAAACAAGTAGAATTTTAGATAAATTGAATGCTAGAGCAAGTTGATACATGTAATGCAAAAAATCAATTTGATTGTTATAGCAACATATTTTAGATAAATCAAATGCTAGAGCAAGTTCATACATGTAATGCATAAAATCAATTTGATTCTTATAGCAACATATAGTGCTCATTTACAATGTTAAACAAAAATAAAAAATCATGAAAAGACTCAAGCAGGTTTCAATTTTGAATGGATAAGGCAAAACACAAGCTGGGATTGATGAAAATTATTTTTTCTAACAAATAGCTAGTTTTTTTTGTCTTTTTCATACCTGTTCTAAGCATCAAGTATTATGTATGAATACTTTCAAATTCATCCATTCTCTCTTGGAAGAGTGCATAATTGGGGAATCAGGGGCATAGACAAATACCCCTTAAATAGGGTATCTTCTCTTCTAAACATATTTCCAGCTTGCAACATTGGGGTTTCTTGACAAGAGAGAGGGTGAAAATAATTTTCAGCATTGTAGCTTTTGTTTTATGAGCCTTTATGTTTCATGTTTAACTTCTTGACCACTACTCTATGCCTAAAAAGAGCAAGAAGGTTGATAGGAAGAATAACTGATAAAACATAATTACATGCATAGATTTATAAAAATTCTTTAAATATCTCTCTTAATTTAGAGGCTTAACTACAATGGAATTCGGGGTACAATAGATTTGTAAAATTAGAAACTTAGTACATTAGTTTATACATTTTAAATATATTTATTTAAAATATGGAAAGTGATTTATGAGATTTATTTAGGAAACATTTTATGGAAGATATTTTAGGATGAAGGATATGTTGGAAGTTTATAGTGGAAAATAAGAGCCCTCACTTTGCTTTCGGGCAGAGATGGAAGCTTCCTCAGTCTAATAGATTTATTTTTCACATGTTATGCATTTATAATTTCTAACATTAATTGTTATTAAAAAAATCAGATAATTTGTTTAGCATTAAGTTATTAACTATTGATGAATAAAACATGAGATGACCATCTTTCGACAAATTATAAACTTAAGACTTTAAACTTGTTCAAGTGCTATAGAAAATATGGAACCATGTACTAGTAAAATACTTTAAAAATTTAACACTTGCTAAAATATTTTAAGAATACAAACAACTCCTTCAAATCTAAATTTTCTCAGTACTCTTCTTTTAATACACCTGACAGAAAGAATACCATATTTATGATTAACATGTGAAGCTTATAACACCTTGCCTACATTTGCCCACAGTCAGATTTATAAAATGAATTGAATAATTTATCTAATTACAACAAAGAACTACTTAAAACTCTATTTAGAAAAAAAATCTCCATCATATTGCAGACCTAACTTCCAACTAAAGCTCATTGCATCAATATTAGAACAAAAACAGTCTGAATTGTAAAATACGGTTCCAGAAAAATTATTTCAAAAAAATTGATTTTATTAAAAATATTAATGCGCTTAATTTTCCACTACGATGAATTGCTGGCTGTGAATTTTACTTGGCGATGAATTTTAAATTTTCCATGATGATGAATTGCTGATAGTGAATTTTCCTTTGATGAATTGATGACACGTAAAATACTTGACTGCTAATTTTCTCAGTTTTCTTCTGTTAGTATGTCTTGTTGTAGAATATCACATTTTTTATGCAATCAATATCTGTAATTGACATTGGCTTCAAATAGAGATGCCTGATCAACAAGAACACCACCCCAACTCATTATGTGAACCTTATAACAACAACAACATCTTATGTGTTGCCTCTAACATCCTGCCCACATCTGCGCACAATCAAATGGATTTATGAAAATGAATTGATCTAACTACAACAAAGAACCACTTATGACTTGGGAAAGGAGAAACATATTCTGAACTTGTAAAAGGAGTCTATGGCATAGTCAATTACTAACTTCCAACTAAAGCTCATGGCATCAATATTAAAATATTTTGATACAGATTGATTTATGAGTCCTTTTAGCAATTAGAGCAAAGCATTTAACAGTATAAATTGAGAAAATTAACGGTTAACCAATATGAATTGGCACTAGAAACTACAATATCAGCTCAGATAAGTATAGTATAATAGACCTATAAAAGCGAGAAGATAATTAATAAGCTCCCAGTAAGCTATTCCTGAATAATTGAGAATGCACTTGGTTCAGTGTTATATATCAATTTGAGCATATGAATGTATATTCCATCTTTAGAAATTGTTAAGAACCATGTCTATAAATTCATGTTTCAACAAACTTTAAATTAGAAGATTGTTCGGTCTAGGAAGAAAGCTTCTTGATTGAATACAAAATAGCATTTGATTAAAGGATGCTAGAAACTTAAAATTCAATTTGGCCATGACAGATGCGCTATAAAAAACAAAAAATGTTTTTCTACTGCATTTCAGGTCTTATTATGATTGACTACTTTTTTTGCTGCTTTTGTCGCCTACCGTGTCAAAGCCTTCCAAATTAGGGAGTTGCAAATGTGACAAATCAATTGGGATATTATCATGGGAACCATCATCAACAGCAATGGAATTTTGTGATGCAGGCAATTCATTTTTCACGTTATCCATTTTATCACCAAGTTTTTCCCAAGAATTTTGAGTCAATAATGGCTTTTGTGCTTCAGCTGGCTTACCAAGAAGGCCATTCGTTGTAGCAGACATCTGAGCAGTCTTTTGCCTTGGTTTAAGTTTGTTTTTCCTCTCACCCTTGGCATTGCCCAGACCTGGTCGACCACTCCTATTGTAACCAGATCTAGTTAAGATCTCTTTGGTCTGCACTTTTACCTCTCTGTCTCTTTTAGTGCACTTTCCTTTAGCCCCCTTAAGTAGAGTAGTCCCAAGAGCAACTGTACCCCTTAGAATGCCACTTCTATTAACTTCTTCAAATAGAATTTCTCTCTTTTCGCACATGTTGACCATACCTCATCTTTCACAACACTAGGACTAGCTCGCTCTGAAGGAACAGTAGGATTATCTACAAATACGACAAGGAACGAATGCATTTATGTTACTCTTGAAAACTAGTAAGTTCAGACTCAATCCACCACCTGCGGCCATTTAAACAATATACTTCCCGAGGCCACAGAAGGGTAACAAGACTCTGCAAGCTTTTAGAGAAAAACAACTCTAATTTAATATCTATTCATAATACACGCCTACATCAATCATTTTTATGCCATTGGTATTAAGATAACAAACATTGTTAGAAAATATCCCCCATAAACCAGAATGAAATGGAAAATTTCAGCACACATATGCACCGCACCCGATGGTTTGATACCTAAGAGAACATGAGAATTTTTAGCAAGTACATATGCAGTGTCACCTTTGACAGTATCACCCAGTAATTTTTTATCCATCTTCTCTGAGGATATTGAGAACATTCTTTCTTTTAAAGATTCATCTGAAAATGAGATCTTTCCAGTCTCTTCAAACATTCTACACTTAGCTAGTGTTCGTTTAATAAAACCCAGAATAGCTTGCTTTAAAAATTTGTTTCATGCACTCTTACCAGTAGACACATTGGTGCCTTGCAATCCCTATAAAAGAAATAATTCCCTAGACAAAAAACTAATAATAAAAA
Organism: Sequoiadendron giganteum; assembly: GCA_007115665.2. Lineage (NCBI taxonomy): Eukaryota > Viridiplantae > Streptophyta > Pinopsida > Cupressales > Cupressaceae > Sequoiadendron > Sequoiadendron giganteum. The sequence goes on from CM021100.1 coordinate 445,846,880, forward strand.
TGGACAGTCATTTCTACATGATAGTTTTTTGTAAGTCTTTTACACTGCTACAAATAAAAATGTAAAGCAATTTTGTAATTCCTAAGAGTGTCACATTTAAGATATTAACAAATTTAATTATAAGGCTCTGAAACAAGAGTCTTAAAAGAGAAAATCATGTGGCCTTCATTATTAATATTAGCAACTGCTTAGGATGCAAGCTAAGAGGTATGGGCTAGAATTGAAATGTATTTACATGACAATACATTTACTTTTAATTTTTGATATATTAAATCTTACAATGCGAAAGACTGTCCAGTTTCCACCCCATACACACTATACACATTTTTCTAAGCAAGAACAAAAATAAGAAAACATAGAAAAATAAATAAACAAGGTTGCTGGATACACATACCCCCTCTCCTCGTACTTATACCAGCATACCTTAGTACAAATATGGGTATGGTATGACCCAGATATGTTATAAAAACTATGCCCATCTGCACCCAATATTAGGGTAATTTTTAGAGCTGTACCAGACACATCTAGATTTGCAATTATGTAAAACTATTTCATTTTTGTAATAAAAATACCTCAGAATGTAATAACTGTCCTTTGGTTATTACTATTTTTTTTTCAATAACCAACTTAATTAACCATCATGGCGACGACTCTAGGTCGCCACTCAAAAGCTTATGTACTAGAAGTGTAAAATGCCTAATGTCAAGGTCATTCCTAAACCCAAACTTAAATCTCATGGGTCAATTCGTGATAACCTTGTATATATATCCCCTTTTGGGAATAAGAGGCTTTGTAATTCATAAACCAATACTTTATGGAGTTTATCCTCTCCTCTTGTATGAGATCTTTGATCTATCTTTTAAATCTTTATATTTAGGAGTGTTAATTAAGCTTATGCTTTTATGATAACAAATTACCATCAAGTGTTGGTTTCATACCAATCAAATATCATTCATTAGTGTAAAAACATACACAAATACATAGGGGTCATATAATTCCATAATCCCAGATTTTAATATTGATTGACTCAATCATACATCACTTATACACAAAGTGACTAGCTCTTGCACATCACAAGTACAATAGTGACCAGCTCATACACATATCACAATTATAACAATGACCAACTCATACACATTTCTCAAGTACTATAGTGACTAGTTTATATGCATAAGTACAATAGTCATTAGCTTATGCACACATCACAAGTCAATACTGACTAGCTCATATACACATCACAAGTACAATACTGGTTGGCTCATACATACATCACAAGTACAATAGTGACTAGCTTAAACATCATCACATATATCCAATGTCACAATTGACATTGAGACATAGAAAAATGGGAGTAGGGGCTCAAACACATAGGGTTTCATACTAAATTTGGGATATTTCACCAAACTTACTATAATTAGAAAGTTCAAAATGAGTGTAATGAACCCACCTATTCTTCTATTTCATTTAGAAAATGAGATCCCTCAAGTCAAAATCCACTTTCAACCCTTAGGTGAGTAAATTCTTTGAAAAATCTTGCAATTTCCCTTTTTTGTAAGGACGGGGGTCTAGGCCAACCAATACTTTAGGAAGAAAGATTAAAAATAGAAAATTAACTCTAAAATGAAAACTATGACTTGGATTCTGAAGATTAAGCATAAATTGATGGAACCTACAATTTTTTTGAAGAATATAGAAGAGATAAATGTTGTGTACCTCTCACAAAAAGATTTTTTCAAAAGTTGTCTGAGGACTCATTCACCCTATGGCGAATGGGTCCTGGCTAGGGCTCTTCAGAATCTATTTTTGGGTTCTTTGCTCCTATGTTTGCATTTCCAGATTCTCGATTTTCACCATCAAATAGTTAGAAATAAATTTGAGATTTGATTTTTCGTGAGATGACAACAAAGGTGGAAACTTTGTCAACTTTGCAATTTTGCATCTTTGAGATCTTCAACTTCTCTTCAACCTGCAAATTTGCAACACACAAAGAAAGGGGGAAAATGTTTTATTTTTGGTGAATGGGGGTTTTCCTTGGTCAAACCCCATTTTGGTAATTAAACCTTGAAATGAAATGAAATAGCATGAAATGAATGATGAATGAACAATACAATGTTGCAACTCACCAAACCCTTGGATGAACCTTTGATAATGGAGATCTACAACTTGCATGAAATGGCTTCAATGGATGTGGATCTTGACTTTGAATGCTTGATTGAATCATGAAACCTACATCATAATATTAACTCCAAAAACATGTATGATTCCACATAACTTTGACATAATGCTTATATCTTGAATGCTACAAAAAATGATGAAGAAATCTGCTCTTGAATACTCTTGACAATAATCTTGACTCTTCACAATAATCTTGGTTCTTGTAATTGATCTCTCAAAAATCTAATTCAGAAACTTAGACTTGATTTCATGAAATAGCCTTATATTTATAGATACTTATCCTTAATTTCCCAAAATTCAAATATCACAAGCTGACCTTGAAATATAGATTTGAAAAAATTAAAATACAATAAAAAACATCGTTTAAATTAGGGTCCTAGGTCTAAGTGAGGACCCATTCGCCCGAATGGGTGAATGGATCCTAGGTCACCCACCTAGGAGACACTTTCCTCAAGGTAAAGTGTTGTATTAAGGCATTAATGAATGTAGGGCATCCTCTTTAGAAATTTTAATTAATTAGGCTTTGATTTGAATTAAAGGGGTCAAATAAGGAAAATTAAAATTCAATTAATTAAGGGAGCCCTAAATAAGTGTGAAAGTATAAATAAGTACACTCTACAACACTAAAAATAAGACACAATTAAGTTTGTTTTAATTAATAAAGCCCTAAAATCAATATGAATATGTAAAATACATATTACAACACTAAATTAAGGCATAATTAAGTTCATTTTAATATTAATTCCCAAATTAAGTGTGAAAAAAGAATACTTTTTACTACACTACATTTAGACCCCAATTTAGTGAGATGAGGAACTTGTGTCAAACTCACACTCAATTAGTCAAGAGGGGTCCAAGTGTACCAATGTGGATCATATAGGATGACAAAGATCAAGGAGGGTGATCAAGCCCCCATGATCCAAGATCCCACGTAAAACCAACATGATCACAAAGGGACACACAATGTATGATATGCAACAACAAAACAAGATACACAAACATACGATGTCAACGATTAAAATAAAGAAAGAAAAAAATAAAAACAAAAAGGGGTGGATCAAGCCTCGACTGTTTGTCCAAATCGATGTAGATCAAGCCTCAACTGTTTGTCGAGAAATATTCACAAGAAAAACTCAATGTCCACTCTACAAACAACACACACACTCCTGGGCTAATGGAACCTCAAACCATCCACTAGGTGAGACCCCAGGGAAGTGGCTTAGTGAGAAATTCATGCCAAGTCTATAGGCTCTCACTGTACTAACCATACCAAAGCTATCCCTTTGATAACTCTAATAGGGCACCACAAAATGAAACTAGGTGTTCGGGCTTCACAAGGTTAACAAGTTGTACTATGCTAAACACTTATGAACAAAATGCAAATAGAAGTTTTTTCAAAGGGACTTTGCTTAGTTCATGTAAGGTCTCTTCTTAGGGAACATCATGCCTAATATATCCAAGATAGGATAAGTCAAAGAAATATCACACTCTTGGGGGACATCAAACCCAATAACACCACCAAAAAAAAAGATGCATCACAAGAAGAAATAAAATCACACAATGAAGCACGACGAATACGAAAAACAATGCCAATGTATGCCCCCACATTAAAGAAATTGATACATCATTGTTGGGAGAAATTTTCTTTAAAGTATCCAATGAAGAGGACATGAGAACTTATTCAAAAATCCATATGCCAAATCATATGTTCCCGAATGAAGCTACATCATGAAGGAGAGAGGAAAGGGGTTTCTCCCAAAATCCAATGTTAAATGTAGAAAGAAAGTATGTTACACATGAGCCAACTTAAGGAATTTTGTCTACATCCCAAGCTTACCCTTATATATACATGGAAGGAGGTCAACTAGCCAAAAAAAATAAAATCAACAAGTGTCATATAAGGACAAGGCTACCTAACTCCCTTTCCCCCACTTAGTGTAAGATAAGGGTGAGCCGAGGTGATTGATGAGAAACATAAAAATCAGTATCAATTAGAGGAACTAGGTGCTTCAACACAAGGAAGAGCACCACAATCCTTCAGATGTTGAATTTTATCACTCAAATCCTTACATTCATTAGTATAATGACCATGAACTCTATGATATGCACAAAATGAACTCTTGTTGTAAAATTTCTTTTGTGTTCGTGGAGGGGGAGATATCAAGTGAGCTTGGAGAAGCTTCAACAAGGTACTCTCTTGATCAATAGTAGAAAATGTTCCTTTCTTTTGTGACAAAGATATCTCTTTCTTAGTACAAGGTGTCATACATACAAGAGACTCTTTAGATTGTGAAATTTTGTACTTTCCCTTAAAGGAGGGCGTAAAATATAATGAACTCCAATAATTACTCAGACATTTCCTAGGAGTGTTTTGTGTGGGGTGATCCCACAATAGTGGTTTACAATTTTTGGCCAAACTAGACACTGCAATTATTATTTTTAACTAAATCTTCATATTCGGGCACCTATAGTGGCTAAACCGTGAGGAATTTGAAGATGATGCAAACTAGAGTCTCATCACATTTTGTCTGTAGATTCTAAAAATATTTTTTTTCAAAATTTTTGGAATCAGATTGCATTTTTTTCCATCTCCCATGAAAATTGGTTTTTTTCAGAAAACAACATTTTTAAAAAGTGACGCTCACCGTATACAACATAATTTTTTTTGTATGAAGGATAAAATTCTAATTTTTTCGAATTTAGATTTGTAACTATGATATCTAGCACTTTCATTTGGTCTCATAGTTTTTTATTGAATATTTTTTCCTTAATCAAGTTTCAAAGTCAAACCAATTGCAATTCAGACATAGGCAGACTATATACAACATAACTTTTTTTGCATGAATCGAAATTGATGTTTTTTTTAATGGATCAAGGACATCAATACTCAGCCTCAACGTATTTTAAAAAAAAATATTTTGATAATATGCTATTTTTCCACATGTGCAGACCAGAGATTTTAATTTTTAGTGAAAAACCTAAGTTTAATAAAACTAAAAAATAAAATACATAATAAAAAAAAACCATATTAAAATTATATTCGATAGATAGCTCATTTTGAGGAATATTATTATCTAGTTGGGTTATGAAGTTTTTTGCATTTTCATTTTCAAATTGAGCTTCAAAAGACATTTTTTAACAAAAAAAATTGATTTTTGGGGGAGATAGGGGAAAAAGGGTGTTCGGCCGAACATAAAAAATATGTTCGATCGAACATGGGTTCGACCGAACCTATGTTCGATCGAACCACTTTAAAATAATAAGTGAAATTATTTTAAAGGGGTTCGTTCGAACCCCACAAAATTGGTTCGGCCGAACCCCCTCAATATACATACGAAAGTCAAACAACTTTTCCAGGGTTTGTTTGCGTTTTTTCAAGCTCCTATGTAAATGGCAATTTTTAGGCGACCCTTGTCCTCCCAAGCATGTCATTTGAAAAAGACATTTCACAGGTAAAAAAATGATGATTTTTTTGAGAATGTTTTATATTTTATTTGTTATTGTTGCATTTGTTTTTACTGTTGTAAGTTTTTTCAATTTTTTGTGATAGATTTTTTTGCATTTTGGAGGAAAATTTGTTGTTAGCTTAAATCAATCATTTGTATTTTGAAGAAGAAAATGGGACAAAAAGAAAAAAGAAAAAAAAAAGCTCAACGAAATTTTTCAAAAGAGAAAGAAGAAAATAGACGCAAACCAAACTTGACAAATTATCATAGAAGGAAACAAGGTACGCGTTTATTTCTTCTCTTTCTCGTCAAATATGGGTAAATTTATTTATTTACAATTTAGTGGGTTTATCATATGTTTTATCTAGCAACAAGGAAAAATGCATCAAATAATTGATATATAAGAAAATTGAGGTTCCTCATTTCAATTTTTTGAAAATGAAAACTCAAATGCACATCATCAATGAGTTCTATAAAACTAAAATCTGCAAGTTATCACTAGATTTTATGAATCCTTATACTAAATATTTTACTAGTTTTGATCTACAATATTCTCTTTATTTGTATTTTTTTGTAGCACCCAATTTTGCATCTATCTATGTTTATGTCCTTCTTTAAATTCTTATATTTATTTCATCCAATTGTGCATCATCAATTATATAGATATGGTAGAAACACCATCTTTCACCAGTATTTCCTCCTCTATCTTGGTATCTCCCTTTGTATCAATACATGAAAATCAATAGTAGGGAAATCATTATGTATAAACAAATTGGATAAAAGAAGATGACACAAGATAATTCAACAAAAGAGAATTTCTAAACTCATCTAAAAAACCTAAATAGTGATAATTAGTTGAGAAGGTGGGGATAGCTCAAACACCCCACAAACACACAAAAATTGGTAAAAATTATATGTATTATAAAAAATATAATCATATTAGTTAACAATAACTATTTTTGGATTAGGATAGATTTAACAACAAGTACGATGAATATACACATAAAACATACATTAACTAAATAAGTTTATATGCGAGGAACATATAATGTAGAAGTGTGTATCTAAGATAATATTTTCTAAATTTTCTAACACATAATCTAACATAGAATTAGAATATTCTTCATAACAATGAAATAATTCATAAAGAAATAAACATATTGATAGTAAAAAGAAAAATGTATTGAATTTGATTACCTAAATAAAAAGTTGAAAGTTTTTACTAACTTTATTCCTAGATAAGATTAATAACACAAAAATACTATCCAAAATAGATAAATAAACAAGTGTAAATGGTCTTATCTAAATTGGTTTCACCTATATAAACTATGCAAGCTTATTTTTCCTATAAAAAAAAGTACTATGTTTTTATTAAACAAAATATTAAAAATGGGATTTAATTATAAACAAAGAAAAACCTAGAATGAGAGTTGAGAAATAGATATATCTCATCATGTGACAGGAATCTAGAATATGAATCAATAGAAGACAATAAAAATTACATCATGTTTCCTAGATGGTAGCATGACTACATTAAGGTCTATATGACTACATAGATTTTTGTTGTACATAAAAAATACCAGTTTATACAAAAAATTGAAAGTCTATAAAATAAGAATAAAATACACAACCAATAACAAGAAACTAAATAGTAGAATAACACATAAATTTTGTAAAATAAATGAAATGATATAAAATGGTCATAATGTTATTTAAACTGAGCTCTAAGATAATATAATTATGATAGATAGGAAAAGACACAAAACCTTAATATGAAGAGATTTCCAAGAATACATGTAGCTAGTGCCACAAAGGGAAAGGGGTGAATTTTGGTTATCTTACCAATATTGTCAAATCCCTAATTTGGTATTTTTACCTCCACAAATAATCAAATAAAAAGACATTAGATTAATATGGTTGCGCTCTTATCCTATGTGCATCTAGAACTAAGATGAGTACAACATAAAAAAAATAAAAATCTATAGCAATAAGTGTATCCCTTAGATATATGAAAAAAGAAAATTTGAGAAGATGGATCAACAAGAATTTCCATGAGAGAGATATGAATCTACAAGAATAAATATGAAAATTTATGATTATGATATTTTATTAGGTAGCTTCCTCAATGAATATAGCCATCTAAATATGTCATCTTATTTTACATCTCTTTCTTTTGCTATCTTGTTGTCATAATCTTAATCTATATTCATATTCAAAGATATATGCACTATCTAGCCCTCCATGTATAAAATGTTAATTCTTCTTTTTGGGAGTCAAAGATTTCATTACATTCTACATGAACCAATTTGCGATTAAACAAAATTTTAAAAGCACCAAAGAGTCCTTTTGAATCTCAAACACCTCAAAGTTTATTTTTCCTCTAAACCCAATAGGTTGACCTTTATATTAGATACCATGTGCTAATGAAAATTTTGGATATTCTCCCTCATATAGTACTATATAATAGGGAGTATCATGTAAATTTGGTTTCCCAAGCTCCTCCCAATTTATTTTAAGAATAATTTTAACATCTACTCCGAAGTTTATTAATATATATTTTATCCATAAAAATGAGTTCTATATGATTGTGCCTATTTAAAAATATTAAGGTGTGAAAGAGATGCATTTTGTTGTAATTATCATGTTCTTAGAATTAATGTCTATTCTAACATGTTCCAAGCCAAAAATTAAATTGAGTGTTGAAATTTATATATATTTGTTGTTTTATAACTTGAAAATTAGATTTTGTTTAGTATTAATAGATAGGGATTGAAGGTTGAGACACAAATCCTAACGATCTCTTGTAATGGGATACCTTATCTAAGAAAAATAAAATATTTAAATTTACTAGATCTTGACTATCTACTTAGGTACAAAGAGGCTCGTAGACTTACCACACTATCTAATAACATGCTATTTTTTTTATGGAAACCATAACATTCTTATGTTATATAACATGATTGAATTATAGAACTTATAGTAACAAGTCTAAAGCTTAGTTAATAGCATGCATAAATTTAATTGCATTAAAACATTAAAATATAATAGTTCAAGCTATCATGTTGTAAGACACTCATATTTTTGATGAAAAATAGTCATGAGTAATGTGTGTTATTTTCTTCATGTAATACCTGATAAAATTATTGTGTACTATAAAGTGTATTTTTATTGATTTGGGGTAATTTTAATTTAATGAATCATTTATCTATAAGATGGGAGGGGCAAGTTTCTTTAATTTTTTAGCAATTTGAGTTCATTTAAATTAAATTACTTTTATTTTCATTTAAATGTTGAATCATTTTTTTAATTATAATCTAAAATTTGAATCTGTTGACACCTCCAAACACTCATCTCTAAGTTGAAATAAATTATGCACGGTAAATTTAATGTTGAATGAAATGCATAAAATAAACCCCTCAATTTCCTCCATCAATTCCAAGGCATTCTTGTGATTATCAAGTATATATTTTAAGGTGTCTCAAAATAACAAAATGGAAATTTTCAAATGTATTAGTAGAAATCTTTAAAATTTAATGTATAAATATAAAAAAATTGCATTGGAAAGATGTTGTAACATCATTTGAGTTTATAATATCTATATAAAATATTCAATCAAAAATAACATAAATACAGGTCCAGACAAATTTTAGATATATATATATATATATAGTGATGTCTTGCATATTTTTATTTCAGGGCATCTTGTCAAAGACTAAAAATTGGAACTACTAACTAATTTGGTGCAAGATGATTGATTGAAGACTTGATTTTGAAACCGACTGTCTTTTAGCTTAGAATACATTTCAATTTTGGTGCTTTAAAATGAACATCTTTCTTCCATCATATAGATTTAATTAGGGGGTGAATGAACACTGTTTTTTATGCTTGAGATGGTAGGGAGTAGATCTCACCTTGTGCGAATTTGGTGATCAGAAACCACACCCATCGTCTTTGTATGTTTTTAATACCTTAGAGGGGCAATCGCCATATTGAGCCGCAATCGCTAGATCCTGAGCCGCAATTGCCATATCGAGCCACAATCGCCATACCAAGCCGCATTTGCTCTGTTGTGCCGCAAATGACTGGTAATATTTTTGTCCTAGTTTTCTATCTTTTTTTTCAGTTTTTTTTCCTATTTTCTTTATTTCTAGATTAGAGTTTTTTTTGTTTGTGCTACTAATCTGTTTGTTTTAGCATGTGTCTAGTTGGAATTGGCTAAATGTTATTTTAATTGTTTTTTTTCGTTACAGCTTTCATTTTACATGCATTGGTTAAAAAAGAACAGACATGCAAATGCATATGGGTTAAAAAGAACAACACACTTTGTTTTTCATTGGGTTTAAAATTAACTCTTAGATAAAAAACACTGCAAATGGTTAAAATTAACCCCTTTTCTTAAGAAACACTACAAATGGATAAAATGAACCTTGTGCATTCTCTATTTGTTCATATTTTGATTTTGGTTTAAAAAGAACACCATGCGAGTGTGATCTAAAATATTCATGTGCTCTCTCTTTTTTTTAAAACAAAGATCGATTGAACTATGAATATTTTGGTTCTCTTTTGTTAAGCCTTAGATCTTGGGCCTACTTTGCTGGGAAAAAGTACTCACCCCAAAGCGACTCAAACTAGGAACACACTAAAGCCAAGCGACGCCCAACCGATATATAAATTCGAATGTTAAGGAAAGCTTAGCATTACAGAACTTCCTGGAGACTAGCAATTGACTCCCCAATACCCTTGTGGTGCGTCAGAACTTGTAGAGCCTAACCTCTGCAGATTGGGATGATAATGCCTCTCACGTGGCCTTCTGAATGACTGCCTTAAATAAATCCTTTGTTTTAGAAAACAACAAACCTTCTATTCTTTGGTGTAACAATGGTCATTGCCAAGGCACCCGCACCTACGCAGTTCTTAGTAGAAATGATCAATCTACCATGGGAGTTTCATGGAGATTGGAAGCTTGGTTTCCCTGAGAAGTGAGTGCACTGTAAGGGGGAGCCCGTGGGGCCAAGCTTCTGAAATTCATTCGCTAAGGATAGGCAGTTCGTGGGATCCATAAGAATATTGTCCTTGCAGTTGTAGGATTTTTTTTTTGTAAATGTCTTCTATGTGGTTGATTTTTATTATGTACAACACCACATGTTTGCCAACTGTTTTCAGACAACATGAACAAATGAACATCATCCTCCAAATCTGAATCAACATAGTCAAACTGAAATAGATTCCTTGCAATCTGCTTGAAATTTTGTCAAATCACTTCCTACAATGCATTTTCCATCATGAATCGCATTTGTCAAATCAAGTCCTCAATTTTGCACACTTTGGGATAGGAAAACTTTCCTTGCTTTGTCAAACCATTGTCTCCAAAAGTAAATTGTCATTATCCTCTTGTGAGTTATTTCCAACTCATAAGTCTAGTGTGGAAATCTCACTTTGTCATTCTGTCATCTTCAATCTCATCCGTCCATGTAACACCCCTCTGTTTTGCTTTCTAGATTGGACAATGTTTCCTTGTTTTGCGTTGAATTATGCTCTGATATTCAGATACTTTATCTTGCGTGTGAATTTGAGTGCTATTCATTGAGCGATAGACTGTATTATGTGATGTGATTTGGTTTATCTGATGCTTTAGTTTACATGCTTTAATTGGTGTAAAGATGTTAGTTGATATAACATGTAATTGCTTACGAGATTATTGGAATTATGATAGTAGTGTCAGTTTTGATGAGTGTATTGGTGAAGGGGACGGGTTCGCATCACTCACTTGCGAGCGCCCTGCGAATCCGAGATTTCCTCTTCATGGTGTGTATTATATGCTAGATATATTATATGAAGTTATTTATTTGGTTTTCAGGTTGCAAGTACATGACATCGACTTCACCTGGTTTCACAGGTCTAAGCGTGTTGATCCAACAGTTAAGTTGAAGGGAGATAGTAGCTAGGTAACATGTGTCAAGTCTACACCCTAGCCTTAGTGTGTCGTCAATCGTGTGTGCCGAGTCATTGTTTGTCTTGCTTTAATGTTATTTAATTCTGAAGGATTCTTGTTTTGGAAATAAATGTTTAGAATAATTGCATTAAATCATGTTGATGGTTATTTAATTTAAACTATGCAATGTGGATAAAAGTTTATATTTAAATTAATTAATTATATTTATTTTATTTAATTAATTAAATTTAATCCAAGGGTGTTGAATTTAGTTATTAAATAATTAAATTAATTAATTAAATGTGATGCAAGAAAATGAAAGGAAAGAAAAGAACTAAAGTTAATTTTGGAATTTAATTTTAATTTGTGGTAGTGAAATTAGAAATTGTAATTAAATGTTTATTTGGGAATTAAATTTGAATTAGAATTTACTACATTATATTGGGAAATTAAATGGAAATTAGTTTCAATTTTGGAAATTAATTTATTAGTTGGAATTAAATTAGAAATTGAAATTGAATTTTAAAAGGAAAATTAGTCTTCAATTTTTGGGAGTTAATTAATTATTAGAATTTTTATTTGACATGCAAGATTAGATTTGGTTGTGAAAGATATTTGAAAATTATTTTAAATTGGATTTGAAATTCAAAGTGTGTTTTTGAAAATGGAATTGGATTAACATTGTAATTATCAATATTGCATGCAAAGGATCAGATTTGGTTTTTAGGATATTTTTGATTTAGGACTGAATTGCATGGTTAATTAAGGAGAAGAGATTATTGAAAATTCATTCATTCTGAGAGATGATTTTGGAACGAGGATTTTGGGGAAAATTGCACAGAGAAGGGTTTGAAGAAATTTTTGGCTGTAAAATTGATTTGGATAAATTCTATTAGAGATTGGTTGTGTTTATGGATTGGTTGCTTGATTGGATTCATGACATGGTAGAAGAGAATTCGAGAGATCCTTGGAGGAGGGTTTGCTTCAAAAATTCATCTTTGCCTGTAGCTTCTTGAAATCAGGTTTTCTTCTGTGTTTTTATTGTTCTTGATTGCTTTCAAAATAGTAGTGATTAAAGATTTGTTTGTTAAATCTGTTTTAGAAAAGAAATGTGTTATTAGAAGAAAATAATTAAATAAATTTAAAGCTTTGGTTTTTGTGAATATTCTTGAGTGAAAATTGTGAAAACCTCAGTAGAATTGAAATTATTTGAGGAAATCGATTGTTTTGTTATTGGAATCAAACACTGAGGTTGAACAATACATTTAGATTATTTTTAGAAAATGTAACCTCTGTAGGAAATCAAATTTATTTTGAAAAAAATCTATGTGGAAATTAGCTAGGAGAAAACTTGAAGATCCGAAAGCTTTTGGAAGTAACTTAATTTCTTTTTAGTTTTATTGTTTAAGAATTTAAGAAACGGATTTAAAGAATCAATTATAAACCTCTATAAATTTTAGATTGTTTTGGAAAATTTTATATTTTCACCTATAGGTAAATGTTTCAAAATAATTTCTTCAATTTATCTTTATGTTGAATTCTAGTTAAATAAATATATATAATATATTTATTTACATATGTTATATATATATATATTTAAAATTACTGTTGAAAATTCTTTTAATGTTCCCTGTATCATCGTCCGTACGACATGAAATTTCCATATGACGTTAAAGATTTTGTTTCATGTATTTTTTTTTTGGTTCGTTGTTTTAAGCAAATTTAATTCGCCGAGTATATTGTTTGGGCGGGGGTTTGGACCCACTGCTGCCACCTCAGATGGAGGAGTGGCTGCCTCCAAAGGCAGCGCCCTCCACTGTGTGGAGGGAGCGCTGTCTTTGAAGGCAGTGCAACCCTCATAGGTATGCAAATGGAGGGGAGTGGGGGTTCGGCCATAGCCGACCCCTCTCCAAAAATTTCATTTTTTTTTTATTAACATTAAAAAATAGGAATTAACAATTTTGTCTGCCGAATTAATGTGGGGTTCAATAATTTTGGTAGTATTATATTTTAATGCGTGAATATAAATAGTATATATATATTTATATAAAATAAAGAAATACATTTGTTTATTTGAAAACATTGAATGAAATATTTGGTAAAAGTTAGTAGATATTTTAATATACGTATATATATAGTTAAATATATGGATATATATTTAATGAATATATTGCATGAGTAGGATTCAATTGAAGTATATTCAATATTTAATTTGTTTATTTAAGTGCATGTAATCTAGTTTTGAATTGAGTTTTTGAAAGATAAGATTTGAATGCATGGTCAAATAGATATAGGAAAAGATATTTTAAATTGAAGATATTTATGTTTTAATTAGAAAATTGAAAGATATAAGAAAATCTTGAAATGTTTATGTTACATGTAATATATATACATTAGAGTGTATATTTAATGGTTTGAATAAATAGATGTATGCAATAAAAGTTTGGAAAGGGAAACTATTAGATGAAATTAACATAGGGGTAGGTGCATGGAAATGGGTAGCCATTTCCTAGACAACTTACTTTTTATCCCGAAATAGCAAAAATACGAACGCGTTATAGTAAAACGCACTCGCGTTATGGTTTGGTAATGACCGAGCCTAACATGGGTGTTTTAAAATGCGAGCGCGTTATAACGCGCTCGCGTTATGGTTTAAAATTTCAAAAATTGCGCGCATTTGGAGTTAAAAAATGTGCATTTTTTGAAATAAAAAAAATATTTTCAAAACACGAGCATGTTATAACGCGCTCGCGTTTTGGTCTACATTGAAAATATTTTCTTGTCTTTTTCTTCTTGTTATTTTTTAGGGAAGTATAAGTTGACATTTATATATGGACATTTACTTTCTTATACTTTAAGTTATATTTCATGTATATACTTTCAGGATGTTTGAGAGTGGTTTCAAATCTCTAGGACTTATAATGCAAATTCTAGTTTTTGGAAGATCTTTAAAATTTCAGACTTAGTCAAATTTCAGTAATCAGCATGTCAAATTTCAGTAATCAGGAGGTCAGATTTTAGTAGTCAACAAGTTCTATCATTTATATCTCTCACTCTCTCCTTCTCTCTACTCTTTATCTCTCCACTCCCTCTCTCTCTCCCTTCCTCCAACTCTCCCCTCTCTCTCTTCTAGTTTTTGGAAGATCTCACAAATTTCAAACTTAGTCAAATTTCAATAAACAGGAGGTCAAATTTTAGTAATCAAAAAATTGTATTATTTCTCTCTCTATCTCACTCATTTTTATCCCTTACACTCTAGACCTCTCTCTCACTATCTCTATCCCTTTTTTTGACTCTCTCTCCCTTGATCAAAAGAAATCTCTCTCTCTCTCTCTCTCTCTCTCTCTCTCTATCTCTCTCTCCTTTTCCCTCTAATTCTCTCTACCTCACTTATCTCTCCCTCTCTCCCACCTTCCCTCTCTACTTGTCTCTATCTCCCTCCCCCCCCTCTCTCTCTCTACCTACCTACCTTTCCCTCCATCACGCCCTACCCCTCTCTATTTCTCTCTAGCAAACCTCTCTCTCACCTCCCTCTCTCTCCCTCCATACTTCTCTCTCCCTCTCTTCTTCCCTATCTACTCTTTATCTCCCATCTCTCTTTACCTACCTCTACATCCATCAAACCTTACCACTCTCTCTACACCTCTCTCCCTCCCTCCCTCATTCCCTCTCTACTTCTCTCTATCTCACCTCTCTCTCTACCTCTCCTTCCATCTCTACTTATCTTTATCTCCTCTCTCCCTCTCTCTACCTACCTCTCCTTCAAACACTCTTTATTTCTCTCTATCTCACCTCTCTCTCCCTCAATACATCTCTCTCCCTCTCTCCCTCCCTCTCTACCTAGCTCTCCATCCATCATAACCTACAACTCTCTCTCCATTACTCTCTCTCTAACTTCTCACTCTCTCCATCCATACCTCTCCCTCTCCTTCCCTCTCTATTCTCTACCTCCCTAATCCTTCTCTACCTACTTCTCCATCCATCACTCCCTAACATTCTCTCTACACCTCTCTATATTACTTCTCTCCCTCCCTCCCTCATTCCCTCTCTACTCTCTCTCTACCTCTCCTTTCCTCTCTAATTATCTTTATCTCCCCTATCCTTCTCTCTCTCTCACTAGATGTCTCTCTCCCTACCTTTTCCCCTATCTAATATCTATTTCTCCTCTCCCTCCCTCTACCTCTCTCTCTCACTATCTCTCACTCCTCCCTTACCCTCTTTCTCTCTCACTCTCTCCTCTTTATCTCACCATTCTCTCTTTCCCTCTTTGTAACTCTCCACTTCTCTATATGTCACCATTCTCTCTCTACATATATTTATCTCACCTATCCCTCTTTACCTCTCCCTTCCTCCCCTCTCTCACCCACCCTCCCTCCTTCCCTCTATCTCTATCTCTCTACTTCTCTCTATCTCACCTATCCCTCTCTAGCTACATATCCCTCCATCACTCCCTACCACACTCTCTCTATTGCTCTCTATCTCACCTCTCTCTCACCTCCCTCTCTCCCCCTCCATACCTCTCCCTCTAATTCCCACTCTACTCTCTATCTACCTAATACATCTCTACCTACCTCCACATCCATCACTCCCCACCACTCTCTCTATACCTCTCTATATCAATTCTCTCCCTCCTTTATTCTCACTCTACTTCTCTCCACCTCTATGTCTTTCTCTAATTATCTTTATCTCCCCTAGCCCTCTCTCTCTCACTAGATATCTCTCTCCCTACCTTTTCCAATATCTAATCTCCATCTCTCCTCTCCCTCCCTCTACCTCTCTCTCTCACTCTCTCTCACTCCTCCCTCACCCTCTTTCTCTCTCACTCTCTCCTCTCTATCTCACCATTCTCTCTTTCCCTCTCTATAACTCTCCTTCTCTATATGTCACCATTCTCTCTCTACTTATCTTTATCTCACATATCCCTCTTTATCTCTCCCTTCCTCCCCTCCCTCCTTCCCTCTGTCTCTATCTCTCTCTACTCTCTATCTCACCTATCCCTCTCTACCTGCATATCCCTCTATCACTCCCCACCAAACTCTCTTTATTTCTCTCTATCTCACCTCTCTCTCACCTCCCTCTCTCTCTCTCCATACCTCTCCCTCCATCTATACTTCCTTATCTACTCTTTATCTCTCATGTATCTCTACCTCTCCTTCCCTCTCTACTTATCTTTATCTCCTCTTTCCCTCCCAACCTCTCTCTCTCCCCAATCCCTCCCTCCCCAATCCCTCCCTCCCCCTATTTCTCTCTCCCCATATGAGGGTTGAGAGTGTCAGGTTTAGTGTTTAAGGTATAGGGTTGAGGTTATAGGGTTAATTGTATAGGGAATAAGGTTTAGGGTTTAGGATATTAGGTATAAAGTTGAGGGTATATGGTATAGGGATGATGGATGAGGGTTTAGGGTTTAAGGTATAGGGTTGAGGGTTGAGGGTTGAGGGATAGTGTTTAGGGTTGAGGCTATAAGGTTAAGTGTATAGGGTATATGGATTATGGTTTAGGATATTGGGTATATAGTTGAGGGTGTTGGGCTGAGGATATTAGGTTTAGGGTTGATGGTTTAGGTTTTAGGATTTATGCACAAGTTTAAGGGTTGAGGGTTGAGGTATAATGTTCAGGGTTAAGGGTATGAGGTTAAGTGTATAGGGTATAGGGATTAGGGTTTAGGTTGTAGGGTTAAGGGTATAAGGTATAGGGTTAAGACTTGAGATTGTAGGGTTTTCTGTTTAAGTATAGGGTTGAGGGATAATATTTATGGTTTAGGGTATAAGGTTGAGGATGTAGGGTAAAGAGATGAGGCTTGAGGGTTGAGGGATAGTGTTCAAGGTTGAGGGTATATGGCTAAGTGTATAGGGTATAGGGATTAGGGTTTAGAATAATGGGTATAGGGTTGAGGGTATTGGGTTTTAGATTAAGGTTTAGGGTTTAGGGTTTAGTGTACAAGGTTGAATGTAGGGTTTAGGGTTTAAGTATAGGGTTGGGCGATGATGTTCAAGGCTTAGGTTATAAGGTTGAGTGTATAGGGTATAAGGATGAGGGTTGAACTAGTAGGGTTGAGGTATAGTGTTCAAGGTTGGGGGTGTAGGGTTAACTGTATAGAGGATAGGGATTAGGGATTAAAATATTTGGTATAGGGTTGAGGGTATTGGGTTTAATGTTTACGGTACAAGTTTTAATGTAGGATTTAGTGTTTAATTATAGGGTTCAGGGTTCAAGGATAATGTTTAGGGATGAGGATTGAGAGTGTAGGGTTTATGGTTTAAGGTATAAGGTTGAAGGTATAAGGTTAAGTTTATAGGGTATAGGGATTAGGGTTTAGGATATTAGGTATAGAGTTGATTGCATTGGGTTGAAGGTTTAAGGTTAAGTTTATAGGGTATAGGGATTAGAGTTTAGGGGAGAGAGAGAGAGACCTGAGAGGGTGAAATTGGCAACTATATTGCAAATTTCACCGAATTAGCAAGCTAGTGGGCCCACTAGCTTGCCAATTTGGTGAAATTGGCAACCTAAATTACCCT
>CM021100.1:445865047-445992434 GCA_007115665.2 Sequoiadendron giganteum
TTAAACCCTAATCCCTCAACCCCTATACCGTTTTAATCCTTTAAACCTCAACCCTCAACCCTTAAATCCTAATCCATCAACCCCTATACCCTCTTAATCCCTTAACCCTCAACCCTTAAACCCTAATCCCTCAACCCCTATACCCTCTTAATCCCTCAACCCTTAAACCCTAATCCCTCAATCCCTATACCCTCTTAATCCCTCAACCTCAACCCTAAACCCTTAAACCCTCATCGCTCAACCCCTAATCCCTCTTAATCCCTCAACTTCATCTCTTAAAACCCTAATCCCTCAACTCTCAACCCTATAATACCTTCTTCTTAATCTCCTCAACCAACCCCTAAAACCCCATCCCTCAACCCCTAAACCCCTCATAACCACAACCACAATCCTCAACCCTTAAACCCTAATCCATCAACCCCTATACCCTCTTAATCCTTGAACCCTCAACCCTCAACCCTTAAACCCTAATCCCTCAACCCCTATACCCTCTTAATCTGTCAACCCTCAACCCTCAACCCTTTAACAATAATCCCTCAACCCCTAAACCCTCTTAATCTGTCAACCCTCAATCCTCAACCCTTAAACCCTAATCCCTCAACCCCTAAACCCTCATAATCCGTCAACCCTCAACCCTCAACCATTAAACCCTAATCCCTCAACCCCTATACCCTCTTAATCCTTGAACCATCAACCCTCAACCCTTAAACCGTAATCCCTCGACCCCTATACCTTCTTAATCCCTCAACCCTTAACCCTCAACCCTTTAACCCTAATCCCTCAACCCTCAACCCTTAAACTATAATCCCTCAACCCCTAAACCCTCTTAATCTGTCAACCCTCAATCCTCAACCCTTAAACCCTAATCCCTCAACCCCTAAACCCTCATAATCTGTCAACCCTCAACCCTCAACCCTCAACCCTCAACCCTAAACCCTCAACCCTAATCCCTGAACCCCTATACCCTCTTAATCCTTGAACCATCAACCCTCAACCCTTAAACTGTAATCCCTCAACCCCTATACCTTCTTAAGAGAGGGAGTGAGTGACAGAGAGACTTGAGAGAGGGAGAGGAGGTAGGAGGGAGAGACTTGAGATTGTAGGGTTTTCCATTTCAGTATAGGGTTGAGGGTATAAGGTATAGGGTAGAAGGTTTAGGGTAGAAGGTATACAATTAACCCTACACCCCCAACCTTGAACACTATACCTCAACCCTACAAGTTCAACCCTCATCCTTATACCCTATACGCTAAACCTTATAACCTAAGCCTTGAACATCATCCCCCAACCCTATACTTAAACCCTAAACCCTACATTCAACCGTGTACACTAAACCCTAAACCCTAAACCTCAATCTAAAACCCAATACCCTCAACCCTATACCCATTATTCTAAACCCTAATCCCTATACCCTATACACTTAGCCCTATGCCCTCAACCTTGAACACTATCCCTCAACCCTCATCTCTTTACCCTACATCCTCAACCTTATACCCTAAACCATAAACATTATCCCTCAACCCTATACTTAAACAAAAAACCCTACAATCTCAAGTCTTAACCCGAAAACCTAAACCCTAATACCTATACCCTATACACTTAACCTCATACCCTTAACCCTGAACATTATACCTCAACCCTCAACCCTTAAACTTGTACATAAATCCTAAAACCTAAACCATCAACCCTAAACCTAATATCCTCAACCCAATACCCTCAACTATATACCCAATATCCTATACCATAATCCATATACCCTATACACTTAACCTTATACCATCAACCCTAAACACTATCCCTCAACCCTCAACCCTCAACCCTCAACCCTCAACCCTCAACCCTATACCTTAAACCCTAAACCCTCATCCATCATCCCTATACCATATACCATCAACTTTATACCTAATATCCTAAACCATAAACCTTATTCCCTATACAATTAACCCTGTAACCTCAACCCTATACATTAAACACTAAACCTTACACTCTCAACCCTCATAGGGGGAGGGAGGGATTGGGGAGGGAGGGATTGGGGAGAGAGAGAGAGGTTGGGAGAGAAAGAGGAGATAATGATAAGTAGAGAGGGAAGGAGAGGTGGAGATACATGAGAGATAAAGAGTAGATAAGGAAGTATAGATGGAGGGAGAGGTATGGAGGGAGAGATAGGGAGGTGAGAGCTATGTGAGATAGAGAGAAATAAAGAGATTTTGGTAGGGAGTGATAGAGGGATATGCAGGTAGAGAGGGATAGGTGAGATAGAGAGAAGTAGAGAGAGATAGAGATAGAGGGAAGGAGGGAGGGTGGACGAGAGAGGTGAGTAAGGGAGAGGTAAAGAGGGATATGTGAGATAAAGATAAGTAGAGAGAGAATGGTGACATATAGAGAAGGAGAAAGTTATAGAGAGGGAAAGAGAGAATGGTGAGATAGAGAGGAGAGAGTGAGAGAGAAAGAGGGCGAGGGAGGAGTGATAGAGAGTGAGAGAGAGAGGTAGAGGGAGGGATAGGAGAGATAGAGAGTAGATAGGGGAAAAGGTAGGGAGAGAGATATCTAGTGAGAGAGAGAGGGCTAGGGGAGAAAAAGATAATTAGAGAAAGACAAAGAGGTAGAGAGAAGTAGAGAGAGAATAAGGGAGGGAGAGAATTGATATAGAGAGGTATAGAGAGAGTGGTGGGGAGTGATGGATGGAGAGGTAGGTAGAGAGGTATTAGGGAGATAGAGAGTAGAGAGGGAAGTAGAGGGAGAGGTATAGAGGGGGAGAGAGGGAGGTGAGAGAGAGGTGAGATAGAGAGCAATAGAGAGAGTGTGATAGGGAGTGATGGAGGGATAAATGCAGCTAGAGAGGGATAGGTGAGATAGAGAGAAGTAGAGAGAGATAGAGATAGAGGGAAAGAGGGAGGGTGGGTGAGAGAGGGGAGGAAGGGAGAGGTAAAGAGGGATAGGTGAGATAAAGATATGTAGAGAGAGAATGGTGATATATAGAGAAGTGGAGAGTTACAAAGTGAGAAAGAGAGAATGGTGAGATAAAGAGGAGAGAGTGAGAGAGAAAGAGGGTAAGGGAGGAGTGAGAGAGAGTGAAAGAGAGAGGTAGAGGGAGGGAGAGGAGAGATAGAGAGTAGATAGGGGAAAAGGTAGGGAGGGAGACATCTAGTGAGAGAGAGAGAGGGATAGGGAAGATAAAAATAATTAGAGAGGGAAGGAGAGGTAGAGAGAGAGAGAGTAGAGAGGGAATGAGGGAGGGAGGGAGAGAATAAATATAGAGAGGTCTAGAGAGAATGTTAGGGAGTGATGGATGGAGAAGTAGGTAGAGAAGGATTAGGGAGGTAGAGAGTAGAGAGGGAAGGAGAGGGAGAGGTATGGATGGAGAGAGTGGGAGGTTAGATAGAGAGTAATGGAGAGAGGGTGGTAGGTTGTGATGGATGGAGAGCTAGGTAGAGAGGGAGAGGGGATATATATATGTAGAGAGGGAGGGAGAGAGGGAGAGAGATGTAGTGAGGGAGAGAGAGGTGGGATAGAGAGAAATAAAGAGTGTTTGAAGGAGAGGTAGGTAGAGAGAGGGAGAGAGGAGATAAAGATAAGTAGAGATGGAAGGAGAGGTAGAGAGAGAGGGGAGATAGAGAGAAGTAGAGAGGGAATGAGGGAGAGAGGTGTAGAGAGAGTGGTAAGGTTTGATGGATGTAGAGGTAGGTAAAGAGAGATGGGAGATAGAGAGTAGATAGGGAAGAAGAGAGGGAGAGAGAAGTATGGAGGGAGAGAGAGGGAGGTGAGAGAGAGGTTAGCTAGAGAGAAATAGAGAGAGTGGTAGGGTGTGATGGAGGGAGAGTTAGGTAGGTAGAGAGAGAGAGAGGGGGGGGAGAGGGAGATAGAGACAAGTAGAGAGGGAAGGTGGGAGAGAGGGAGAGATAAGTGAGGTAGAGAGAATTAGAGGGAAAATGAGAGAGAGATAGAGAGAGAGATTTATTGAGATCAAGGGAGAGAGATAGAGTCAGAAAAAGGGATAGAGATAGTGAGAGAGAGGTCTAGAGTGTAAGGGATAAAAATGAGTGAGATAGAGAGAAATAATACAATTTTTTGATTACTGAAATTTGACCTCCTGATTATTGAAATTTGACTAAGTTTGAAATTTGTGAGATCTTCCAAAAAGTCAAAGAGAGAGAGGGGAGAGAGGGAGGAAGGGAGAGAGAGGGAGTGGAGACATAAAGAGTAGAGAGGAGAGAGTGAGAGAGAAAGATGATAGAACTTGTTGACTACTAAAATATGACCTCCTGATTACTGAAATTTGACATGCTGATTACTGAAATTTGACTAAGTCTGAAATTTTAAAGATCTTCCAAAAACTAGAATTTGCATTATAACTCCTAGAGATCTGAAACCACTCTCAAACATCCTGGAAGTATATACATGAAATATAACTTAAAGTATAAGAAAATAAATGTCCATATATAAATGTCAACTTATAACAAGAGGAAAGAGATAAGAAAAAAGAGAAGAAAGAAATTCAATGTAGACCAAAACACGAGCGCATTATAATGCACTCGCGCTTTGTCAATGCATTCACAAAACACATCAAAACTAAGATATAACGCGAGCGCGTTATAACACGCTCGCGTTATATCTTGCTTTGGGAATTTCTGAACCTTGGGCTTGGTATTTGCCTTGGAATACCAACCCAAAGGCTTGGAGGGCATTCCCAATGACCAGAGATGTGTTTTTAAAAAATCTTCCATATTTCACATAATCGAGTTCGTGCTCATCATTAGGATTGCACGTGGTTCAATATCAAAAAAATCAAGCACATGGGTAATGTTGGGTTCTCTCTTAGCTATCCAACGATGTAATATTTTTCACTTTCTGAAAATATTAAGCCTTTCATCCATAATTTATTTTATTTGTATGTCTTTTTTTTGCCAAAAAGCAGTGTTTGGTAATTTTTTCGTTATAAATTAACCGTTAATCGATTTTTCAAATAAATTATTTTTTTAGAAACTAGACTCCATTCTACAAATTTAAAAAATAAAATAAAAATAAATTCAATTAGTTTCCAAAATTTGTAGGTGTAGCACGACCAAAATTCTATTTTTCAGGAAATGTCCACTTCGAAAATTAGTAAAAAATTAAATATTCATTAAAAAATTATCAGAAAAATTGTGCATCAACTACATACTGTTAACTAACTTTTGACTATTGTGATTTTAAAAATACTAAAAAAAAGTTCACTGTACGAGGGTCGTACAAGAGTTGCTATGCTATGTTTTTCTGACAAAAACAACACCAATTTGTGTACGACCCTCATTTGAACCCCTTAATCTCAACCATTTTCAAAATAAATTAGTAGTTTATAAAGTAGACTCAGAGAACTTGAATCCTTCTTTTTGTTCCATCTCAAAATTATGAGTGTATGTATCCTCAATTTCACGTCCAAGGTCAGTATTTCCTGATTTCAGAAAAAGTTGTCCACTTAAGTCCCCTTTTTGGGAACCATCTTGGTGCACTTACCCATATTGTGCTGTTGGAAAACTAGAAGAAATATAAGGTTTGGTTGGGAAATTAAAAAGAAGTATTGTAGAGGATTTATGTTAGTTTTAAAAGAAAACAATGGATTTGAATTAAATTATTTGAATTAGTCTATCCTTTATTGTTAATTAAAGGCACTTATTTAGTTATTTCAATTATTTTTGAAAGGGCAATAGTTTATTTTATTGTGAGTGGAATATGAAAGAGATATGGATTTAGTATATCCAAAAATAGTAACTTCCTCATGATTATCTTAAATGATTTATTTCTCTGTATTCAGTAAAGGGAAGTGAGTTTAATTGTTTTAGATTTCCAATAATGCAAGAGGAAATAAAGGTTATGATTATTTCAGATGATCTAGTTATCGTGTCTTTGACTTTGTCAACACTACCTATTGGATGAGTATGGATTTAGGAAATCCAAGTATTAGATTTGAAATATGACTTGAATGTTTATTGTAGCTATGCCGTCATTTTGTAATTTGGGATATGGGATTATGTGTTAGTCCAATATTGTAAGTCTTCCAGAGGAACTTAGAGTAGGAGGGTTGTCGAGTTACTATGTCAACTAATTGTTTTTCCCTTGGGTAGTGCATGGTATCATTTCAGTATTTATCCAGTTTCCACGAACGGGGATGTTTTGTACCTCCTGTTAAAGGAGTGGACTATGTGTTTTGTTGTCTCCAAGATGTTTGGAGTGAGTTCTATTAATTGTTTCCTCTTTGTGTTGGAGTGGTTTCGATGCCTAGTTTGTGTGCACTTGTGTTTCCCTTAGTGGATTGTTTGGGTGTGTGTTGTTGAATAGAAGAGTGGCTTCTATTAGGCATCAAAACCCAAAGAGGTAAACTGGGTAACCTTCAGAAGTGATTTAATCAAGTGATAACTAAATTAATGTACTTAGAGGATTAGGATGCCTTCCACACTAATCAAGATAATTTAAGCCTCACTCATAGACACAAGGGCTCGTTTAGACTTTTGATGAGTGATAAGGCCTGGAATGGCATAGTCATTTATCTTGTCAATACGAGAGGTATTTGATGCTGCATGAGTGAGTATGAGGGCCAGGATTCGGTTGAGGCCACTAGGATTTTCGGAACCTATGAAGGATGCCCAGAGGAGATCTCATGACTACTATGCGATGACACTCTATCTAGGACAACTGTTATTATTTGTTTTATGTGTATGATTCTCTGAACATACTTGATCTATCTTTATGTCTAGAAGCAATGTGATCTATGTCAGTGATGTGAATGTTGTACTTGTGTTGTACTGGTGCTGAGCATTTATTTGATTATGTTAGTATGTGTTAGTATGAGTTTGCCTTTGGTTAGTGGTCATAGATTCTTTGTCCATGTTACCTTGTTACTATCTCCTAGCATGGGGGGTGGGCCTTCAGGTACCACTTGGTTGGGTGGAACATGCACCAAAACCGTTGGGTCCCCCTTGATCTTCAGTACTTGGTGGCGAGACATTTAGATGGACAACTCGCAGTTCTCGTTGTAATTTCTTGCATTGTAATATTTCAATTTGTATAAGTTATTTTATCCCTCTTATGTTATGAGGTGGAATTATGTAATTTTAACACATTTATTCTATTGCCTCATTCTGGGAATGAGTGATGTAACTATTGGAGTGAATTGATTATGAGATTGCATCTTGGATGATTATCTTATTATGTTATGTGGTATCCTTATGATGTATGATGTTATTTCATAAAGTATATAATGCTATGGTTATATGTAATATGTTTGTGTGGGTTTAAGTAATCCTAACCTTGTAGCCTTAGAGGTTGTTGTTAATTAGTAAGTGAATGTGTATGTTAAATGCACTTTATAAAAAAAAAAAAATTGGTTCGCTTAAGACATTAATTGCAACTTCCTTTAAGGTTACTTGGCGGGGCATTACAATCCATTCAAAATTGCATTTTCTATATAAAATGTCAATTTTGTTCTCATTTCGACACCTCTTAATTTGATATCTTAATATCTCTTGAATCTCTTAATTTCTAGACTTCTTCTCCTTCATGCATTCTTGCATTTATTTATTAAAATCCTTCGACATTTTCTAGGTCATGTCATCAATTTAATTTTCTCATCAAATCTGAGGGAATCCATCATATTCTAGCAAATAGAGAAGGTGCAAGGAAGGTAATTCATGGAGGTTGAAGGAATTTGGTGAGATCTTCCCTTTTGTTTTGTTGTTTCCTCCTTTGTTCTTTCTTGAATGCTTAGGTTTATTGTTTATGCATTTAATCGTGCTAACTTTAATACTTAACCTATGTTATAGGAACATACCATTATCCTTGCTCATCTAGAGAAATCCTTTTGGAGTCCATCATCTCCTACATACCCTCTCTTGGTCATTGGTCCCTTGTGTTTATCCATCATAACAGAAGTCAAGCCTTGCATCGTAGCCAAATTTGGACCTAGAGTTGCATTTGACCTCTTGCATTCTTAACTTATCACATCATATCATACCATTTTCATATATCCCATCTTAGAATCATATCCTTTTCAAATGCATTTTTTCCATGGAATTCTTAAGTTCAAGAATTTTTTATTTCATTTGATTTCATATGTTCAACTCCACTTATATATCATCATATCTCACTTTCTTTGCACAATATTTTGTGACATGTACAAATGGCTCAACAAGCAGGAAGTTCTCAAGCAGAATTCGAGCCCAATCTAGATATTGGACCAAATGAATCAGTTGAAGAACACATGGACCTTGAAGATAGGGAGGAGGCCTGAGCTCAAACAATGCATGTTGGAGAGGGGTTGGGATCACTTCCTTCTACACCAATGGATGCACATATAAAAGTAGCTAAAACAATGGGGAAACAAATTTCTTATAGAAATTTAGATCATTTACTTGAAATGGATATGGAGAAACTGAAATGTTATACCGACCAACCTAAAAATACAAGAGGTCAATGACTAAATCTGTAAATAGAATAATCCATGATCATTTCAATCATCTTGAAAAACTTGAAAAAACCCAATTGTTATCACGTTTACTTCTTCGTGATGAGCTAAAAGAGTCATTACAATTGTTGGGTGTACATTTTGCATCAAATAAGAGGAAACACATGAGACTGCAAAAAGATATTGTTGAAAATATTAAAAAAGGTTTAGATTCCATTGGGAAAAGATCTCGATTAGTGGATAAGGCCATTGCAAGAAAGGTGATTTTGACATTTGTTTTAAATATAGAAATATCCAGAAAAAGAAAAATGTCAGCACTTTCCACTGAATTTGGTTATAGTAGAACCACACTAATAAAATATGAGAAAAAGAGAAAGGTTTTAGATGATATTTATGAAGGGAATTGGGCAATTATGTGTAGAGCTCCCCATTCTGACAGGATTGAAGATGTTGTTAGGAACTTGATCTCAAGTTTTTGGAATGATCAGACCTGTCTGTCATCAAATAATAGAGATGTAATGAGGCACAAGATTGGACCTGGTATTTATGAAGAACATATTAAACATTGGCTAGACATAACACAGCTTGAGATGTATATGGACTTTCCTAATATGTATCCTCATATAAAGATTGGGCAAACAATGTTTGAAAGGTTAAAGCCATATTATGTGAAGATAAACAGGTTTTTTGAAACTTGTTGTTGTCATTATCACATTGAGTTTGATCTCTACTATCAGGTGTTTTGAAAGATGAGAGAAGAAAGATATGGTTTTCAAAAGGCACCTCCTAAACAGGTAAGTTTGTTCATAAAGGATCTATTATGTGATCATGAAAATGGACCTCAAATAAAATGCATAAAAGGACTCTGTGAAACATGTGAAAATTTGGCTAACTTTCCTTCAACAAATGAAAATGATGACCTAACAAAGATAGTAAATTGCAAAAGTTACAAGTATGTAAAGTTTCAAACAAATTTTGGGAAAGAATCCACAAGGTTAAACTATGTAGAAGAGGAGATACCTATTGGGAAATTTATGGAAGATTTTCAAAAATTGATACAACCATACATACAACATTCCTTTTATGCTAAGTGGAAAGCACATAGATTTCAAACATTAAGAGATACTTTCCCACTTGGAACAATTCTATTAGTAGTTGACTTTGCAGAAAATTACTCTTTTTTACATCAAAAAGAGATTCAATCAGAATATTACTTTTCAAAGCAGGTCACTATTATGGTTCATGTGTGTTATCGACATGCACAATTGGAATTGGATGGTGTTGAGAGTATAGATGAACAATGATCCATCAAGAAATAATATCACTTTTATATTAGTGATGATAAAGAGCATGACACACTTTTTGTACAACATTGTTTTACAAAATGATTTTTTGAGAATTTGAGAAGCAGGGGTGTAAAATTTGAAAAACATTTTGTATGGTCAGATGGATGTGTGACACAATTCAAATCATCACGGCCATTTTATGCACTTTCTAGATATCATAAAATTTACAACATACCAAATTTTTGGAGTTTCTTTGAGAGTGGGCATGGAAAGGGTGAGCATGATGTCACAGGAGCTTGCATCAAACGTGCTTTAAGAAATCATCAAATTAGTTATTCAGAAGATCATATAGACGATGCACATGATATTGTTGAATTGTGCAAGTAACACTTTGCATCAAATGAGGTTGGCACATCTTCAAGAACAAACCAAAACATTCCACATATAGTGTTTTGGGAGATATCGGGTATGTATAAATTACATTTAAAAAAAATAAATTTATTTAAATTTAAAATTTACACACACACATATATATACACACACACACTTGTTCAAGTTCACATAAGTTTGTTGCAATTAAATTTATTTAAATTTAAAATTTACACACACATATATATATACACACACACACGTTCAAGTTCACATAAGTTTGTTGCAATTAAATTTATCTAGGTGTGGATAGAAGATCGATGCATGGATGCAAGAGGGTAGAAAAAAAAGATCTTTGCATTGTGTTATGAGTTCAGATAGTCACCCTGGATGGACATTATACATGAGGGATTATTCTTGTTTCTGCACTGAGTGTATTGCGGGAAAATATCATGCATGCAACGATGAAGAACTTGAATATGTTAGTAAATGGGATATGGTGCCACCATTTGTTTCAGACACATACGAAGAAAATGATGATGAAAGATTTCAAGACATTCCTTTGATTTCAATTGATTATGACCATATTTCAAGATTGGTTAGAAAAGGTACATGTGTAAGTTTTCAATAATTTAAATATTATATAAATTTAATGATCTTTAACTTGTCTAGAGACAATTCTAATTTCTTTAGAGTTTTATTGTGTAAATTTGGTGTATAGGAGATGTTTTTGTAGTTATAGCAGAGCTTGGAAACATAGAAGGTGTTAGCTATTATTTACTGTGTTGCACAGAAGAGAGGAATAAGCTAACACGGCCTGAAACAAATGATGTAATGTTATTTCCCACAGGTGAGTTTGAATTTAAAATTATATATATACATTGTGTACATGTGTACATTACCTTAAAAACATTAAATATATATTGTGCAAACCTTGAGCACGCAAACATTGTACACATGCACATGTATTACCTCAGGTTCATGTTTAAAGTGCAAGTTCTATTGTTGTGCAAGGGATATATCTAAAACAAGTCAAATTTTTCCAACATGGGATTAATTTTGTGGACTATCAAGTTGATAACAAGGTATATAAATATAGTCACCTTATAATTGCTACCTCCCTACATCTTCATGTAGTTCCACATGCATGTGGACGAAAAAAATGGAGACCAAATAGTGATGACCATCAAAAAAATTTACATGTTATTCAAGAGCGGGTTGAACCAGAATGTTTGAGTTAGATTATATCCATGATTTTCAAGTTCACTTGTACATGTACATACATGTTCAAGACGAGAACTTATAGTAACTTGTTTGAACTCCAGATTGTTTTAGTTAGTTATAATATATGTTGATGAAAAGTGTTTTAAATTGAGTAGATATTTCCAATTATATATTTGTTCCATGGAACTCAAGTACTTGTTATGTACATAATGTGCAAACCTTGTCATAAAAAAATTCATTGGAAGAGTGATGGTGGGAGTAGAAGAAAATTTAGTGTTAGTTTCAATGATCCCCCAAATCTAGCATGTTTATTTATTTATATCTTCAATAATGTTGTATTTATGTGTATAGTTGTATATATTTAATCAAGATGGTTAATATTATAGTTAATTGATTTTTTCTCATGCCCTAAAAAATTAGCAAGTGATTTCATGTCCCCTTAAAAGCCATCCTCTAAGGCCCCTTCACTCATCTCCTACATACATTTTAAAATTTTAGGCAAGTTTAATTTATTTTAGGTAGACCTTGCAACTACTTGGCATGATTGTGACTACTTAGGCATTTAACATGTGACAACATATTAAACACCATAAACACCCTAGGATAATAAATATGAAAATAATTAGGTTTTAAATCCAATTGAAACTCTATTTCAAGTGGATTGAGGGAGTGGAGGGGTTTTGAGGTGGGGGTATTTCAAGTGGTTTATTTTCAAGTGGGGGTTGAATATTTTATAAAAAATATTCTAATAAAAATGTATACTCTAGTAATTTCTCTATTGAAATGTAACATGTTAAATATTATTGCAATTATCTAAATTTAAATTATGAACTTTATTGAATCATTGCATCATATTGGAGATTATTGTCAAGTCATAACATGGACACATGATTTCATCTTCCTATTTCCTATTAGGTATATTCCTAGGACAAAACCCTATATTTATATAGATCAATTTGAGGCTTCTCTTGTGAAAAATATATATTTATCTAGATATATATTAATAAGGAAGAGGGCTTTGATAATTTATAACAACTTGCATGTTAGTGATGATAAGAATAGGAATTTGAAACTCTTTAAGAAGGATACCAATTGTTTACCATAGTTCTTATTCATGTTCAATAAATACTAGTTATTTACCATTGTTCTTATTCATGTTCCCTAAATACTAGTTTAAATGAATCAAGTGGTAATCAAACAAGTTATTTCATTGTGGAGTTTTTTGTTATTTGATGTATAGATATGCAACATATCTAGTAATTTTAGAATTTTTTTACAAGTCAAAAAGATAATAGAGGTATAATTTGAATTGAATTTTCTTAATGTTTAAAAGAATAAAATTTACTTGTTTATTTGTTCTTACTTTCTATAAAGATTTTAATTTCATCATTTTTATCAAATTTTAAAACTAGAAGAACATGGCCTTGAAATTAATAAATTATAGGCTCGAGTAAATACACTCATTTATAAAATATCATTAGTTTACTTGAGCTTGGGATTCATTTATTTTATAATTTTTGACTATTTACTATAATTTATTCAATGGGAATGCATGTGAAAAATATTTATTGTGATCAACATGAATGAACTTAATTATAAAGTGGCATTCATTTCCTAAAATTCTACTCTAGAGAGATCAAATGAATATATCATATAAGGAAATGTAAGTTGTAAGAGATCATCAAATAAGCAAATGTATGTATATTGAATATAAGCGAATGTATACATATATCATATAAACATGTAAACATATCAATATCGATCAATGTATAAACATGTAATGTGTTATAAGAAAAGTTCCAAATGTATGTATATCATAAAAGAAAATGTAAGTTAGAGATCATCAAATGTGGAATACTAAAGATCATCATATAAGATCATCATATATAGAAAATGTAAGTTAGAGATAATCAAATGTCAAATACTAGAAAGATCATCATATAAGAAAATACATGTAGTAAAGATCATAAATATAATGCAGGGCCTAATATGAATGTTGACTCCTAGTCGAACAACCCTCTGAATGAGAATGGTCCCGCTCTGATGGATGTGTTGAGCCCTGCAAATAAAATGGTGTACAAAATGTGTTAAATACATATAATTTATATTAAATATGTATCTAGATCTATGCATACATATGCATGTACATATACACATGTATATATAAAAATTTAAAACTCACATGTCCACTAGCATCAGATTCATCCACAAAGTCACGTCGATGTGCACGATCTGGAACAAGGCTAGGAGTGACATGAAGTATGTCCACCTACAAATATATAAATTCATATATATTAGTACATGAATATCTAGTTATTAAAACTAAAATTTAAAAATAATTAAAAAGGAATTGAAACATGCACATGCACACATACATGCACAACATCTGATATCGGATGATTTGAGTCCTCTAAAACGGTCGCCTCAACCCTATCAACTATACGATCAAGTGACGAACCAATATCTGCATCCATCTGATCTATCTCATGTCGTGCCAGAAATGATGAGTGGAGAGGACTATGTAGGTGAGATGGCATCAACGATAACGAACTAGCACCAACCAACATCTCAATAAAAACCATAGTCTGTGCAGCTATCGAATGATCAGATGGTGGATCCTGATGTGCATTAGTGCTGGGTTGAGAGTGATGGGATCCTAGAAGTGAACAACCTCCACATGCCAAATGATCTCTAACATGCTCTATAGCGATCCCATAGTCTGATGCAATGAAATCATATGCCTCCAAGAGTTCCTCAACCAAACAATGCAGAGTCCTACATGCCATATCTCTTGTAAGTGCCTCAAGCTTTGTGGGTGTAGGGATGACTGCTGCTATGAAAGGATCTATGTTGGTCCACTATGCTAAAGATGGCGTGGGTCGGGGACTTCTAGACATCAAATACTAACCTACACGATCAATAGATATCCTAGTGGTGGTAGTTACAATGCCACCTACAGTATCAATTGCTTCCTTTTGGGAAGCAACGAAAACCTCATTTGCTATGGGGGCTAGAGTTGGGGTGAGAGTAGGAGGCCTCTCACCAACCAATACCCTAAACACTGGGGTTGGTCTATCTTCTCGACAATAAGTGGGTCTGTCAACAATCTTGCCACGCCCCTGACCAGCATATGGTGGAATGTCTAGGTAGTTGAATTTGAGGCCCAAATGGACCTCAGCATACAACTATTGAACAAAATATAATGGAATCTGGTCATTGTTTGGGTATTGACCATGTGATGCTAGAAATCGTGGGTAGATCAATGAGGCCATAGCACAATCGACACATCTAGTGACCTGGTATCCCCTAACCTTACGTGCACTTTGATAAAATGGAAAACAATTGGTTTTATCATTTCTTTGGTCACACTATCCTGTATTTGTTTAAGGGGAACCTCACCATGTACTTCTTCTCCTTCTCACATACAAGAAAGAATAGCAGCTACTCTATCTGGATAAAATGCACTAGTCCTCTCAAGTTCATCTCTTAGTTTTTCAAGACTATGCAATATTGACATGCATGGTTCAAAATATATCCTTGGGTTTGCACTTTGCGCTAATGAGTCTTTCAATTTATTAATCTCATTAGAGGTATTTGCAAACAAAGCTTCTAGAGGTGGAACATCTGCATTATCCATGTTATGTATGTATGTATGTGTACCTAAAGGAGCAATGAGACCTTAGTTTAAATAATATATCTAGATATAAGGAATAGAAATCTAAAATAGTTCTAATAATTCATCTACTCATCAATAATATTTCCATACCATTAACAAAAAACATGTTCAACACCTATCATAGTTTTTAATAATCAAAACATTCACATTACTATATTGCACAAAAAACATAATCTAAAACAATTATAAAATTTAAATTTACAAGTGTGCGTGTGCACTCTAGTACAAAATGTGTCATTAAAGACAGTTTAAATTTTTTTGATAAAGTTTGCATCTAAGATTTATTTCCTACAACTAGTAATAAAGGGAAAACATCATTACTTAACATTGGTGGTCATGTAAAATCAATTTAGTCATTATTGAAGGCACAAATTGTAATGCCCCACCAAGTAACCCTAAAGGAAGTTGTAATTAATGATTAAAGTGAACCAATTTTTTTTTTTAAGTGCAATTAACATACACATTCACTTACTAATTAACAACAACCTTTAAGGCTACAAGATTGGGATTACTAAAACCAACACATACATATAAAAAATAACCATAGCATTAATATTTTATGAAATAAACCTCATGCAACAAGGATACCACAAACATAATAAGATAAACATCCAAGAAACCATTTCATATTCATTTACATAATCCAATAGTTACATCACTCATTTCCAGAATGAGACAATAGTACAAAAGTATTACAATTATAGAATTTTCACCTCATGAACATAAGAGGGATAAATAACTTATACAATCTGAAATATCACCATGCAAGAATAACATAAGAACCGGAAGCTATCCAACTGGATATCTCGCCACCAAGTACTAAAGATAAATGGGGACCCAACGGTTTTGGTGCATGTTCCACCCAACCAAGTGGTACCCAAAGGACCACCCCCCATGCTAGGAGATAGTAACAATGTAACATGGAAAAAGATCAACAACCTCTAACCAAAGGTAGACTCATACTGACTCAACCAAACAAAAGTACAACATAAGTACAACATAAGAACAACTCTCACATCACTAACATAGGTCACATTGCTTCCAGACATAAAATAGATCAAGTATGTTCAGAGAACCATACACATAACATAAATACCAAACAAATAGACAAACAGTTGTCCTAGACAAAGTGTCATCGCACAACTCATAATAAGTTACCCTCGGCGGATCTTCATAGGCTCCAGTAATCCTGGTGGCCTCTACCGACCCTCGGCTCTCATACTTACTAGTGCAGTATCAAATACCTCTCGTATAGACGAGATAGATGACTATGCCATTCCAGGCCTTTCCACTTCATTCCAAGCCTTAACTAGCACTTGACCATGAGTGAAGCTAGAACTTATCTTTTTAATGTGTAGTACTCCCCAATTTTCATTTCAATTTTAGTTATCACTTGATTAAACTCACTTCCATAGGTTACCCAAATCCTACCTCTTCCGGGCTCTGGTCCCTAATGGAAGCCACTCTTCTATTTGACATCACATAAACAGATTATCCACCAAGGGAATCACAAGTGCATACAACCTAGGTATCACAACCACTCCATCACAAGGAGGAAACA
Source organism: Sequoiadendron giganteum (assembly GCA_007115665.2). NCBI lineage: Eukaryota > Viridiplantae > Streptophyta > Pinopsida > Cupressales > Cupressaceae > Sequoiadendron > Sequoiadendron giganteum. The sequence goes on from CM021100.1 coordinate 445,881,601, forward strand.
CATAATAGAACACACTCCAAACAAATGGAGGCAACCTAAACACGTAGTCCATTCCTTTCACAGGAGGTAAAAAAACAACCCCGTTCATGGAAACTAAGAAACTACTGTTAAAACATCATACACTACCCAAGGGAAAACACTGGTTTACATAATGAAGACGACAACCCTCTTAGATCCTCTAAGATTCTCTGGAAGACTTATAAATTGGACTAACACTTAATCCCATAACCCAAAATATAACATGACGACATAGCTACAAAAGCAATCCAGTCATTAATCAAATCTAATAATATTTGGATTTCCTAAATCCATACTCAAGCAATAGCTAACGTCTACAAAGTCAATGGCACGATAACAAGGTTTACTCAAATAACCATATACTCCTTTTCCATTTTCATAATATAGAGAAAATAAATCTAAAAGACAATCACAAGAAAATTACTATTTTTGGATATACTAAATCCATGTTTCTTACATCTTCCAATCACAATGATTTAATTGCTCTAAAAGAAATTTATAAATAAAACAATTAATCGCCTCATTAATATAATCAATTCTGAAATTTACTTTTAAATATAACATAGTTTCATGCAAGTAAATCTTTTCCATTTTCTAATCAAATCTTATATCTATCCATTTAAAAACATGTAATTTAAATCTTATCATTTGAAATTCCCATTCACAATAATTGCTTGCAGTTAAATAAACAAACTAAATACTGAATCTACTCCTAATTGAAATACACATGTGTATATATATACATCAAATATATAAATTAATACATTTTATTAAACAAATAAATTATTTAATAAACATATTAATATTCAATAAAAAGTTTCAAAATTACATATGTTATCAAAATATTTAAATACCACTAAAATGTCTTAAAACATTCTTTCAAATTATTTAAATTACATACTGTTTTTATTAATCATTTCCTTATCAATAAATTTAATACAATATTAAATATTATAAATTACATGATAAATAAATATCTTATATTTTATTAATTTCAAACCATTCATCATAAGTCATTTAAATCCAAAGCAGGGTGGCAGATTTATTTTACAAAAATAAACACTATTCCCGAAACCCTAAGAAACCTTAAGGCAGACAGATTGTTTAGGTTTCCCACATATTGGAACCGGGAGATAACCCATGCCTGGGCGGACGCACCATTGGCAGCTGCTCAAAAGAAATACAGTGGGGAGGGAAGGGGCGGATGCAAACACCAGATCCACTGTTCATAGCCACGAAGGAGGTTACAGTGGAGAGGGGCGACTGTCACCGCCGATCCTCTCCCATTCAAGCCGCGTCGTAAGGGATAGGGGAGGGGAAAGGACTGCGGAGGTCTCCCTCCACAGTCGTCCCCTCATGGGGGTGACTATGGAGGCAACACCTCCCATGTCTCCCCCAACACAAAAACTGAAAGCCTCCTTTCTTAATTTTGCAAACCCTAACCACAATACATTTCGCGATTTCATGACCCGAACTTTGAAAAAATTACAATCCTTACCTATGGACGTCATACGGTCAGTGACAATCACACTTAAATCAGAATATTTATATATATGAAATAACATATATATATATATATATATATATATATATATAAAATGAATTTCTGCAATAAATAAATTGAAGAAATTTGGTGAAAAATATTCACCTGTAAAAGAAATTGTATAACTTTTTTCCAGAAAATCCTAAATATCAGAGAAGCTTTAAAACTAATTCTTTTAAACAATTTTCTCAAATTCATAAACAATTAAAAGAATTATTATAACCAAATGGATTTAAATAAAAGTCCAAAAGCTTTTCAAAATAAATTTGTTTTCCCACAAAGGTTTAAATTTTCTAAAAACAATCTAATGTTTTGTTTGACCTCAAAGTTTGATTTAAACATCAAAACAATCTATTCCCAATTAATTTAAATCTAGTTTCAATTATCAAATCCTAATTCTTAATGAATTCAACAAACAGATTTCATGAACAATAAATATTTGTTTTGAACAAACTAGAACAAGAAAACCACAGAACAAAACCTGGAATTCAAAGCTACAGGATGAGAATAAATTTCCGATGCAAGCCTTCTTCAAGAATTCCCTTTATTTTTCTTACATGTGCAACGAATCCAATCCAAAAGCTTCAACAATTGCAAACTGACTTTCCTCAAATCACATCCAAAACCAAAAGTTGCTTCAACCCTTCCTCTGTTCAATTTCCCCAAAATTATCCTTTCACACCAGAAGAAGTTTTTCCTCTTCAAAAAAATTCCCTCCAAACATGAATTTTGCAGGCAATCTTAATTCCTCAATTCAACTCACACATGCATGCCTAATTGAAAAATATCTTGCATAACCAAATTTGATTTTGCATGCAAAACTGAAACTTAAAATATCTAAATATCAATTATCTCCAACAATTGAAAACCAACTTTGCTTTTAAAATCAAATTTCAATTTCTAAATAAATTCAAACTTAATTGAAATGAAATTCTAAAATAAGTAAATTTCCACAATTTGAAATTAAATTCCAAATTAATTTTAATTCTTTTATTTCTTTTAATTTTCTTGCATCACATTTAATTAATTAATTTAATTATTTAATAACCAAATTCAACCCTTGGATTCAATTTAATTAATTAAATAAATTAAATATAATTAATTAATTTAAATATAAACTTTTATCCACATTGCAAAATTTAAATATAATAATCATCAACATGATATAATGCAATTATTCTAAACATCTATTTCTAAAACAAGAATCTTTCAAAATTAAATAACATCAAAGTAAGGTAAACAATGACTCAACACAGACGACTGACGACACACTAAGGCTAGGGTGTAGACTTGACACATGTTACCTAGCTACTATCTCCCTTCAACTTAACCATTGGATCGACACACTCAGACCTATGAAACTAGGTGGAGTCAGTGTCATGTACCTGCAATCTTGAAAACATAGTAAACAACATCATATAAAATAACAGCATATAATACACATCGTGAAGAAGAAATCTTAGATTCGCAGGGCGCTCGCAAGTGAGTGATGCGAATCCGTCCCCTTTACCAGTACACTCATCAAGACTGGCACTTCCACAATACATCGAATATTCTCATAAGCACTAACATGTTATATCACTAACATCATTACATCATTTAAAACATGTAACATAAATCATCAGATAACTCAAGTCACATCACATAAAATAGTCTATCACACAATAAATAGCGATCAAATACACACACAAGATAAAGTATTAGAATATCCAGAAGTATAAATCAACGCAAACGCAAAACAAGGACACACTGTCCAGTCCATAAAGCAAAACATAGGGGTGTTACATTCTCCCCCCCAAGGGTTAGGCTTACTCCTGGAAGCCTGCACACAAGTAGGGATAAAACTCCCTCAAATAAACTACATAAAAATCAAAACCTTGACCCCAGAGGGCAAGTATCCAACACTACACTACCAACACCAGAAGTGTCAACTACAACACCCCGATAGCCAAATTGACAGTTATCAACCACAACATAAGCATGATGAGACCCACCTGCACACCTACTGTCGGCTCTGAAACTGCAGGTCCCTATCAAAATCCAGAAGTGCTCCGATGCAGACAATTCCTAGCAATGTGGCCCTGCTGACCACAAGAGTAACATCTAATGTTACGACCAAACTCACTTCCTCCTATGGGTGCAGTAGACTGTTCCAAACTAACCCAATCAACTGAAGACTGTGAACTCTGGGTTGGCTGTACTTGTCGATTGCGCTTATTGCGCCACCAGTTTTGGTTCCTTCTAGGCGAAGAACCACCATCATCCTAAGAGTCCTTACGCTTTCCAAGCACACTCCCTTGCTGCTCACTCAGAATAGACTCCTACTCAGTCATCGGTGATCCAACTCCCTGAGTCTGACCCTGTCGTGCACTAGACCCAACTACAGAACCACTACCAATCTGCACACCTGAAGACCTCCTAATGCCAAAACTAAGTTCTCCTCCACAAGTCGTGCTTTCTCCACAGCTGTCTCCATAGATTTGGGTTCAAAGACCCACACACCACCAGTAATACGAACATCCAAACCTCTGATGAAATGCTACACAAACATACCCTCATCATCTCCTATTCCTGTGAACTGTTTAAGTTCATAGAAATGTCTCTCATACTTATCTATGGTCATGGCTAATTTTCATAGGGCATGGAACTCATCACCCCTGCGCTAATGCCAAAGATTAGAAAGAAAACGAGCTCTAAACCGCTCAAGGAATATCTCCCAAGTCACAGAACTCATGTCAATGTGGAGCTTTTGTTCCTCAATTCTCCACCAAGTGGCCGCAAATCCCTACAGATGCATAACAACGCACCGTGCTTTAGTATTACTATCACATGGATGCATAGAAAAACATCGGTCAAGACCTATCAACCAAGTCTCAGCCTCTAAACCAGTACCAATTCCATCAAACCGAGGTGGTTGTGACTGAATCAAATCTCTCATATAGGAAACTGCTAACATATCCGACTGAGCTGTAACTGTCCTAACAATAGGATTAACCTCTAGTACTGCCTGTCTCGGACCTAGAAATGCCAAAGCCTCCTCAAGAGTCCTACGTGCAGCTTCGACCCTTGGAGGATCTAACTGTCTACCATTGTCCCCTCGGACATTCAGTGAAGCCTGATGCTCCTCCTCCTCTGGTATAAGTGGCACATGAGGTGGTGAGTCATGTTGAATCTCCTCTTGACCTCCTACCCGACCACGTCCACGTCCTCTTCCTCGACCGCATCTAGGAGGCATACTCCTACATAGACACAAAAGGTATAAGACAAAGTACACTTGGAAAACCTACGCAACTAAACTTAATGAGTACATCATAATCCTAGAGCACCCAGTGTTTAAACCTAGGCTCTGATACCATGTGTAATGCCCCGCCAAGTAACCTTAAAGGTTGTTGTTAATTAGTAAGTGAATGTGTATGTTAATTGCACTTAAAAAAAAAATTGGTTCACTTTAATTGTTAATTACAACTTCCTTTAGGGTTACTTGGCGGGGCATTACACAAATAAGAGAAGAAAATGAGACAAATGATAAGCTTGTAAATATGATTTCTAAACTATGGAAGGACAACATTAGTGCTTCCCAAAAAAAATCTACTTCATGAAAATATAATCGTTTGAAATTGGATGGAAGAATATTAATGCTTAAAGCTATGATCTAATACATTCTAATAGATATATGATGTCATGTTTATTGATCCTCTTGAAGATCTCTCAAGATTTAGATAAAAAAAATAAAAAAATATTATGGGGTGGTTCGAATGAAAGTAAGTGTATTCCTCTTATTAAATGGGACATTATATGTCTTCCCAAAGGTCTTGATGGCTCATGAATTAAAGTCTTATCAAAATGGAAATAAATGATTAATTACCTATTTAGGATTATATGAATGTAAATATATCATAGAAGATATCTAGGGTGGTTATATGCATAATTATTTGAACCATGTGGATTATCCAAGTGGCTTATAGTGGACTTGGAATAATTTTGATTTTGCTCCCATTCCACATAAAATCAAAAGTATTTTAACATGGATGAATTTCACAAGTCAAAAAATTATATACCACATAGGACAATTATTTAATATTATATAAACTATTTAGCCATAATAAAAATAAAAATGTTGAACATGAAAGGGAAAATGTTGCAAAATGTTATGAAACACCTATTGAAAAGAGTAACATCATAGAAAAATAAGAATTAAAATTTAGAAATATTTTTGAATAATGTAGAAATGAACCCCATTCAATATTAAAATTATACTCCATGATCCAATTGTTGATAATATTAATAAAATTGATAACACACATAAAAAAATGAAAGTCATTGTATCTCCAAGTTACTTAAGAAGAGAGAGGACCTTTCCGAATAAGAATGATATCCCATATTCAAAATTTTCTAATGAGCTTGATAAAATTGTAATAATTCTGGAACCCAAAAATGGTTACTTAAAATTGATTAGAACATCAGATAAAGTCTTAAATAAAAGAGATCATCATGAACCATTCAATTTTGAGCTTCAAAAATTTTCAATGAATACTTTTGTAAAATTACTAAAGTTGTAAAAAATAAGACCTTTACAAAATAAATTAAATATTTAGGCAATCAAAATTTCTAATTAAAATAAAATTATTATTATAATATTTTTTAATTCTCTCAATTCTATTGGGATTACTAGTAAGTAGAAAGATAAAAGAGCTACTTGTAGAGTAATAAAAACCTCAATAGTAAGAAATAAATTAAGAAAGGTTTGATTAATGAGGTAAAATCAACTTCACTTAAGCATAAATTGTAAAATATTGTGAAAAGCACTAGCAATAAGATCAAGACTAGATAGTAATATTGAAAATGGTACTTGAGATTTTAATGGTAGGATTCCATGAGTTCATAAAAAGCTAATTAATAACATTAATGATGAAATTGAATGATTTTGGCACTTTAACTCTAGAGTATCACTCAATGTAAAGGATGTTTTAAAATAAAAAATTGGTGATCAAGACCACACACCACATATTAAACATTAATTGGAATGTAGCCATCAAAATTGTGTAAAATTTCTTTAAAAATAAATTCATTTAAAAATATCACAAAGGGAATTTGAATCTTGTAAGCCTTTTTATTGTATGCCTCTTAAAATTTCTAATACATATTGTAAATACGACATGTAGTTTTTATCTATCATGAACTATTATGTAATATTAATTATACTTTGTATACTAACCAAATTTTACAAGAGTGTGGTACAATTAAAATACCAAATTTATCCAAGGACTTATTAGATTTATTTTAATGTGTTAGATACAATGATTGTAGTTTTTGTAAAAATGTGTTTAAATGAGAAGTATGTAAAATGCGGTGGGTTATCAAAGTTTATATCATGTACCCATGATGGAAGAAAAATGATTTGGGAAATAAAATGTTTGAGAAAAAGAGATATGAGATAGTAAAATACAATTTGAAGAGTGGAGGTGAAGATTCTAGATGTGAGTTGGTCACAAGAGAAGTGCTACTAATTTTATCATCTAATATAATTTATATAATTTTAAGTAGTGATTCTTAATCTTCCAATATATTTTTTGTAATAAATGTTAAGTTGTAGTTGATGTCAATTCTATTTTGCTTAACGTTCTTTAATATTTAAATGTAGGTGTTTTGGAGAATTTAAATATATTGTATATAAGGATTGTGATCAAGAGGTTAAATAATTTCTCTTTCATCATCGATACTTTCAATATAATTTGGATACAATTTAAAAACATCTATTAAATCAACATTTTGAGGAGATATTATATTTTTTATATTTATTTTTTAAAAAGTGTGTTTCTTGGAAATTTTAAAATTTGGTAGTGATGTTACCAAAATATCTATGAAATATGTTTGCGAATTAAAATTGTGCTATTGCGGCCTTGATAAATAAATGGTATTCTTCTATTATCAATATTTGATGTTTAAAATTTTGGTCAAGATATATTTGATTGATAAGGTTGTGAGAAGATCTTGCTTATGTTTGAATACAAAAATGGATTGTATACCTTCCTTGTTTAACTCTTTTTCCCTTCTTTGTCCATTGGAATTGTATATGTAATTTGTTCATGTGATTTTATGGTTATTTGATTGGTGTGTCCCATCCACTTTGTTTGTGGTTTTCTTATGGGCACTATTGCATTACTATTCAATCAAATCAGGTTATCAAATGGAAAATTTAATATTAAAATCCTTAGGTTGTCTTTCTAGATTGTGTTGGGGAAATCATGCCTCCCAAAAGCTAGTGCATTTTGCTTAGATGAAATTTCACATGAGAATACTTATAGGATATAGACAATTCACACATTTGTCTTTACATATCTATCTCTAAGGTTTATACTATGCATGTCTACTAAATAATATTCCAATCACCTATTACTCAACTATTCATATTCTTCTAAGTTCTATAATTAGCATTGTTGTGAGTTAGAATGGTCTAATTCCCTCTCACAATATCTCTTATCTCTATTTATCAATTGGGAATTTATGCTTATCATTTAATTCCACTTGGGATAGAATATGGAAGGCTAGCCCATTTAAGATGAGTTAGAATTTATGGAAAGAAATAAATTGATGAATATTTAATGATAGGGACATCCCATTTAATTCTTTACAAAATAAAATTGAAATCATTATTTATGAGAATATTTCAGCCAAATTTAGAATGGTTTCACATAGAGCAATTGAGTTCACTAGCTAGGACAATAGGATAACAAATAACTAGTTAGGTTTCAGTCTCCTATTGGGTTTCTCCTATTGCTTGAGTAAGGTGGGTATGATGGAAATTAGATGGTTGAAACCTCATTTTGGAATATAATAAATAAATGCAGATGGGGCTTGCAAAGGTATTTGAACTCCAATTTGGGTTGGTTCTATAATAAAAAATGACAAAGGTAATCTCCTTTGAGTTGTATCTAAGATACTCCACCCATCCACACATAATGAGGTTGAGTTAGATGACTTATTTGAGGGGATAATATTGTGCCAACATATCATTAAAGTTGTGGGTATTGAAGGAAAACCCCAAATTCTAATTAATTTTTCTCTTTTAGAAGATCACCAATCATAGGCTTAGCTCAAAGTTAAAAAAAAATATTGTTATTTTTGGATTGTATGAGGCCCTTCTTGATTAGAAAAATATGCAAAGATGCCAATATACATAGGTGTAACACATGATCCAAAACACACATGATATATCAAAATGATATGTGAAGTAATTGAAATATTTTTTTGGATCAATCAAAGTGATATATGTAAATCACTTTTTTCAATGTGAAAACATATTCATATTTATATGCTATATTTTTCAACCAACCAAATTTTTTATGAAAGACTTTACTTCATTACGTAGACCAATTATAGAGTTAAACACTATTGTATAATTGGTGTTTCATCTATCAACTTTGCACTAGATCTAAAGTATATTTCATCTAAATTCTCATGCATCCTAATAAGTTCCATATATATTGAACACCACTCTTTTTATACATCCTAATTAGCCAATAAAATATATGTGAATTTTAGACTTTTGATGCACAATTATTTGACTATATGTAATATTCTAACCAAATATGATGCTCCTACTACTTCCATATATAATCTAAAATTAACCTTCCACAACTCTCTAGAATAAGTGCATGATCATCACTAGTTTAAAATAATACCAAGTTTCAAGGTCTTTCTATCTTCCTTTGTATTTTTGGTTGGATTAATGAATGTTATATGCACATAAATATTTCAATTTGAGTGGAGTTATAGTATTGTGATTCAATTTCTTAACTACATAAAGTCTTACAATTTCCTTTTTTTTCTCCAAATTCTTCTTAAATCCATACCTTGAATAAATGTTTCATGATCTAATTAAATTGGAAAAGATGATATATCTTCATCTATGGAGTTCAATTTCTTAGTTTCATGAAGTTGTATCATTTATTATCTCTTCTTTGAATTATCAACTTCATACTCTTTTGATATTTGAGTCTTTGATTATTTTCTTGGTGTTATGTTGAATTCTATACCAATCAAATACAATTATTCAAAATAATCAAAACAAAACTATTTTCAATTATCAAAAAAAATTAAAAACATGAAATCAATTATTCAAATTATTAAAAATATAGTATAACAAGAAAGTTAGATTAGAAACCAACTTTGGTATATCAAAAATTATGGTTAAGACATGGTGATTAGATGATGATGGAAAAAATGGGGGTTTTGGAATAGGGTATGGATACCCATCAAGGAATTTAAATTCAACAAAAAATGCGATTAGAAAATCATTTAACTATGTAAATGGATTTGTTGAAAATTCTTTAGAAACTTTCAAACAAATGCAATTCATGCAAAGCCAAATTCTACAAATTTTGTGCCAAAATGCTAGCTATGGAACAGTGCAACCAACCTGGGAGGACGTGTTGGAGGGTGATGGAGGTTTCTCGAAGGTGAAGGTGTGTGTGGGTCACGTTTATGCTTGCTTCTTCGCGGGTTCGCTGCCTCTGTCACTATTCACCATGAAAATGACAGGTTTTTTTTTAAAAAATCCCTATTAAGGGGGTTCGATCGAACCCTAGTTCGCTCGAACCCCTTTATTTTAATATTTTTGCTCATATGTCAATGGGGTTCAAGCGAACATATGGTTTGGTCAAACCTATGGTTTGACTAAACCAATATAAAGGTTCAGGCGAACACTTTGGTTCGGCCAAACCCCTTCACTTTGTGTAGAGGGAAAAAATGACTTTTCCCTTCCTCCACAAAAGTGTTCACCACTTATGTGGGTTCACCCTGTGATGAAATTGATCAAAGAGTTCTTTAATTTTTTTGTTTCTTTCGAAGGACAATAACCAAGAACACTAGTTGTTTCTTGTGTGTTAGGCTCTATAGGGACACATATACCTTGTTCTCTAGCACCACATCATTTTCCACTATAACCAAGTTGTTTCAAAAGATCATAACCTCTTTTGTAAATATTTTCCATTTCTTTTGGATTTAGTGGTTGTTCATAATCAACTTCATCAAAGTTTTTTGTGTAATTTGTTTCTTCTTCTAAAGTAGTTGAAGTGGATGCTTTTGAAGGTTATTCTAAATTTTGTGTTGACATTACTACTTTTTATTTTTCCTTTTCAAAATCTTTTGTTGTGATCTTGTACTCTCCCATGAACGCAGGTGTAGAATATAAGGAAACCCAATCATATTCCAATAACATTGTGAATTCTTCAATACACTTTTCTTTTTCTTTTTGTTGCACGGGTTCCTCTTGTGTAGTTGGTGTCAATGTTTTCAAAGGATTTTCCTTGTCTTTCTCAATGAGCAAACGATATGGTTCTAGATTGGCCTCGATTGTATAGACTTTGTTGTTGTAGACATACTTAATTTTACAATGAAGAGTGGAAGGCACCCCATTCATTTCATGAATCCATGGCCTACCTAAATAAAGATTTTATGAAATATTGTGAGGCATAATATGGCTAGTAGTTTACAACATAGCTTTCCCAATGGTAACAGGGAATTTGATAACACCAAGTGGTTGTTTTTCTATGTTATCAGATCTACAAATGGATAATGAGTCAGGTTCAATCTTACTCTTATCAATTCCAAGCTTATCCAAAAGGTATACACTACACATATTAAGGGTTGAGACATGGTCAAAAAAGGTTATCTTTATTTCTTTCCTATTAATAATGGCTACGGTCATGAAAGATTCATATTATTTTTGAACTTCCAAAGGAGGTAGCTCACTTTGGTGGAGAACAATGTTAGCATTCATTTCTTGAATCAGGGTTGCTATGTCATTCGGTTGCAAATTAGGAGGGATAGGAACTTATTGTAAAGCACTTTGAATCATGTTATGATAGTGAGGGGAGGCTTGAATAAGATCCCATAAGGATATCTTAGCAGGAGTGTTTTTAAGTTCAATAAGATCATACTCTTTACCACTATGCCACAAGATATTAGGAGCAAGTGGGAGATATGGTTGAGGTAATGGAAGGGACATTGGATTTGTTTGTAGTTGAGATTATTATTTATTGTATTATATGTGTGAGCAATGATATTGTAACTCAATTGCTATGAAACATTGCCACTATTAAGTTGCCTTGTAAATTTCAAGATAGCTCTTAGAGGTAATGGTTTCTTTTTAGATGGTTCAAGGATAAGCACATGTTCATTTTAAACTTGTGGTTTTTGTGAGGGTGGATAGAGGATACATTGAGGCTTAGGTGGTCCAATAATTAAAGGATTTGTAGAAGGTCTAAGAATTGAGGACTCAAAGGATTTCTAATGTTCATAACCTTCAAAAACTTATCCTTCTTTTCATGATCTCTCAGTGAAGGGGAGTCTAATGTCACTTCATCATCTTTATCTAAGGAAACCACATTGCTATTGTTTGTGTAGAAACCTAAATTTGACCGCTTACATTTGGTCAAATTTACCCCTTTTCATCTAAATATCCTCTTATCCACATTAATTGAATAATATTGCTATTATTTAATTAATATCCCTAAATTCCTCTAAATCCCTAAGGTATTTAATTAAATAATTAAATACTTTGTCCTTTATCCTTTTCCTCAAATAATTAAATAAATAACCTATTTATTTAATTCCTCGCATGTCCCATCCCCCATAATCTACACCTAATCCTAATCCACTTGCTAATCCCATTATTAGGGATGTGCACATTCCTAATCAATGTTTAGGAGGTGTCACATCCTCCAAATTTTGCAAGTGGGTGCCTGATCCCCATTAGCCACCTAACCTTCCTCTAATATTTTATTAATTATCCTAATCTACCCCCTGGTCAACCCTTCAATAGCATGAGAGAAAAATAATTAAATACATAATCAATACTATAATGCTGCTCTAGATCTTACCTCTATCCTTTATCAATGGCTAATTGTACTTAGATAAAAAGACAGTGGAGCACACCTATGATCAAGGATATTAGTATGGGTCGATTATGCTTGATCCATGAAGAATCAAAACATAACGAAGCCACTAATGCCCAATCTAAACAAGATCAATCAAATTGAAGTTAAACTAGACACTCATTAAAACAAATCATTCTAAACTATAAAAGAATTAAAATGTCTATTTTAATCCATTCAAAATTTATCCCATTTTGGGAGTGGTGTTGCTATGATATGGAACAAAAACCCTTTCCCAATCTCGTGGATTAGTGAGCTTATTCTAGTCAGTTTTATTGAAGAAAATTGATGGAATGATTGTGAGATGTGTATGAAAATATGATTTAAAGCTAAATGAGCATGATGAAAAAGATAATCTAACATGATATATGCTAAAAGATGTAGATATACAAATTATAAGCTAATCTAAATGAGATTTGAACTAAAAAGATTCAAACCCTAGTTATCTAATTAGCTAAATGGATGCATTATGAAAGCCATTAATGGAAGCTATGCTATTATGTAACTAACTTAAACTAAAATATGCTAAATGTGAGCCAAATATGAGTGTGATTCTGAGTGATTTCAATAGCACAAGTTTGGTTTTTGAAAGATGGATCCATTTGTCTCCAAATAGTGACCTATTTATATGAAAACAAATGACAAATGGAGGGTTGAGATCGAGAAAGCTAACCAATGGTCAAGGATGAAGGAAATTGGAGGCATGGATCATGGATTCTCACCAATAGATGAGATCTAATCAAGGGTTATCATTCCTTCAAACAAGCACACTTTTGACCTGTACAAGAGGTCAAAAGTTAACTTGCATATGAAGCTAAGTGAGAATATTCTTTTTTTTCAAATGATTGGAGGAGAGAGAATATTCTTTGGAATATTCTCATGGGTGAGGAAAAAGGATATTTTGTAAATTAAAACAAAGTAAAATTGTACAAAAGGGAAAGGAATATTCCCCTTTTGGAGGAATGTACAAGGAAATAATATTCCCTTGCAAGTGGGGGGGAAATTAGATTAGTTAATAATTGATTATTAAACAAGGTTAATTATGCAATTAGGGGAATTTAGAAGAGTTAAAATGATATTCATTAAATAAAATGATTTAATGAATGGGGGAAAGGTGAAATGACATTTAAATAAATAACTTAGGGTTATTTAATTAAATAAGAAGATTTAGGGAATTAAATGAAATAGTTGGATTTATTTAATTTAATGAGATGAAATGTTAACGTGAAAAGGGGGGATTAACCCAATTAAATGAGTTAGGTTAATAGATACAAATAATGCAATTAATTAAATAGCTAGGCTAATTTAATCAATTAAGCAAAAAGATGATGGGTTTCAAGAGGAAATGATGTTAATATACCTGATTCAAGTGCATGATATTATTCAAGACATTTTTAGTGTCTACATTTTTCCCCTCTTTGAAGCGAGGTACTTGCTGCTTCGGTTCAAAGAATGACACTCTTCGGATTAAAAACTGTTGTTGAAATAAAAAATAAAAAAATTCTAATTTTTAAAATGCCCCACTGTTGCCATAGAAGAAGGAATAAGCTAGTTCCTTGCCCCCTCGAGAAATTGGGTGGAAGTTTTGAATTTTGGGTTGGTTTCTCTACAAAGGTTAAAGGTTGTCCCAAGGGTTCGAAAAGGCTCCAGGATGTAAGAAACATGCCAGAAATACAAAAAATGATGCAAAATAAGCTCTATTTTGGCAATATTGGTGAAAATGATAAAAAACCTTAGCTTCATGGTTAAATTAGGGAAAAAACCCCGATTTGGAGGCATAAATAGGTTAAGAAGGGTCACTTTCAATTCATTTTTGCATTCACACTTTAAGGATTTCTTGCATCTTGAGCTTTGACCCTCTGATGAAATGGCACAACGAGTGCTCTCACAACACATTTCCAATCGAGTTCGAGATTACCAAAAACTTATAGGCTCAAGACCATTGGTATGTGATTCAAAACTTGATTTGAAATTTGACTTTTTGGTGCATTTAATGCCTTTTGAAATTTAAACTTTGGTAGTGTCACTCTAGAGTGACACTATTTTGAGAATCATTGGCGCTAATTCAATTTTTAGTGATGTATATGTGAATTGTGACATAGTTTTCAATTTAGAATTAGTCTTTCAAATTCCAAATAGTGATGCATATGTAAATAGTAACACACTTTATGATTTGAAAATTAGGGTTAGAGTTTGCCAAAGTTAAATCGTGATACATATGTGTTTAGCGACGTGACTTGCTATTTGTATTTTAAATTCTTTGGGTGTTGTAGTTTAAAATTTGAATTATAGTGATGCTATCATAAATAGCGACACTATTGTCATTTTGGAGATGAAAATTCCAAACTTAGTCAATTTTTTTTTAATTTTGGCATCATGTGCTTCATGGGTGGAGGAGGTGATCCCACCTTTGATGTCTTGCGAGCACCGACCCATAGTTTTTTCTAGAGTTCATGATTTATCTGAATTGCAACAAGAGCGCTTATGGAAGATTTTTTTGTGGTACGTTGTGTACATGCCCGTCATCTAGACACATTTGGTGATGATGACAACATTGTGTGAGTGATGGAATAGTGAGACCTCATCGTTCCACCTTCCTACTAGTGAGGCGACAGTGACGTTGGAGGATGTATGGCGGATATTATGTTTTCCAATACATGGTGAGCACATGATATACAATGTCAATGTAGGTTAAAATGCATTCCATGAGGTGATGGACTAGAAGGACATTGTTCTAGTCACTTCACAAATAGACCTCGAGATGTATAGAGGTCGAGTGCCCACTTTCATATTGATTGTTGTAGCGATTATCTCAGGCTTGGTTGCTCCTAATCGATGGATGATCTATAATGCGAAAGAGATCTATGACAAATGTTGCTAAGTGATTATGCACAAAGGTGAAAATAGATTTAACATTGGAGTAACAAGAACATTAAACAAAGAGAATGATATCACTGAGCAAAAAGAGAGAAGAAGACACAAGTTTGATTACGAAGTTCATCCGAGTGGACTATGTCTCCAGGTCTAGCTCAATTGAGTGACCAATCTATTAAAATTCTTTGAATTCACAGTACAATCTCCAAAGGAGCTTCTTGCAATACTACTTTACAAAGAACTGTAGCCTATCCACAAAGTCTTACAAAAGTCTCTCACTCAAAACCCCTCACAAAAGCTCTCAAAGCTAGAGATGATTTACAAAAAGTAAGAAAAACTTGACTTTTCCTAAAGGACTTATAACAGACTCGGAACCATATTCCTCTTAAATTCAACTCTCAAAATTCTCCCACAAAAATGCTTTCAAGCAAGGAGGAAGAGAGAAAGAATGTGATACAATGAAGAATGATCAACTGATGGATGGGATCAACTTTGAAAGTGATGATTTTCAAAGGCCTCCTAGCTCCCCTTTTATACATGGGATTTTTCCATTTAGGCCACAACCACCAAATATTACAAAATCCCCCACTTTTACGTATAAAAACAATAATATCCCCTCATTAGAAAAAAACAATAACAATTAACAACCCCACTAAATAAAATCTTCAAAATATTTTTACAAACCTCTTTACATTTATGTTCATGGGCTATTTAGTTTAGGATGTTTAGATTAAAATAAAAAATAAAAATTTAATGTTATTTTAGGAGATTTTGTTTTTGTCCCACCTAATAACCATTAAAAGGTAATTCTTCTAAATCCCTTGAATCTCTCAACTCCTCCTTGAAAATAAGAAAATAGTTGTGAGGTGGAGTTTCCCTTTTTACAAATTAAATGAATAATATGTGAGAATTCCTCTCACTTCAAGTATTAATCATTTTTCCAATTTAAATGAATAATACATGAGCTTCCCACACTCATTTCAAGTATTAATCATTTTTTTAATTTTAAATGAATAACACATGAGTTTTCTTCCAACCCACTTGAAGCATTAACCATTTATTTTAAACTTTGTCATCTATCATCAAATTTTTAATGATTTATCCTATGGTGAGCAAAGTAGGAATTTTTCACCTTCAGATGGGGCCTTGCACCTGATTTGACCGAACTTTGATTGAGCATAAATTCCACATACATAATCAAATTTGGTTCGTTCAAAATGCGTCGGAAAGCCTTTGTTGATCTCTTCATGATGGAACTAGTAGAGAGATGTTCCATGACCATTAATTTTCCTAGTTGACCAACTTTGACCGATCGTAACTTCTTCACACGGATTTTGTTTGAGTCCGTTCAAGTTGCGTTGGAATTAGAATTTTGAGCTCTACATCATGATGTTGATTTACCAAGCATTAGAGATAATTTATTTTTCAAGGCTCATAGATCCTCCTGGATCAATGGAGTAGAGGGTTTAGTCCAGGATGAGGCTTGGCTTGGCATAGGATGATGTTTAGGAGGACTTAATACATATGGGGCTAGTGATGCTAGCCTCTTTGTACCATGATATACCTAATTTTGTATATTGCAATGGCAAGGTGATTGTTGTAACATCCTAGATTTTTCTGCAAGCATGACTAGATAAACAAAGTTAAATCCTAATCTAAAATCTAACAACAAAGAACGAGGAAATAAACTAAACTAATAAAATCAAAATGATCTCACCGAATATGCGTTCATCCCTTCAAATTATCTTGATTGCTCTTCTCCATTTTTCCTTTTCAGTATTCTTGCCCTCAGATTTATGTGTTTGAATGCAAGTATAGCTTTGTTGAGTGTCTAAGCAAAATATCGGAGTTGAATCTCTTCTCAAAAGTATGTGATTTCAGGAGGAGAAATAATGATAATGACAGGCCATTTTATAGATTTTGTGTTTTCAAACGATCGGCTCAGATTGAAAGAGAGATCGACGGATGAGATTGATGAATGCCATGCGATGTGAATTCTGCCTTAGATAGAATGTGAGTTAGAACATGAGTCAGAACACGAGTTCAGGAAAGACTGAAGATAGAGACTAAGTTAGAACGTGAGTTCAAACACAAGTTCAAGATCTTAATCTCCAAAAATAGAAGAAATAGACTTTGTATGCAAAAGCCAAAGTTAGAACTCGAAGAATAATGCATTCGAATGAAAACATGAGTTAATTAATTAAATAAAGATATTTAATTAATAGACATATCATGCATATGAGTTGGAACTATTTAACTAACTAGTTGTGACGGAGAGTCTTCTCATGGAGATAAACTGGTGTTGAATTCAGAGATAACTGGAGAACTAAAAATAGATCTCGAGTCAGAAGGTGAGTGAATGACTTAGATAACTGACTGATAGAGGAATGTGACATAAATAATTAAATATGAATTAAATGTTAATTTAATTCAACATTAAAAAAATGAAAGATTTTAATTAAATAAATAAAGATCATTTATTTAATTTGACTATTGTAAAGGTGGTATTGAATAATTAAATAATAAATATTTAATTATAGTTGAAGGGGGTTAAATGAATAATTAAATAAAGATATTTAATTATAGTTGAAATATGATAAAAGGGGGGTGTAATTAAATAAGACTAAACAACCAAATGCACACCTCCCTTTGGTCGGGGTGCCTCCCTTTAGTCGGGTGCGGAGTTTACCTTAAATTATTTAATTGATAGACAGAGGGGGAAGAATTAATTAGTTCGCAACATAATTAAATAAATACGATTTATTTAATTAACCAAGTTGAATAAAGATTAATAATGAATTAATTAAAAAAGGATATTTAATTAATAGAGGAAATGTGTTAGAAAGGGTAATTAAATAATAAATATATTTAATCATGACAATGGACTATAGAAAATTATGTCGAATGTGTACTCGCAGGCCTAAACCAATTTTCGGTGTCTACAGTTTGCCCCTCTTTGATACAATGTTGTTTCAGCATTGTCTCAAAGAAAATATGCCCCAATCGTGCCCTAGCATGAAACAGGTTAGGGTATTCCCCCTCGGGAAAATCGACAATTTTTGAAAAGCTTCAAAATAATCAGGAAATATTCCCGATAAGTCAATTTGATAGTCAGAAATGCTATGGAGGTGACGGAAATGAACTTGGAGATGTTTCAGATGAATACGGGTCGTTGGAAGTTGAAAGGCTAAGCGGCCGATAGAGAAGGGCTGAAGAAATGCCATTTCTAACCCACCTATAAATAGTAATTAGGGCTAAAATCAATTCATTTGCACCCGGAGGAGATAGAAAAAGAGGATTTTTTGCTCTGACTGGCAGACGAAATGACACCCATTCCATACGCTTCGCATCGCGGTTATCAGATCCAGATGTTCAGGAGGCCAGCCAACGCAGGACAACCGGTATGTACCTGAAAACAAACTTGTCAAAGTTAAGTTTGCATGGTTTTCTAGGCATTAGAAAAGTAATTATGCAAATACGGTGCATCGTAAACGACACATATGCCATCGTATTCGTCGCATCTGACTACGAAACGATGCATTTGCAAAAACTCGTTAGGGCTAGATTTGGTTGTTTAGGGAATGACCACATGTGGAGCATTATGCCCCGCATGTGTAGCTATGCAACACATATGCATTAGGGTTAGACGTAGGTGTAATTGTGAACTGCATATGCATGTGTGAGACGCATATGTTGTAGTTTGGTAGACTGAGGAAAAATTGCACCGCATTTGCAAAAAATGCACCACATGTGGTTTAGTGAACCGCATGTGCAGTAGTCAAAAGGGGTGTGTGGAAAATATGTGACGCATATGTAAGATGCACTACATGTGAGGCTATGTGTAACGCATTTACAAAATTGCACCGCATCTGGAAAAGTGAGCCGCATTTGATTGGTAAAATTTTCAAAAAAAATTCCAAGGAAAATTTGAAAAATGCTGACATCATGGTTAAATTGCATGTTGGAGAGTGAGACAAGATATGCATGGGGTCCATGTCTACTTGGGACGTTGTACTTCCATTTACATGACATCGTCTATAGAGATGCATAGTCGTTGAGCTATGGGATGACACTGTTGATGGTATGGGGTTGGGAGAGGATAGCCATTTTCCGTCCTCTAGTTACAGTAGAGAGAGAGGAGAGACACCCGTATGTGTTTCGATATGTAGGAAAGATTAGGCAGACCCATGCGGGAGACACAGGGTACTGGCGACACGCCTTGGATATTCTTGATTAGTTCACATGGAGACCTTACATGGATTGTGAGGAGTGGGTGGACGAGGATATACATTTTCCATTCTGCAGACAGACACAGTATCTCACTGGGAGGACTGTTTCAAGTGTTCACATTATTGAGCAACATTTGCTAGACAGAGTTCTAAGACAGTTCGGGGAGGTTCAAGATGAGCCTTGGGGTAGAACAGAGTTTGCTCGGTCGTCGAGAGAGGTTTCATGGTGGGGACCCATGATTCTAGTGGCTACTATGGAGGCAGACATATAGGCATTATAGCCAGTATAGTGGGGATGGAGGGATGGATTAGCAGATCCAGGGACTATGGCTGCATACGATGCATGGTGGGTGGTTCATCGCCTGATTCCTTATATAGATCCTGACCAGCCAGTACCAGTCGAGAGATGAGGCATAGGGCTAAGAGGACGACGGAGAGGTGGAGGTACCAGAGTGGGTAGATTTGGCGGTAGAGGTGATGGAGATAACGATAGAGGTAGAGGACGAAGAGGGGGTCAGGCAGGTGGACATGCACCTATTCAAGAGGTAGTAGCAGTTGATGTACTGATGGTAGACATCGGAGGGAGAGTGGATGTACAGGTTGGGGGTGAGCATGCTACAGTGGAGGTAGTGGTTGAGGAGCGTGTAGAGGTAGATGTAGTAGTAGAGGATGTTGCAGAGGATGTAGATATGGATGTGGCTATAGACCCTCTGGGTATTTTGGTAGGATATGGAGAGGATGATATTGAGGAGGATGTTGAGGATGACGTTGAGGAGGAGGCACTGATGGAGGAGGAGAGAGAGCTCAGAGATTGGATTGTAGAGGGGAGACGGGATGAGGATGCTCCTAGAGATGGTGACAGGGAGGATTTGGAGGAGAGACTTAGACTTATGACTGCAGAGTTTGAGGCGATGAGACTAGAGAGAGATAGTGCCTACATGGAGAGGGACAATGCATATGCAGAGAGGGATAGTGCATTTATCGAGAGGGACAATGCTCTCATGGAGAGAGGCCAGGCTATAGCGCAGAGACATGAGATAGAGTAGCAGTTCATAGAGGTTAGATGTCTTTGCAGTGGGTCCTCATCTGATGGCATGGTACAAGAGTTGGTCAGATTGGTGGAGAGAGCCACTTATTACAGGGATCTTTATGAGGTAGTAGTGCTAGTAGAGAGACAAGCTCCTACATTTTCAGAGGTGCGTAGTCAGAGTAGGGGCCATACAAGGAGTCAGAGGACACAGAGTACTAAGGAGGTAGTAGGACCATCGAGGACAGGTCCATATGATAGGCCTTCTAGCTCATAGAGAGCACCTTCGAGTCTTTTCCCACCACCATCACCATGTGACAGCAGGGGTAGTGGGACACGATGACAGGGTTCCCTTTATGTAGAAACTTGTTTTTTTGACCAGAGAGCCTGCGAGCTCCTGTTTTATTTATTTGTTACATTTAGACATTATACTGTGATACACTATTTGAGCGATATATATATATATATGATTTTGATGGCTTCTACATGATATGCAGTTCTATGTTATGGATGTTTCTTTATTTCTATATGATTATGTTTCCTAAATGATGTATGTACACGTGTTATGAATGAATGTTTCTATATGTGCATGAGTTATGCATTTAATAATGATGTTATGGATGATTCTATTTACTTATGACAATGAATGCAAATATCTATATGATGCTTATTTATATGTGATGGTAATATGTACATGCAATGTTTACCTTATATATGTTATGATGATGCAATGTCTATTATGTAATGATGTGAAATGCAATGAAGATGAATGTTACTATCTATATGTTGAAATGCAATGCAACTATGTGAAATGTATGCTAATGCAAATGATCTAATGTTGTTATTGTGTCACAGGACTTTATCTTTATGTCAAAGAAGAGAAATTTTAGGATGAAATCAATTCAGAATGTTAATAAGAAAATAATTAAATTTGATTTATTGAGAAAATGATATAATGATGGTTGACTGATTGAGAAAAATATATAATCTTCGATATTGTGCCAAATACGCTATACTTTCTTTGTTATCATCATTGGGCAGGACATGACACAGATGAATAGTACACACTATGATATGAGATAGACCATAGTGTACAAAGTCATCCATCTGCGAAAAACAGATAGTCATAGACAAGGAGTGTCTTAACTCAGACTAAGGACAAGATTCCCCAGTCGTTTTGTCGAGACAAACCACAGACAACAGACAAATAAAAGACGGGTCATGAGACGTCATTGCTCCTCTAAATCCTTGATGGGACATCCTTGAGGAAACTAGTAACATGACTCAAAAACTAATGTTAAAAAGGTAGTTGACAGACAACAGCCAAAGAAAAAGAGTCATGAGACATCGTTGCTTCTCTAAATCCTTCAAGGGACATCCTTGAGAAAACTAGTAATAGGATCTTGCACAAATCGATAAAAAGATAAGACAAAATAAGATATAAAGTCATAAAGCCAAATAAATGTATTCGCCAAAACTTGATCTTGTGGGATTGTTTGATGTTGATGTTTGACATAACGTAATGTGAGAGAATGACACATACCGCATAAGACATTGAGTCTGGTTTCAACTTGGTGAATTTTGTATAAGGCATGACAAAGCCTGGTTTCAGAAAGACATGTGCCATATAAGACGTTGGAGTCTGATGACGTTGAAGTGACAAGCCACATGAGACTATGACAATTGGATGATGTCTGTTGACAAGAAAGACATATCTTGCATAATACATAGGTTGATCGCTTTGATAATGTGTTTGTTATTGACTTGATGACTGTTGAGACATTTTGCCTTGTTAATGCATGACTTGCTTTGATTCCTTGACTGATAAACTGTGTGTGTGTGTGTATTGACAATGGATGATATGAGATGATACCCTAAATTACTGACCTAATGCGGCTAAAGACATGCATCTAGGTGAATGATATGCAATGTGTGTGATAGTGAATTGAATGTGAATGAACCCTATTGGACTGACCTAGTGTGGTCTCGGGAGCTCATCAATTGATTAGCCTTGCCTACGTTGTACACACAGAGACCTCATAGTTTGACACGACCAATGACTTTGAATATACAAAGCATCATGATTTTAATGTGTGATACATGAAAAACCTAGATAGATAGACCTAATGCCTCGGGGGCACATCGATTGATGGCCTTGCCTACATCCCAGTCGCAGAGGTAATGTAGTTCAACTATGTCTATGACTGAATTAACATGACCGACTTGACATGATTGACTAGACATGACTGACTTGACATGATTGACTAGACTCTGTTTTTGGGATTTTCTGACATTTTTCTATTTATTTTTTTTTGGATTTTTGAGTGTTTTTGGGATTTTCCAAGACATTTTCAATGGTGTGACGTTATGCACAAGGTGTTAGGGCATAGAACAAGGATTTTCCCCCAGTCGGGAATAAGATTTGGAATATGGATTGGGTAATATGATGGAATGGATGCTAGATGTCAATCACTCCAAGTAATGGATAAGACAATCATTTATTATGAGTGATGGCGAAAAAGTCTGATTAGAATGATGGTAGATGGAAGAGCGAGCTTAACTACACATGGTGCCTGTTTACCAGGTTTTCACCATGGTACCTATCCATAGTGCCACCGAAACAGTTTTCACTATTGGATGGACTTATTTCTCTTTACGTTTTTTGATTTTCTCAAAAAAATAAAATTATTATTATTTATTTTCTTTTTTTTTGTATTTTTCTAGATTAAGACATGGATTCTCAAAGACTAAGCATAGAACCTCTTTAGATGCATACTATTGATAGGGTACAAAAGCGGCTCTCCTTCAGGAGTAGAGAGTTGGTACACTCCTGATCCAAAGGCTTCTGTGACTATATAGGGCCCCAACCAATTAGGCTCAAACTTACCTGGTTTCTCTCTTTTAGCTTGGTTATTAGGATTCTCCATTAATACCAGATCTCCAATGTCAAAGTGTCTATTGAGAACCTTCCTATTGTAACTACGACGAAGACGGTTCTAATATTCTTGTAAATGATCTAATGCTTTCTATCTTCGATCATCCAGCATTTCTAGCTCTTGTAACCTAGAGACACGGTATTCTTCATCATCGATATGACCCTTCAAGGATACCCGTAGAGAAGGTATTTCAACCTCAACAGGTAAGATAGCCTCGGACCCGAATACGAGGGAATATTGAGTGGCGTCGGTGGGAGTGTGGATGCTTGTGTGATAAGCCCATAAGGCAAGATTAAGTTGTAGGTGCTAGTCACGACTAGCATCATTGACAGTCTTCTTAAGGATTCTAACAATTGTCTTATTAGATGCCTCAGCTTGGCCATTACCTTGTGGGTAATACGGGGTGGAGAAATGGTGTTTGATGTGGATTTATTCACATAAATGGCATACTTCTTGGTTCTTGAATGGTTGACCATTGTTTCTGATTATGGATTGGGGAGCACCATACCGACAAATGATATAGTTTAGGATAAACTTAGATATTTGTGTGCCAGTTATGTATGTCATGGGAATAGCTTCAATCCATTTGGTGAAGTATTCGGTGGAGGTGATGATGAATTTATGGCCATTAGATGATGAAGGGTGTATCTTACCTATGAGGTCAAGTCCCCATTGGGAAAAGGGCCTAGGTGAAGTAATTGGAGGAAGCTCCTGCGCTGGCACTCTTATCAAGTCTCCATGTATTTGACATTGTCTACATTTCTTTACAAAGACGTATGAGTCTTTCTCCATCGTATGCAAATAATAACCTAGTCTCATAATCTTGTGGGCTAGAGTAGGACCACTCGAATGAGATCTGCATATACCCTCATGTATCACTCACAAAGTTGTGTGTGCTTCTTCAGCATCGAGTCATCTAATAAGGGCGTTATCTAAGGTACATCTATACAGTGTTTCTCCGATGATGGTGTACTTGGCTGACTTTCGGATGAAGGTTCGACGCTGGTTATTGGACAAGTCTTGAGATAAGGTTTGGTCAGTGAGATATTCGAATATGTCTTTATACCAAGGAGACGTAGGACCAACAATGGTGCACACAATCGCAGTATCAGGGACATCATAAGCGGGGATCAAAAGCTGTTCAACCAAAAACTCAAACTTAGGCACATTACTTAGAATATCCAACAAGGAACCCACAGTTGCCATAGCATCTGCAGCTCTATTCTAGATATGTGGTATTTGTTGAAAAGTTATGTCATTGAAATACTCTTTGAAACTATCAGCCATTCGCTTGTAAGGTGCAAGCTTTTCATCCTTAGTCTCGTAATCATAATTTACCTGTTGGATTACCAGTTGAGAGTCGCCAAAGACATGTAGGCTCTTAATTTTCCATTGAGCTACCATTTTTAAGCCTGTCACTAAGGCTTCATATTCTGCTATATTGTTGGTACAAGGGAAAGAAATCCTGAATGATTTGGGAATGGTATCACCTTGAGGTGTGACAAATAAGATACCAGCTCTTGAACCACGATTTGTATGCGACCCATCAAAGTACAGTTTCCATTTAGTTTTAATGTCAATGTTGAAGAGAAATTCATCTGGAAAATCAGCCGCTAAGGGATGGTCTTCCTTTATAGGTGCATTTGCTAGTTGATCTGCAATCACCTGTCCTTTTATAGCCTTCCTTTTGACATACTGAATGTCATACTCACTAAGTATCATAACCTATTTAGCCAATCAGCCTGTTAAAGTTTCCTTACTTAGGAGGTATTTAAGTGGATCAATCTTTGCAATTAACATTGTTGGTCGATTGAGCATATAGTGCCGAAGTTTTTGGGTAGCAAAAACTACCGCAAGACAGGCACGTTCTATGTTGCTGTAATTCAATTCATAGCCCACTAAGGTACGACTGATATAATAGACTGATCTCTCATGACCTTGATCATCATTTTGTGCCAGAAGAGCCCTTAATGCCGATTGAGTTGCTGAGATGTAAAGTATCAATGGTTTTCCCTCTGTAGGTGGCATTAAGACTGGTGGAGTAAGCAAATAGTCCTTGATTAGCTGGAAAGCCTCTTGACATTTAGACATCCACACAAATGGTACTTCTTTCTTGAGTAGATGTTGAAATGGATGTATTTTATCTACCAGTTGTACTATGAATCGCCTAATGGACTGTAATCTCCCCTATAGGGTTTTGAGTTGACCAATGCTGACTGGAGGAGGAATTTCTATGATAGCTCTTACCTTCTCTGGATCTACTTCAATGCCTCTTCGAGAGATGATATACCCTAACAGTTTCCCTGATTTCACTCCAAAGACACACTTCTTCGGATTTAACTTGACATTGTAATTCTCAAGCCTCTGGAATATCTTGTCTAAAACCTTTAAATGATCTTCCCTTGTTTCCGATTTGGCTATAATGTCATCTACATAATCTTCCATGAATGTATGTACAAAGTCATGAAAAATTGTAGTCATTGCCCGTTGGTAGGTGGCTCCTACATTCTTAAAGCCAAACGACATAACATTCTGACAGTATGTGCCCCATGGACATGTAAAAGGTGTCTTATGTTGGTCTTCAGGTGCTATCTTAATTTGGTTGTATCCAGAGAAACATCCATAAGGGATAACATCTCATATCCTTCTATAAGATCTACTATCATGTCGATATTCGACAAAGGAAAGTCATCCTTAGGACATGCCTTATTGATGTCTCTAAAGTCCATGCAAATGTGAATGCCCCCAGTTGGTTTAGTCATTGGTACAATATTTGATATCCAATCTCCATAGTCTATTGTCCTTATGAACCCTACATCCAAGAGTTTCTTAAGTTCTATCTTGACCAACAGAGCAATTTGCGGATGCATTTTCCTTAGCTTCTCTTTGCCTGGCTTAATACCTGGCTGTAGTGGTAAATGATGCAATATTAGGTCTGGATCTAGCCCAGGCATGTTAGCATAGGACCATGCAAAGTTTATTTGTCTCTTTTGGAAGAATTCCTTAAACTCCTATTTTTGTCTTTGTTAGTGAAGCTGCAAAATATACCTTCTGAGGATTCTCGTCTGTACCTATGTTGACTTCAATAGATTCTTCTACTAGCATCAGTGACCTTTCCTATTCAAAGGGGAGAATATTTAAACCTCTATCCTTGGGTGCCTCTGAGAGGTTTTTTCCCTCGGATACGTCCTTTATTTTGACTTTTTCTTCGTCCAAAGGCACCTTTCTTTTTTCACCTAGGGACTCATCATTTTTATTTTCATTGTCTTTTTTCTTTTCATTCTCATTTTTGTGACTAGAGGTGTAAATAGACTCCCTGAAATATGTTTTATCGTCTAAGTCTATGGTAAAACCTGCCTTATGATCCCCCCTTGGTATGCCTTCTCTAAGTCCCATGAACTCAGCAATTGCTTCTTCGTTCTCGAATGTATCTATGATAGGTCTACCTTGTTGATCCCAGTCGATAAGTTCGGGATAGATAAGGGGCATGTCATCATCAGAGTTCCTAAAGGTAGCCGCGGACAAGGTGAGTATAGAATGGTTGACATGGTCGCAGAAGTTTTGGACCAACTCTTTCATGTTCTTCCTCCTAGGAGTTGGTATACTCTGATGTGGGACTATAGTAAGGGTGGATTCGTCAAAAGATGGCTTGTCAAGTGCCCAAGATGCATGATCAAGGGTTTCCCAATAATAGTTCTCTTGCCATTCTGCTTTGGACAAGTTTTTCTTAGGACGAGGACTAGATTTTTTTGGTACAAGTTTCATGTTGAGGTCCAATTCTCCAAATAGGGCATCTATGTTCATGGTACTAGTAGATGAAAGGGACTCCCATTCCCCATCGTTTGAGTAAGGGGATTCATCGAAAACTAGAGGTTTATCGTAAATTGGGGGTTTGTCGTAAACTGGGGGAAGTGGTTCATGAGATGTCTCGATGTCTGCGTAATCACTCACTTCCTCTTGAAACGATGACGAAGTACCAGGAAACCCGATTCTAAGCGGTTGACACCCTAGCCCTAGATATTTCGGTCATGGGTAGACAGTGATCAGTTCCGTCCTTCCATTATGATAGAGTCCTAACCCACTATGCCCATCATAGCCTTCATTTTGCATTATCTTAAAGAATTTTCCATACCGTTCTTTAGCAATTTGAATAGACGAGGAGGGGTATTCATGTTCTTCTTGATACAACCAGGAATCACCTTGATCCATAATTTCGTCACTTAACTCTCCCCATTTGGTCAATGTCATTGTAGGGAGAACATGAAATATGACCATTGACTGTCTTCTATCTGCCATGGGTAGGCCATATGCCTTTTGTGGAATCAATTGAGTGACACAGTATGATGCCTTTATATTATATTCGCCACAACCCTTGTCTTGGATCTCGAGTTTAGGAGTGGTTGATGAAGGTTTGAATGAAATGGACTTAGTGAGACGTGATGGGTCAACGTATTGGGATAGAGTGGATGATGAGGCTTCTTGGTTAATAGGTACTTGTCATTGTGGAAGGTCCCTTAGGCTTGTACAATATTGGAAAGGATCTGGATCACCATCAATAGTGATCTCTGTGCCATTATACAAGAACTTAAGACATTGGTGGTATGTTGAAGGTATAGCTTTCATTGTGTGTATCCAAGGTCTACCTAACAACAAGTTGTATGGAAGGGTGAGATCCAAGACTTGGAAGCTGGTGTTCATGATTTCTAGGCCAATTATTATAGGGAGTGTGACAACTCCTTTGGACGATCTTTCCTCATCATTGTAAGCCTTGATGACTATACTCTTAGAGGTATCTACGCAGTCTTCTGAGAATCCCAATGCCTTAACCAATTTTAGGGTACACAGGTTCAAACCTACTCCTCCATCTACCAAGACTCGTCGGACTTTGTTTTGATGGATTAAGACTTCAAGATGTAAGGGGTCATTATGATCAGATTTCTCAGTTGAGTAGTCCTGTTGGGAAAATGTGGCATGATGCGAGTTGGTCAAATATCCCACCATTTCTTCAAAATGATTGACATCTAAGTCTGTAGGAACAGTTGTGTTTTGTAGAGCTTTGTCTAGGATGGCTCGATGCTTAGGTGATAAGGTCAACAATTCCAAGATAGATACTTACGCGGGGGTTTTACTCAATTGATCAAGAAGATTGTATTTGAACTTGGAAGCTTGGGTAGGTGGCTCAGAAGAAGAAGGTCCAGGAATAGTAATCTTAGTTCTGTGTGTGTTCATATTACATTCTGGATGCTTCTTAATGGTGAAGGTATTGACATTCTCATTTGCGGCTTGGAGGTGATTTATGATCATTCCTTTACCATAGTCATAATTGGTATTGTTATAATTGACTGCTAGATTATTCTTGGGTCCCGAACTGGAGGCTTTTCCTTTTGTGTGGTCATGTAACGAGACCGTGAAGACCTTATGATCACTATTCTTGGTTTTTTTCTTCCCACCGACCTCTATGGTTCCATTTTCAACAAAGTCTTGTATAATATTCTTGAGTTGGCGACATTGTTGGAGGTTGTGTCCTTTTGTTTGATGATAGTCACAAAAAGAGTTATCATCCCACCATGAAGGTTTGAACTATCCAGGATCATAGTCTCTTGGTTCCAAAGGTTTGATAAGATTATGCTTAATCAATTCTTTGAAAATAGTCTCGATGGGTTGTCCTAAAGGTGTAAATTCATGTGTTGGAAATCTCCTTTGTTGTGGTCTTTGTTGTTGTGAATTTTGGACATAGTTAGCTATTTGATCTGGAATATTCATGGTGTCTTGGTTGGAATTGTAATCTCTAAGTGTGATAATTGGTCCCGTATGTATGTGTTTAGCATCAACAATGCCGTCATTTGTAACATTCTTGTTCCTAGACCAAAATTTGTTTCTATCATTTGGTGTGTTTTGATGTTGGACAACCAGATTTCTACCTGGTACCTTAATTTCTCCTTTGTCTATAAGGCCTTTCTCAAGGATAATGGCCTTTTGTACTAGGTCAAGGAATGAAGTGCAACAGTGTACCCATAAGTCACCTCTCAGTTTGGGGTTGATGTTTTCGAGGAAGATAGTGACTTTTTGTTTTTCAGGTATTTCAACGAGACAACGGCTAGCTAGATTTCTCCATCTCTGGAAGAAAGTGATGAATGTCTCACCATCTTTTTGTGTCGTGTGGCACAAGGTTGCTATGGTTACTTCATTTTCTATGTTAAAGGCAAAATGTTCGATAAAATTTTCAGCCAATTCCACCTAGGATCGTATACCGTATGGCAATTTGGAAAACCATTCTAATGTTATCCCTATGAGGGTTCGTGGAAATAGGTGCATCAAGTAAGTGGGGTCATATGATATGTCCATGCATGCCGTTGAGAATTCTCTAATATGTTCTAAAGGATTCTTCCTCCCATTATACTTAGGTAAATTTGGTATAATGTATCCATGGGGGAATGGTGTCATATAGAGTGCTTTGTCGAATGGGCATGGAAATAGGTCTTGTGCTGAGATAGTTCGCTTGCCTGACATAGACATGTCATCCATATTTTGTTGTAGAGTCTGCATTTGGTTTTAAAGGATGTCGACTTGTGCCAAGGACATGGTGTTTGTGTTACTTGGATCAATGTAGATGTTCTGATATGCCATGTTTTGTGACAGGTTATGATTGGGCGAGGGAATATATCCTGTCAAAATATTTTGATTTGGGATAGGGATATTCCTTCTCTGAATGGTCTGAGTTGGTATCAGAATGCTTCCTGTCTGAATGATTTGGTTTGGTATAGGTATATTCCCACCAACTTTGGATCTCTTACCAGTCGTGTAGGTGCCAAAGGGGTTGGAGGAAGTTGCTCCTGCAGTGAATTGTAAACCTTGTGTTATGTTAAAAGGAGTTGTGTTTACAATTGATGATGTTTGTGTTGGTATACTTGTTGGTATCGCCGTGGTTATTTGGGGAATAGACACATTTGATGTCGAAGTTTGTGTTGGTTGAGTTGACTGTGTTGTCAAAGTATGAACATCAAATCCTGGGGGTAGTGTGGCACCTTCTACTAGCAATTTTGCTAAATAGCATTGTGGATCATTTGCCAAACACTCATCCATGAAGGATGCAAATTCAAGGTCTTGAACTATTGCATCTATGTCTTCGATGTAAATCTACCCATGTGTGTCTCTAGTGACATGTTTTTCAAGTAAAGGCTTGTGTGGGCGTTTGCTTGCTGACGGTTGGTTTCCAAATGGATTGATGAATTCGTTGGGGCATGTCATTGCTTTGTGTTTCTTTTTGAACCTTGTTTCGACCATGAAAAAAGTTGCTCAAAATGGGTAATGCAGACTATGTCTAAAAACTGATATGACCTATGACTATATTTTTGGATTTTTTTGACACTAAATGACGTTGCTAAAATGGTTTCTAAAAAGACGTATTCTAAGATGACGTATGGTAGGACGGACAATATGCAAAATTCTAAGCGGACTAGTGATGATAAATGAGTCTAAGACGGTATAACCTACCACCTATGGAATAAATGCGTGCAAAGATTTTTTTTTTACCAACAAACCTAATTTTATGACAAGGTGAATTTTCTGAACTAGACTATTGAAAAGATTCACTAAATGGGACCAAAGTGACTAGGTTCAATGACTGTGACAAACTGGAACATGAACATTTCCAAAGACGAGGAAAGTTATCTATTATGTGATATGCAATTTCCTATGAAGTATCTATATGCATGCAACTTAGGATGACTATGACTAAGACGTTTACGGTGACTAAGACATATATGACACCTAATGATGCAAGGTTTTTGAGCAAAATTTTACCAGTTTCTAATCCAAGGTTGATCCTAAAAACGTAAAGAAAATAGTGACAATAATGTTTTGGACTCAGCTCGGGGTTTCTGATGTTTTCTATTGATAGGAAAATGCGGTTCACCTAACAGTTGCAGTTCAAATTATGATAGATGCGGTTTTTCTAACAGTTGCGGTTCATATTTTGACAAATGCGATTTACTAAGACACATGCGGTTCAAAAACTGGCAGATGCGGTTTAGCAGGACACATGCGGTTTTAAAACTGACAGATGTGGTTTGCATGCACACATGCGACTCAGAGTGTGATAGTTGCGACTTGTGATATGCAGATTGAAAAATGAATGTTTTGACAGACAGATGCGGATTTTCCCCTAACAGATGCGACTCACTAATACACATGTGGCGATTAAACTGACAAATGCGACTCAGTTTTTTTTTACAGTTGAATTTTTCCCGAAAGTTGTTGACTGACTTTGTTTGTTTGATCAAGATTTTGACGAATACAACAAAGAGCAAACACAACAATCAATGTATTTTTAGTTTTTGTGATGAAAGGACTATTAAGACTCAAAAAACAATTACAACCTTTAGAACCAAGAGAGTATGATCCTAGACAGTTCAAACCTTCAAGGTGGGATGATAACTCTTTTCGTGACTATCATCAAACCAAAGGGCACACCCTCCAACAATGGCGTCAACTCAAGAACATCATATAAGACTTTGTTGAAAATAGAACCATAAAGGTTGGTGGGCAGAAAAACACTAAGAACAATGATCATAAGGTCTTCACGAACCCGTTACATCACCACACAAAAGGAAAAGCCTCCAGTTCGGGACCCCCAAATAATCCATCAGCCAACTATAACAATACCAAGTATGACTATGGTAAAGTAATGATCATCAACCACCTCTGAGCCACAAATGATAATTCGAAGGGATGAACGCATATTCGGTGAGATCATTTTGATTGTTCTTCTCCATTTTGCCTTTTCAGTATTCTTGCCCTCAGATTTATGTGTTTGAATGCAAGTATAGCTTTTTCAAGTGTCTAAGAAAAATATCGAAGTTGAATCTCTTCTCAAAAGTATGTGATTTCGAGAGGAGAAATAATGATAATGACAGGCCATTTTATATATTTTTTGTTTTCGAACGATCGGCTCAGATTGAAAGAGGGATCGACGGATGAGATTGATGAATGCCATGTGATGTGAGTTCTGCCTCAGATAGAACGTGAGTTAGAACATGAGTCAGAACACGAGTTCAGGAAAGACTGAAGATAGAGACTAAGTTAGAACGTGAGTTCAAACACAAGTTCAAGATCTTAATCTCCAAAAGTAGAAGAAATAGACTTTGTATGCAAAAGCCAAAGTTAGAACTTGAAGAATAATGCACTTGAATGCAAACATGAGTTAATTAATTAAATAAAGATATTTAATTAATAGACATATCATGCATATGAGTTGGAACTATTTAACTGACTAGTTGTGATGGAGAGTCTTCTCCCAGAGATAAACTGGTGTTGAATTCAGAGATAACTGGAGAACTAAAAATAGATCTCGAGTCAGAAGGTAAGTGAATGACTTAGATAACTGACTGATAGAGGAATGTGACATAAATAATTAAATATGAATTAAATGTTAATTTAATTCAACATCCGAAAAATGAAAGATTTTAATTAAATAAATAAAGATCATTTATTTAATTTGATTGTTGTAAAGGTGGTATTAAATAATTAAATAATAAATATTTAATTATAGTTGAAGGGGGTTAAATGAATAATTAAATAAAGATATTTAATTATAGTTGAAATATGATAAAGGGAGGGGTGTAATTAAATAATAAATTATTTAATTGATAGACAAAGGGGGAAGAATTAATTAGTTTGCAACATAATGAAATAAATATGATTTATTTAATTAACCAAGTTGAATAAAGATTAATAATGAATTAATGAATTAATTAAAAAGGGATATTTAATTAATAGAGGAAATATGTGTTAGAAAGGGTAATTAAATAATAAATATATTTAATCATGACAACGGACTATAGAAAATTATGTCGAATGTGTACTCCTAGGCCTAGACCAATTTTCAGTGTCTACAATTGTCACAAGGGTCACCTACTTACACATTTGGGCCTGGGAGCACATCGTTGTGCTCCAATCGATTGTTCAAATTATGGATGTGGATCTAGATGATCTTGTGGTTTGGCGATATAGAGGTTCCATCACACTATGACATATAGGGCAGCTTGGGATTCCATACAAGTGTAGGATCATCCATGATATCACAGTTTTTAGATGGCAACCTTGGCTTTAGATGCCAACATGGTATGATGTTCTTCACCAACTTTTCTTCTCTCGACAAAATCGATACATGCAGGGTCAAGAACATACCATCATTGAGAGGTATCTACCTGATAGGGTGGTGAGATAGTTTGGAAACAAGAAGGATAGGCCAGATGATGCATACACCACCATCTTCACCAAGTTAGCATGAGAGGTAGCCATGTGGGGACCTACGATCCTAGCCATTGAGGTTGTTGAGGGATTTCATAATTTGGTTGCTAAACCATAGAAATATGATTAGGGATAGGCAGATGCTTATACAAAACCTATATATGATGCATGGTTCACACCCCCTTGCCAATTAAAAAATCTAATAGGTGCACCTCCATAAAGGAGACCGAGGGGGAGGGGTGCAAGCAAAGGTAGAGGTTGGGGTAGAGGACAAGATGACTAGGATGGCCAGGATCAATAGGATCGAAAGGTTCCAAGAGAACCACTAGTGGATCAACAACCTCTGCATCAACCAATGATTCAACACCAACCTCCACAACAACTGCCACCGAGGCTAGATCCTCATGATACATAGGTTCAACAACTGTAGTAGTAGATACAGGTTATTACAGACGAGAGGGATCAAGCTTGTCAACAAATTTTGGTGATTACTATTGAGAGAGATTAGGACAGGAAGTAGGTAGTGGCCTTGATAGTTGAGACAGACTAGGAGTGGCAACTTAGATAGACCACCGAGATGCAATTGGCTCAAGAGGTCGAGAAGTGCCAACAACTTGAGACTATGATAGTTGTAGCTCAAGGGTGGACAATGTCGACTAGATTATATAGAGAGGCCATGACTGAGGCAACACATTATTGGATGCATTACCATAAAGATGTACCACATGCGCTTAGATAAATTGATCATTCACAGAGGACCAAGGCACATCTTAGGGCTGAGGGTCAACCAAAGAGACAGGCTGGTGAGGGGAGCAACCATCAAGGATAGCTTGCTTGTACACATACTTTTTGATTATTTTCTAATTCTTTTAAACAAATATACATTCATGGGCTACTTTTTTATATCCTCGTGGATATTTTATTTTTTATTGATATATATACATTGATTCAGATATTGTACCATGAAAGTTATTTTTTGATATATATATATCCAAGATGATACAAATTTATGATGTGGTGTGTTCTTTTATTTAATGCTTATGAATGTATGTATTTAATATTGAGATGATGTGACATGCTTATGATCATTTATGGATGCAATGTAAAGAATGAATGCATTTATTTTTTAGTATATTTTTAGGATATTTTATGGGATAGACGATATGATATGCACATGTGATACTTATGCAAGTGACATGGATGAATTTCTTTTGTAGTATCTCTCTATGCAATTTTATGAGATGATGATGTATGCTTTTGGATGCATTGATGAATAATCCACATATTTATGCTTATGATATGATAATGCGATATATGTTTATGGTATGTGTGCAATGATTTAAGATGCTTAGAATAAAAAATATATATTATTCATCCCAACTTAAATAATAATGATGATGCAGGATGCATGTTTTATGATATGCTATGATTATGCAAGATGTATGCATGTTGATGTTTTGTGGATGAAGGATGGATGCATTGATGATGTTTTTGTTGACTATCATGATATTAGGTTAGTGTGGAGAGAAGATAAAAGAAACAAGATGATTCGACCATTGATTTTGATGATTGTTTCAAAAGATTGAACAATTCTATGATTCATTGATACTTTATTAGAGATGGTGATGAGAGATGCATGATGATGATTTTCTCATATCTCGGGATTGGAATTTTCCATCGTTCCTTATTGTTTGATAGAACACATAGATACGATGCATCAAGGTATCGATAACTAGGATGACATTGTACCTAGTGTAATGAAATTTGACTCTACAAACACATAGGATAGATCTTGTTCACATCTTAACATACAAAAACCTTGTTGGAATATAAGTTAGAGGCTTAGAATATATTGGACCAAAGCATACACAATATTCAATAATGTACTCCAAACAAATTCCCTACACATAACTAAGGAAGTATGTATGAAGATTATTTTATAAGAATAACCACAAGAACAACAAAAGAAATATAATGATTGATGCCCAATTCCTTTATCTCTAAATCATTTTGATAGACATCATTGAGCGATCCTTGGAATGGGTCATTAAGATAAATCATAAGAAAAGATCAAAGAGAAACAATCAGTGTTATCTGTATCTCTTTCTAGTTTATTTTAGCTAAGGTGATTTTTGATGTTGATTTCCATTGTAGGAAGGATACATCCTAGGACATGTTGATCAGATGGTTTGATGTAGGATGATGATGAGATTTATGATAAGCCATTAATACAAACTTCACTGATGCATTTACCTATGATCTAGTATTTAGAATTTGACAACTTAGGTTCTCACTTTATGACTTGTGACACTTGTTTTTCCAAAGGTTGAAGGTGAAAATCAATTTATTATGGATGAGTTTATTACAGGTGAAAGCGATATGGGATCTAGGTGGTTTTGTATTTTCTAGAATATTTCAATGTTTTTAGTATTTTGAAAGTGTTTTGAGGCTATTTTTTAGTCTTTTTGAAATTTTATATGAATGTTTATGTTTTAGATCATTTGAGGTTGTTTAGAATTTTCTAAGATATTTGATGTTGTTTAGGTCTTTTGAATGTTTTATAATGTTTTTGGTATTTTTTTGATATTTGAATGTTTTGGGATTTTCTGAATATTTGAATATTTTTGGATTTTCTAAGAGTTTTGACCAAGAACCTAACCTAAAAGACATATCCTAGGGGCCTTAGGGGCTGATGAAATATTAGCCTTGCCTACATTATACATTTAGAGACCATGTAGTTTGAATGACTTGACTTATTTTAAAGATGAAGATGAATAGTCACTAGAAATGTAAGTTTATTATAATAGACTCCTAAATACTGACCTAAGGTGTCTTAGGGGCACATCAATGATGGAATTTCCCACATTCAAGCTCAGAGACTTGTAGTTTGACAAGGTAATAATTTTGGATTTTTGATGTTTTGACCCTTTTAGGGATTTTGATGTGTTTTGGAATTTCTGGATTTTTCCTTTACAATCTTTTGAATGTTTTTGGATTTTAGCTGTATAGGATTTTGCAAATGTTTTATGATTTTTTTTTGGATTTTTGATTGATATTTCCAATAACCTTAAGATATACAAGAACCCGATATTATCCACAACGAATTTCCTCTAGCATGAAATGATAGACTACCTTGATATAGATCGAACAAACCAACCTTAGGAATATGCCAAGTAGTACTAAAGGGGATACGATACTTCACAACATCAAGCTATGATAGAGATATAGATGGGTTATATGAATAAATATGATTAATGATGCACTAGATGGACGGTGATGCAAAGAATTATAGGATAAAGAGCCAAAGAGTACATGGAGGTTCTTTATTTACACAAGGTGCCTGTTTGCTAGGTTTTCACCAAGGTACTTGCCCAAAGCGTCACCGAAGTGGTTTTCACTAGAGGATGATTTTTTTGTTTAATTTTTCTAATTTTTTAAGATTTTGATCATTTTTTGATTTTTTTGTATTTTTAGATTTATACCCTTCGAGACTAGGCATAATTTTTTTAAGATGCAAGTTGTTGGTTGGATCTTGCAAGGGTTCACCTTCAGGTGTTGAAAATTGGTATGATCCTGATCCATAGCTTGCTATGATGATAAAGGGACCCAACCAGTTAGGCTCAAACTTTCCTTTACTATCCTAATCTAGAAAATTCTTCTAATTTTGTTTGAGAACAAGATACCCTACCTGGAAAGACCAATATTTGATCTTTTTTTTATAGCTCCATTTCAGTTGGTTTTGGTATACTTGCAAGTGATTAAGAGTGTCAAGATTACTCTCGTCCAATAATTCTAGCTCATTAAATCGAGATACTCTATATTCTTCTTCGGTGATAAGGTTTTGTAGTGACACTCATAGTGATGGGAGGTCAACCTCAATAGGCAAGATGTCTTCTAATCACCAAGAAGAAAGGGGTTACACCTATTGGCATGTGGATACTGGTTTGATATGCCCAGAGATTAGGATTTAATTATAGATGTCAATTAGGTTTAGCTTCATTAACCATTTTCTTTAGGATTTTTAAAATAGCCTTGTTTGTAGCCTTAGCTTGATCATTTCCTTGGGGATAATATGGGGTAGAGAATCAATATTGAATGTTGAATATTTGGCATAGCTCTTTTACATCCTAATTCTTGAAAGGTCTTTCATTGTTTGAGATAAAGGTTTGTGGAACACCATAACGATAAATGCGGTAATTCAAGATAAACTTGGCAATTTGCTTCCCTGTTATGTAGGTCATAAGAATGGCTTCGACCCATTTGGTAAAGTACTCAGTGGTCATTATGATTAAATTGTGGTTGTTGGATGAGGTTGGGGTGATTTTTCCTATGAGGTCAAGTCCCCACTATTAGAAAGGACAAGGTGTGATCATTGGGTGAAATTCCTAAGTTGGAGCATGAATCAAATCTCCATGCTATTGATATTGGATACATTTTGCACATACTAATGGGCTTCTGTTTCCATGGTTGGCCAGTAGTACCCCATCCTCAATAGTATCTTAGCTAAAGTCATACCAATAGAATGGGAACCACATATACCATCATGAACTTATGTTAAAGAAATCAAGGCTTCCTCTTGGTCAAGACATCGTAGTAATATCCCTTCGATGCTTTGGTGATAAAGGGTATCACCTAGGATCACAAATCAAGATTCCTTCTTGACAAAGGTCTTCTTAAGGTTAGATGTGATATCGGATGAGAGGGTTCCTCTACTTAGGTAGATGAATATGTCATGATACCATGGGGATCTAGGACCAACAATGACACACGCGAATTTAGATTCAGGGATTTTGAATGCGGGTACGATAAGTTTTTCTACCAATAATTTGCATTGGAGAGTTGTTTGGCATGTCTAATAGTGATCCAATTTTTTCCATAGTGTATGCTGCTTGGTTGTTGATGCAAGGAATTTACTCAAAAGTTATATCTATGAAAAGGTCCTTAAGACTTTCACCATATTTTTGTTAGGAGTAAGATTTTCATCCTTAGTTTGATAGTCATCATTGACTTGGTTGATAACCAACTATGAGTCTCGATAAATTTTCATCTCTTGTATCTACTACTAAACCACTATCCTTAGACCAGTGATTATGGCTTTGTATTCAATAGTGTTGTTAGTACATGGAAATGATAGCCTGTATGACTTTGGTATGAAATCACCTTGAGGGGTGATGAAAAGAATTCCCTCTCCTGATCCATGTTGGGTGAATGATCCATCAAAGTACATCTTCTACTAATCTATGATATTGAAAAGGAACATTGATTCATCAGGGAACTCAAATATCAAGGGATTCTTAGCATAGATAGGTGCCTCTGCTATTTGGTTTTCAATCAATTGTCCTTTGATTGCCTTATGATCTACGTACTCTATATCAAACTCGGTTAATATCATTACCCATTTGTTCATTTGTGCAATGAGAGTTGCTTTGGATAACGGGTATTTTAATGGGTCAATTTTTGTAATAAGTTTTAGTTGATGTGATAGTATGTAGTGTTTGAATTTTCATGAAGTAAAAAATACTACCAAGCATGCTTTATCAATAGGTGAATAGTTCATTTTGTAGCCCACCAAGGTCCTTCTGATGTAATAGATACCCCTTTCCTTTCCATTTTCATCATGTTATTCCAAAAGAGCTCCTAGTGTTGTTGATGTTGTTGAGATATATAGGATTAATGGTTTGTTTGGTATTGGTGGCATGAGCACTGGAGGTTTCAATAGATTGTCTTTGATCTATTGGAAAGCATTATCACACTTCTCATCCCATTTGTAAGTTATTCCTTTATGGAGAAGATGAGAAATAGGGTGGATTTTATTTGATAGTTGTGCTATGAACCTTCTAATGGACTGCAATCTTCCTTGTAACCCTCTCATCTATTTTAGTGTTTGTGGTGGTTCCATGTCTAAGATGGATTTTATTTTTTCTGAATCAATTTCTATCCCTCTTTGCAAGATGATATAGCCAAGACATTTGCTTGATGTAACTCCAAAGACACACTTTTTTGGATTTAATCGTACCTTGTACTCTTCAAGTCTGTCAAAGATGGGTCCCAAGACTTGTATGTGCTCATTTATTTTCTTGGATTTTTTCCAAAATATCATCCACATAATCTTTGACTATTTTGTGTATCATGTCATGAAAGATGAGGGTTATTTCTCTTTGATAGGTTGCTCCTACATTCTTTAACCTGAATGGCATCATGTTCCAACAATATGTTCCCCATGGACAAGTGAATGCAGTTTTGTGTTGATCCTCCTTGGAAATCATGATTTGATTGTA
Source organism: Sequoiadendron giganteum (assembly GCA_007115665.2). Classification (NCBI taxonomy): domain Eukaryota; kingdom Viridiplantae; phylum Streptophyta; class Pinopsida; order Cupressales; family Cupressaceae; genus Sequoiadendron; species Sequoiadendron giganteum. Next base: position 445,921,694 of record CM021100.1, read on the forward strand.
TCTTGAAATACCATCCATGAGTGATAGAATTTCATACCCAACTATTAGGTCAATGATGAGGTCGATGTTAGTGTAAGAGAGTGGGACCAACCACTGCAAGGCCCCAGGTCATGAAAGGCCAACACCGGAAAGGCTACCCTAACTTACCTCAGTTTAAAGGACAGTTAGGATATGAGGGATGAGAATGATGAGGAATATGTGTCCTTCAACCACTCTACAAACCCGAGGGTTGGAAAGAGACTAGATGAGTCACTTTTCAGAGTCAACTCTATGTCTCAGGTGGCTCTTTGTTGGAGGACAAAAGCACGGTTCTGGGATGATAGCGCGGTGCACTAGGGTCTCACAGGTGCACTGGCATTCGTACGACCAGAAAACTAGAGAGACAAGGTTAGAATCTTAGAAAAGGACTAACAATCTAGTTTAGCAGTTTCGGGAAGTAAAGAACAAGACTAGGAAAAGTGAAAGGTAAATACGAATATGGTAAAAGAAGTATATTATCGCAAAGGTGACGAAGATAATTTCTTAGAAAGATCCTCTCACCAGCTTGCTTTGAGATATCTCCACCTGCACATAGAAAAAATGGGGAATGTTCGGGCTGTTTAGGGGCTTGCCTCAATCAGACCCCCATTTTGGTGTTTCCACCTCCATGGACAGCCAAGTTTGTAATGATAAAGAAATAATACAAGCTACATATGCAAGAAACACTAAAAAATAGTACGTTCTTATTCAACCGAATATGATAGAGGAGATGAGGAGCTTACCACCTTTGTCCAAAGCACTCAAGGCTTGTGGAGGAGTGAACGAGAGGAACTCAAGCCTCTACTACCGTGGTGTTTGTCATGTGCTCACACTATCAGAGTTATGGAGTAGTGGATTGATGCAATGGAGTGAAAAGTGTTTCTACCCCCATTTTGGTGTTTCCACCTCCATGGACAACCAAATTTGAAATGATAGAAATAATGATAAAGAAATAATGCAAGCTACATATGCAAGAAACACTACAAAACAGTACGTTCTTACTCAACCAAATATGCTAGAGGAGATGAGGAGCTTACCACCTATGTTCAAAGTGCTCAAGGCTTATGGAGGAGTGAATGAGAGGAACTCAAGCCTCTACTATCATGGTGTTTGTCATGCGCTCGCACTATTGGAGTTATGGAGTAGTGGATTGCTGCAATGGAGTGAAAAGTGGATTGCTCAAGATTTGTGGATGAGTGAATGAAATGGAGAGAGTTCTCAAACAATCTTGCCAAACTTCTATTGAACCCCTCAATGTATGCAAGAGTGAAGAATATGAAGAGATGGATGAAAAATGACCATATTTGAGTTGGCCAACCAAAGAGGAGCATTACACTTCGACTCCCAATCGAGAGTGAACGTCTCTATAGTCTCCAACCACAGGAATTTTTCAAGGATGTAAGTGTGTCGTGCGGACGTCTACGTGCTATGCAGGTCTCCCTGACAGAAATTCCCCCATTGACACACAAACAGGGCACCAAGTGTAATGTGGACAATGAGCTTAAGTGGAATTAAGCCTCCACCTTAGGTTTTCTAAATTACAAAGGGGTAAAATGGAATTTTCATTAGGGGTGCAAATTCATGCTCATACGGTTAAGAAGAGGGAAATCATCCTTCGGGCATGCCTTGTTTAAGTCTTTGAAATCAATGCATATTTTGATGCCCCCAGTGGGTTTTGAGATTGGTACCAAGTTTGAAACCCACTTAGGATAATCTATCGATCAGATGAATCCAACGTCAAGAAGCTTTTGTAACTCTAGTTTCACAAGGAGTGCTATCTGAGGGTGCATCTTCCTTAATTTATACTTTACAAGCTTGGGTTTAGGATAGGCTGCTAAGTGATGCACAACTAATTTTGGGTTGAGCCCTGACATTTTTGTGTATGACCATACAAATTTAGCTCTTTTCTCTTTCAGGAATGTTGCTAGGTTCTTTTTTTCTTCATCCCATAAGGATTTGACATAGAAAGTGATCTTTGGTGCCTCTTTTGTTCCCATATTGACTAGGGTTTCCTTTTCTACTAGCAATGTTGACTTCTCTAGTTGTATCACACTAAGGGGGAGATTGAATCCCTCATCGTTGGGTGCCTCAAAGAGGTTTTCACCCTCAGATACATTCTTTATTTTTAATAATTTAGGATAAAAAAGTGTTATAGTGTGGTTTTCACTCAAATATTTGCATGTTAATTGCTTTTCATCAATTTTGTGAATGAAGGATTCAATCGTCCCCCCATAGTATGCCTCTATGTCTAGCTCCATATCAAAACCTGATTTGTGATCTTCCCATGGTAATTTGTCACAGAGTCCCATGAATTTTGAGATTGCTTCATCATTTTTGAATAAATCTAGAATCAATGGCCCTTTTTGGTCTATGTCAATGAGTTGTGAGTATACTAGGTATATTTTAGTTGGTTGATTTCTCAAGGTGAAGGATGTTATGAATATCATGAAGATAGAGTTGTTTTCAAATAGGTCCACAACATCAAGGGAGAAGTCATATAAGGTCATATCATGTGATGTCGGTAACCAAGAGGAGGCCTCAACCCATTTAGTGGAAGTACCTTTGCCAATAAGGGTGACCTTTCTAGTAGTACAACTTAGGCCAAGATTATTTAGTCATTTCTCAAGAATGATGGGTTCTAGCAAACCATTATCATTGTGTCCCAATTTCTCATTTTTGTTATAACCCATTCCCTTAATTAGTTGCAAGCATTTGTTATCATCTTCCATGGGAAGAGTGGGGAAAGGTTATTCATCCTAATAGAGGAGTTTAGAGAGATCTTCCTCATTGAAATTTTCTTGGTTCAAATCTTCGCACTTTGTGCAGGTAGTAGCTACCATCTTGATTGTCTCGGGCTCTTTGTTGCTAGATGTGGGTTTCCCATGTGATTGAGGAGAAAGAGGTAGCTCTTCCAAGACAAAGGTATTTTTTATTAGCACATAGTTCGTACAACCATCATCCTACATCAAAAATCTAATGTTGGGGATGTTCTACAAATAGGTGTTTTCATTTCTGAGGTCGATGCAAGGGATTATGGGTCAAAAAATGAGGTAGGAAGTGTAGGCCCTTTGTCATTCTTGGGTATTTGGGGTATCTTATAGAAATTGGTCTCAATATTTTTGCAATAATAAAAAGGCTCAGGATCTCCATGGATGTTAATTTCTCTGCCCTCAAAAGGAAAATTTACACATTGATGATAGGTCGAGGCTACAAATTTTAGGGCATGGATCCATCATTGCCCAAGTAGGATGTTATAAGGAAGATCAAGGTCTAACACTTAACATGTATTGTCTACAATGATAGGTCCCACTTGGATGGGTAATGCAATGATGGCTTGTGATACCCACTCTTGGTCATCGTATGCTCTGATGGTGGTACTCTTTAATTTCTCAATAGTATCCTCTGAATAGACTAGGTTCTTGATTAATTGAAGGGTAAAAATATTCAGACCAACACCTCCATCTACTAAGACTCTTTTGACCTTGTTCTTATGAATACCAACCTCAAGGTGTAAAGCATGAATATGAAATGGTTGTGACAATAGGTCTTGTTTTGATAAGATAAGGAGATGATTAGTGATATGCCCTACCATAGCTTGAAATTGATCTGTATCAATATATTCGAGGATAAATGACTTTGATAAAGTTTTCTCTAAGATTTCCCTACATGTAGGGGATAGCCTTAACAGTTCTAAGATTGATATATATGCGTGGGTCTTCTTAAGCTGATCTAGGAGATTGTATTTGCTAGGATTTGATGTTGGAAAATTAGGTTGTGCCCTAGATTAAGATGGGACTCTTTGGATAGTAATTTTTCCATGTTGCATGGTAACTCCATATTCCACACTAGGTCCTTTGATGGTGACAACACTATCACGGGAAGCAACCACATTGGAATAGGTATGTTGCACGTTTGTGTAATCCTTATTTTTCCCATTCTTGTTCCCTTTGCTATGATATAGCATGGGATTCTTGTATATCTTAAGATATTGATTCCCAGTTGGTACCTCAACATATATGGTGTCATTTTCTATGAGGTCTTGGATAATATTTTTGAGCCTCATATAATTTTATGTTTTGTGTCCTTTGATTTTGTGAAAGTCACAAAGATCATTTTCATTGTACCAAGATGCTTTCTCTTGTCGTTCTTGGTAGTTTTCAAAGTTGGGAAGCATTATTAGGTTTGACTCTACCAACTTCCTCATGATAGTCTCGATAGGTTTTGATAGTTGTGTGCGCTTGAGTTTTGGATAGTTGTTCTTGTTAGGGGTTTGCCTTTGTTGTGTGTCGGTGTTATTGATCTGATTGCTCTGAGGAGGTTTTGTTTGTTGCACAATTGGTTGAATGTTAGAAATGTGATTGTTGTTTGGTCTAGGAGCACTTAGGACCACCTTATCATCTACCACACCATCATTGTTACATTATTTTTGTTAGCCCAGACACGAGGTTTGTTGTTTGAAATAGTTTATGGGCGATTATCTTTGTAAGCTTGGATATTTCCCTATGGGATTATAGCTCTCTCAATGTTAAGGGCTCTAGGGACAAGCTCATCATAAGATGTGATGCACTATATTTTCAAGTGGAAGGATAGATTGGGGTCTAGATTGGCTATGTTGATTCTCACTTATTGTTCATCAAGAAGAGGCAACTTGCTCTTACTATCTCTTTGTCTCTACCATTGCAAGAAATGAGAAAAAGATTCTCCTTTGTTTTTCCTAAGAGTATACAAATATTATAGACTTACGTCCATGTCAAGATTAAAGGAGAAGTGATTGATGAATTTATCAATGATTTCGTGGAAAGTTTTGATACTGAGAGGTAGGTGAGAAAACCAATCCATGGAAGGACCTGCTAAAATTTTAGGGAAGAGGCACATTAAACAAGAATCATTGTAGGCCACCTCCATACACATGATGTAAAATTCCTTGACATGTGATGAGGGTGCAACCTGAGACACAAAAAATCACACAGAAAAACTAACAAATCTTATTATTTTCAAAGTATGAAATTCTTACATGCAAATTACAGAAAAGAAATTACAAAAATTCCCCTATTTGCAACATGTGATCTTCTTTCTCAAAAACTACTCACAAAAGTCAGAAACTACCCCATAAATAGCCCAATTCTCTGTTTGGAGCCAAAAACAATATTCTAATCATGCACAAACTTTCGGAAGCCCTAACTCAAGATTTAACCATCGGATCTTCAATGATAATACCTTTTCGGAAAGGTCTTACAAAAATGAAGTGCCAGAAAGTGGGGCCTAAAGGCTAACCACTTTTGTTTTCCGCCAATTTTTGGGCCCATCCAGAGCCTTTAAGTCCCTCAAAATTAGCTCCGAAGATTTTGTAGGGCAAAAAGCAGAAACTGAAACTTGAATAACTTTTGAACCGGGAATGATATTTGCCTGATTCTTTCACCAGAGTGTTTATTATTATATCCTGAAGCTTCTCTTAAATTTCTGTCTCCTCACGCCTTCAAAATCATACCTGTTAAAAATAGTAGTCGAGCAGAAAAAGCAGAAAAGCAGTTCTGAAAGTTGGGAATTCTTCTTCGACGAAAAGGGTATCCAGAAATGCAAAAACATCTACAAAAATCTAAATGAAAGTAAATATATTTTTGGGTGATGTAGGATTGCCCTTACACCACTGGATGCTCTTGCATCAGACACCCAGGGTAATTTGAAAAGTGACCCCGTCACTTCTCAGATGGTTGAGGAAAACCCAAACGGTCAACCTCTGCCTTAGACAACCAGGATGAATCTTCCACAGGCCTTCCTCTCCACTTCACCAGGTATTCTTCATATTTCCTATTTCTGGTACTCCTTCCCACACGGCTATCCAATATTTCTTCGATCTCCTCCTTTTCTGAAGTAGGTGCTAGAATACCACACTGTTCCATTGCTGGTACTTCTTCTGTGCCACCCTCATGATATTTTGTCAAATCTACAATGTTGAACACAGGGGAAATGTTGAATCCATCTGGAAACTCTACCTCATATGCGTTCCCTGAATCATGCCTCTTCAAAATTTTACAGGGACCGAACTTCTTCATCTTCAATTTGTTATAGGTTCCTACTGGAAACCTTTCTTCCCTCAAGTGGACCATCACTTCATCACCAATCTGAAACTCCTTATACCTCCTCTTTTGATCTTCCTTAGCCTTATACTGCATATTCATCTTGTTAATGTGTTCTTTTACCTTCTCATGCATATTCTTGATGTGTTCTGCAAAGTCTTCAGCTTCAGCACTTGTCTTCTTCTCTTGGTCCATCTTCCTCAATTCTGGAGCAGTCCTAGGACTACTTCCATACACAATCTGGAATGGTGATCTACCAGTGCTTCTATTGACAGAATTGTTGTAAGCGAATTCTGCCTGGGGTAAGATCAAATCCCATCCCTTTGGTTTATCTCCTACCAAGCATCTCAGTAGGTTACCCAAACTCCTGTTCACAACTTTAGTATGCCCATCAGTCTGGGGATGGTGTGCAGAACTAAACTTCAACTCTATTTTCAACTTCTTCCACAAGGTCCTCCAAAAGTATCCAACAAATTTGGTGTCACGATCTGAGACTATACTCTTTGGCAGACCATGTAGCCTCACCACCTCTCTGAAGAACAAGTCAGCAATGTGTACTGCATCATGGGTCTTCTGGCATGGGATGAAATGTGCCATCTTCAAAAACCTGTCAACCACCACAAATACTGAATCATTCCCTCTCTGTGTCCTTGGCAAACCAAGAACAAAGTCCATACTTATATCCTCCCATGGCCTCTCTGGTATAGGTAAGGGTTGATACAACCCTGTATTCTGACTCACTCCTTTAGACATTTGACATACCCTGCAACTCTGCACAAACTTCTTCACATCTTGTGATAACTGAGGCCAATAATAATGCTCACTGATAATGGAAATGGTCTTATCCCGACCAAAATTTCCTGCCATTCATCCACTGTGTTTCTCTTTTATCAAGTTCTCCCTCATGGAACTCCTTGAAATACACAATTGACTTCCCTTAAACAACATGCCTTCTTGAATTATGAAATCCAGCCACTTTGTCCTGTCAACTGTAATAGGTTCCTTGTAAGCTTTCCAAGCCTCTGCAAAATCAGGATCTTTCAGATACAATGTCTTGAGTTCACTAAACCCAACTACCTCAATCTGCATTTCTATCAACAATGTATGCCTCCTACTTAAGGCATCTGCAACCCTATTTGACTTCCCACTCCTATGTTTTAAAACAAATGTATAACTCTGCAAAAATTCTACCCATTTCATATGCCTCTGATTTAATTTTCCCTGACTACTCAGGTACTGCAATGCTTGATGATTAGTATACATAACAAATTCCTTCGACAACAAATAATGCCTCCATTTCTTTAATGCTGGAACTATTGCATAAAATTCCTGATCATATATAGAGTACTTTCTCTTTGCATCATTTAACTTTTCATTGAAATAGGCAATGGGCTTACCTTCCTGGCTTAACACTACTCCAATGGCACAACCACTGGCATCACAATCCACCTGAAACACCTTATTGAAATCTGGGAGAGCCAAAATAGGTTGTTCTGTCACCTTCTGCTTCAATAGATCAAAACTCCTTGATGCTCTAGTGCTCCACTTGAACTCTTTTCTATCCCCTCTCATTGTTTCAGTTAGGGGTGCACAAATACTACTGAAGTTTCTAATAAACTTTCTGTAAAAACTGGCCAAACCATGGAAAGATCTCACCTCAATAGCAGTTCTTGGGGTAGGCCATTCCAGAATAGCCTTCACCTTCTCTGGGTCCATCTTGAGACCTTTTGTCGAGACAACAAACCCCAAGTATACTAACTCCTTCACAAAACTACACTTCCTCAGATTAATCAGCAATTTCTCTTCTCTTAACTTCTCAAAGACTCTACCAATATGAATTATATGCTCATCTAGTGACTTACTGAATATCAAAATATCATCTAAATACATAATAACAAAGCTTCCTAGGAACTCTTTCAGTACCTCGTTCATGAGCTGCATGAATGTGCTCGGTGCATTGGTTAGCCCAAAAGGCATGACTAACCACTCGTACAGGCCCTCTTTGGTCTTGAAGGCGGTCTTCCATTCATCTCCCTCTCGAATCCGCATTTGGTGATATCCACTCTTCAGATCAATCTTTGTGAAGTACTGAGCTCCACTCAAACAGTCCATCAGGTCATCCATCCTTGGTAGGGGGAATCTATACTTGATTGTTATCTTGTTTATGGCCCAAGAGTTTGTACACATCCTCCACTCCCCATCCTTCTTTGGTGTTGGTACTGCAGGTACTGCACATGGACTCAGACTCTCTCGAATCAAACCCTTTCTCAACAAATCCTCAACTTGTCTATTCAACTCCTCATTTTCTGCAGGAGTCATTCTATGAGCTACCTTATTTGGCAAACTGGCTCCTAGGATCAAGTCAATCTCATGATCGATCTTCCTCATTGGTGGTAAACCCTTAGGTACATTATCAGAAACAATATCCTGAAACTCATTCAATAACCCAAAAACTTCTACTGGAACCTTCTCACTACCCTCCTTATCCATTTTAGGAATCAATGCATAACACACATGCTCATGTTTCATGCCTTCTAAAAATTTCCTTCCATCAACATAACAAATTCTAGCACTACTGCATACCTTTTCTTCGGCCTTCTTCAGGGGTTTCAGCTTATGGTGGACTCCATCCTTCATCAGGGAATAAGTGTTTGCATGGCCATCATGTACAGCTCGCCTGTCAAACTACCACGACCTCCCCAACAACATTTGACATGCATCCATGGGGATGATATCACAGAGTACCTCATCAGGATAGCTTCCGATCTTGAACTTCACCAGGCACTGCTCATTGACTAGAATTTTGTGGTCTTTCTGCAACCAGGCAATCTGATATGGATGTGGATACCTTTCCCTCTTTAGCTTCAACTTTGTAACCATTTCTTCCGACACTAGATTATCAGTGCTCCCACCATCAATAATGACATCACAACATTTGTCTTCACACTTGCACCTTGTGCAAAACAGATTCTTCCTCTGTTCTGGCTCCTTCTCTTCAGTCACCAAGGCTCTTCTAACCACTAGGGCTTCTCCCCTTTCAGCATCATCTGAATGCTCAGATTGAGCCTCCTCATCTACATGTGCAACCCTTGCACGACCTTCTGGCCTTTTGTCTATCCTTCCTTGGTATTGTGGACATTCATAGGCTCGATGCCCTTCTTCACCACATCGGAAACAAGCTCCTCTGAAACCACCCCTTCCAGGTCTTTGCCCAAATCTTCCTCGTCCTCTACCTCTTTGATCACCACCATTCTGATCACGTGGGCGGTAGAAGTTATCATTCCTCTGGCTTCGACTGGTACCCACATCTTCATTTTTCTTCTCATCCTCATTTCAGCTTCCAAAAGATCTTCCGTTACCCCTTCCGCTTTGACCTCCTCGTCCTTTTTGCTTACTGTCAAATCTTTTGTTCAACTTCTCTTCAACTCTCAACAAAAATTGGTAAGCATCCTCAATGGTGGCCATTCTGACCAGGCTTAACTCCTCTTGAATGCTCGGCCGTAACCCATTAAGATAACGGGTTACCTTCTCCTTGTTGGCCTCTGCATGTCCTATTCTGATGATCATCTTGTGAAAATATTTTGTGTATTCTTTCAGAGATCTACTTCCTTGCTTCAACCCTTGCAATTTCTTCAATAGATCTAACTCATAGTCCATTGGCATGAACTGCTTCTTCAGTTTCTCCACCATGCGATCCCATTTGGTGATCTTTCCCTTTTCTCTCTTATTTCTTTCTAGTTGGACCTCTTTCCACCAGATACTGGCATGGCCCTACAGCTTTGTTTTTGCAAACTTAACCTGATCTGGGTCCTCTACTTCTTCATACTCGAAATACTCTTCCAACTCATTGATCTAGTCAATCAACTCTTTCGGGTTTAGACTTCCGGAAAAACTGGGAACTTCTACTCTAGGTCTTTTTTCGATCTTCGAAATGGACCTTATTAGCCGCATTTGATCTTGATCAATAACTTCTTCCTCTTCTACATCTGAATCTTCTACCTCTTCTTCATCCTCACTTTCTTCTCCCATTCTCGGGTTTAGCCCTCTTCTTAACTCTCTTTGTAATGCATTAATTTGTCTCTGGAGGGCTTTGAAACCCTCAATCGCTAATGGATCTCTTCCACCAGCATTTCTGACACATCTGGCACCACCTCGCCTACCACACGCCAGTCTTGGAGGAATCTTGAATATCTTGAACCCACAACCATAGTCCTAGTGTGAACTGCCTCACGATCGGCGATCTGTCCACACGCTCAAGAAAACTCGCTCTGATACCACTTGATGAGGGTGCAACCCGAGACACAGAAAATCACACAGAAAAACTAACAAATCTTATTATTTTCAAAGTATGAAATTCTTACATGCAAATTACAGAAAAGAAATTACAGAAATTCCCCTATTCGCAACATGCGATCTTCTTTCCCAAAAACTACTCACAAAAGTTAGAAACTACCCCATAAATAGCCCAATTCTCCGTTAGGAGCCAAAAATAACATTCTAATTATTCACAAACTTTCGGAAGCCCTAACTCAAGATCTAACTGTTGGATCTTCAATGATAATACCTTTTCAGAAAGGTCTTATGAAAATGAAGTGCCAAAAAGTGGGGCCTAAAGGCTAACCACTTTCATTTTCCACTAATTTTCGGGCCCATCCGGAGCCTTTAAGTCCCTCAAAATTAGCTCCGAAGATTTTGTAGGCAAAAAGCAGAAACTGAAACTTGAATAACTTTTGAACCGGGAATGATCTTTGCCTAATTCTTTCACTAGAGTGTTTATTATTATATCCCGAAGCTTCCCTTAAATTTCTGTCTCCTCACGCCTTCAAAATCATACCTGCTAAAAATAGTAGTCGAGCAGAAAAAGCAGAAAAGCAATTCTGAAAGTTGGGAATTCTTCTTCGACGAAAAGGGTATCCAGAAATGCAAAAACATCGACAAAAATATAAATGAAAGTAAATATATTTTTGGGTGATGTAGGATTGCCCTTACACCACTGGATGCTCCTGCATCAACATGGTTCATGAGACTTCCTCTCCCTTTGTATTTATCAAATTTGGGTATTTCAAAGCTGGGATGGAATGGTACCATTGCAATGTTTTGATCAAATGGATATGGACATAGATTCTGTGTATGGGGTTTCTTTGTCTTGCCCATTCGAAGACCCTGCATTTCTTAGGATATCCCCTTAAACTGTGATGCTAGATCATCTTGAGGGTTTGGTGGAGGAATATAGGCTAGATTATGGATGAGTTGTATGCGAGATTTGATATGATAAGGTGTTGTATGGGGTGTATGGTGGTATGATATTTTATGAAGGTGATTGAGGTGTTGATGTATATGTTCCCAATGTGTTTGTATTGTTGATGTTTTGTTGAGGATTGTAGTAGGAACTTGGTTGTTGTTGTTGTTGAACCACAAGGGCTTATTGTTGTGCTGCTAAGGATTGTTGTTGAGCTTGTTGTTGTTGTTGTGCTACTAAGGCTTGTTTTTGTTGTTGTGCTGCTAAGGATGCTTGTTGTGTCACTAAGGCTGCTTGTTTTTGTTGTTTTTGTTCTTGTGTTGCTTGTTGTTTCGCTAAGGCTGCTTGCTATTGTTGTTGTTGTTGTTGTGCTACTTGTTGTGCCACTAAAGCTACTTGTTGTTGTTGTGCTGCTAAGGCTGATAGTTGTTCTTGTTGCTATTGTTATGCTACTGAGGCTGCTTTTTGTTATTTCTATTGTTGGATGGATTGCTGATAAGCTTGTTGTGTTGCTAGGGATACTTGTTGTTGTTGTTGGATGGATTGTTGGTAAGCTTGTCATTCTTGTTGTAAAGCTAGGGAATGTGCTTGCAATGTAGGATTAGTTATTTGTTAGGACATCTATAATGGAGTGTAGATGTTTTGAGCGGGTAATGGGTTGTTGATGAGAGGTTGGGGGTTCCCTTGGTTTAACATTCTATGTAAGATAGTGGATTGGGATAGAGTAACGTAAGTTTGAGGTCCCATTTTATTTTGCATGCTAAAGGGGACTGTGGGAAAATATGAGGATTGTTCCATTAGATTTTGTGATGGCAATGAAACACTAGGACCTTGAGTCCATTGATTAAAAATATTCCCTTGTCCCATGGCTTGAGGATTTCCTTTTTTTAGTGATGTGGATAAGGTATTACCTAGATTGATGGGATTTGTGACCAAGAGATTATTTTGAAATGGGTTGATAATGGATGGAACATATGTGTTTTATGAAGAAAATGGCATGGATGAACCGATTGGAGGATTGGGTAGAGATGTCCCTATTTGTATTAAGGGTTGACTCTGTGGTATGGTATTGGCATGCCCTTGTGTGATATTTTGAGACACTTGGTCCATGATGCTTTGTGTGATGATGGGAACACTTGTGGTACTCATGGGTATGGAGGAAGAGGGGTGTCCTCGATATGTGGTGGTTGTGGTGGAGTAATGAAGTTCAATGGGTTTATATGTTTGTTTGGTATCCTCAGGAATGGGTGGAGCACCAAATGTTGGTGCCCAAGTGGTTGTTTGGGATGGAGGATTGGTATTCAGGGTACCCACAAGTGTGATTCTTTCAAATGGAAGAGTTAGACCAAAGTCCTTGGCAAGACTAGGAGTGGATTTTTGATTTAGCCCTAGTGATGGAGTTGTGAAGATTTGTGTCATATTTTTTGCAACAAATGATGGGGAAATTGGAGCTATGTTTTCAAAGGCTTGATGTTCCATGATTTCCTACCTAGTAAGTTCAAGGGTGATCCCACAATACTAGTTTACTATTCCAATGAGGAAGGAAAATTGCAAAAATGCTCCTATGATTTTTTTATTTTTAGGGGTTCACATGAATTGGGGTGTTTGAATGGAGCTTGGTTCAAGCAAACCCTATTCAATAATGGGACCCACTTTTTTGGCATTTTTTATAACGAAGACAATGGAAAATACAACAAAAGGGGGGGTTCACTCGAACCAGGGTCCATTCGAACCCTGGTTCTAGTGAACCCCCAAGGGGGGTTCGCTCGAGCCAAGGTCCATTTGAACCCCAGTTCTAGTGAACCCCCAAGGGGGGTTCGCTCGAGCCAGGGTCCATTCAAACCTTAGTTCTAGTGAACCCCCAAGGGGGGTTTTCTCAAACCTGGGTCCATTCGAACCCCCATTTTTCCCCTTCTCTCCCTCTTGCACCAAATTTCTATAAAAAATTCCCTTTGAAGCTCGGGTTCAGGATGAAAATAGAGGAGAATTCATAGACCCAACTGGATGATGGTAGTCCCTGAAATGAGCTATTCATCAAATATAATTTTAATATGTTTTGGTTTTATCATATATTTTATTTTTTAGTTTGAGTAAACATAGGTTTTTCATTGAAAATCAAGCTCTCTATTCAATACATGTGGAAAAATAGCAGATTATCAAAAAAATTGAAAATTAGCAGTGCACTAGATATTGATGTCCTTGGTCCAACAAAAGAAAGAATTTCGATGCATAGAAAAAATTATGCTTTAGCCAGTGAATCATGTCTAAATTGTAAAAGGTTTGACTTTGAAACTTAACTAAGAAAAAAATATTCAATGAAATTATATGAAACCAATTCCATGCATTAGATATTGTAGTTACAAATATAAATTTGAAAAAAATAGAATTTTATCCTTCATAGAAAAAAAGTTATGCATTAGCTAGTGACGTCACTCTTTAAAAATGGTGTTTACTGTTAAAAACTGGTTTTCAAAGGAGATGGAAAAAGAAGTGCAATCTAATTCCAAAATTTAAAAAAAAAAAATATTTAGAATCTACATAATCTTTTTCAGAAATCACTTGTTTGTATCATCTTCAAATTCCTCATTGTTTAGCTGCTATAGGTGCTCGAAAGTGAAGATTTAGTTAAAAAAAATAGTTCAATGTCCAGTTTGGCCAAAAATTGTAAACCAATATTATGGGATCACCCTTTTAAAATGGGTTATTCGTGATGTATTCAATCTCATATGGTCTTGACGAGGATGATGATTGTTGTGATGGGGTAACTTGAATTCTCAGATCAAACTCTAGAGGATTTGGATTACTTGAGGTATATGTGACTTTGGTTTTCTCCATGATTCTCTCATGTTGTGATCTTGTCTTTACCATAAATTTTGGATCACCTATGGGAGAGTTGTGTTGAGATTTGTAATTTTTGAACTCTCTAGTTGATTCAAATCTAGGTAAAAGAGACACTCTAAGTCTTTTTGGAGCAATGATAATAATGTGAGATGCAAAGGTGAATGATGTGGGGAGTGATCTTTGCACACAACAACACAACGGGCAATTAGTGCCAACTTTTGCGCCAATTTTAGTTTATTTTGAGCACATGAATTGAACAATTTGGTTGGCGCTCAACTCGACACAAACAAGCATGGTCAATTTGGCACCGAATTTTGTGCTGACTTTTTCACTGGATTGCGCATCGTCTTTAGCGCCGAAAAATCATAGTTCCTTTGTTAGTGCCTAAAATAGTGTCGGGAAGTAACATCAAAAATTGCACCGAAATAGGAGCCCAATTTGGCTTTTGGTTTTGCTTCCATGTCTACTCCCAATTTTGCTTCTAGTTTTGCTTCCAGTTTTGCCTCCAAGTTTGCTTCCAATTTTGCTTCCAAGTTTGCTTTCAATTTTTCTTCCAAGTTTGCTTCAGATTTTGCTTCCAATATTTCTTTCTATTTTCCTTCCAGTTTTGCTTCCGATTTTGCTTCCAGTTTCACTTCTAGTTTTGCTTCCAAGTTTGCTTTCGATTTTGCTTCCAATTTTTCTTTCGGTTTTGCTACTATTTTTGCTTCTGAGTTTTCTTCCAGTATTGCTTCCAGTTTTGCTTTTGATTTTGCTTTTAGGTTTGCTTTTGGTTTTGCTTCTAGTTTTGTTTCTGTTTTTTCTTCCATTTTTGCTTCCAGGTTTGCTTCTGGTTTTGCTTCCAGTTTTGCTTCTGATTTTTCTTCCAGTTTTGCTTCTAATTTTTCTTCCAATTTTGCTTCTAGGTTTTCTTCCAGGTTTTCTTCCAGTTTTTCTTCCAAATTTTCTTCTAGATTTGCTTCCAATCTTGCTTTCAAATTTGCTTCCAATTTTTCTTCCAATTTTGCTTCCAGTTTTTCTTCTAGGTTTGCTTCTAGGTTTTCTTCCAAGATTGCTTTTGGTTTGCTTCTAGTTTGGCTTCCATTGTTGCTTCATTTTTTGCTTCTAAAAATGTTTCTTGTTTTGCTTCCATTTATTAATGTAATATGTTTTATTACAATTTAAATAGTTAAATATATCATGCCTCTTAAATAAATCATGATTTTAGAGTAAGTAATTTAATTATTTAACTCATATAATTAAATGACAATATAATTATTGTAACATGATCATCATCGATAATTAAAACAAGTGAGTCAAATATCTATAATTTAATTAAATTTGACAATATCCATCCTAAGAAGTAAATTAAAATCATCATACTTAATAAATATCCATCCAAAAATCATCAACCACTTTTAATATATATAAATTGACAAGTCAATACTGATAAGATCATTATCATATATAACTAAAACAAGTGAAAGCCAAATATTCTAGTACATCAAAAACATGTCAAAATGATACATGTCCAATAGTCGACATAAGTGAAAATGATACAAGTACTAATGATATCAATAAAATTGATAAATTATGTAGCTCAAATTGATACAAGTCAAGATGATACATGTCTAAATGATATAGTGAAAATGATACATGTCAATATGATACAACTCAACAATATAGTATTGTAGGTTGTTAAAATGATACATATGATAGTAGTTCCATGAAAAGAGTCATCATAACGATATATCAACAATGATCCATGATGTAGTATATATGATCATGAATGTCACTGGTTACTATCACCAACTGTCTCATCATCACCATCACCATCATGATCATCATCATCATCGTCAACGTCATCATCATTGTCATTGACCTCGGTGTCTTCCATATCTACGACATCATCATCCTCTGTCATGTGATTTGTACCGACATAACAAATATTTTGTGGATCTATATTATGTTGAGGATCATCTTGATCTTCTGGAAGACTCGTGTTCTACAAAAAAAAATATTTAAAATAATAATTTATTATTTATTTCATGCAATAATTTAATTTTCTGTTATATATCTAATATTACAACATATGATCTACGAAACCATAATCATAAAAAATTATTATTTATTTCATGCAATAATTTAATTTTCTATTATATATCTAATATTACAACATATGAGACAAAACCATAATCATATTACATCATTTCAAAGTGCACATACCATAATAAAATTTCAAAAAAGTTACAGCTAATACTGGTGAGTTAGGAGATACTCCAGCTTTCAAAAATAAATCCAATTAGGTTAGCAAACTTGTGGATTAGGCCAGCATTTGGTGGAAGAGGAAGAAAGATGATTGGAACTCTAGAGGCCCACCATAATGGATTTCAATATTCAACCATGAGGGTAGAAGAGACAAAATGATATCATGTATCAAAAAATTAAGCATGCATTCTTCTAGCCAATGGAGAAGGAGATGATTACTTTGCTTTATTTTCATTTGCATAGCCATATCATGGAATGACAACCAAGAAGACCAAGGATGTCTAGTTTTTTGTGAGTTAATGGATGTGGTCCAAAATTTAGGAGGGGCAAGAAGGTAAATGTATGATCCTAATGAAATTGAGGAAGAACAACAAGAGAGGGACAAAAAAATAAAATCAATACAGAGTTTCAAGGATTTGTCAAGCGAGTAAGAGAGCTATGGGAGTAGCCTCATCTAAAAGATTTTGAACTAGAGTTTGCTATACCATTTAGAGAGGTTGGTTTTCATGGAGTTCCTTTCAAAGCCTCTAATTTTATTGTTCCTATGGTAAACTATTTGGAAGAGTTGGTGGAATTACCTTTCTTAATAATCACTATTAGTGAGATTGAGATTGTTAACCTTGAGAGAGTAGGACTTGGGAAAAATGAATTTGATAATAATGGCTATTGTTTTCAAAGACTTCAAGTAGGGTGTACTCTGCATTGACGACATTCCTCAATCTTCACTTGATGGCATCAAGGAATGGTTGAACTCCATGGATATAAAGTGTTATGAAAGTAGAATGAACTTTGAAGAGTATTACTGATGATCCAAATAAATTTATTGAAGATGGAGGTTAGGAATTTTTGAATATGGAAGCTAGTGATTTTGATTATAATAATTTAGAAGAGTCAGATCAAGGATATGAACCTCTGATGTAGAAGAGGAATCATAATCAGATTTCATGTAGCCACCATTAAGAGTGTTACAAGCCAACAAGATGGAGGGAATTCTTATATAAGGATAATTTTCAATGTTGCAGGTATCGACTTTAATTCCAAATACAATGGCAACATTAAAATTCCCTAGTAGTATTTATGTTAAGGAAATTTACTTTATATGCAAGGATTCAAATCAAATCAACCATTTGGTACAAATGATTAAATCCCAGAGATGATTTGTAGTAATGAAAGAGTCTGAAAAGGTCGAGAGAGCTACATTGGTGACTTAGGAGAAACTTCATCTTTCAAAAACAAAGCCAATTAGGCTGGCAGATGTGTGGATCAAGCCAACATTTGGTGGAAGAGGAAAAAAGATGACTAGAACTCTGGAGGCCCACCATAATGGATTTTTGTATTCAACCATGAGAGAAAAAGAGAGTTGATATGACGTATCAAAATATTAAGCATGCATTCTTCCAACCAACAACGAAGGAGATGATTGCTTTGCTTTATTTTAATTTGCATAACCATATCATGGCGTGGGAATCAAGAATACCAAGGAAGTCCAATTTTATGTGGAGGTAATGGATGTGGTCCAAAATTTAGGAGGGAAGATCCTGATGTTTTCCAAGAGGCATAAATTCAGATGAATTAAGTTCACCTACATGTTTGCCAAAGTTTACTTCCAATTTTTATGACTGCTTTTCTTGACTATCAGAATTTACTTACAAATTTGGAATTTCTTTCTGGTTATTTTGATGAGGATATATTCAACCAATGTGTAAGCACCTTCTTTTTTTATCACAAGCATATGTGCATTGCAAGAATTCTGATTATCTGTGGTCTACAACTATGTCATCTCACTTATTGTATCTTCTATTTCAATGTTTTGTATGGCCTTCTCTATTTGAGGTAGCACCTGAAAATCGTACATCCTTTCCTTAGCTGAGAAGTGGATTTGAATTTGGAAATACTAGACTTTAAAACTATCTATGGTTTAAGGAGAGCTATTCTATATTTTTTGTTGACACACTCAATCTTCAACAAGGACTTAGATGCATGGATTGAAATGCAAGATTTCAAACTTAGATTTGAATGTGCATAATTTGATTGATTATGGTTTTCAGAGGTAGTTGTCTTTACATGACTATTCTGGATTGTCAATACGTGTAATAGTGACTGCATCCTTATCAAGTTTGGCTACCCTTATTCAGAATGCCTTGGTCTTTGGACTCAATACAAAGTCGTGCATTGTTATTACATATTTGTAACCTATAGGACATTTAAGGGGTACAACATATAGAAATTCAGTATTGTCATCCAAGGAAAACTTATAGATGGTGTATCAAGAAAAATAGAAAATTCTTTTATTAGGTTTAATGCTTTCTTCTCCCACATTGCTGATATTTTCCCCAAAACATGTTTTTTTATTATTTCAACGCATCTCAAAATTCAATGTATTGATTAATATTTTTCATGCATTTCAACTGTTTATGCAAATGATGCATATATGTTAACTCGATCAATGTTTTTATTTCGATAGTTTGACTTCTATGACAACTAGCCATTAGACCATTGCGTGCGGGAGCACATTTATGTTTTTAGTTAGCTTTTTTGGATAGCTCTATTAGGTTTTCAGGAAATTCCATTTATCTTTTGAATGTTAAGAAGTCATAGTTTCAAGGATTTTTCAAGCAAGTAAGAGAGCCATGGGAGTAGCCTCATCTAAAATATTTTGAACTAGAGTTTGATATACCATTTAGAGAGCTTGATTTTCATGGATTTCCTTTCAAAGCCTCTTCTTTTTTTGTTCCTACGGTAAACTATTTGGTAGAGTTGGTGGAATTAACTTTCTTAGTAATCACTATTAGTGAGATTGAGAATTGTTAACCTTGAGAGAGTAAAACTTGGGCAAAAGGAATTTGATATGGCAATTATTTTCAAAGACTTCAAGCAGGATGTACTCTGCATGTACGTCATTCCTCAATCTTTGCTTGATGGCATCAAGGAATGGTTGAACTCCATGGATATAAAGTATTATGAAAGCAAAATGAACTTGAACTGGTAGCCAATTTTGAAGACTATTACTGATGATCCAGATAAATTTATTGAAGATGGTGGTTGGGAATTTTTTAATATGGAAGCTAGTGATTCTAATTCTGATAATTTAGAAGAGTCTGACCAAGGATACAAACCCTCTGATGTAGAAGAGGAATCAAATTTAGATGAGGAAGGTTCAAAAGATGAATCTCTTGTGGAGTCAGAGGAGGATGAAGAATATTTTGAAGAGGAGGAAGGTAAAACATGGAATGAATTAGAAGTCAAAACTTGAAATGTAGATAAGGAAAAAGGAGACGAGTTTGACAGTAAAGAGGAAAGGCAGCAATGAAAGGTAAAAGCTATAGGGAAGTCTCAGGCACCTGATATTAGAGATTCAAGAGGAGTGCTTACCAAGAGGCATAAAGTCAGATAAATTGAGTTCATCTACATCCTTCTACTATTTATTCATGCACATAAATGGTCATCTTGTAATCATAAGATTTCAGCTCTATTTACTCATCCTACACATCAATAAAAATCTCAACACAAGAGATGCAAATTAAAACAACAATATCCAACTAAGTTATTGAAACTCAACTATTGATACCTCGTTCTCCATCCAGATTACAAAATCATTCCACTTTTTATTTTGTAACATATTCTTGTCAAATTGCTTTGGATGGCGGCCATATTTCTCTTCATGTCAAAACATGGCACATGGACTAGTTAAACTAATTAATATGAAATCATTTAATTTTTCCAAGGAAATAAAAAATATATCATTTAACATATTAAATGCACTTACAAATGTACAGATCAAGGCCTATAAACCTTTATGGCCACTGCGATGCATGACACAAAGTTTCTCAAGCCTAGCCTCAGTGGCCTTGTCCTGAATCATATACTAATTCAATTTAAATGTGATTTAATAAATTTGATATAATCTTATGAGAAAATTCAAATACTTATGTACTCTCCTCACCGGACTTCCTTCGTGCATCAGACTTCTCATACGATTTTACAAGTTCTTTCCATAATTTCATACTTACATCAGTTGGCCTTTTTTTCTACCTTAGCTTAGGAGGGATTTTTTTATCTTCTTTGTTTGGTTGCACCAAAATCTCTTGCAGTTTTGAGAAATTCATAGCTTTATCTTCTATAAAGACCAACCTATGCCAAAATTATTCTCCATGTCATGGATAACTTCTTTTTTCAGCTACATGGGTATCTGTGAGAATGGAAAATGTATATGCTCTTTGAACTGTTGAAGGAATGGTTCCTTTAACCTATTCACAAACGTTTTCCCAACATTCATAATTCAGACTTCCCCTAAAACCACCTTGTATTCTATCTTCATATTGTAGCTACCAATGCAAGATTGATAACATGGCGTGGTGGAAGAAGTCTCTGTTCTAGGAGTGGCTAGGACATTGGAATTCTCTCTTTCATGTTCCACATTCTTAGAGATTATTGTCATTGATTTCCTCTTGGATCTTTTGCTCAATCCAGGACTGGTTGGGGAATCAATTAATTCCCTTTCACACAATTGATTTGTTTGCAATGTTTGAGGGGCATTACCGGATTTTTTTTCTACGTATTTGGCAAGCGTTGTCCAGTCCACATTAACCAATTTTTTCACTGCCTCTACCCCCAATATGGAAGCCCATTCCTCTTTATCATTGTCAGTCGCATGTCCCTATATATATATTTTTAAATTAGATTTCTTCTTTTAAATTTAGAAGTAAAAAACTAAAAACTATAATTCCTCTTTATCTTTGTCAGTCTCATGTCCCTATATATATATATTTAAATTACATTTCTTCTTTTAAATTTAGAAATAAAAAATAAAAAGTAAAATTCAAAGAAACAATGGAAACATTTACAAATCTATAAATTGATAATGAATTACCTCATTATG
The DNA here is from genome assembly GCA_007115665.2 of Sequoiadendron giganteum. NCBI lineage: Eukaryota > Viridiplantae > Streptophyta > Pinopsida > Cupressales > Cupressaceae > Sequoiadendron > Sequoiadendron giganteum. Next base: position 445,942,995 of record CM021100.1, read on the forward strand.
GCTAGAGTCTGCTAACAATGCTCGCTTCCTTCTATTGCTTGACATTTTGAGGCAACCTAGGGCAAATTATTTTTGTCCACTCTGTGGAAGCAAACGAAGTACACACTATCAGGTATGAAATTTTTCGTCCAGTTTGTGGTATGAAAGTTTTGTTTTGTGGGCAAATATGTTCACTGAGTTTTCTTAGTGTTGATAACCTAGGGAAAATATGTTTGTTGGGTTTGCTTAGTGTTGATAACCTTATCATGAAAACTCTTTCATAATGCAATCTTGCATGAATTTTTTATGGCATCGGCGACTATGGCACGACTAGGCAAAACCAAGCGGTTTTTGCATTCATTTTCAACATTTGCTCAATAGTGACTGACCCAATTCCTAGATTTGCTAAGTAGTTCACTATTTCCTTGATACCTAGGCTAGGGAAAGAATACAAAGGCATCCTAGCTTCATGCTATAATATTTTGAGCCAAAGCTCAAATGGGTAGGGTAAATTTTTTTGTTGGTTTCTCAAAGGTTTAAATATTTATAATGATGGGACAATTTAGAGTTTGCTTGAATAGGTTAGGCCACGAACCAGTAAACAATCACGAATTCAAATGTAATACAAAGAGCATTAAAAAATCAAGAATTCAACCAAGAAAACAAAATTGTAACCTTACTTATGGTATCACAAACTAAATAAAATTTCCCATCAGTTGCTAGTAGCACCATGCTCTCTTCCTTCGTGCGATTTTTTTCCCTTTTTTATCGTTTGATTTCTTCCTTCACGCAGGAATTTTATTATTTTGATTCAGTAGTCAATGCTTTATTTGAAGTTAGTTAATGTCAACTTTAGTGCCAACATTTGGTCGTTAATGTAATCTATTTGGGGTGCCTAAGGCAGCGCCAAGTGTGCCTATCATTGTTGTATAGCGAATATTTTCATTGTTGTGTATCACAAGATCCAGAGTGTTGTAAATAGTTGAAACTCCTACCTTTTTTTTGTGACCATCGTTGTCCTGTGGCTCCTTCATCAGCTCAGTGTGGTAGAGTAGTTTTTACCGCGGTCCCACAAGGTGCTTCATCCTTGTTGGCGGTAGTGTGGTGAAATCTTCTGTGGTGACACATGATTCTTCCTTTTATCTTATAATGTCACACACAATAGGTTAAGATATGCTATTCTTTTGGATTTTGGCCCAGACTTAGGACACTAATCAATTAAGTCTTGATTCAATTGCCTAGCTTCAATTTTCTATCTTTTTGCTTTCTGTTTGCCTGGGGTTTTTTCCATCTCAACCCTACTCATGCAATGCTTTCATCTACTTATTGAGAAAATACTTTGATCTAAGTCTAAACCACTTACTTGGATAAATGCTGCAAATTTCCAGTTGCCTATCGCCATCCAACTTGGTTCTCCAAATCCTTCAATTATAATTCGTAGTGATTTCAACTTCTTTGAGGCCGTATTTATCAAATTTTAGGACACTTCATTGTGCCACCTTTATGATCAAGTTCTTCATTAATAGAGGTAGTCTCATCGATATTTTTGTTAGTCACATCGGCATTAATTCATTACATCCAAGAGTTGTGTTTCACCAATCACTTGTAGATGTACCTTTTCGATGTGAAGTAAGTGATTCTCTCCTTAATAGGCTTGCATCTTGTTAACATTTCATTAAAAATTAAAAATTGATGGTATTATTCTCCCTCCGAATTATACTAACATTAACGACCCAATGATAATAATTTTTTTAAAAAAGAAATTGGTATCGCATTACTTAATAACCACCATCTAATAATTGATGGTATTCTTAATGATCACATAACCATGGTAATAATGATCATGCATAGTGCAATCTTACTATTTTCATTTAACCAAGCTAATACTTTATATTATTCAATCTTGAAATAACCTTAATAATAACATTAAACCTCATATTAATAATAATATTACCATTATCATTTAACCAAATGATATGTGGACATCAACCTCATGTTATTACATCTTCCCTCAACTAAAATGATAATAATATTACATTCGTAATATTATATCATTATTAAATCTCATATTTATAGTAAAATTATTATTAGAATTTTCTCGACAATAATGCTAGTACTAAATACCCCACTAACAAAACAATGTTGCTTATTATCACTAATTATTTCCCTATTACCCTTATGATTATTAATATTCATCACCCATTCATAATCTACCTAATTTTAATAATATTACTACTCTTCTATAGTTTAACACTTTAAGAGTAGCTATTACTAACATCTGTTCATCTACTTATTTATTTCTTGTTCAAATGGATACTATACAATTGCCGTTATTAGTGTTGCATCTATATTTAATGATTTTACTAAATTCAAGAAGAAGCCCCCCTCCATTAATTAACCTGGTTATAATTAAATATGTTAGTTCATTTCATGGCATTAATATTATTCCGCATATATTTTGTATTTACCTAATTATCACCATGCGTGAATATTGATATTAATATTTTTGTTTTGTTTTCAAACATTAATACTACCTTCTTAAAACATCATGATTGATTTACTACCTATAATTGATATGAGCATAAAAAAAAATAAAAAAATTGAATAATTAATGTGAACATGATCCAGATAAGTTTCAAATCTGATCGATCCCAATGCTTCTCCAAATTTCTTACACATTAATAATAATATCAATACTCCTAGGTTTAAATCGGACCATCTGCGCTCAATTCCCAGAAGCTCAATCTTGTTCTCTCTAGTTTGTAACTGAGTTGGCAGAGCAATATTGCAAACCTGATTAAGTTTGGAAGAAGTCTACTCTTCAATATTCTTAACGGGATATAGGCATTTAAAGTTACTACTACTTATTCACAATGAAAATAAATAAATCTGAAATGCAAGGACATAAATAATTGGTTGCTTGAAATAAAAGTTTTCTGATTCCATTAATTTTCAATATTAATGCATATCAACTACACCCAAACGTATAAAATATAAATCATGCATTTTGACTTCAACTACTCCCTTAGAACAATGCATTTACAACTAAAGGATGTTGCCAGAGAATGCAGGGCAAGTTGAGCGAACCCAATCAACACGCCTTCAGAGGGTGGGTGGTCGCAGCCGACTATCCAATGATTCAGACACATTGATTTAATGGTCTTAGCTTCCTGATGGTTTGCTTGTCAGACAATTGCCAGGCTAAAAATGAGTCAACTCAAGATATCGATGGGACATAGAGGTCGATCAATGGGAGAGTCATAGATTTTTTTATTTTTATTTTTCAAGAGTAAAAAGAAGAGGATTACAGACAAATAGATTCATGTTCAATGGACTTGAGTAATAAATGATTTTTTTTTTAAGACGTTATACTTTGTTTGTAATGATTTCTGGTTTAGATTGTGTGAGATATTTTTTTCCTTTAGCTCTGTTCTCATCCTGATGATGGATCACGGAGTGTGATCCGAAATATCGATGGAAAAAAATCTCACACAATCTAAGCCAGAAATCATTACAAACAACATTATGGATTGTAGAAACTTGATATCATTAACCTTATACTTTATTACACCTATCTTCTGCGCTAACCTCACATCATTACCAGCAGATCTATGACCTCTAGGATGTACTATCTCTGAAATCCCTCACCTTGCATCGAGAAAAGGCAGTGGTTATAGCTAGGTCACTATCATCACTGTGCTCTTAATTCACGTCTTCACTAGCCCTTGTATTTATTTTTATTATTTTTATTTTTTTTCTGGCAAGATGGCACCCAACCATGGTGTGAAGTTCTATCTCCTTCAACTACTGCTGAGAGGAGGATACTGCGATGTAGGGAAGGGATTTACATTTTTTTAAGGTAAGTAAAATCTAGGAGAGCCATCTAAAAGATTGAGTACAGAGCATATTTTACAGCATTTACTCAGTTTATTCTCCTCATTTAACTTTCTCATATGTTTCAAATTTTAATACCCAAGTTTCTCCTTTTACATTCTCCTTTGCAGGTGACGGAGGGCTAAATGGTAAGATTCTATACATATTTATTCAGTATACTCAGTATCTTGCTGCTATCCTCATAATATAAATTCCAGGAAATGCTCAAATTTACAGTGATTGCAGAGGAGGACGGTGATTGACTTTTGTTTCATCTTATATACATTGGATGAACACTATGTAACGCAATAAATTTTATATCCTCATATTTTTTTATTCCAGCCATAAGTCTTTTAAATTTATTTTTGTTTCTATAAAACATTGGCACAAGGCCTTGCACAGAGGCTGATGGGATGCCTGGACATGTATTTATTAAACCATGTATAGTTTGAGCAAAGACACAGAGAAAAATAAAACCGAGATAAGGGTGTATGTGGTTTATATATATATAAATTTTATTGTTATTTTAACGTCAAAGCTCCTGTTCATTGCAGCAATATAACATGGTTTGTTTTTTTTTTCTTTGTTTTATCAGTCAATTCATTGTGTTTTTATTATTTATAAATTAAAAGCATTAATATATTTTATATGTACAGGTATATATATATATATATATATATTATACTATATTCTTAAAATACATACTAAGAAATGTTGTAAAATAAATATACATTTAATTAATAATATCTATTGAATAGATATTCAATAGATTAAAAAAATAAAATCACAATATTAGATTGAAAGGAAATATTCTTATTCTTATTTCTTTTTATCTCCTTTTAAAAAGACTTCATAAAAGTCATAAAGATTTGCTTTGTTCCTTAAATAAAGCTTTTCTTTGTTTCTTGAATAAATATTTTCTTTCTTTCTTAAATAAAAATTGCTTTGTTGCTTAAATAAAGATTATTTGTCCTTTCCTTTTCTTTTAATAGAATTTAAAGGAAATCTTTGATTTTGTGCTTTATTACATCTATAAAAGTTTATTTCCTTTTTATTTAATTCTTATAGTAAAGAAATAGATCACTCTAATAAAAGATGGTTAGCAATTTTATTTCCCATTGTAACTTAATGGAAGTCCTCCTTTCTTTCATGAGATACATATTAAATAACACACAATCAACAAATGAAATATTATCTATTTATTTATTTATGTTCTTACAACACTTTTGGTATAAGTTCTAAAGCAACTCTTTTCTCCATTCCCACAAAATACAAAACTTGAAATATTACAATAATGTGTATAAAATAAATGATTAACATGTCAATAAAGGAAAATTTTATCTATTACATCTTTCCCTTTAAATATATATATATATGAAATCCATTCTTAAATTTGCAGTGATACAAATGATATTTGAGGAATAATGATTTATATGTAAATAAATAAAACACAAATAAATAAGGCTTGCTCTCCACTCTACCGTAATGGCATCATGGAGCCTCGTGGGCTCTAGCCATACCCCCGAGCAAGAAATACATTATACACCATGGTAATCATTGGTGGAAGCTTAGTGCTATAACAAGCTTGTTCATTATACAACAAATCACTCTAATGTATCCCTTAAACAATCTTACTTGTGATTCAATGCATAGATCAAGCTATCTCTACCAATGCAAAGAAAATAAATGGATAATCAATGACTTATCTCTCTACAAGCTATTTTCCTTTGATCTCCTATTCTTTCATCCAACTCTCTCTTTCTTCTTTTCTTCACTTCACAAGTTCTCCAAAAGGAGAAGTGGGCAATGCCCAAATCTTCCATCTTCTTGAGGTATATAGGAATCCTCCAAACCTACACTCTTTCCCCCAAGTGCTCACACATGTGTGAGTTTTGTGCCAATTCCAAGAACTTTTGGGGAGGAGGTTGAGAGTGACAAGTCACTCTTCCCAAGCCCCAACACTTTTTTTGAATTCGTCACATTCATGAATGTGGACTTTTGAGGGGTCTTTTCACACTCCAAGGACAAGTTCACATGTCAAAAAGGTTCCAAACCCATAGGTATAGGTCCTAGGGGTCTATTCTTGTTCAAAATCCACACAAGAATCCATACGAGTTTGACACTTAGATAAGGGTTCCTAAACCCTAATCCCCACTTACCCTCATATGACACAATTAAACACCCTCACAAAGAAAATGAATAAATTATCCCTTTAATATACACCCTCACACCCTAGTCTACCAACACATTAACTCTATTTCCTTCTAAGCCCAAAAGAAATCAAATACATAACCACAAGGGGATGTCTTTCCATTTTCTTTCATTGGTTTTCCCTTCTTGTACTGGTACCTTGACTTTCTTGCACATTACCAATGAAATCATTAGCAACAATCATACATCACATTTGTTTGCTAGTTAAATATCCCAAGATTTGACCTTACAACAATTCGATTTAACATTTCAATTGTATTCCCTGATTTACATACATGCCTAACACACTCATGGCAATGGCAATGAAACAAAATGTCAAAATGAAATACATGAATATTTCCACTTAACCACACTATTTATTTCTCACATCACATCTCACCATTTATTCAAGGATACATATAACAAACTAGGGTTGTATCAATCACACATGAAGTGGGGTCTTACAATTTGTTTCCATGCGAGTGGTGGTAATATGGGTCTTCCAGCCTCAATATTAGTTTGTTCCTCTCTTCGTCTAATATTTTTGTGACGTTTCTCCACTCAGGGGGTGTTTTTTTTGTTTCAAAAGTGAAACTTCTCAAACTGCTAATTATATCAATTTGTTCTCCTTCAATGAGTTCAAAGTTTGGTTGAATAATAGCAAGTGTAAGATCAGGATGTTCAACGGGAGCAATTGGTCTCTAGATAGTCATGTGGGGTTCAATTTGTCAAGTTTATCTTGCTTAAGTGAGTTTATTTTACCACAAACACTTATCTTGATTATGTTTTCAAAATAAATGTCTATGTCACAAACATCATAAATTTCACAATGTCCATTTTGTGAAAATCATTAGGTTGAAAGCATAGTTTCTTATGTTAAATTTGGAAAATATGGATTGAGTTATAAGTCAAGATATTTAGAAATCTCTAAGGATAGAAATCCTTACGACAAAGCATTAATATCAAGATTTTTTTAAAATGTATCCATATTTAGACCAAACGGTTTGAAATTTTGAGGAAGACAATGAATGTTTGTAACTTTTTGGAACCAAGAAAAGTATTAAACTGACTCACAATCATTTACCACCCAGGTTGAATGGTCATACTTGTTGATTACCCACTTAGATTTCTCCAAACACTAAGACAATGTGAACAATTAGGGATTTGGCGACACTAACTCCCATCCACGACACACACTTCTTGTGACCACCAAATCTCAAAATATTGAAGATTAGAAGATCCTAAAGGATTTTCTATTTCAACAATGAATAATAAAAATGTGGGGTGGCTTCAGAATGACTGTTGTTCGTCATGTACCCAAGAGGAGAAGCCTAACACTTTTATAATTCTCCTTATTCACATATATCTATTTTTTAACACAATTAATATTTCTTTTACATATATCAGTTTAGAAATATATATATTAGGCATCCAATAATTATAAATAATATAATAAAATAATACTTTCACATTTTCATAAAAATTATAAATGGTAAAATAAATCATATCGGCATGTTAAAGAGTTACATTTTGAACCCAATAATAAATTAATAATAGTTTGCAAATAATATAATATAAAACATAAAGAAATAAAATAAAGTATCGAACAAAGAAGCCATAAGACAAATATCATGAAACAAAACCAAAACGTCACTCGCAGGTCGACGTGCCCAGGAATCAAGTGTCACATCCTTTGGAGGCGACACCATGAAGTATAAGGGAGAATCAGGGGGAGAAAGGAGTGACGGAGGAAGAGAACAAGAACAACAAGAGAAGCACAGGAACCACAGAAAGGAAAGGCACGCGATCTCCATAAACTGTGAGTTTTCTCACTCAACTTCGGTGTGTAGAATCCTTCTATTGTGTGGCTTATCTTCTGTCTCTCCTCTGTATTATTACATGATTAGTTTTCTATATGTGAATTCGTCTATCCTCTTGGTATCTTATAATCCCTCTAGTTGATTATCGAATTGGGAGATAAACTTAATAACGGCTCTGGGTTAGGGACGGACTGGGACAGGAGTCTCCTTTAAACACAATCACTTATCGTAATAAATTTACATCTTTGATTTAAACTGTTGTGCAGTATCATCAGTATTGCAATGATATTAATCTATTGATTATAGTGATCTTATATCTTGATGAAATGAATATGTTGATGTTTATGAATATTTCTAGTCTCAATCCTGCATTCTAAGATATCTTTATCCAAAGGAACTGTATATGCATATGTAAGAAAAGAAATTCAAGTACTATTGATTGTTCACTTGGTGTCTGCAAATATCTGTCTGCTTCAGTCATGTCATCCTATCAAGAGTAGCGAACCATGACCTACGTAGATTATCTAAAAACCCCGCTTTCATGCCCCTTAGGCCCAGACAAGGGATTGGGCCTTGCAGCCCCTTAGGCCCTTGACTAGGGATTGGGATATAGAAGGTTGGGGGTCCCACATATGCTTCAACCCCTTAGGACCTAGACAAGGGATTGGGCCTAGCAGCCCCTTAGGCCCTAAACTAGGGATTGGGCAATTAGGAGGTGGTAGACCTTAGGCTACTTAGGGATTACCATGGTCCCCTCCCCTTGATGAGACACATGACCATTCTTGCTTTATATATATATATATGATGATGATGCTTATGTTTACTTTTCCTTGGATACTAGACATTGAAATTAACACATAAGAATACGGGCTTGTATGTCTATGTATTACAGGTGCTGGCTCCAGTAAAAACACCCCTAGTGAGGAGATATTACCTATTGAACTCTTTTACATTCAGCCTCCACTAGCACCTATAGGTAAGGATCATTACAGTGGTATCAGAGCCACCTTTCCTACCATCCTGTGGGAAATCATGCAAACCTACCGTAGGAGAGGCTCTAGGAACAACAACCTTGAAAATGACCCCATGGATGATCCTCTAAGAGAAGAGCTTAGAACCTTCATGGAGAGTAGTGATAAGAAAACCCAAGCTCTACTTCAACAAAATGAGAAAACTAGCCAAGCTTTACTTCAAGCCCTCCAAAATCTAATCAACCATAATACCAAAGAGACTAACTCTAATCACTCTGAAAATAATGTTTTTTCACCCTCACAAGACACGACCTCTAGACCCACCCGACCACCTTTCTTGCAAAGTGAGGAACCTATCAATAGACCCCCCATCAAAGATGTTGATGAGATTGTTGAAGCTTATTATAAACTAGAACCTGAAAGGAGGGAGCTTGTACCTTTTAAAGATTATTGTGAGGCCAAACAAAGAGTCATCCCTAGAAGAGACCTAGCTGATAAAGAACTTAAGAATAGGGTAAGTAAATTAACCCTCCCCAACTTTGATGGAGAAGGCAAGACCACCACCCAATCATGGGTTCAAAAATTAGATACCTATCTATCCTTAAGTCCAATGACCGAAGAAAATGCTATCAAATTTTCCATTTTACACCTAACTGGAATAGCCCATGATTGGTGGCATCACGGTCTCATAACCCAAGGCCATCAACAAGTTAAAACCTATGACAACTTTACTCAAAGGTTGATAAAAATGTTTGACCAAAGGCATCCAGAATGGTATTTTAGGGAGCTCACTCAATTAAGGCAACAAGGTACAGTAGAGAACTATTCCAATGAGTTCCAGAAGCTAGCAGTCATGGTCCCTAAGGTTTCCCAAGGGAGACTCACGTACCTATTCATAGAAGGTCTAAAAGGATCAGTTAGGAGCATGGTGAGTGCACTTGAACCCACCCGCCTAGAAGAAGCTATACAAAAGGAAATGAAATATGAGGAAAGTAGACCAAGAGACCAGCCCAAAAAATTCACCGCATCCTCTAAACCCCCTCGAAGAGAAGAAAGAGATATGTGGGAAGAAGTGGCTAGAACATGTCAATGGTGCAAAGGAAAGAGGGGAAAAGATCATTGGTGCAAAACCATGGAAGATTTGAAGAGAAATGGACGATGCTTCAAATGCCAGGAAAAATGAGGGCAAGGTCACAGATGTGGTGTCAAAGCACACCAACTTGAAGCACTTCTAGATGATGAGTATCCTAACAAAAGAGCCAGATTTGAAGATGGGAACCAAGCAATATTAGCCACCATCTCTCAAGCCTCCAAGCATAACCCATTCTGCATTAAAATCACACTCAATGGACAAAAAGTAATCACCCTTGTTGATAGCGGGGCATCCCATAACTTCATTGACCTAAGAATAGTAACCCAAAGGAAGTTAAGAACCATGAATTTTGAAGGATTTGAGGCAACAACAGTCACAGGTGCTAGGGTGCAATGTACAACCATAGTACCCAAATTAGAAATTCTCCTAGGAGACCATCTCATCATAGAATATTTTTATGTAGTCCCCTTGGATGCCGACATTATCTTAGACACCCCATGGATCTACTCCCTAGGCTATTGTATGTTCGATCTTCCAAACCAAACCATCCGCTTCCAACACAAAGGGGAAGAAGTCACTCTAAAGGGCATACCCGATGGTTCCCCAAAGGTGGTCTCATACAAAAGAATGGAAATAATTTTTAGGCGGGGGCAAGGAGAGTGGGCAGCCCAATGCATGGTACTTGACAAAAGTACCCCACAAGGGAAAGTCATCCGCATAGATGTCCAACCCATTGCAAAGAAATATAGAAAGGTATTTGAAGAAATCCGACCTGGATTACCACCAAAAAGGGGATTCAAACACACTATAGAGTTGGAGGAAGGTGCGAAACCAATCATAACCACCCCCTACCGCCACCCCCATAAATACAAAGAAGAGATAGAAAAAACTATCAAAGAACTAATTGAGATGGGGCATATCCAACCTAGCTCCAACCCCTTTGCATCATCTGTGGTCCTTGTCAAAAAGAAAGATGGCACTTTTAGAATGTGTATAGATTACCGAGCTCTAAACAAAAAAAACCATCAAGAACCACTATCCCATCCCCCGTATTGATGAACTTATTGATGAGCTCCACGGAGCAAGGTACTTTTCCAAAATTGATCTTCGATTAGGGTATCATCAAATAAGAATGAGGGAAGAAGATGTGCAAAAAACAACTTTTCGGTGCCACTATGGGCACTTTGAATTCCTTGTCATGCCCTTTGGGCTCACCAATGCCCCAGCCACCTTCCAATCATGTATGAACCACACATTCCGCAAGCAACTTAGAAAGTTTCTTCTAATTTTCTTTGATGATATCCTCATATACAGTAGGACATGGGATGAACACCTACAACATATTGAAGAAACCCTCAAGATTTTAGAACAAGAATCCTTGTACGCCAAGGCATCCAAATGTGAATTCGACATGGAGGAGATACTATATCTAGGACACAAAATCAATGCTCAAGGTGTTAGTGTAGATGAAGAAAAGATTGCTGCTATCAAGGAATGGCCTAAAACTAAGACCCTCACACAACTAAGGGGCTTTGTCGGGTTATGTAGCTATTATAGACGCTTTGTGAAAGGGTTCTCTAATATTGCTGCCCCACTCACAAACTTAACCAAGAAAGGGGCTTTTGCATGGAACGAAACAACCCAACATGCCTTTGAAAGATCGAAACAAGTTATGAGCTCATGCCCCGTCTTGGCCATCCCTGACTTCACCCTACCCTTTGAACTGTAGTGTGATGCATCAGGAGAAGGAATTGGAGCCATTCTAATGCAAAATAAACATCCTATAGCTTTTGGAAGTCCAAAATCACTCCAACGGAAAGACACTACCCCATTTATGAGAAGGAAATGTTGGCCATAATGCATGCCTTGGCCAAGTTTTGCCAATATTTGGTTTGCACAAAGTTCCATGTGAAAACTGATCATAATAGTCTAAGATACTTTATGCAAGAAAAAATTTGAATGATCGTCAGCAAAAGTGGGTCAGTCGCATACAGGCCTATGAATTTGATATAGAATATATGAAAGGGACCAATAATGTGGTAGCAGATGCCCTCTCTAGGCAACATTGCTTAAAAACTATAACCAAGGTAACCACAGATTGGAAATATGACATCATCTTAGAATATGCTAAAGATCCCCAAGCCACTGAAATCCTAGAAGGACACCCCCCCAATGAGGAATACAAAGTAATCGAGGAGGTGATCTTATACAAGGGGAGGATCTTTCTAGTACCCCACTCCAAGATAAAGGAGAAGGTCCTCCGAGAATATCATGACAACCCTCTAGCAGGGCATCAAGGATTCTACAAAACATACAAGCAAGTAAGGGAGAAGTATTCTTGGAAAGGGCTCAAAAGGAATGTGCTAAAGTATGTACATGAATGTATGGTTTGCTAGAAGAATAAGACAGAACAAAACCAACCTGCAGGACTCTTGCAACCCTTACCCATTCCCAATAAAAAATGGGAGAGCATCTCTATGGACTTTATCACAGGATTACCCAAAACCCAAGGGAAGGATTGCATATATGTGGTGGTTGACCGACTTACTAAATACGCCCATTTCTTTGCCATATCCATGGACTACAGGGCCCCCCAGGTGACAGAAGTATTCTTCAAAGAAATCTTTAAACTCCATGGCCCCCTGAGGAATATTGTCAGTGATCAGGATATTCGGTTCATGAGTAAGTTTTGGCAAGAGCTTTTTCAATTATCAGTGACTACCTTGATGCCCAACACTAGCTACCATCCCCAAACAGATGGTCAAACTGAAATTTTTAATAAATGGATAGAAGGCTACTTAAGAAACTACGTCACATGACAACAGAACGCATGGGTCAAATGGTTGCATTTGGGAGAATATTGTTACAACACCACATATCACATGTCCATCCAAATGAGCCCCTTCAGAGCATTGTACGAGTATGAGCCCACCGCATTTGGAAGCTTGATCACCCAAGAAAGCCAAGTCCCTCGGGCTAAATATTTTGTGCAAGAAAGCATGGACATCTTGAACACTTTAAAGAATAACTTACACCAAGCCCAAAACCAATAGAAACTGTATGCAGATAGAAACCGCACAGAGAGGACCTTCAAAGTTGGAGATTTATTGTTCCTGAGGTTGCAACCCTACAAACAATCCTCCATCAAATCCAATAGAAAAGAGAATCTTAAGCCCCGATTTTATGGGCCCTACAGAATCATGAGAAGAGTTGGGGAGGTAGCCTATGAGTTAGAACTTCCAAGCAATAGCCGCATCCACAATGTCTTTCATGTATCAAGATTGAAGAAAATGCTCAGAAAATAGGTGAGCCCTTGTGAAGAATTACCCCCCCTTGACGATGAAGGAAAATTGGTCCTCGAGCCAAAAGTCATCCTAGATAAGAGGGAAAAGAAGTTAAGAAATAGGAGTATCTCAGAATTTTTGGTAAAATGGAAAGGCCTACCAGAGGAAGATTCTACATGGGAGAGCAACGAAATTCTCAATCACTCGAACCTTCAAGTTGCTTGAGGACAAGCAATTTTTGAGAGGGGGAGACTGTCATGTACCCAAGAGGAGAAGCCTAACACTTTTATAATTCTCCTTATTCACATATATCTATTTTTTACCACAATTAATATTTCTTTTACATATATCATTTTACAAATATATATATTAGGCATCCAATAATTATAACTAATATAATAAAATAATACTTTCACATTTTCATAAAAATTATAAATGGTAAAATAAATCATATTGGCATGTTAAAGAGTTACATTTTGAACCCAATAATAAATTAATAAGAGTTTGCAAATAATATAATATAAAACATAAAGAAATAAAATAAAGTATCGAACAAAGAAGCCATAAGACAAATATCACGAAACAAAACCAAAACGTCACTCACAGGTCGACGCGCCTAGGAATCAAGTGTCGCATCCTTTGGAGGCGACACCACGAAGTATAAGGGAGAATCAGGGGGAGAACGGAGTGACGGAGGAAGAGAACAAGAACAACAAGAGAAGCACGGGAACCACAGAAAGGAAAGGCACACAATCTCCATAAACTGTGAGTTTTCTCACTCAACTTCGGTGTGTAAAATCCTTCTATTGTGTGGCTTATCTTCTGTCTGTCCTCTGTATTATTACATGATTAGTTTTCTATATGTGAATTCATCTATCCTCTTGGTATCTTATAATCCCTCTAGTTGATTATTGAACTGGGAGATAAACTTAATAACGGCTCTGGGTTAGGGACGGACTGGGACATGAGTCTCCTTTAAACGCAATCACTTATCATAATAAATTTACATCTTTGATTTAAACTGTTGTGCACTATCATCAGTATTGCAATGATATTAATCTATTGATTATAGTGATCTTATATCTTGATGAAATGAATATGTTGATGTTTATGAATATTGCTAGTCTCAATCCTGCATTCTGAGATATCTTTATCCAAAGGAACTGTATATGCATATGTTAGAAAAGAAATTCAAGTACTATTGATTTCTCATTTGGTGTCTGCAAATATCTGTCTGCTTTAGTCATGTCATCCTATGAAGAGTAGCGAACCATGACCTAAGTAGATTATCTAAAAACCCCGCTTTCATTCCTCTTAGGCCTAGACAAGGGATTGGGCCTTGCAGCCCCTTAGGCCCTTGACTAGGGATTGGGATATAGAAGGTTGGGGGTCCCACCTATGCTTCAACCCCTTAGGCCCTAGACAAGGGATTGGGCCTAGCAGCCCCTTAGGCCCTTGACTAGGGATTGGGAAAATAGGAGGTGGTAGACCTTAGGCTACTTAGGGATTACCATGGTCCCCTCCCCTTGATGAGACACATGACCATTCTTGCTTTATATATATATATATATATATGATGATGCTTATGTTTCCTTTTCCTTGGATACTAGACATTGAAGTTAACACATAGGAATACGGGCTTGTATGTCTATGTATTACAGGTGCTAGCTCCAGTAAAAACACCCCTAGTGAGGAGATATTACCTACTGAACTCTTTTACATTCAGCCTCCACTAGCACCTACAGGTAAGGATCATTACATTCTTGCACCAACAACATTAAAGATTTTGGATTTTAAGCAATGGTTCTTAGTAACAAACCAAGAACACCCAACCATATACACACCTGCTTTGCCACTTAAGGCTCTTACTACCGTTCCTATTCCACTTAAGGCATGGTACTAGGTGTAATATGTTATATAGTCCAGGATAGAAGGTACTTTCTCACGATTTCCCAACCTTTAATATATCCCGTTGGTAAACTTGCTTGCAAGAACTTGCCTATGAGTTTCCCATTGAGGGGTGTGTCTCATAGTAAGTCCTCTCTTAAGCGTGATACAAAGCATAAAGGTGTACTTAAGTATTTTTATTCACCCAAGATCACATGAAGCCTAAGGGGATTGGATACATACTATAAGTGCACACAAAAAATGAAGTACACTTGGACTATTTCTCTTCACCCAAGATCGCACGAAGCACAAGGGGATTGGATGGATGCATTATGGAAGCCATTAATGGAAGCTATGCTATTATGAAACTAATTTAAACTAAAATATGTTAAATTTGAGCCAAATATGAGTGTGATTGTGAGTGATTTCAATGGCATAACTTTTATTTTTGAAAGATGGATCCATTTGTCTCCAAATAGTGACCTAAATTTATAGGAAAACAAATGAGAAATGGAGGGTTGAGATTGAAAAAGCTAATCAATGGTCAAGGATGGAGGAAATTGGAGGCATGGATCATGGATTCTCACCAACAAATGAAAATAAAAGATGAAATTTAATCAAGGGTTCACATTCCTTCAAACAAGCACACTTTTTATCTGTACAAGAGGTCAAAAGTTAACTTGCACAAGAAGTTTCAAGTTAACTTGCATATGAAGCTAAGTGAGAATATTCCCTTTTTCAAATGATTGGAGGAGAGATAATATTCTTTGGAATATTATCATGGGTGAATAAAAATGATATTTTGCAAATTAAAACAAAGTTTAATTGTGCAAAAGGGGAAGGAGGAATATTCCTCTTTTGGAGGAATGTGCAAGGAAGGAATATTCCCTTGCAAGTGGGGGGACATTAGATTAGTTAATAATTGATAATTAAACAAGGTTAATTATGCAATTAGGGGAATTAGAAGAATAAAAATAATATTCATTAAATAAAATGATTTAATGAATGGGGGAAAGGTGAAATGACATTTAATTAAATAACTTAGATAAGAAGATTCAGGAAATTAAATTAAATAGTTTGATTTATTTAATTTAATGAGACGAAATGTTAGCATGAAAAGGGGGGAATTAACCCTATTAAATGAATTAGGTTAATAGATGCAAATGATGCAATTAATTAAATAACTAGGCTAATATAATCAATTAAACAAAAAGAGGATGGGTTTCAAGAGTAAATGATGTTAATATACCTAATTCAAGTGCATGATATGATTCGGGATATTTTTTAGTGCCTACAACACCTAAATTAGTGTTTGCATAGTTCTTTTTGGAATACATAGGGTCTTTGGTCTCATTAATATTAGTCTCCTTTCATGACCTCCGACTATTTTTAGAAGTGATTCACTAACTTAAACAAAAAAAAAGACATTATAATATGGAGTTGAGTAGTCAAAGTTGGGATGGATCTTAGATCAATACAACAATTATATAGGCTACTACCCCTAATCTAAATTTAAAGTTTTCATATAGGTGCCTCTAATTTTGAGATAGACATAATGAAACTTTTAGATGTTAAAAACCCACATTTATGGTCAACTCATGTTTATCATAATTATGTCAAGTATATTATTAAATTATTCTTCATTTCTATTGCATGTTATAAAAACCTATACTTACAAAGTCACTTAACAATTAACATATATCATGTATTTAATATGTTCATATTTAGTTGAGTTTTCCACTACTATGTCTTATTTTCTGTCTATATTGATATGATATGATCTGATTTGATCTATAGATCTCCTACATGCACATGCATTGCCATGTCAATTGATAAAATTAGGGTGCACCACTATCTGGCCCTCTCTGCTAGTTAATATAAATGCATGTCTCTTATACCTTCTATTATGGGATTTTCCTCTTCCCTATTCTTCGGTATTTTACAAATTACATGGCATCATGATGATTTATTTATCGATTGTTGTAGTTAACATGAATACACTTCTCCCATGCCTTCTATTATTAGACTATCTCCATCCTTGTTCTAGGGTATATTAAATGGTATTATTATAATTTATTTATTGATGGTCGTAATTAGTACTAATAAATCTCTCATACTTATATATGAGACTTCACATGGCATCATTAGGTTGTATTTATTAGTTTTTATGATTAATAGTGATACATATCTCATGCCTTCTGCTATGAAACTATCTTCTTCCTTGTAACATTCAATTTAACCATTTATTTAGGTTGAGTAATTTCCTTTAGAAAGATATTAAGAATAGGTGCAAATAGATAGCAATAACCCAGTATTCAAGAGAAATGGAGTTGAAGAGGCTAATGAAGAAGTAGGTCATACATTTATATATTTGATTAAATAAATCAAAATCAACTGGCAAACTAAAGTTAGCCTACAACAAAAAAATTGCCCAGCAGAAACTGCAATTACTATAATTTGCTCAATATTTTGAAGCTGGCCTTAAGAAGATATATTAATGAAGACAAGAATTGCCAATGCTCCTAAATTTCCCATAATTTTATTTTTATGTGAACCTACATCAATTTGAAAAAAATCGATTCTTCATTGAGGAGAAGACCCGCACTTCTTGAATTACTGATATCAAATAAGTATTAGTTCACACAGCTAACCATTTGACAATTATTTATTATTCTTATATGGTTGTGGACATATAATAAAAGTCTTATGGACGAAATAATTCAAAATTGTTGATAACTAAACCTGAAGTATCTGGTAGTACAAACCAAAGAAGCAAAAATCGCCAAAAAAAAACATGTGATTAACCACCACAATCATGAAAATCCATTGCATGCAATTTCCCCCCAATGCAATCACATTGTTTTATATTGTGATTAATAATTTTTGACCAATTACTCCTGGTCTACATGTTAAAATTGCATTATGTTTAAATCACATGCTGCATTTTAATATATCTAAAAAAATTTCCATTATGTTTAAATCACAAACAAATTCATTTTAGAGTCGTAGATCAAAAATAAATAAATCCATGCATTATTGCATGAATACATTTCTAACAAAAGTGTTGATGATGACATGAAAACTTAGACAGAAGATGATAAACATGCAATGAATGTTGGGAATTCACCCAACTCCTGCGTCAACATTTCGGTCAACCTTGACAATCTTCTCCAACTCTCATAGCCATACCGTGCTGACTTTGTCTCCTTCTCGCGGTACCGCGGTGTCCACCATGATACTGTGGCCTCTCAGCTTACTATCCGCAGTAGCACGATGTTACCACGTTACCACAGCCTCATCTTCAAGCACTCGTGATAGCGCAGTAACTACCGCTATACCGTGGGCCTCCATCTCCCTCTTCGCGGTAGCGTGGTTACCGTGGCCACCGTGGCCTCTCTTGTCACCCTTCGCAGTAGCGCAGTATCCACCGCGATACCGCGCCAACTTTCTCTCTCATCTGCGGTAGCGCAGTGGTTGAATTTTTTACTTTCCTTGGCGGCAATGGTTAATGAAATATGTGCTGGCGTTATTTATGTCTTAAGGACATGCTTTTAATTCTTAAGGACTATATTTTTATTATATTTTCAGACATGTTTTGATGGCATATGTTTATTGCCATTAATTGTATTAATTTTTGATTGGGCCGAAAACTTTTATAAATTAGCATGTTTGTATTTTTAAAAGACAAAAGTTGAATATGAAATTGCTCTGAAGCAACAAACAATTTTTCATGGTTGTTCTGTGTGATTGAAGAGTATTATATTATTATTATTTTTATTATCTCTGCCTTATCCTACACGTGGTATCAGAGCCTAAGATTAGTTGTAGAGAGTCTATAAATCATGGCAGCAAGCACAAGCTTGAGTAATCCCCAAATTCCACAATTAAATGGGAAAAATTATGAATATTGGTCTATCAACATAAGAGCATGTTTTGTTCATAGGACTTATGGGAGTTTGTAGAAAATGGGTTTCATGAGCCTGTAGATGTAGCAACATATAATGGTCTAACTCAAGCAGAAAAAGATTTGTTGAAGGAAAACAAGAAGAAGGACTCAAAGGCCCTGTTTTTCATCCTACAAGGAGTACATGAAAGAATTTTCCCAAGAATCTCAGCTGCTACCAGGTCCAAGCAAGCATGGGACATTTTATAGATTGCATATCAAGGAATGGACAAAGTCAAAACTGCAAAGTTACAAATATTAAGAAGAGAATTTGAGAACCTCTTTATGAGAGACAATGAGTCTGTTGATTATTATTTTACTCAAGTAATGGGACTGGTAAACCAGATAAGAACACATGGAGAAACATTAGAAGATGTCAAAGTGGTAGAGAAAATTCTGAGGTGTTTACCCACAAGATTTGAATCAATTGCAGTCACAATAGAAGAGACGAAGGATCTCACATAGTATTCAGTTGATGAGCTTTATGCTTCACTCATTTCTCATGAGCATAGACTAAGCAGAACAACAAATATGTCATTGGAACATGCATTCAAGTCACAAGCTTCAATTAACCAAGGAAGAGGTAGAGGTAGATCAAATTTCAGAGCAAGAGGAAGAGGTTTCAACAGAGGTGGAAGAAATAATCAGTCAAGTTCAAGTGGAAGAGGTAGCAGCCAAAACCCATCTCAAAACTTTTCTCAAGGACAAAGGTATGATAAATCTCAGGTCCAATGCCACTATTGTAAAAAGTTTGGCCATTACATGAATGAGTGTGGAAATAAATAGTATGATATGAGTAGGAAAAATGCAAATTTTACTAAAGAAAGTCAAGACAATAGACCTGATAAGAGCATAATTTTTTTAGCCTGTAATGTAGCTCAAGCTAGTGAGAAAGAAGTTTGGTTTTTAGATTCAGGCTGTAGTAATCATATGACAATGAATTTAGAGTTGTTCACAAGTTTAGATGAGAATATTAAGTCAGATGTCACCCTAGGTAATGACAACAAAGTGTCAATTAAAGGAAAAGGGAATGTTAATATTCTAACCAAGCAAAGGGAGCAAAAATATATTTTTGATGTTTATTTTGTGCCTGGTCTTAAACACAACTTGATGAGTGTAGGACAATTAATTCAAAATGGTTATAGAGTGACTTTCAAGAATGGGTTGTGCACTATTTTAGACAAATACTCAAGTGGCCAGCTGATTGCAAAAATTCATATGACAAACAATAGAATGTTTCCTTTGAGAATTCAGCCAGCTTTAAGCACAAACTTTGCACAAGCACAAAAGGTATCAACTGTTATACAAACTATCTTTCAAACAGAGGTAAAGGATGAGAATTGGCTTTGGCATTTAAGATTCAGTCATTTAAATTTTGGAGGTTTGAATTTGCTTAGATGAATAGGAAGAACATGGTAAAGGGAATTCCATTAATTCAAAAACCAAAGAGAGTTTGTGAAGGTTGCATACTTGGAAAGCAACATAGAGAATCTTTCCCAACAGAGAAATCCACTAGAGAAAAAGCCCCATTAGAATTTGTTCATTCAGATTTATGTGGTCCAATGCAGACACCTTCAGTAGGTGGTAGTTTTTATTTTTTGACTTTCATAGATGATTATTCAAGGAAGACATGGGTCTATTTTCTGAAACATAAAAGTGAAGTGTTTAATTTCTTTTGTCAATTCAAATCTTTAGCTAAAAAACAGAGTGGTTGTTTCATCAAAGTGCTGAGAACAGATAGAGGAGGTGAATACATATCAAGAGAGTTCTTAAATTTTTGCAAAGAGCATGGAATACACAAACAATTCACAACAAGATACACACCTCAACAAAATGGTGTAGCTAAAAGAAAAAACAAAACCATAATGGAGATGGCTAGAAGTATGTTAAAAGCCAAGCACTTAACAAATGAATTTTGGGCTGAAGTTGTATCTTGTGCAAAATATATCATGAATAGATGCCCAATGAAAAGTGTGATGAGTATAATCCCTAAAGAAGCATGGTATGGTAAAAAACACAGTGTGTCTCACATGAGATTTTTTGGATGTGTTTCATATGCACATATACCTGATCAATTGAGAAGAAAACTTGACAACAAAGGAGAGAAATGCATTTTTGTTGGATATAGTGAAGAATCCAAGGCATACAAACTGTTTAATCCATCAACCAAGAAATTTATAATCAACAGGGATGTCCAATTTGTTGAAGATGAAGCATGGGATGGAAGCAAAGAGAGTACAGTCAATGTTATAGTCAATATCCCTCAAGATGAGAATGAAATTATAGTTCTAGCTAATGTTCTTGTTGTCCCAATTCAACCTCAAGCAAGTGGTCAAAAATTGACACCAACAAGTAATGTAAGAGCAACAACAAGAGGACTGCGGACGCCAACCACAGGAAGAACTTCTGGCACAGGACCTTCAAGTCCACACTCTGCAGATTCAAGTGATCTTTCTAACCCAACCTTGGCTAGCATGAGAAGACAAAAAATCAGAAGCATGAGTGATATTTATAATCAAAATGAAGGTGAGAACAATTCTCAGCAATTTACGCTATTTTCTTTTTATTCACAAGATGAAGATCCAATTCATTATGAAGATGCAATCAAGGAAGAAAAATGGTTAACAACAATGGATGATGAGATAGATTCAATAGAAAATAATCAGACATGGGAGTTGCAAAGTTTTCCAAAGGACAAAGATTTCATTGGTGTCAAATGGATTTATAATACTAAATTGAATGCAAATGGAGAAGTGCAGAAGCACAAAGCAAGATTGGTGGTAAAGGTTTATGCACAACAACTTGGAATAGATTACAATAAAAAATTTGTACTAGTTGCACGCCTTGACACAGTTAGAATGTTATTGGTTTTAGCAACACATAATTTTTGGTTAGTTCACCAAATGGATGTTAAATCAGCATTCCTCAATGGTTACTTGGAAGAGGAAGTTTACATTGAACAACCATTTGGATATGAGATATCAGGACAAGAAGATAAAGTATACAAACTGAAGAAGGCACTGTATGGTCTGAAACAAGCCCCAAGAGCTTGGTATACTAGAATAGGCAGCTATTTCACAAAGAATGGATTTACTAGATGTGATAGTGAACCAACACTATATACTAAAGTGAATAATGAAGGTAAAATTTTGATCATATGCCTATATGTTGATGATTTAATTCTGACTAGGAATCTATCAGTTGATTTGTTCAAAACAAAAATGATGAAAGAGTTTGAAATGACAGACTGGGGTTTGATGAAGTACTTTTTGGGAATTGAGGTAAATCAAAATAAAGATGGAATTTTTATTTCACAGTCTAAATATTATAATGATGTTTTGAAGAGATTTAATATGTTGAATTGTAAGTTAGCACCTACTCCAATGGTCACTGGTTTGAAGCTTAGCAAAGAAGACAAAGGTTCAGATGTGAATTCGACTTTGACAAACAACTGGTTGGGAGATTAATGTATTTGCCAGCCACAAGGCCTGATATCATGTATTCAGTCAGTTTGATCTCCAGATTCATGGAAACACCAAAGGAGACTCACTAGAAAGCTGGAAAGCAAATTTTAAGGTATATTAGTGGAAGAAATTTTTTTGGAATCCAATACTCCAGAACAGATGAATTTAAATTAACAGGTTACACAGACAGTGACTGTGCTGGGACCATAGATGACAAGAGAAGCACATCTGATTATGTTTTTCATTTTGGCAGTGGTGTAGTTGCATGGGCTTCAAAGAAACAACCTATTGTTACATTATCTTTAGTTGAAGCTGAATATGTTGCAGCCACCAGTGCATCGTGCCAGGCAGTATGGATGAGGTGAGTTTTGAAAGAGATTCAAAATGAATAGGTTGAACCTACAAGAATTTTTTCTGACAACAATTCAGCCATCGCATTGTCAAGGAATCCTATATTCCACAAAAGAAGCAAACACATTGATATGCGTTTTCACTTTATCAGGGAGCTGATTAATGGTGGGGAGATTTCCTTAGTTTTTTGGAGGTCAGAAGATTAAGCTGCAGACATATTTACAAAGGCACTGAGAAAAGAGAGTTTCAGTTTTCAAAGAGAATGAGTGGGAATTAAAAATGGCGTGAGTTGTGTTCAAGGGGGAGTGTTGGGAATTCACCCAACTCTGACGTTAATGTTTCGGTCAACCCTGACAGTCTTCTCCAACTCTCACCGCCATACCGCGCTGACTTTGTCTCCTGCTCGCGGTACCGCGGCCTCTCAGCTTACTGTTCACGGTAGCGCGGTGTTACCGCATTACCGCGGCCTCATCTTCAAGCACTCGCGGTAGCGCGATGACTACTGCTATACCGTGGGCCTCCATCTCCCTCTTCACGGTAGCGCGGTTACTGCGGCCACCACGGCCTCTCTTGTCACCCTTCACGATAGCGCGGTATCCACCGTGATACCGCACCAACTTTCTCTCTCATCCGTGGTAGCGCGGTGGTTGACTTTTTGACTTTCCTTAGCGGCGGTGGTTAGTGGAATATGTGTTGGCGTTATTTATGTCTTAAGGACATGCTTTTAATTATGAAGGACTATATGTTTATTATATTTTCGGACATGTTTTGATGGTATATGTTTATTGTCATTAATTGTATTAATTTTTTACTGGGCTGAAAACTTTTATAAATTAGCATGTTTGTATTTTTAAAAGACAGAAATTGAATATGAAATTGCTCTAAGACGCAAATAATTTTTCATGGTTGTTTTGTGTGATTGAAGAATATTATATTATTATTATTTTTATTATCTCTGCCTAATGAAAACCCAACTTTTGGTGAGTTCTTCTCACCCTGATCAAACCAATGCCTTCCCCTTATGTCAGCATTGTTACAGAAAATATGCAAGAATAGATTAGACGACATGGTGTATTGGACAAAAGTATGATTTGGGCAAACCAAGATCGAATGGCTATTCAACTTACAAAGGGACCTTTTGGATGTGGCCAACTTTTCGGAAGTTCCTCAAATCAGAAGTTCATGTATTCATGCATCAATACATTTATGATATAAGTGTTGAATATTAACATTATGAAAGCCTGGAAAGAAGATAATACAATTTATTCAATAAAAACTAAAGTTCTAAAGTTTTTCTTGCCCTGATCAAGCTATGGGCCTCCCTGATTTGTCAGAATTGTTGGTAAACATCTGGAGAATAGATCTCATCAATAATGGTATCTTAGGCAAAAAAAATGAGTTGTGCAAATAAAGTTGGATAGATTACCCTACTTGCAAAGAGACCTTCCGGCTCTAATCAAGCTAGGAGTTTCCCCATCCTTTCAGCGTTGAATAAATTTTGTTGAAGTTGTATTAGAACAGAGTAGTGATTTGATGAAGAAATAGACCCATTTCAGTATGCTATTCACAATATTTCTTTCAATAAGTTTTCAGCACTGCATGCATTAAGAGCGTAAAGATTTACTAAAATAGAACAGTGATTTTACATGAGAGCTGTATAATGGCAGGCAAAGGCAAAGGCAATCACTATGTGGGCTCAAATAACTAAATTATGTAAGATGTAGATTCAATGTAGTGAGCTTGGCGTGCATGTATACATTCACATCCAACAGTAATTTTTTTTTTAAATCATTTAAAAATAAACTAGGTGGTTTATGGGCGTGGCTGTGATCAGGTTTGCCTAAGATGAGGCCCTGCCATTTTGAATGCATTGTGAGTATGCTGGTGATAGATTACTTAGGATAGCAGGGTTATGCTTGTAATTGGACCTATTTTTATTCAGTATGGGGATGATGATCGGTTTAGAACTCATTATTATAGTTTTTTTGTATGTACTTATGCAAAATGAATCCAAACCCCTATAGTTTTTTTTGTATGCACTTATTATGTACTGGAGCAGATATTTCCTCAGCAGGGGCCTGTTCCTCCACAGGAGCTGCAGCAGCAGGGGCTTCCTTCTCCACCTGTTCTGCTTTCGTCTCCTCAGCAGCAGGACTCTCTTCAACTGTTTTCTCCACAGCCTCTGCTGGAACAAGAGCTTCTGGGTGTGCTAGTTTTCTTATCAAAGTTTTGGATCACCCTACCCTTTTTGGTTTATTATGATCAGGATAAAGAATGAAATAAAAAAAAATACTCATTTTATTTGAGTATTCAATTCGTATTATCAGGTTTGCTTTATTGAGTAAAAGTGGTTTATTTTGATTAGTAAATTCATATCATCAGGTTTTCTTTATGGTTTAACTATTCCCTTCTGGTGGACACCACATTTTTTTGGGATTTGTCTCTTTTTTTTTTAAGAGAATATAGTGTAGTTTGGGAGGTATATTATATTTTAATTTTGTCTCATCTTTTTCTTTTTTAAGAGAATATAGTGTAGTTTGGGAGGTTTATTATATTTTAATTTTTGATTTGTTTAGACGATTTATTTGAAATCATATTTATTTCAGTAAGATTCATTTTTTAATATAACTTAAAATAAACCATCAAAATAAATTAAAACTTAGAATATAATTTATAGAATCTTTAACTGCTTGTCTAAATTGCAAAGTGTTTTGTGAGACTGCTTAGAACAACAGTTTAGACAAAGTGACATCTGTAGAATGCCTAGATGAACGACAAGCTCATCGAATATGATAGACTCATTGTATGTACAAATATTTTTTATAGAAGCGCAAATTTATTATTTTTATGATCTTGGATAGAAATCCTACACTATAAACAAAATAGACTTATCTATGTAGATTACATCAAACAAACCAATTATATAAATAATGAATTGCATCATCTCACATGAATTTTTTTTAATATATCAAAATAGAAATTTTTTCAAAAGGGACAATTACAAGCTTTATATTGGAGATTCTAATAATTGAAGCTTCATAAACAAACTTAAAATAACTAACGCTAGAATTGGAAGCATCCTTCCTAAGGATTGTTTCTTGTGCTTTGAAAATTACTTTTGTTCCAATGAATAGCCTAGAACAACCACCCCAAATACTGCTAACTCTGATTACTGATACCAGAAGTGCCAGATATCAAATAAAAATTTGAATATTGTCTTTGAGAACCTCAACCGTCAAATTCTGGTCTTGCAGGGGACCGCAGTCAGTGAAGTCAGTTTCTCCATATCTCAATAAAGCAAACCTGATAATACGAATTGAATAATCAAATAAAACCATTCTTACTCAAAAGGCAAGCATGCAATATGAAAAACTAAGAACCTGCCAAATCGACACAATCTTGGGAATTAATGCTATAGAGAAATCAACGCACATGCATAGTAATAAAACAAAAAAAATCAACTTAGGATCCTAAAACCACTTAGTTTTATATAAAAAAAACAAACTCCAACTTGCTCATAAGACTTACGATGTAATAAGAAGGGACCTCTAATTTCTAAACCTGCACAAGAAAACAAATAAAATCCTAACATTCAACTTGTCAAATAGGT
The DNA here is from genome assembly GCA_007115665.2 of Sequoiadendron giganteum. Lineage (NCBI taxonomy): Eukaryota > Viridiplantae > Streptophyta > Pinopsida > Cupressales > Cupressaceae > Sequoiadendron > Sequoiadendron giganteum. Next base: position 445,969,460 of record CM021100.1, read on the forward strand.
TTACACTGTTAATGAATGGAGGTCCCACGCAAAAATAAATTGGAATTCTAGCACGTGAACAATGTATGGCTTCCTTGCAGTCTTAACTGTGGTGAATGCTAACAAGAAAAGGAAGGTTACTTGGATAGTGGCGTTCTCTTGTTAGCATTCACCACAGCAACTGATCCGAAGACTACAAGGAAGCCATATATTGTTCACATGATGAAATCCATGAAAGCCCGAATTCCAGTTTGCATGAGCGCTAGCACGCTAGTTCCATTCTCAAAGGCCTTAGTTCTGCTGAGTTTCACCCACAACCCAGTCTCTTATAGCAGATATTGTGTACTACATTAGAATGTGTCATAAAGATTAGATTGTTGCGTATCAGCTGAGTCTAGCGTGGACATCAGAATGTGGCTTACCAGTTGCGCCTGAAGTAAACAACACGATGGCTGGGCAAAAACTAAGCTGTCAGGACCACTATTTCACACGCCAGTGACGTAACCGGCGGCAGGCCAGCATTTATTGTGCTCTTTGATACCATGATGAATAATACAAATGGAGAAAGAGAGTAGAAAGTTCGAGATATTGAATGCTAGTTAGGTATCCAAGGTTACTCGTGTCGTTTGTTATGTGCCTCTATAAACTAGCACTTGCACCTACCTAAAGGAGGTTCAAGGAATAGTAAAACAATAATGAATTTGAACATTATATAATTGATTAGATTTAAAGATAAATATGTATAATTATATTATATAATTTTTGTGGACGTTTCTGTTGTTTATAAATAAGTAAATCCATGTGATTAAGTAGTAGTCAATTTGTATCTACTAGAGTGAAAGTAGAGTGTCATTGACCAAGTAATAGTCAATTTGCATTTATTAGAGTGGAAGTAGAGTGTCATTTTTTTGTGTATCTGAGTTAAATTCACCATCCAAACCTTCTTTGCCAAGCCTTATTTTAAGATCATATTCAAATTTGTCTTCCAAAAAAATTTAAAATTATTGAAATTTATCACAAAATTTCTAATCTAAATCAAGTCTTTTATTTTTCTTAATAAAATATAAGTGAACCAACAATATCCAAAGGAATAGTAATAGAAGTACAAATAAAGAATAAATAAATGAAATAGATTCATAAAAATGAGACATGGGAAATATTACAACTTGGTAGAAATCAATATATCTTAAAAAGTACCATGGAGATGGTTGTGGAATGGAATAAAGCTAGATATTTTTCAAGAGAATTACTCAAATATATGGAGTAGGTTATCTTATGGAGTCCTCCATCTTTCATCACTTAGTTGCTCTTTGCATTCTATTTTGGGGAGGAGTTTTGTTCTCACTGGGTTTTTTCCTTGACCTCGATTAGTTTAGTTTGCATTACATTTGTATTTGGGTACCTAAAATGGCCATTAGCCGGGACCCATCATCATCATGCATAATCATTGCATTTTTCATTTCCTCCCTAAGTTGCACTTATGGGGGGGTATAGTGTAATTAATTAAATACTAGCATAAGTTAACTTAGGTCTTAATTAATCATATTAGTCCTAGGTTGCATTTAATCATTTAATAAAGTTGTTGAGATAAGATTCCCTTCTAGAAGATGAGTTGTCTTTTCTAGAACTTATCTCCATCTTGTTATCATTCCCTAGGTAGTTGGTTAGGGTTTCTTGTTGTCACATGAAGTGTGATTTGAACACTTGGCAACATCCTTTGGATTCTAGGTTTAGCACTTGCCTATATAATTAGGCATATGCACTCTTTGTAAAATATCTGATAGATCATAATAGAATCTCTATTTGAATGTCATTATCATACTTTTTTGATCCTGGAATGAACCTTCACTGGAATAACTTTGATACCATGTTGGAATAATGGATGCACAGGTGTCCTTGATGAAGCTGCAATCTTCAATGGAGGACCTTTGCCAAGAAGAAATATTCAACCACAAATAAAATATGATAATGGCATTCAAATAGAGATTTTACTATGATCTATTAGATATTTTACAAAGAGTACATATGCCTGATTATATAGGCAAGTGCTAAACCTAGAATGCAAAGGATGTTGTCAAGTGTTCAAATCACACTTCATGTGACAATAAGAAACCCTAACCAACTACCTAGGGAATGATAACAAGATGGAGATAAGTTCTAGAAAAGATAACTCATCTTCTAGAAGGGAATCTTATCTCAACAACTTTATTAAATGATTAAATGCAACCTAGGACTAATATGATTAATTAAGACCTAAGTTAACTTATGCTAGTATTTAATTAATTACACTAACAAGTTATTCAAATATATTCACACCAGTTGTAAGATGTGACATCACTAGAATTTTATTTTTATTGGTTACTCATACTAAGTGGAATATTTTTCAAATTGATATACAATCAATAATCCTCATTAATTATTTGAATGAAGAATTTTATTTGGAACAACAACAAGGCTATAAATTTCAAGACAAAGAACACTTTCTTTACAAGTGAAAAAAATAATTGTATGGACTAAAATAGGATCTTTGTGCTTGGTACATCAGGACTATTAATTATTTCAAAAGAATGGATTTACCAAAGGAATATTGGAGATAATTTTATATGTCAAACATGTGGTTGATGAAATTCTTATTGTGTGTATTTATTTTGATTATCTTATTTATACAAGGAATTGTAAAGATCTAATGAAGAGATTTTAAGAGGAAATGACTTAGAGTTTGAGATGAGAAATTTGTGATAAATACATTATTTTATTAGTATGAAAATGCAACAACAATAAAAGGGTATGCTCATTTTACAAACCAAGTATGTAATAGATTTATTGAAGATATTTGACAATTTAGAAGTGGTTTGAAATCCATTATCTTGATAAAAATTTTGATCAAGAAGATGTTAGTTCATTTAAGTATTCCTTAGTAGCTATAGTTGAGATGCTTGAACGAGGACGTACTCCTAAAATGCCTACTTCCTCTTTGCAAACCTACTTGAGTGATCTATCTCCATCTTCTACTTGCCAATTTATTATGTTTTAGATATATGCCTCACCTCAAAATCTCCATTATTATTTTAGCTTCTTCTTTTGGCACATTGTAGAACTTGGCTAATTTATTGCATAGTATTGATCCCATGTAAATAGCAATTGGAGCTTTTCCAGGGGCTTTCTTGGTCACTTTGCCAAGGATCTGGCAGTTTGGTCTCTTCGTTAGTGGATCCTACTTGCATCTTACCAAAGGAGGTAACTTGGCTTCTTATCACAGTTGTCAAACCTAAGGTCTCAAATATATTCTATCAGCTCTTCTTTGTGTTGCCCCTCACCCCCATCCTCAGCTTCTAAGTCTACCTTGTGGACCTCTCTTGTGTCTCTCCACTAGCATAAGTTGCTTAGGATCTATCAATGAATCAATCCTATGTGTGGCCTACCATGCATAATAATTTGTGGTGGTCCCTACATCTGCCACCTCTGAATCTTCCACCCACTGAATAGGCCACAATGCGTCAATGCCCTTCTCTATAGTCAATATCAAAATCATTAGTCCCCACGACTAAATCTCCCATGATGACCTAACAAAATCTTCTGTGCCAACAAGAACCCTTTGCTTCTCACCAAATTGTGAGTGAAACCACTCTAGTAGGTACAACTTAATAATGTACTGTGACTGCACCATCCTCCCAATGAGATACCATGCCTGCCGGCAATATGGAAAATGCTCTGCGTCATGCGCCCAAGTAGTACAATCTTGAAATGGTCTCCAATTAAAAGAGTCAAGAAGGTCAATAACATGCCGCTAGTAGCCCACATCACCAAATTTGATCTGTGTCATGACTCCACCATATATGCACACGTAAGGTAATCCTACTCCAAGCTATGTCTAAAGAGGTGGTTGAAACACTATAATGTGATCCCATTCTCAGACCATTAGGAGAGTCGTAGTGTAGCTGATAGACTACGCACCTCTGTATGCAACATGGTAAACATGCAAGGCCCCCAAGCAAACACTATACCTCAAGTCAACATACAAACTACAATCTCTCCCTATCCAACCGAGAACCAATGTCTATAGTGATCTAGACACACAACACCACCAATCACACTACAAAAAACCACAATAAACTGATCATATCTATTCGTTAGGACATCCCATTGGATCTCATACTCCTTAGCTCTAAGCTCCATAATGTCCTTGTGCTCGAAAGAACCCTGAATAACACCATACCCACGCTCAAGATCATAAGACACACACTCTCCTTGAATCGAAAGCCTCAAGATCCACCACACATCCTCAAGTGTCACGGTGGCCTCCCCTATAGGTTGGTGAAATGAACTAGTCTCTAAATTCCATCTCTTAGCCAAGGTAGTCAAAATTCCCTTGTTATCCCTAATCATAGGCATGTAACTAGTTCATCTCCTCGTCAATGAGCTGATCATGCAATCCAAAGGTAAACAGTCGACTCTCTAGGGTGTAAATAGGATCATATCTTGCCTATGATCACATGCAAGCACATTATGTTAATTAAAAAGCCTAAGTAAATCTATTCAACCTCAATCATAAAGAAAATTCTATCCAAAACTAGGGCAAAAATTTAAATAGGAAAATGTGTCACATTGTCTTAACATATGCAACTCACTAAGCAAATGTGTTCCATAAATCCTCACATGTAATTCTCTTTTGCAAATGCATTGAACCCTCTTTCACATGTGGGCTTTCAGTCAATTGGAACACATAAACCAGTGTTTGCATCACACACATGCATATGCATTGCATAATCCACCGAATGTAGTGCATAATGGTTCATGCATCATTTTCTCCCACAATTGCATTGCATTAAACACATGTGTCACACTGTGCAAGGTTAACCCTAAGCCTAGCAATTGCATCACATCAAGAAAATGTGGCGAACCACCCCACTTGTGGTAGGAATGATAACAATTATGGTACACAAAGTGCACCACATCCATTTGCTCACTTTGGAGCCCTAAAATCTAGCAAAAAATGAAAAAAAATGCAAAGAAGGGAAGATGTACATACCACCTCCCCTGAGCCTTTTGGCCACTTGTAAGTCGTGAATCTAAACCCACAATGCGTAGTGTGCAGTAGTGGAGACATTTTGGCAGCAACTCCACAGCGGGTTCTCACTCACACTCATTATTCACTCAAAGTTAAATGGCACAAATGACTATTTTTAGCACTCAAACTCCATTTATACCCTCCTTAGGTGGGATTTTTACCTCCCTTTTTAACTGGCCATCTCAAATATTGAGCACAAACCTATTGTTAACATCCTAGAGGTCCTGCAATTGAAATATTTTGCTATCAGTACATCAAAATTGTTTTTCAAAATAATTTCCCAATTTTTTCAAAAAAATGCAATTTTTTTCAGTGGCCTAGGTCTATCTCGTCTTCACTGGGGCACGTTGGGGCATATTTTGCATTGAATTTTTCAAATTATTCTTTGATACAACATTCAGACAACTTCAAATTATATCAAAGAGGGATAAAATGTAGACATTGAAAAATGTCCTAGGCCTACGAACACCATTTTTCTGCATCGATTTCCCTTCTTCTTGGTATAATTGAATAATTTTAATTATTTGATTATCTTCTAAAGTCATCTTCTTCTATTAATTAAATAATTTAATTAATTCATTTCCTCTTCGTTATTTTGTTTTCAATTAATTAATTAAATTAATAGTTAATTATGTCATTAGCATTCCTCTTCCTACTATAATTAAATAAATTCTAGTTTATTTAATTATTCATTATTCATTTGTTTCTTCTATAGTTAAATAATCATTTTAATTATTTAGCTATTTATTTAACCTTTCCTATCCACTATTAAATAATTAATTTAATTATTTAATAGTCTATCCCTTTTCCTCCATTTTTAATTAAATGGTTGCACATTAATCATTTTAATTAAATCCCACTTCTCCTTTTCTTCCATAATTAAATAATCACTTGGATTATTTAATGGCCTATGTTCTCTCCCAAATTAAATAATCTTATTATTTAATTTGCTCCACTTTCCCTCCACTTCTTTTGAATTTCAACCATAGATCTATTTTTGTCTTTTTTCAATCTTGACCATTTGTCATTAGCCAACCCTAACCCTACCCCTTTATGGTGCAAGCAACCTTGACTATTGATCTTGGCATCATTTTGGCTTTCAATCTTGATCGTATGTTTGAATAGATTTTCTATAAAAGAGAGTTGTCTCCATCATTTCAACCTTATAACCATAATCTCCAAAATTCTTGCTAGTCACCATCACATCACTATCACTTGCAGGCACTTACATACAATAAAATCTTACGGAAAGCTTGAATACACAACAAAATGGAGGAGATGCAAGGAAGAAGAATCAATTTCAACATGGGAATTTTGGTATAGCACTTTTGTTATTTGATTTCCATAGTTGTTTGTGCTTTCTTGTTTGGATTTGAGTCATTTTGGTTTAGATTTTAAGTAGTTGTGGTTGCTACTATTGATCTTTCACTTTGCACTTGATTTTAGCCCAGTCTTAAACAACCTATCGGATTGCAATTGGATAACTCGATGTGGACTATCTATATCCACAAGATTGATTTAGTGTTGATGCAAACTTTGTTAGTTGGTCTTGTCTATGGTCATTTGTGCATTGATATGTTTCTTTGACATGAAAGGATGGATGGTTAGAGTACCTATTTAGTTGGTTGTTGGAACTTGTAGCATGTGGTTTTATTACGATTTCATGATAGCTTGGTTACTTCATTGGTTACACATTTTTTTGGGAGCTTTTGAAAGTGATGAGGGTAAACCCATAATAGTGGTGTACAATTTTGATGAGGAAGGAAATTTGTAAAAATTCTCACACATTCAAAATTTAATGTTTTAAAGGGTTCGTTCGAACTAGGGGGTTCACATGAACCCAAAAGAGGGGTTCGGTCGAACCCGTAGTTCGAGCGAACCCCCTTTTGCATGGTGGGTTCGCTCGAACCCTATGATGTCACGTTTCTTCATAGAAACAAATAGAATTTTTTTTAAAAATGGGGGTTCGAGCGAACCCCCCTTTGAATGAACCCCCCTTCACCCTTTCAAGTGAAGGGGGGTTCTATCGAAGGAACCCCCCTTTTTTCCCCTTCTCCCCCTCTTCCACCAAATTTTAGCAGATTTCTACCCTTCGAAGCTCGGGTTGAGGATGAAAATGGAGGAGACTTCACAAACCCAACTAGAAGATGGTAGTCCTCAGAACGAGCTATCCAATGAATAAAATTTTAATAGGTTTTGGTTTTATTATGTATGTGCATTTTTAGTTTTATTAAACATAGGTTTTTCACTGAAAATCAAGCTCTCTATTTTGCACATGTGGAAAAATAGTAGATTATCAAAATAAAAATTTTAAAAATATATTCGTATTGGGTATTGATGTCCTCGATCCATTAAAAAAAAAAAATGAATTTTGATACATACAGAAAAAGTTATGATGTATACAGTCCACCTATGTCTGAATTGCAATTGGTTTGACTTCGAAACTTGATTAAGGAAAAAATATTCAATTAAAAACTATGAGACCAAATGAAAGTGCTAGATATTGTAGTAACAAATCTAAATTAGAAAAAATTAGAATTTTATCCTTCATACAAAAAAATTTATGTTGTATACGGTGAGCGTCACTTTTTGAAAATGTTGTTTTCTGAAAAAAACCAATTTTCGTGGGAGATGGAAAAAAAAGTGCAATCTTATTCAAAAAATTTTGAAAAAAATAATTTTAGAATCTACAGACAAAATTTGATGAAACTCTAGTTTGCATCATCTACAAATTCCTCATGTTTTAGCCGCTATAGGTGGTCGAATGTGAAGATTTAGTTAAAAAAATATATATCAGTGTCTAGTTTGGCCAAAAATTGTAAACCACTATTGTGGGATCACCCATGACTTGGTGGTATATGATTGATTCTTGATGGTTTGATGGTGGTTGTATCTTCTTGGCTTGGAGATCTTGGTTCTACTTGGTGTAATTGGAATTTTAGTTACGTGTGTGGACCTAGATGATCTTCATGGAGGAGATGGTTGTCACGATCTCATGTGTAGCTTAGTATCATGATTTAGTGGGAGTTGTTGGAAATGACATGGATTCATTGTTGGAGATGGTTATCTTCATGTGATTGGAGATGTTGATTCTTGGTTTAGAGTATGATTGGTAATATTTCATGGTTTACTCTTGATGCTAGCTTAGAGTTTTGGCATGATATGGATTCTCTTCAGACCAAGATGTATGCATTTTTGTATGTGATCTCCTAAGAGGAGATGACAAGATCATGATGTCATGATAGGTTCCTAATTATATAGTTAGAGATTTTGGAGATTTGACATTGATCTTGTTGGTTGTCATGATATTGAGTACGTTGATCATTTATTTAGGTGCTTCATGATAGTGTAGGTTTTCATTTGGATCTTGGCATGGATTGATCAATTGGAGTTTCTCATGGATACTTGGAGGCATGGGTGAGGTTGGAGTTCTCTTTTGATTAAAGACATCTACCTAAGATAGTTACTCTTTGGAGGTTTCAACATGGAGACCTAGGAGCCTTCACCTAGATATGGACATGAGTTCATGATGGACCAATAGAGGAGATTGTTCTTGGAGTGAGTCATGACAACTTGGTTATTTTGAAGGAGCATTCTCATTCCCCACTCTTGGTCTACTTGGTAGTTTATCATCTAATAGATATTTCCCATCTTATTTTTAATGTACTATGTTTATTGCTTTGATTTCTCATGGGAATGAGTTGAGTCATGTTGATTGATTTTGGGAGACTCATTTGGGGATTGTTTAGCATGATTTTATATTCCTTTATCTTTCATAAATATAGATCTTGAGATATGAATAGTATTGAAATAAGAGAAAAATCGAGATTGCCCTCGAATCAAAATAATGCCAATCACATTCCACTGAAACTATTACAAAGATATTGCCATTAAAGGCCATTATTCCTATATAATACAAATTATAGAAATATAACTTTCAAAACTAATTTATTTAATAAATTAACAATAACATGTTTATTTATTTATTTAACTATTTATATTTAATAAATTAACAATTATATGTTAATTTGTTTATTTAATTATTTTATGTTATGTACTAAATTCTAAGACCCCCTACATAGAGAAAAACTAGAAATTATAAACCCTAATTTCTCAAAACAAAAATTGCAAATTGCAAAAACCCTCATCACTATCACGAGAGATGAGCTCATGATAATCACAGCTAACACTTGTGAGACCAAATAAATGGATCTATTTCAAATAAATGTGATGGCGCGTGAAAAATAATTTCCACAGGCTTTATCAACATCATCTCAAGCTTTATAGTGTGGGAAGCAGCAAGATAGGACCTAGATGATCATCAGAATAAACTTGTGCTATATGTTGACATTACACCCATCCTCATAGAAACACGTAAAATTTGTAAATGTAGCCATGATAGCAGATAAACTGTTTGATAAAATGTATCTGAGAAACTATATAACAGAGTGTATATTGTCATCCAACAAAGCATGTTTTTCTCAAAATATTGTTGAACCCTATTCTCCTCCTGCGCACTCTCTCCTCCTCTCACTATGTGTAGATCTAAATTCTTGATAGCAACAACCAAAGATTAATCCTCGTTGTTTTCGGTTTGTAACAACATCCTCAACAACTATCATCATGCCCAATGCCCACACGTATCACATAAACAACAATATAGATGATTTGCTGGGATGTGAAGTCTGGTAAATGAAATAAATGCAATAGAAATTTGTTCCAACATAATCCAAATTCTGGCGATGCATCAGTTAAACAAACTCCTAATTCAGTCCACTTGTTATTAAACAGTTTCAATGTTCTTAAAATAGGATGATTCTCCTTCCCGTGCTCCAACAAGAAATACTCAATTAGTCTATTGAAGAATCCATTATATATTGGATTGTTTGTAATGAAAAGAATTATATGTGCTGTGAATAATAAAGAAAAGTCTTCTTTTGCTTTCCTGTGGACGTAGGCATATTGCCGAACCACGATAAATTCTGTGTTATCTTTTTTGTTTATGTTTTTATGTCTTTAATTTCTAGAAGTTATTTTGTTATGCCAAATTTGTTTATGTTAGCAGCGTGTTTAACAACTGGTATCAAAGCACAGGAAAGAAAGTTGAATACTATGTGGCAGCTGTAGGAACCATCATTTAGTAGAGGCAATTGAGGAGCTTGCAGACAAAGGAGGGCTTAGCAGATCTGAAATAAAGCTGAGTTGTTTGAAATTCAAGATCTGAATTGCTTGAAATATTGATGAAGTAGCTGTGTGTGTTGCAGTTGTGCAGACAAGAAAAAAAAATTGAGCAGTGAGAGTATTCATGTTGATCATCTAGTCATCCAAATTGTTGAGCCATTTTTTTTTTTTGTTTAAGCATTGTTTGGTGCTGCCTGAAGGTACATATCTATGCTGCTGCATGGTCAGATTTGTGTGGTAATCTGAAATATAATTGAAGTATCTTATTGCAAACATTGGAATTTTTTTTTAAATTTGATTTGTTGGTTGAAATTTGATTAAAAAAAAAATGGCTCAACAATTTGGATGACTAGATGATCAACATTAAAACTCTCACTGCTCAATTTTTTTTTTTCTTGTCTGCACAACTGCAACACACATAGCTACTTCATCAATATTTCAAGCAATTCAGATCTTGAATTTCAAACAACTCATCTTTATTTCAGATCTGCTAAGCCCTTCTTTGTCTGCAAGCTCCTCAATTGCCTCTGCTGAATGATGGTGCCTACAGCTACCACATAGTATTCAACTTTCTTTCCTGTGCTCTGATACCAGTTGTTAAACACGCTGCTAACATGATTTCCACAAAATGAATCCACCAAATGAATACCAATATTGATGATGCTTAATGAGTTCTAGCATCGACTGCCTTCAATCTCATGCCAAATACGCCTATGCTAGGCTTGGAAGTTCACACACAACACATAATATATATGTAATAGGATACTAACAACAATATGCGATAATATAAATCACATAGCCATTCGCAAATACTCCTCTCATCCACAAAATAGAATTAAAGGTCCAAAAACATGGATCCTCCAAAAACAATTAACACCCAGATGGAATATGGGCTATGGTGAAACCATAAAAAATGGCATCCATAGAAACGATTAGAAGCATAGAATACAAAATGCTCGATATGCAACAGATTGGGTTTTTTTTTTATTTTCAATTTTTTTGGGATGATAACAATAGACAAAATGGAATATCAAACAATGGCAAGAATGAACATAGTGGAGAGAAAGAGAAGAAATGCGATGAATGATGGAGTCAAAATGGTTTTACACATGGTCTACATTTCTCACCTATTGACGAATGTAAGAACGGAAGAAAAAAATAGCAGTTGCACATGGTCCTCACTGCAGTACCATTGTAAACAACACTTTGGATGAAAACACATGAATGCAAATAGATCAAAGAGAGGTCCACGAAGAAACCTACTCTAATACCATATTGAAATGAGAGAAAAATCGAGATTGCTTTCAAATCAAAATACTGTCAATCACATTCCACCAAAACTATTACAAAGATATTGCTTTTAAAGGCCATTATTCTTGTATTATACAAGTTACAAAAATATAACTTCCAAAACTAATCTATTTAATAAATTAACAATAATATGTTAATTAATTTATTTAACTATTTATATTTAATAAATAAGCAACAATATGTTAATTTATTTATTTAACTATTTTATGTCATATATTAAATTCTAACAAATAGTAAGTTATGGAGGATTCATTTTGAGGGATGTTTAGCATGGTTATCTCCTTTTGTATTTGAGTTTATGTTAACATTCATTGATAAGGAGTTCGGAAGATGTTTTTTTTATCACTTAGGATTGCACCCTAGTTGAGTATGCACTCAACTATCTTGTGTAACATGGAAACATCCTCAAGTCACGGGTTGCTTAAAGTGGGGATGGATTTCCAGAGTGGGTTGTTTCCCTTGATGGATCATGTAACTTACTAAATCTCACATGGAAACGGGATAAGATGAAAATTGAAAGAGAAATCCTAAAGCTAAATGGGTGATGCACCAAAAATCTAAAAGTTATTATTGTTCAAATTGACAATTAGCATCAAAGAAAGACCTTTTGTTTTCCCAACTTCAATGTGAAATTTGTAATACATAAGTAATTTATATGAATGTTTGGTTCAAAGGTTGTTTGAAGGAAAAGGTATATTTATCACAACTACAACTTGTTGAAACTATTTAACACAACATATAACCTACATCACATGTAACTCTTGTTCCAACAATTGCATAGATGAGACATAAAAGGATTTAAAGCATGAAATCAAAATAAAATATTAGATCACCAATGCAAAGAGAACCAAAAGATGGAAGAAGGAATGTTGTGATCTTTCTAAATTTGAAAGGAGTTTTGTTACAAATAATCTCTTGAAAAAAGAGTTACAAGATGACTTATTATTGTTGCAAAAGAAGCAAGAACTAAAAAGTATGAAAATCCTATTAGTTGCCTTTATATCAAAATTAAACTCCTCAATTCACCCTTAATTGGTTCAGAGTTGAAATTCAATCATATAGCTTGATTGAACTGATTGATGACGTTGATTTCTGCAAACTACCCAAAATCACGGTCCTAAACTGAAGGAAACTTTTGTTCCAATTTCGGCACCCTCCTTTGATATTTAAGATGATTGATATGTTCCCAAAATGAATTTTGACATCTATCCTTGCCATAAATCAAATATGGAGCCATTCGGATTAGATTTGGTTGTTTAAAATGCAATTGCACCATAACTTCAAGCTCTCCCATGAATGCAACATGCTTAGCCGTTGAAGTTTAAAGTTTGGTTGTTGGATCAAAGATGGATGAATGAGATCAAGCTCTAATGTGAGTTTAAAATTTGGTTGTTGATCATCATGAGATACAAGATCAATGGCTCACGCATGCTCCAATACATCACAAATCCCTTTATCTGTTGAGAAACCAAAACAATGATGAACTAGGTCCATGCGATGAGATGGCTTGTCAACACTTGTCCTCAAAATATTCTTTTAGCATATACCTCCCTCTTCATCGCACATCACACTTTGTCTTTTCACCTCTCAATATAAAAGTTGTGATGCACTGGAAGCCTTGCTATGAAAACCACCTTCAACCACCTATCACCTTGGACACATTTTAGTGCCATATCAATCTATCACATTTTGAATAGAGGACCCACCATACTCTTGTCGCACATCACCCATTGTTTAGCATGACACAATTCACAATAGCAATGTGAATTACCCATGTGATGCAATCAAAACCTATCATGTGCCTTCTTTGACATCATACTCCATTATCGTCGCACATCGTAAATATGACTTTACCGATGTAAACATAAACCGTGATGTGAAGAAACCTTGTGATGATTGTCAGATTTCCTCCCTTGAAATGTAGTCATTGATATTTGAACATCACACATCACAAATCTTCCTTATGCTCAAGAATAAAATAATGATGTGAATAAGGAATGTGATAGCTAAGCAATCATCATATTGAATCCTAAAATGTTGATCCTCCTTGCAACACCATCCACAAGCTTCGTCCCACCAAGGACAGGTGTCACATCCTTGCACCCCAACACCTTTTTTTCTATGATTATTTAATTCATGCAATATGGTGAGGACCAAAAAAATTTGAACACTTGTATGGAATAGTCCACTAGTATATTCTTTACATATTTCCCCACCTTTTCTCCCATTGCATATCACATTTTGATCATGAGCAATTGAAATCACAAAAGTGATGTGCAAGGACCCTACAATGGAATGAGATTGAGACATGTGTAACAATCTTGACCGTCAATGCATATTGCACTTTGCATTAGGTATAGAAGAGTTAAACTTATGATGCAAAGAAATCATGCGATGAGAAACAACCATAACACTTCACATTTAGGAGAAAAGCAAGTGCTAGATGAAATACAATGCAAAGGAGGAATGTGGTGCAATAAGGTGTTGCCACGTGGTCAAAGCTGAGTGGGGGGAAGGCAACTTAAGAGAGAAAATGTGTGCATACATATATGTTGTTTTAAAATGTGGCCACTACTAGGTAAATGCATTAGTAATATTTAACAAAGGAAAAGTGGAGGATAGTCTCAAGATCAACAAACATAGGAGTTTTTATAATCATATCAGTGCTGATAGAGTTTCTAAAACCAACATGATACATCAAAAATATTTTATTTTCATTGATTTTAACACTATGAGTGGAGAAAGAGAATATTTTGAAAGTTTGCAAAGACTAAAAGAGTTGTGAAAACTAGTCAAAAGACTGACAAAGTTAAGACAACCAAATTTTGGATTTTTCAAAGGAAGAATCATGCAAGATTTCCCATGGAGGATCTCTTAGATCGACTATTAATGATGGGTCATCAAAGGGTGGCATGGAATGTCAATATTTTTGGCAACTTCCATGGGATGGTTGCTTGCTAAATAAAAGGAACATTACCCTATTGGCATCCATTGGGCATAAGAGTCTTCGAAGGGCAGAAAACAACTTAGAACAAACTTGTAACTCCTGCTACTATGGGCATTAGTAGCAAACAAAACTCAAAACAAGACAACAAACCCATGCATCAACACTTAGGGAAAAGGAAAAACAGATCTAGAACATACATTACAAAACACTTGGAGGAAAGTAAAAGACCAGAAAAATGATGCAACAACACCTTATTTGAAAGCAAAAACCTACTCTAATAAGGTACAAAATGGATCATAAGCACCTCAATAATAGAACTTGAGTTGAATCCCATTAATTGGGATTTACAACTCCTCTCCATCCAACTTGGACAGTTGAAAGGAATTTTTCATTTTATAACTTGTGATCACATAAGGACCACTTCACATATCATCAAATTTGGAATGCTTTCTAGGCTTGTTCTTCAACTCATCCCATTTGAAAACTAGATCACCTTCCTTGAAGAATTTTGGGGTTGCCTTCTTATCAAAAGTTCTTATCCAAGCACGATGGATTTCCAAATTCTATAATGCTTTTCTCCTCATTTATTCTAACTCCATTAGCTCAGTAAGCCTAACTTCCATGGGGTTTTCATCCATCATTTCGAGCTCTTTAATCAAACTCAATTTTGTAACTCAATAGAAATAGGAAGCCTTCCTTCATTGCCATACACAAGAACATAAGGTGAGTTACATGTGGATCTTTTAGGTGTTATCCTATTAGCCCATAGAGCTAGCTTCAACTTATCATGCCAAGTCCTTTGATTGTCTTCAATTGTCCTCTTAATGATCCTAATTAAATTTTTTTAGTAGACTCGACTTATCCATTACCCTATGGGTAATAGTTGGATGAATTATTTAAATATATGCCATTTTTAAGAGTCCAATCAATCACTCTAGACCTACAAAATCTAAATCATTATCTGAAACAATTGAATTAGGAACTCTAAACCTTTCAACTAAGTCTTGATAGAATTTTAGGATAATAGTCTCATTAGCTTCCTTCAATGTTACATCTTTTGTCCACTTGGTGAAATAATTAGTTGTAGTCAAAATCCATTTGTGTCCTACACTAGAATGTGGGTTAATAACTCCAATGAATTCAAGTCCCCACTTCATGAAGGGTTTCTCAACTTGTACAAGGTGTAATGGTAGAGGTGCCAATATTTGTTTACCTTCAAATAATGCACACTTCTTGCACCTTCTCACCCATGCAAATGCATCTTTACATAATTTCAGCCAAAAATAACCAGCTCTCATAATATTAAGAGTTCTTGTCCTAAGTGCAAAATGGCCACTAGTTATCCATCATGAAACTCCTCAAGAATCTTATCAATCTGATATGATTCTACACACATCAACAATACTCCATGAAAATATTTTCTAAAAAAAAAACCATTAATGATAACATAAGGAATGGCATGTAGCCTAAAGTACATTCATTTTGCATTGTTTAGGCCTCTTAGACACTCACCAGTCTGAAGGTAATGCACCATTTCTTATATCCAACCTATAGGAGGGGCTGCTATAGAACTTTTCTCTTCATCATTGAGCACTAGGGAAATCTGAATTTCAACTTCTTGGTTGCTTTCTAAATCACCAACAAGCTCCTCAATTAATCCCTTACCTCTTATCAGCTTTGCGACCTTGATTTCTACATCATATTCCATCACTTTTGTAATCCATCCAACTCTTGTATCATTTAGATCCTTATTCAACAAAAATTGCTTCACACTTGAATGAGCAACCAACAAGTGTATCTTGTTATTTGAAAGCATATATTTAAATTTCTTGAGAATCCTAACCACAGATAAAACATGTTTCTCAAGAAATGAATACTTTTTCTCATAATCCTCCAAACCTTGGTTGAAGAATGCTATGGGCTACTCTAAACCCTCTTCGCTTTGTTGGACCAACATAGCTGAGATTGTGTCAATGCTTCTAAAGGCATATAATATGAACTCCTTAGCATAAAATAGATTTATGAGTGTAGGAGTTTCTGCTATGGCCTCTTTAATCTCCTCAAAACTTCTTTTTCCTTCCTTAGTCCAATTGAAACTCACATATTTTTAAGCATAGAAGTTAGAGGTTTTAACAAAGAAAGAATATTAGGAATAAATATTCTTATGAAGTTGATTATTCCTAGAAAACTTTGAAGATATTTCTTGTGAGTTGGTAATGGCAAAGCCAAGATTGTACTTTACCTTCATGAACAACAAAGATCCACTTCTTTGGATTCAATAAAACACCATACTCCCCGCATCTTTCCAAAATCAGCCTCAAATGCATGAAATGATCTTTAGCATATTTAGGAAAAATAATAATATCATCAAGGTATACCAATGTGAACCTACTCATGAGACCATTGAAGGCCATATCCATGGCTCTTTGGAAATTTTTCCTTGCATTGGACAACCCAAAAGACATTTTTCTATATGTCATGGTTCCCCACTTTGTTGTGGAGGTTGTTTTAAACTGATACTCTTTGTTGAACAAAATCTGATTATAACCTGAAAAATCCATCTAAAAGTGAGAACCTTTTAGAACCTAACACAAGCTGCAATATTTTTTCCATTGAGGGTAGTGGGTAATGATCCTTAAGAGATACCTTATTAAGGGACCCCTAAAGTCAACACACAATCTGATTTCACCATTTTTCTTTCTCATAAGGACAAAATTTGACATATGAGATGTGTGTTTGATGGGAAAGATGATATTTCTTTATATCATCTTATTTAGCTCAGCCTTCATTCGGTGTTCAAGTTTAGGATTCAAATATCTTTGCCTTTGTATAATTGGTTTTGCATTAGGTTGCAATTTTATAGTATGTTGAGCTAACTTGGGATTAAAACTCTTCAAATCGCTATATTCCCAAGAAAACACATCCTCGAATTCTTGATGAAGCAAAACAAAAGCATATTTTTCTTCTTTAGTGCATATCTTTCCAAGTTTCAAAATATTACCTTTAAATATCTCAATTGGTTAATATTGTTCTTCTTTGACTAGCATGTTGCTTTTATCCTTCCTTACTTGATCATTCGAGTTAAAGATTGACTCAAGAGTCACCAAACCCATTGGCACCTTGTTTGACTTTAGTTGAAGAATTTGATCTCCATATTGTTGCTTCAACTTTTTCTAATTTGAAGCTAAGAACTCAACCTCCTCAATCAAAAAACTTTCAATTTTTTCATCATTGATAAACAATTTCCAATGTATGCTATTATTAGTAATTGAAACTACCTTGACATAGTGTTGTACCTGAACATTCTTTATCTCTACAGGAGTGTCAAACTCAGATCGCATTGCAGCCAACTTATTAGCCTATTTATTCTAATTTCTTGGAATAGATAGCAAGTTAAAGACATCAAAATCTTCAATTATGTCCCAAATGCATGGGTGATCCTACAATACTGGTTTACAATTTTTGGGCAAACTGGACACTAAACTGATTTTTTTTAACTAAATCTTCACTTTCGGGCTCCTATAGTGGCTAAACCGCGAGGAATTTGAAGATGATGCAAACTAGTGATTTGTGAAATTTTGTCTATAGATTCTAAATACATTATTTTCAAAAAAATTGGAATCAAATTGCATTTTTTTCTTATCTCCTTTGAAAACTAGTTTTTATTAATAAACAACATTTTTAAAGAGTGATGCTCAACGTATACAACATAAATTTTTTTGTATGAAGGATAAAATTCTTTTTTTTTTGAGTTTAGATTTGTAACTATGATATCTAACCAATTCATTTGGTTTCATAGTGTTTTATTAAATATTTTTTCCTTAATCAAGTTTCAAAGTCAAACCAATTACAATCCAAACATAGGCGTACTGTATACAACATAACTTTTTTTGTATGTATCAAAATTCAATTTTTTTTAATAGATCAAGGACATCAATACCCAGCGTGAACATATTTTTCAAAATTTTATTTTGATAATCTACTATTTTTCCACGTGTAGAACAAAGAGCTTCATTTTTAGTGAAAAACCTACATTCACAAGAAATAAAAAATAAATATAATAATCAAATTTAATTTAATTAAAATTATACTTTTTTGGAAGCTTATAATAAGGACTACATACTTAAAAAAATAAAAAATTAAATGAATTCATTTGATCCCCTAAAAGGTAAATCAAAAGTGGTTTTTTATAAGCATTCTGATAGATGTAAAAGAGACTTCGTTATAGGTATGGTTTAAAACTAGCGGGATTCTATCCAAGGGGGCTTGGTCTAATGTGGTTTGATAAAATTCTCTTCAATTGGAATCCTTTCAATGGAACTTTTCAAGGCTTAAATAATTATATTTTCTAAAAACATGTGATTTCAGCAAAAATCATGATCTCTTCGAAAGTGTAAACCACTATTGTGGCAACACCCGCCTATGTTTATACATTTTCAACAATTCATTTTTGGTGACATTAATGTTTCTCACCTAATTCAACACAAGCTCATTGTCATGAAACACTTGTAAGCACTTTATATTATTCTTTCTTACCCACTCCAATCCATGAATTAGAGCTTCATACTTTGTTTATTTGTTAGTACAACTGAAAGCAAAAAAAAAAGTACAGTAGTACTTCTCACCTTCTGGAGAAAATAACATTGCACCTCCACCATCACCAACTTTACTTCTTGAATCATCAAAGTAAATTTTCCAAAGCTTGTTAGACCATTGTTCTAACTATTGTTTTCCATCCTTTATCAATTTTTGGATAAAAACCTCGTGTTCATGAAACTTATAAACACCCATTCCAACTTTCTCTATATGCTTATAAGGATCCTCTTCATGATTTTTAGCTTCCCACTCATCTAAAATCAGATCGGGAATGCCCTCAATAGGATTATTAGGCTTTGCAATAGGCCACTCTTCATCAAATAATGGAAGGATGAATTTTTATTTATAACTTAGGAGTAACATATGGTTCTATATGGTCTTTGGTCAATAATTCTACTTTTATGTAACTTTAGTGCCATATCTTGTTTTGAAAAACAAATGAGACCAATTAGATGACAAGTATCCTCCAATTTTGTAGTGAAATCTCTGGATAAACATAAGAAAAAGTGAACTGGAAGGTCAATAACATAGATATCTTGTTAGATGGAGAAATTTGGGCAAGCATGCAATGTTAGATCCAAACCATTAATTACCCCAATTGTATTTACTAATGACCCATCTAGTTCTGGATGATTTCTTTGGAAAGATGTTCATATGTCAAACCCAACTTGTCAACTATGGACTTTGGCATAACATATTTGCTAGCTCTTGAATCTATCATGCAATTATGGACTAATCAGTCACCAATAATCAAAGTAACATAAAATGGGGAAGGCTTGGTCCCCTTTTTTTTTTCATTGTTGTCTTGAGATTTATTGGAAAAAGCAACCTTAGACCACTCTTTAGGAGGCTCATTGGATAATGAAATGTTAGATAGAGCATTTTGCAACAAATCCTTTTTCCCAGGAAGAGCTAAGGAATCCCATATTGAAAAATTAATGTTAGATTTCTTCATATGCTCTAAAATATTGAAAGAAGTTGAGCTCACCTTTGGTCATCCTCATGAAACAACATGATCACTTTATGTTTGCAATGTCTATGATTAAAATTTAGGCTGCTCCTTACTTGCCACAGTTTGATTTCTTGACAAAATTTGAATGTTTTGTGTAGGAAAAGGTCCACTATTACTCTGTTGGCTTGTAGAAGCTTGATTTTTTATATTATCAGGTTGTTGTCCTATATCTACAACCCTCTTTTTAGACCTTGTGTTAGCTGCAATAGAGGTATAGGGCTGATTTGGGCCTTGATGATGATTCACTCCACAAAATTATTCTCCTTGCCAATTCATCAAAGCAATGCCTCAATTGTTCTATTTAAGATTGGAACCTTGTTGACTACTAGTTTCTTGCATCAAACTTTGTGAGGCCATAGCATTATTCTAAACCATAATTGCTTGATTCAACATACTATTTGAGCAAGTTGATTGATTATGAGGTTGGTTACAAGGAAAGCACCAATCATAATCTTGTACCATGTTGTTCTACACTGGAACTAACTCCCTAGAAGAGATAGTTGCATTTGGGTTATAAGGTGGAAAATGCCTTGCATTGAAATTGCTTTTTTGGGTAGTCTATTTGGCTGATAGGGGCTTGATAAGGTCTAAAATTTTGGTCTTGTTAATTATATTAAGAATTTAATTACTACGAGTCTTCAATACACCAAAGATCTCTTGGAACTCTTTGGGTTGAGTTGGGATAGTATTTGCTTGAGACAAAGCTTTCTAGTCTAATGATGGGACAGGTGACATAACAACCATAGTTGGGATTTTCCTTTGAGAGATGCATCCAACAACCTTAGTGCAACATTTTCAACTTATGAACTAGACACAATGTTACAACATCTCTAATATGATCTACAATTGTAGTTTGATCTTCTTTGGTGAGATAAGGAAAACTCTTGAGAGTTGATACTGGAATATTATCATGTTGTGCAAGATCCAATGGGATTTCACCATTAAAAGGCATGAATGCATAAGGCCTATTATGTCCAACCATGCTATTGTTGAACTACTACTGAATCTTGATGAAACTAGACTTCTTGAAGGTGATTTTGTAACTCTAAAGATAGGAGGAGTAGATTGTAATATACATAAGTAATTTATATGAATGTTTGGTATAACGGTGGTTTGAAGGAAAAAGGAGATTTCTCACAACTATAACCCATTGAAACTATTTAACACAACATATAACCTACACTACATGAAACCCTTGTTCCAATAATTGCATAGATGAGACATAAAATAATTTAAAGCACAAAATCATAATTAAACATCAAATCGCCCAATGCAAAGAGAAACAAAAGACTAAAGAAGGAATGTTGTGATATTTTTAAATCTAAAAGGAGTTTTGTTACAAATAATTTGGGTATGTGCAGGATCATCATGGAAAAAACAGGTCCTTAAGTGGCAATGAAAAATAAAAAAATCAGAGTTGGGCAACTTGACATAAAAATTTGAATAAGTTATCTATATTATTTCAAGAATATGTAAGAATAGAACCCGTGGAAAATTGAATGTAGTTTCTAAACTACTAGGTTAAATTTTGTAAAAAAAAAAATCTATTTGGTGAAAATTTGAAATTTCAATGTAGTAGTACTAAAATTTCAGGGAAAAAATAAGAAGTAGGTGTCTGTCTGACCACCCTAACCATAATATAATCATAATATTTTATAATAAGATTTTAGATATAAGTAGAGGACTCATTTCCGGATGTGAAGCATATTTTTTTGTAATTTTTTTCCGATAAATAATTAATTATGAATTTTTTATTACAACTTTTTAAAAATATAAAAACTCGTATGTCTGACCACCTTAACTTGGTCAAAAATTAATGGAATTCATTTTTTTTTTTTAATCCTCTAGTATGCGAAGCATAGAATGTGATGCATGTTTTGGATTCAAAAAATGTTATACCGTTTGAAAGCTATAGATGTTTTTCTAACAGACTATCAATCAGGACTTTAGTCGTAATTCTAATAAAAAATAAATAATTATTATTTATTAGATTCTAAGTAAAATATAATTTATATTGGTAGAAAGCTGAGAAGCTCCTCTACAAACCCTTTTCGTTTCATCAATTTTAGGTAAAATAAAAGTCGTCAGCCACATGGGTGAAGTCTGGAAAAGCAAGGTAAGTTGTTAAACACGTTTTACGTGTTGACTTTTTAGGATTGGCAGGTCTGAACCAAATCCCAAGCCTAATACCGAGCCTAATACCGAGGCATTAAATTTTATGTTAGAATATCAGATATCAGATTCAAATCGGATATCCAATTCAAATCAGATATCTGATTTAAATCGGATATCTGATTCAAATCCGATATCGGATTTGAATTCGATATATGATATCTTTTAGATCAGTTTTAAAACAATTTATACAATCTTTAATATATGATTTAAAAATGCAATTAAGTTTATAATTTAATATATATAATATCCAATAAAGTTTATAATGTAATATATTTAATATACAATTTATGATAATCTCTTACCGAATTATGTATTTAATATATAATATATTATTAAATGTATGATATTTAAATATTATTTCAATATTTTAGTTAATCCATTAATATTTAAATATATATATATTACCAATTTATAAAATATTTAAATATTATCTCTTTCCCTCTGGCTCTCTCCACCTCTATCTCTCTCAAGTCTCTCACTCTCTCACTCTCTCTCTCTCTCTCTCTCCTTCTCACTCCCTCTCACTCTCTCACTCTCCCACTCACCCTTTCTCCCTCTCCATCTCACTCTCCCACTCTCCCTGTCCCTATCCCTGTCCCTGTCCCCGTCCCTCTCCCTCTCTCCCTCGCTCTCCCTCTCCTTCTCTCTCCCTCTCTCTCCCTCTCCCTCTCACTCTCTCACTCTCCCTCTCACTCTCTCACTCTCC
>CM021100.1:445992691-446088208 GCA_007115665.2 Sequoiadendron giganteum
CTCTCTCCCCTCACTCCCACTCCCACTCCCACCCCCTCCCTCTTCCTCTCTCTCTCACTCTACCCATCCCCCCTCTCACTCTCTCCCCCTCTCCTCTCCGTCCCCTCACCCCCTCCCAATCTCCCCTTCCAACTCCCTTTCTCTCTCCCCCACTCTCTCTCCCTCTCCTCTACCCCCCAATCTCCCCTTCCAACTCTCTCCCTCTCCTCTCCCTCTCTCTCCTATCTCCTCCTCTCTTCCTCTTCTATCTCTCCCTCTCCCTCCCTCTCTCACTTCCTCTCACTCCACCCTTTCTCCTCTCTCCATCTCACTCTCCACTCCTCCCTCCCTCTCCCTCTCCCTCTCCCTCTCTCTCTCTCCATCTCTCCTTTCTCCTCTCTCCCTATCCCTTCCTTTCCCTCTCCTTCTATCCTCTCTCCTTTCCCACTTCCCTCTCCTTTCTCCCTCTCCTCTCTCCCTCTCCTCTGTCTCCTCCTATCCTCTCCTCCATCTCTTCTCGTGACTTCCTCAACTCTAAACTCTCCTCTCTCCCACTCTCCCTCAACTCTAAACTCTCCTCTCCTCTCCTCTCTCTATCTCTCCTCTCCTCTCCCACTCTCCCCACTCTACTACTCTCTCTCCTCTCTCTCAGCCTCCTCCTCTCCCTCTCCTCTCCTCTCCCACACCCTTTCTCCATCCCTCTCTCCCACTCTCCTCCTACTCTCTCACTCTCTCTCCCTCTCTCTCCCTCTCCCTCTCCCACTCTCTCATCCTCTCCCTCTCCCACTCTCTCTCCCTCTCCCTCCCACTTTCCCTCTTCCTCTCCCTTTGGTCTATGTGTGTACAAATCAGATATCCGATTTGTGAAACTTCATTGTGCAGAGGTGAAATCTTACTGTTGTAGAACATCTTTTACAAATAGAATATCAGATTTGTGGGCCATAGAAAAACCCCATGTCGGACATTTTTGTGCATTCCAATGGACCCTGCATTCTGTTTGTAGCACTTTGCAGGCGACAAATGCGCGGTTTTAGACAGGAAGAGACAAAGATAAAAAATTTGGAGCATCTTGTACTCAAATTTGTCATACATAATGATTTTTTAGCATCTTTTATTTGGTATAATGGGGAGTAGTAGTCGTCGGAAGCAAAAACGTAAGAGAAAGCTGACAAAAGAACAAATTGAAGGATATAGACAAAGAGATAGAGAAGGTCATATGAAGAAAAGACAAGGTATGTTAAATATTGGTGAACTTGAGCCGTATGGTCTTTCAAGTGAAGAGGAAATTGAATATGTTGAAGGTGAAAATGTAGAACATGATATTGAAAATTTTCAAGGTGAAAATGTTGGAATTGAAGATGTTGAACATGATATTGAAATTGATAATGAAAATGTTGGAATTGAAGATGTTGAACATGATATTGAAATTGGGAATGAAAATATTGAAATTGATAATGAAAATGTTGGACTTGAAGATGTTGAACATGATATTGAAATTGGGAATGAAATTGTTCAAATTGATATTGAAAATGTTCAAGGTGAAGATGTTGAACATAATATTGAAGCAAATGTAAATTATGTTTCACCAGATTACATGCGAAATGAAGAACCTTGTGTGGAAGAAAGACGTATTCCAAATTCAAGACCTTCAAGGACCCCAAATGGTTAGTTGAAATTGATGCTAACATTATAAATAATTTTGAAGGCAAGAGGTCAACACGAACTATTCGGTTGTGCGCTAGAATACTTTTCAACCAATATTTTAGTGATAAGACATTGACCGAGCAATGCCAACTTTTTGTACAATTGCTAAAGATGCAAAAGATGAGACCTTTGCTAGCCAAATTGAAGATTCGTCTGAACAAGAGGACCGAAAAAAATTCTATTATTGTCAAAAATATTTTTAATGCTCTCAAGTTTATTGGAAAAAATAACAAGGAAAAAGATAAGAGAGCTACTCGGAGAGTCATTACCACCGCCCTAGTAAGCCATCAATTGAAAAAGGCTCGCTTTATGAGACAAACTTGTATTGATTTTGACTTAAATCATAAAACTTTGGATAAAGCACTTCCAAGAAGAGAAAGAATAGATGATCCTCTTCAAAATGATACATGGGATTTTTCTGGAAGACTTACACGTGTTGATAAGAAGCTAACCGATAATGTAAAGCAGGAAATCCAACAATTTTGGCATGATAACTCTAGAGTATCACCCAATGCAAAGGATGTTTTGAAGTTAAGAATTGGCAGTCGAAACTGTACACCGCATCCAAAACATTTATTGGAATCAAGCCAAACAATGTTTTTCAACAAATTTATTCAAACACATCCAAATATGGAAATCTCGCAAATAACTTTTGAAGGTTTGAAGCTATTTTATTGTGTGCCTCTTAAGACTCGTAATACTTGTTGTTGCAAATACCACGTGGAGTTTTCAATGTACCATGAACTATTATGCTATATCCATTCTACTTTGCATATTAATGAAATGTTGTAGGAATGTGGTGCAATCCATCTTCTGAAATCATCAAGGGACTTGCTAGATCTATTTTTATGTTCCAGCAATGATGGTTCCTTTTTCTATAGAAATGATTGTTTAAATGCGAAGTGCTCACAATGTGGTGGCTTGTCAAAGTTTGTTCAATGTTTTCACGAGGGCTCTGAACATGAATTTGGAAAGAATCTTGTTGAGAAAAAGAGATATGAGATAGTCAAATATACTTTGCAGAGTGGAGGTGAAGGTTCTAGATGCGAGTTGGTTACAAAAGAATGTAGTGTTGCTAATTTTATTTCATATTTTAAGGATAATCTTTTCCACAAATATGCAAGGCATAGTAGGTCTCAGTGGTTGGATCAACAATTTAGGATATGTAAGGACTCTTTTCCGATTGGCACTATTATAACAGTGGTTGATTTTTCTGAAAACTACACATTGCAACCACAAAATGAGGTACAATCTCAGTATTACAATTCCATTCAGATTGCTACTTTTGTCCACATAATGCTTAGACATGCACCTGATAGTACAGAGGAGGATCAAAAGATAATCAGAGAGTATCATTTTTATATGAGTGATGATAGATCTCACTCGTCCGAGTATGTCCAACATTGTTTCGAGATTTTTTTTGAGTTATTGTAGGAGCATGATATAGCACTGGACCAACATCTCATTTGGTCAGATAATTGTACAGGTCAATTCAAGAATGCTCGTATGTTTTATTGGTTGAGTAGAATGCATGTAGAGAGGGTGTACCTAATATTTGGAGTTTTTTTGAAGCTGGGCATGGGAAAGGGGAGCATGTGTAAAGAGAGCTCTAGTTAAGGAGCAATTGAAGATTTCAGGAGCAAAATTCAGTGATGCACGTTCTATTGTTGATTGGTGTAGTTCAACATTGTCACAGGGAGGGACACTTGATTCAATAGTGCACAAATTCTTTTGGTTGGTTGAGGAGGGTACAATGGGAGGCAGATTGGATTGGCATACAATCAAAGATTCTTCAAAGATGCATTCATTTTGAAGCTCAGATGCAAGCACATGGACCATTTGGACACGACAGTTGGCTTATTTTTGTCAGAGTTGTATTCAGTGTGAGTGGAATCAATGCGGGTCAAGTGAGTGGGTGGATACATGGGTTCCATAGTATCTAACTCCTTTATCTCAAACTATATCCATGACAAATTACACAATGGAAATTTAACTTGATTACGATCAGCTTTCAGATCTACTACATCCAGGACATGTTTTTGCAGTTGTTGCACCACAAGGGAATGAAGAGAGATTAGAATATTGGTTGGCTCGATGTGTGCGGGTAAAGCACAAAACCATTCTCATGTATTCACACCTTGTTATAGCAACAAGTGTTAAGTTGTTGAAGCATCATGCCAAACCAAAGAAAAAACAACTATGGACACTTAGTAATGTTTATCATGAAGCAATATTGGATACTCTTAAGCAAAGAGATGACCCTTCAGGCACACTTGAATACATATTCAAGAATGGAAAGTACAATGCTTAAGCCTCTTTTTTGTTGTGACAATATAGATATATCATTTGACAATTTTTGTGATATTCTTGGCACGATTGATCATGGATCTGCTGCAACAATAGCCAACTCTGATCCTTTCAAAGAGGTATGCAACATATTACAATAATATATATTGGCTATTCAAAGCATCTTTTATAGTTTGCATTACCAATTCATCATCATTCAGGTTGTTTAGATTAATATATTTTGCATTACCAATTCATCATCATTCAAGCGCACTTGAATAGCATATTCAAGAATGGAAAGTACAGTTCGTAAGCCTCTTTTTTGTTGTTACAATATAGATTTATCATTTGACAGATTTTGTGATATTCCTGGCACGATTGTTCATGGACCTGCTGCAATAATGGCCAACTCTAATCCTTTCAAAGAGGTATGCGACATATTACAATAATATATATTGGTTATTCAAAGCATCTTTTATAGTTTTCATTACCAATTCATCATCATTCAGGTTGTTTAGATTAATATAGTTTGCATTACCAATTCATCATCATTCAAGCACACTTGAATAACATATTTAAGAATGGAAAGTACAATGCTTAAGCCTCTTTTTTGTTGTTACAATATAGATTTATCATTTGAAAAATTTTGTGATATTCTTGGCACGATTGATCATGGACCTGCTACAACAATAGGCAACTTTGATCCTTTCAGAGAGGTATGTGACAAATTACAATAATATCGATTGGTTATTCTAAGCATATTTTCTATTGTATGTAGTTTAACTGCTACCTTGATGGTTTGTATAGGTGCTTGTCACTCCAAAATGCCAACATACTACTCTTGTGGAAGACCATGCCCTGAATACCACAAATAGGCAAATTTTGTAAAAATTGAATTTTGAAATGTGAAAAAATGTAAAAAGGTCATAACTGTGTATAGGCATAATCTATATCTAGTGATGTTTTTTGAAATACGGTTCAAATGTCTTCCATTGTATAGAGGGTATGTTTAAAATGTAAAAATATTTTTGTACTTAATCGAGCTACAACCGAACGTTTTCTTCCTGGTTCTTTCCTGTCGATATTTTCGTTTGAACTAGGTTTTGTAATATCTCCTATTTATATATAACAAATTAAAGTGGCTTGCCACTTTTTCAAAAAACAAAAAAGTAAAAAATTCATTGTGAATTTCATTTTCCATGTAATTGATTCAAGTTGATTGGGTAAGAGTTTTCTGATGCAAGAGCTAGGACTTGTAGAATCTTGAAGCAACCTTAAATATTTTTTCCCCCACATTTCATTGACATTAGCACTTTGGACTCTTAAGGGAAAACGCCGCTCCAATGCAGCTCAGAGAGAACCATACCTAGTGTAAACGTACCTATCTAGATGTGTTGGAACAGTCTGTTGGGTCATACAAGTTCGAGAATGAAAGTTGCACCACTTTGCAACTTTACACTGCTTGCATCTGACAACTTTTCCCTCAACTGAAAACTCATCACCATGGGAAAACACCTTCAAGATAGAAAAAACCAAGAGAGGTTATTGTAGATGGTCTCAAAATGATCCCATATCCTCAGATGAAGAGTCTTTAAGCATCATGGTTTCCGAGAAATAGTCCGTCAAATTTTGCTGCCTTTTAGCACTTTGGACTCTTAAGGGAAAACGCCGCTCCAATGCAGCTCAGAGCGATTCGGCGTATTTGGGTGCAAGAGAGAACCATACCTAGCGTAAATGTACCCATCTGGACGTGTTGGAACAGTCCGTTGGGTCGTACAAGTTCGAGAATGAAAGTTGCACCACTTTGCAACTTTACACTGCTTGCATTTGGCAACTTTTCCCTCAACTAAAAACTCATCACCACGGGTAAAAGCCTTCGAGATAGCAAAAAACAAGAGAGGTTATTGTATATGGTCTCAACACGATCCCATATCCTCAGATGAAGAGTATGTAAGTATCACGGTTTCTGAGAAATAGTTTGTCAAAGTTTGTTGCCTTTTAGCACTTTGGACTCTTAAGGGAAAATGTCGCTCCAATGCAGCTCGAAGCGATTTGGCGTATTTGGGTGCAAGAGAGAACCATACCTAGCGTAAACGTACCCATCCAGACGTGTTGGAATAGTCTGTTGGGTCGTACGAGTTCGAGAATGAAAGTTGCACCACTTTGCAACTTTACACTGCTTGCATCTAACAACTTTTCCCTCAATTGAAAACTCATCACCACGGGAAAATGCCTTCGAGATAGGAAAAACCAAGAGAGGTTATTGTAGATGGTCTCAACATGATCCCATATCCTCAAAAAAAGAGTCTGTAAGCATCACGGTTTTTGAGGAATAGTCCATCAAAGATTGTTGTCTTTTAGCACTTTGGACTCTTAAGGGAAAATGCCGCTCGAATGCAACTCAGAGCGATTTGGCATATTTGGGTGCAAGAGAGAACCATACCTAGTGTAAACGTACCCATTCGGATGTGTTGGAACAGTCCATTGGGTCGTATGAGTTCGATAATGAAAGTGGCACCACTTTGCAACTTCACAGTACTTGCATCTGGCAACTTTTCCCTCAACTGAAAACTCATCACCATGGGAAAACGCCTTCGAGATAGAAAAAACCGAGAGAGGTTATTGTAGATGGTCTCAACACGATCCCATATCCTCAAACAAAGAGTATGTATGTATCACGGTTTCTAAGAAATAGTTCGTCAAATATTGCTGCCTTTTAGCACTTTGGAGTTTAAGGGAAAACGTCGCTCCAATGCAGCTCAGAGTGATTCGACATATTTGGGTTCAAAAGAGAACCATACTTAGTGTAAATGTACCCATTCGGACGTGTTGGAATAGTCTGTTGGGTCGTACGAGTTCGAGAATGAAAGTTGCACCACTTTGCAACTTTACACCTCTGTAGAGATTTAGGGATGTCCTCTTCAGATCACTCTATTCTGAATAGGTTTGCGGAGCTACCAATGTTAAATCCAAGTTGACTGACTTTGAGAAAATCGTATCCCACTAAACATGATAGAGGTCCCACGTCTTCTTGAATGCAGGAGCACCATCTGACCCTTTATCTCCATTCCTCTTGAAGCATCTTTTCTTTCCTCCTTTTCCTTCCTTCTTTGAGGATTGAGCGGAAAAAACATGAATGTCTTCATTTGTAGGGCTTCGTCCAATACCTCTCGCAACCAACCTTGACTCCTCTTGAATACAGTCAGCCCTCAACAGATCAAACTTGGAAATTTTTGATCTCACGCCGATTCCTTGAATGTAAGACTCCCAAGATGAAGGAAGACCATTAAGAGCCAACATGGTCAAATCTTTGTCATCAACAATATGACCATTTCTCTCCTTGTCTTCAACTTAGAGATCAGATAATACAACTAAAAGCACTCAAAAAATGAAACACATAAGACAATAAACACAACAAGAAATTTTCTTACAGCTTAGGCCCAGCTCATGGCTGAATTTGATACAATGAATAATAGCACCTCTCGTAGATGCAAAGATACAATCGAGTATGCTTCTCCTTGAAATCGGCTTGCTGCTGCAAGATGAAGTGCTACTGCTCAAGTGAAAACTTTTGCTTGGATTGCAAATTATGTTGAATGAACTTGATTGAGGACATGAACAAACATCACCTCATATTTATACAAAATAAGGTGACTCTTCAAGGAGGTCGGCCTCATCCATTTAAATAAAATGAGTACAAATTAAATAGCCATAGGCTATCATTTAATTTATTAAAACTTAATGTGATCGCTATCATGTATGAAAAATTTGGTAGCATAGACAAGGCAGTGGACTATTTGAAAAAAAGTTTCAAATAAATGTGGTCTGATAGAATTCAATGACAAACAAATGCAATTGACAACTGCTCATAGTTTTTAGTTATGCAATGTGAAGTAATTGCATAACTACTTAGGTTGACTTTGTAAGAACTATATTGTAATTGAAAAATTCTGATCTATGAACATCTAGTTGTTAGTTATGCAATGTGAATTAACAATTTGAGTTTGAAAGATGTGTAATGCAATGTAATCAACAATATAAATATAAACTACATAATATAACCATTCAGTTTTAAGCTATTGTACATTGATATTTAACCATTGCTCAAGATAAAATTTTCAAAGAGTTTAATCATGCACATGAGGAACAAATTAAATTTCAATTGTCAACTTCTATATATCAAATTATCCAATACTCAAGTGTATTTCCATATACAAAAATGGCATTGACGCCAACTCAAACAAAGTTTTACAAAATGTGGCATATGCCATCTTAATATGTATTCAAAATTTACATGCCAAAATATCTATCTGATGCTAAACTACTAGTGGATCATCAAAATGGAGCCTCTTTGAAGCACTCATTGGCTCTGAAGGTAGTTGCAAAAGAAAAATTCAAGCCACAATTGAGATTAGTTATACTATATAATTTAAAATCGAATAATTAACATCAAAATAAATATACATTGAATTTTAATTGAACTCTAAAATTGAAATCTTGATTACCTGAAATATACGTCTCTTCAAAGAGTCAGGAGTCCTAGAATATACCAAATCAACTTTTGAAATGCCAATCTATATATGTGAACAAAAACATAAAATTGATCCAAGTTAGCATACGATTATTGGTAATAGGAACTTATTTACCAAACACAAAATAAAATAAGCACGTACCTCTTTAGGTTGATCTTTTTCTTTATCTCCTTCAGGTGTTTCGACACCTCCTCCTTGAGTTGTTTCAACACCTACTCTTTGAGGTGTTCCAATAACTACTCCTTTAGGCAGTGTGTCCCTTGTCATCATATTTGTATAGCTCATAATTGCCTATACATAAAATTGACAAGTACATATGAAACTACCAATCTATGTCGACATATGTATAATCAATATAAGATCTTAAAACTCTTAATTCAATCCAATTTGAGTTCATATACCTTCCCCTTATCTAGATTTGCGCCTCCATAGTCTGGACGATGCTGCACCTCACTCGCACTAGGTAATTCCTATGGGAGGAAAGCAAGATAAACATATAATTTACTATATAATTTCATTAATGACAATTCAAATGAAAATCAAGTATATAATATAAAATGTAAATGAGTGAGTGCGAAAATATATACTGCGTGTGTGTCCAAGCCAAATGAAATAGCCCTAAGGGTGCTATCAATCACCCGTGTGAGCTCCTCCTCAAACATCAACTGTTAAATAGAACATGTAAATAAATATTAGTATTTGATACTATCTCTTATTAATATTCATTTAAAAACAAATGCAAGTTATGAAATTACAACTTAAATCTTACCTGTGTCACTATTCCAGCATCTCCTTCTCTAGTAGGAGAGGACTCTGTAGGGTGCACTCCACTCCCCTGCGACTGATCTATAATGTCCACATCATGGAGGTCATAATCAGAAGTGTCCAAGGGATGCTCAGTGGGTTGTACAAGAGGACCCAAGCATACCTGGCGGCACATAGTGCAATTATGTGGCACACAAATATGTGGACCTGAGGAGGATGATGCAGTAGCACTTGAGCTTTTGGCAACATCACCAAAATGTGGTTGAGCTACTGTAGAAGCATGCATAGCCAAATGACCACTCAAAGAGTGAATAGCTTGAATAGTCTGTGTGGATGCATCCTGGATAATCTCTGGATGATATATTGGAGGTGGCAGAGGAAGGGGAGGAAGGGGAACATTTGGGCGTGAGACTACTCTAACTACCCCTGGTCTATCCTGGGGCATACCTCCACCGATGCCCTGGAAGGGTTTAATATCAAAGTAATCGACATGATGCCCTAACACAAACTCAACATATAATTTTTTAATAGAGTAAAATGGTATGTCGGAATTATTGTTCGGTGGTTTATCAAAAACCATACACCAATGATCCCAAAAGTTAGCTACAATGTCCCTATGCATGCACCATTTTATGAAAAGTTTTTGTTTTATTAACATTCACTGGCAAACCGGTGCGGGGTTCAATGAATAATGATGCTATTTGGGCTTTGGTTATTTGGAGATCTTTCACATCATCGTAAGATAATCCACATCGATAATATTCCCTCATGTCTTCTCGCCACGAATAAAAGGAATTATGTTGGGTGGAAAGGGTTTCTATATTTTTTATTATTTCCTTCAATGTGTTTGTCATATCTCTCAAACGAGGCATTGCCTGATAAATTTCACAAATGCCCCTCAATTGCCTCAATTTTTCACCAATTAAGTCTTCAATTGGTGGCTGTGGAGGTGGTGGAGCATTTGGCTATGGAGGTGGTGGAGCGTTTGGCATTTGTGGATTTGCATTCACAGCCATAATACCTGATTAAAGTTAAAAACTAATTAAACTAATTGAAATTACATAATATAAATGCAATTATTGTAAAAAAACCCTAGTTTTTAAGAAAAATCCCAAAAAAACCATAGTTTTTCACAAAAATCAACAACAAACTCTTATTTTTGATAAAAATACATCAACAACACTAATTTTTAATCAAGATCCATTTCAAAACATTAAATTTTAATAAAAAATCAATGTAAACTCTAGTTTTTTTAAAAAATCAATAGAAAACCCATTTTTTGAATTTTTTTTAATAAAACCTACTTAAACTTAAGAAAATCTATTTGAAAAATGGATTACAAGATTGAAAAAATGAAATACATACCTTTGAAATCGGATATCTGATCAAACCGAATATCAGATTTGAGTTTTTCCTTTTGCACCTGCATCAAACAGTGAGAAATGAAGTTAAAATAATCGGCTGTTTTTTATATACTGTTTCCGGAAATCGGATATCCGATTTGTGGAAACTAGGTTTGATTTTTGGTTCGGGTAAATGTACTGACACCCGAACCTAGAAAATTCAACTCGATATTTTTCGTGTTTTTGAGTTGATCTAAAACGTGATTTTTTTTCATTGCCACTTTTTGGCCCATCATGATCCTGCACATACCCATCTCTTGAAAAAAGAGTTGCAAGACAACTTATTGTTATTGCGAAAGAAGTAAGAGCTAAAAAATATGAAAATCCTATGAGCTTCCTTTATATCAAAATTAAACTCCTCAATTCACTCTTTATTGATTTAGAGTTGAAAATCAAGCGTACAACTTGATTGAAGCTAATTGATGACCTTGAATGCTACAAACTCCCCAAAATCATGGTCCTAAACTGAAGAAAACTTTTGATCTTCCAATCTGGGTGCCCTCCTTTGATACTGAAGATGACTGATATGTTTCCAAACTACATTCTAACATCTGCCCCTATCATAAATCAAATCTAGAGCCATTCAGATATGATCTTGTTGTTTAAAATACACTTGCACCATAACTTTAGGCTCTCCTAAGAAAACTATGTACTTAGCTATTGAAGTTTTAAATTTGACCATTGGATCGAAGATGAATGGTTGAGATTGAGCTCTAATGTAAGTTTAAAACATGATCATCGATCATTATGAGATACAAGATCAACAGCCTGTGCATGCTCCAGTACATCACAAATCCCTTTGGCTATCGAGAAACCAAAATTACAATGAACTAGGTCCATGCGATGAGATGGATTATCGACACTTATCCTTAGAATACTCTTTCAACATATACATCCCTCTTCATCACACTTTACCTTTTGGCCTCTCAATATAAAACTTGCAATGCACTTAAAGACTTGCTATGAAAAATTCCTTCAGCCACCTATCACCCTAGACACATGTTACCATATCACTCTGTCGCATTTTAAACAAAGGACCCACCATAATCCTATCACACATTTACCATTGTTCAACTAACAATGTAATCAAAATCTACCATGTGCCTTCACAAACGTCATACTCCATTATCATCACACATCGCAAATGTGACTTCGTCAATGTAAACATAAACCAAGATGTGAAGAACTGTTGCGATGACCATCAAATTTCCTCCCTTAAAATGTAGTCATTGATCTTTGAACATCACGCATCACAAATTTTTCTTATGCTCAAGAATAAGATAACAATTGTGTAAATAAGGAATGTGATAACCGACCGATCATCATCTTTAAACCGGAATCGTTGATCCTCCTTATAGCACCATCCACAAGCTTGGTCCCACCAAGAATAGATGTCATGTCCCCACACCCCTGCACCTTCCTTTTTGTGATTATTTTATTCATGCGGTAATGGCATGGATGAATAAAATTTGAACACCTATATGGAATATTCTACTAGTATATTCTTTATCTATTTCCCCACCTTTTCTCCTATCACATGTCACATTTTGATCATGAGAAATTGAAATAAAAAATGTGATGTGCAAGGACCCCGCAATGGCATGAGATTGAGACATTTGTAGCAATCTTGACTGTCAACACACATCACGCTTAGCATTAGGTAGTGAAGAGGTAAATTTATGATGCAAATAAGTCATCTGATGAGAAACAACCATCACACTTCACATTTAGGAGACAAGCAAGTGCTAGATGAAATTTGATTATGTGAAGGAGGAATTTGATGCAATGAGGTGTTGTGAAGGCAACTTAAGCAACCAAATGTGCACATACATATATGTTGTTTCAAAAGGTTGCTACCACTAAGTAAATGAACGAGTGATATTTAACAAAGGAAAAAGTGAAGGATAGTCTTGATCGACAAAAAAGAGAGATTTGATAACCATGTTGGTGTCGATAGAGGTTCTAAAACTAACATGGGACATTGAAACTCTTTTATTTTCATTGATTTTAACACTAAGAGCAGAGAAAGAGAAATTTTTAACTTTTTTGAAGATTGATAAAGTTGTGAAAATTGGCCAAAAGATCAAAAAAGTTAAGACTTGGCCAAATTTTGGATTTTTCAAAGGAAGACTCCTGCAAGATGGCCCATGTAGGATCTCTCATATTAACTATTAATGATGGTTCATCAAAGGGTGGATTGGAATGACAATAATTTAATGGGTTGATTTCCTAATTTTAGGAATGGATAATGTTAGTTTGATCTTCTTGGTTAGAGAGGCTTACATCCATATTGTTATTACATGATTCATATGTTGTGTTTTGATCTAAGATATTGAACATTGTTTTGGGTGTTGTTGAGGCTTCTCATTTGGGGTTTTTAGGAGATCATACTTGACACAATGTTTCACTTTGAGATGTTGGTATAATGACATGTTATGGTTTATAGGTTTTATCTCTTCATTCTATGGTTCATTCCCAGAGGTTCATGTTCTTATGACTTGGGAGGATTGTGGCGATAGGCTGGGATAGATTATGTAGTTGTTGGTGTTGCATGTGTAGATCATTGTTATTGTCCTTGGTACTTCATTGTTGATTATTACCCATGTAGTGGGAGTTCCTATATATGTATGTTCTTCATTGTGAGGTTCGATACAAGGAGCTTGTCATTGTGGTTCATGGGTTTCATATATTGTTGGAATGAGTTTATTTATTTTTTTGATACCTAGGAGGTATGGATGGTTCGATGTATTAGCATGTGTTGTGGATACCATTTTTGATCATGTGGGATTTTCACCTATGACAACAACTTCTTTGGAGCCTTTGTTATCACTTGGATTTTATGTTTTTGTTCTTGGATGGGTGCATATTCACCTTAGCATTAATTTTCTTCCATAGGTGGCATGTTGGAGGATGAGAAGGGTTCTTTCTTGAGATGGTGGTAACTTTGGTTTTATTGTAGGTATCTTGATAGAACATGAGAGTATGTTGGAGATTCATGTGGTTTCATGTATGGCTATGTTGATGCATTCCATTTATTGATCTCTTATGCAATGTATACAATGTCAAGCAGGAGAATGTTGGGATATGGTGGTTTACACCATTGCATAAAATGTTATTTATAATGTTGTAATTAAATAAATATTTAGTTGTGATTCACTTAGGAGGTGTGGTTAATCACAGTAGGTAATTATTTGGTGACCACTTTATGTTGTATTGTAACATTGGACTATTATTTAATGTGTGAGAGACATGAGATAATAATTTAATATTGGGGAAAGCATTCAATAAAGTGAAAACTTAGTACCCAATATTAAATAAGGGGTTAGTGGTTTTGCATTCACATGGTTTTGTGGTACATGGTTTTATCTTACGACTTGGTTTTATTTGTGTGAGCTTGAATCTATAAAAGAAAATACATGTTTAGTTGTTAAGGTTGGCTGGGTGAGTGGGATGTGATTATTGAGTCTTTTTAAGGAGTCCGTATGTGAATCATGGCATGGGATATGTGGGTTCATGCTTGGAAACATGGAGGATGAATTATAGAGGCTTTATGCTTCAGAGGTAATCATTATAAATATGTTAATATTTTATCGCTGAATAATAGATGGAGTATGGATGCTTTTAGAGGTTGGGTTGTTCCCCCTTGAGGGTTTTCCTAGGGTATATCTTGTGTTATCTCGTGGCTTGTCTATTTTGATCTATGCATTATGATTACTCGTATACATGTTTATCTCTCATGGGACTATGTAGGAAATAGATTAAGAATGTGGGTATTATGCATTATTTCCTAACATTTTTTATCCCAAATACATTTACCTCTTGAGAATCATGAAATAGAATTTACCACAGGACTTCCAATGACATCACATTATTGGATTCCCTAGATTCTAACATATAGTTTAGAATGACCCAACCATTTAATAATAGAGTTGTATAAACTGGATCAATGGTTGTTTGTTACCTAGAGAAATTTTAGGGGTCTTTTTTATATTGAATTTTTCTACCTTATCTTTTGGAATATGTACAACCATATCTGACTGATCAAATATGTTAGATGCACTGAGTTATGACAATGTCCTTTCTCTATGTTCATGGATCCTTAGTAGCTCTTTGATTGGCACTTGAAATTTTAATTTACTAAAGGCTTGAGCCATGTCAATTATTTGGTATGTAGGTAAAGGAATAGAAGATGAGGCTGTCACAACAATAACTTATTAGGTATGAAATAAATTACTCAATCATTAATAGAAAACTTATTTGCATTTATCGCTTTCCCAACCTCCTCTGTCACCTTTTGTTTGGCATCATCTCCAATAGTCTATTGATTTCCCACATTTTTGGTTGATATATCAACATCTTTCTTTCTTTGGGACATACACTTTTTGTAGGGGTTCATTTGGTAAATGCATCTTCTTTCTTGGTGGAGACTTTATTATAAACCTAATTATTGTTCTTTCTACATCATATAATTTTTTCTTTCCTTTATTCAAATACATGCAAATGGTTTATTTGGATTAGGTACACCTACATATTTGTAATTGGAACCTATAAATGTCAATTTATTAGTTGGTAATTATAATATCCCTTACAAACATTTTAAATATGTCATTAAATATTTTCTTAAAAACTCTTAAAGGAGAAATCAAGTGCAATGAAAAATCAACTATTTTCTTCATTTTTAATATAGAATTTTGTACCAAGGGAAAATAATTTATTGATTATGGTATCAATTTTTTTTTAAACTAATTAAAGTATGTTCATGAAAGTAGAAAACAATATCTAAAACCCTACTGCAATTTGCATAATGAAGATGGGCAAAAAAATCCACAAATTACAGTAAAAAAACTGTATTTTAAATTACAAAATCATCAAAACTCTAAATAGAGTTTGGGAAGCATAAATAAATGAATAAAATAAAATAAAACAACTACCCAACTGATAAA
Organism: Sequoiadendron giganteum; assembly: GCA_007115665.2. Lineage (NCBI taxonomy): Eukaryota > Viridiplantae > Streptophyta > Pinopsida > Cupressales > Cupressaceae > Sequoiadendron > Sequoiadendron giganteum. The sequence goes on from CM021100.1 coordinate 446,008,304, forward strand.
AATAGCAATCTAAAATTGTACCAAAATCTAAGCACTCTAAAACACAAACCTTGCCAAACAACTCAACCAAAAATCCACATAAAAGTAATCTTTTAGCACCAATGCAACTTTTGTGTGAAGTCACACTTGTAGATCCTTAGAGCCATTTTCTTTGAGTCCAAATATCCTTGGATTTCTAGCCTCATAGATTATCATACGTGATGGTTTATCATCCTTTGTAGGAGAGCCACAAACTATGAATAGAGAAACAAGCATAAACTCGGTCCAATCTAAAAAAACAAGTAATAAAGGATGTCAAAACTTGCAACCCCAAACCTAGGTGCCCAAATCCCAATGCCCAACAAGAGTGGATTTTATGTTAAGAAATCTAACTCCTTAGGCTAAGTGTTGAAAGCACAAAATCATGCACTGAGAAAAGCTGCAAAAGAAGAAACCTCATCTTGCACCACTATTAATACCAAAAAAGAAAAAAAATAATCTTCCCCAAGAATTCATGCCCAAAATTGATTTAATAATTTATTTCAAAAAAAAAAAAATTCTCCCCCAAAAGAATTAATTTAATAATCTGGAATAATGAACATTTTCCTAGTTAAATTGTCAAATCCAAATCTACGTTTTCAAGACACCAAGCCTGCTAAAAATAAGGGTTTTAATATCCTCATTAGATGGATTTACTTTGTTATACCGAGCTACCTCATTTGATCCTTGATTTTTTTAAAATCTCTATTTGGAATCTCAAATGGAACATGATAGTTGTCATAATCATTTAAAAAAAAATTATCACCCTCATAATAATCTAAATGATCTAAATTCACATCATCATAAAATTTGAGGTGTACCCTCATGCTCATGGAATTATTTCTCTTCATTGAGTGCAACTGCAACATCACACTTGGATTAATCATGAGGCAAGTAACATATATCAAATAAAAAAGAATCTTGCTAAAGATTCATGTGATCCTTCCTCAAGGGACCAAGGGTGTATCTCTCATGGCATCTTTGGTTTGAGTTCCTTGGTGATGTTTCTTTTGCATTACCTCCAAGTATTTTAGACCAATCATAATTGTAGGGTTTGTTATGTAACCTCTAACCCTCATTAAAATTTATAGGAGAAACATTAGAGGACATACCTTTTTTATTATTTTCCAACTTGTATGAAATATCCTTCATTGATCCCATCAACCTGTGTAGTTTTTATTTAGAAGTGAGAGGCTTGTTGGAAGTCATCACATTTGGTTTCAAGTTTTTTATATCAACTCTCTTTTTTAATTTTCCAAATGATTTCAAATTTCTCTCTATGTTGATTACCATTGCATATGATTCACTCGAGGTCTGAGGGCTATTATATATCAAAATATATCCTAACTTTGAATCAAAGGATCCACAATACAAAATGAGACACATAGGCTCATTTGGCCTTACCTAGTGAGGTGCATTCCTCATGTTCATAATGAATATGTTATTAAAATCTATTCAACGATTTCATTTATCCCTTTTTTGATGGTAGTTAGGTTATGGATTGAAAAATTTGGATCTATTCTTTCTCTATGTTACAATCAAAAGACCCTCATAAACTCATCCCACAAGGTATGTTGTTGTTTGGAAGACTCTTCTACCATTATTTTGCACTTTCTTGCAATGATTACACAAAAAGCTTCATCACAAAATCCTCATATTCAATATCATATTCATTAGTGACATTGATGAAATGACTTAACAACTTCCTTCCAATCTTGGTTGGAATTAGATTAGGATAATTAAAAATGCCACAAAATTCTAACTGTTTATATCTTTTTAATCCCAATGGTGGTCTTACTAGAATAAATCTTCGAGCTTGTCTTATAGGGTCGATCCCGATTTGTATTACATTTTTTTTGTAGAGGATTAGGACGATTTTGTTAAATAATAGATATTTGTTGAATTGGAATAGTTGGTGCCACATTTTGAGGTTGGGAAACATTTTTTTGCTGGTTTATTTGTAGGGCTTGATGAGCTAATTGGGAATATTGTAATGTAATTTGTGTTTCTATTTCACACCGCCTTTCTCTAAGATGATCAATAAGATCAATGTATTGATCTAACTCCCTTTCTCTCCACTTAGTTTCTAACTAAATGTTTGGGTCAACATCTTGGAATGGGGTTTCCCCTCCAAGCTCAGAAGATTAAGGATTAGCATGTCTACCTTCCCTTTAATTTATCAAAGGTTGAAGCATAGGGTTTCTTTGAGGTGAACCACATTTGTATTTTCTACACGAGGATTTATTTCTTTTCCATATCTAATATAGTCACATTTGAAAGTTTTTCTAGTGGTTTTAACCCTATTATTAGTTGAATCATCTGATGTGTATCGATCAAAATCTTTAGAAGCATATTTTCTACATGAAGTACCCTTTTTTTAGTGTTTCTTGAATTATGTAAATCAGAATTGTACTTTTAGCTTTCCAGTATTCTTGTCACCTTCTTGCATCAGTAGAACTAGCTTAAGGAATTTTTTAACCTTTGGAATGCTGATATTTTTCTATTCTTTATTTTTTGACACAAACTTTTGGATCTTCCTTGATAGAGTCACCACTCCTTGAAGGAGAGAATAATTTAAACTAACAAACTTAAGATTTAACGTAACATGGGTGTTCAAGCTAATTATTGACTTATCCCTTGAAACAACACCAATTTGTTGGTAACTAGAACTATAGGCTCCAAATCCCTAAGATCTGATAGTCTTCTAGGTGTTAGGGGTGTCAAACTTAGGAAAATTACCACAAACCTATCTTTAGGTTGGGAAACTAAGGACCAATGGTTGAGGTGGGTAAGACATCCTTCACTTATGAATTTGCAAGACCAAGGGGGGTTCTCCATAAGGTGTTGAATTGATGATTTAAATAATAAACACCACCTTACAACAAACTATACAATGTATCCTAATACTAGTGTTACAATATACCTATGTACTAGTTTGGAAAATTAAGGATGATCACCTTATTAATAGATAATATGTACCATATAAGTGTTTGATAATGTGTTTGTGATACACCCTTGTATTGCTATATTCATTCAGACATAGTTGTCTAACACACAAAAATAAAACTTAAAAGGTGTTTAATTTGATGTATTTGGAGTGCGTTGAGGATGATAGGAGAGAAAGCCAGTCACAAACTAGTGACTTTATCCATTAGGAAATAGAGTCTCTAGAATTAATCAAACATGGTACACCAATTGAAACCAAGGTGATGCCTTAATCAAGTAACGATAAAATACTATTCCTTTCAAATTGTTCAAGAAATTTGGGCTCTACATATTCATTTAGAAAGACAATAAATGGTTGTAGAATATTAAGAGACTCTACTTAGTAATCCTCAAGTATACCCACACATTTAATTTATTATATTGAAAAGATACCATGCAAAATATTTGCAAGTCTTTTACAGACTTTTGGTTGGAAAGATAAGCAGTTCATACATATGGAGATGCACAAGGAGACACTTGAATAAGGTTGATTATGTCTTTAAAAATTAATCTTCAAAGCTTACAAATATTATTACAAGTTCAAAGGAAAAGATAGATCATTACAATGCAAAATAGCCACACCTAGAATTGGAAATTGAAACCCTAGGGCTTCCTGTGAATATCTTTCTTTTGCCCACTTTGCCACCACTTTTTTATATATATTTTTGTCCTCTTCTTCCTCTCTTTTATCAAAAATATATCTTTTAACAACATTAAAATACCTTGGGGGAAGAACCATGGGCTTCAAAAATTATACGACCCCCGCACCTACTTGCATCATATTCACATGGTCACACAATATGAAGCCATGCCCCAACATTAATGAGCACACAAATGAGGAAAAAATCCCCCATGAAAGCAATAAAAAATCCTAACCAAGAATGGATATCTGCTAGAAAAATTATTTGCAAGAGATAAAGAATCATGGGTTCTACAATTCATTTCCAAATTCATAATCAAAGCATTAAATGCCCTCTTTGTAGGCCTAAAAAATGAGATAGATGTATGAGGAGAGTCAATGTTTATTATTGGACTTTACAAAGTGAAAACACATCTATGAGGAGAGTTGTAAAAGTCTTAGGCCCAAAACAAGTATTGGTTTGAACATTAAATGGGTTGCAACCCCAAAAGATCATCTTCATCAAACATTAGGCATCAAGACTACAAGGAACTACTTGTCAAAAAGGTCGGTGAGAAAAACATCCACAAACCATAAAATTTGAAGAGAAAAACCTTCATAGGGAATCACTCATCGAGCCTACTACATATCACATACCATGTTGATGAAGAAGACAACATGAACAACATTGAAGCCACAATCCCTGAAAGACAACTTTTGTTGAACATTGAGCATCGCATTCGATACTTGTTGGAAGAAGGGAAGGTTGAAATAAAAATATTTGATGGAAATATTAGAAAGGATGTAGATAGAAGGGATATGTTGGGAACCGAGAGTCATGAGGAAGGTTTAATCCTTATTTTAAATATAAGTAAGTTCGTTAAGGAGAATGGTCAATTCTTGAAAGATCAAAAACTAAGACATCAGGGATCAAGGATTGGAAAGAAGAATTAAGCCTTATGATGAAATGATGGTAAGAGTTAAAAGGAGGATGAAAAATCCTCGAAGCCAAAAACCTTTAAAACATGTCAATTTTAAAATATCTCATTAGAGCTTCAATGATCAAGTGGTTCAAACTTATGGATTTAGAAAGGAAAGCAATAAAGGTTAAGGGTTAAGGCCAATGACCGAAACTTGAAACACTTAGGAAAATGATGGAAAGAAGAGAAAGAGGTAGGAAATTAGGATCAATAGAAATGGCATGCAAGTATGCAGACAACCAAAATCTTGAAATTCCAAAAAGTTCAACCCTTTCCATTTTTAGATTGTTTTGCAAATGAGGTTTTGTAAAGAGCGAAACTCTTTAAATCAAATATCGACAAAACTTTAAATAATTTCATTTATATTCAAAATAAGTCGACAATTCATTCATTTAGACATCATAAAAATCTAGTCTATTGCAAAACAACGACTTAAAGTTGATAAGATAGATTCAATATACATTTCCAGGTTAAATACATAAACATGTCATATTACACGACAAAGATAATAATACAAAAGAAGTTGATATATAGGTTACAATTCAAGACTTAGGCCTTCAGTCACCTTAAGATCTTCAATACATAATTAAATAATAGAATATAACATAAATGAAGATGACATCCTTTGATCTTCAATCCTATAGCATATCTTCAATAATGAAGACGAGAACAAGGATCAGGCACTTTTTCCGCCCAACCTCGAAGCTTACGCTTCCCTGAAATTCTTTAGTCATTCAAAGAATACCCGACCTTGCATGAATCGCTTAGCAAAAAGTAGTCGACAAGCAAGATGGAATCTAGTGTGTGCCTAGTATTACTAGTAAAACCACAAGCATTTTCATTTTTCTAATTCATTTAAGAAACAAGCAAGTTCGATACTAGGATATGGTAGAGATTTCATTAATTCCATCTATTTCAATGGTCCTTAAGTTACTTGGACAAGTAAAATGTCATGCACGACAAATAAAACAATTTTGGAAAAGAAAAACTACACTCTCTAATAACCCATATTCAACACCCGTCTCGGAAGGTAACTTTCCAAACACATGACATGCACATTCATTTATCAAGCATGCATGGTTCCAATCAAATAAATACAATCTTTCATAAACAATTTATCAAAAATCCTGTTTCAAACAAAAACAATTTAAATGTTGTTCTTTCATCGTTTTAAACCATAAATAACATTAAATTAATATTTAAATCGAATAAATTAAATAACCAAAAATAAATAAGGTGTATCTCCAGTATGTAAATTAAGTACATATTTTAAAACATGCATAAAAGAGCACACGTTCTTTCGTTCTATTTACTCCTCTATTTAATCATGTTCTAGTTCGTTTTGCTTCCAAGTAAATCATAATTTTAACTTAATTGATTTATTTTTTGTTTTTGAATACTTTTAGAAAATAAATAATTACTTTTTCAAACAGAATTTAAATAAATCATTTTAGTTTCTATTTTGAATGTTTTGAGTTTTATTTGCAAATTTCTCTAACTTTAACTTCTATTTTGAAATCACGTTTAAAATTTAAGAGATATTTAATCAAAATCCTTTTTGTTTTGAATTCTTTTCAAATCAAATTTAAATAACGTTTTTATGTTTTAAATCTTTTTCTAAGTCTAAATTTCTCCTAAATTTATAAATCAGTTGTTTTTCATTGTTTTCTAATCAAATTCTTCCTATAATTTTTTGTTTCTAATTTCAATTGTTTTCTTGAAAAATCACAGTTTGATATTTAAAAATTCAAATAGAATTTGAAGTAAAAAGAAATACTTTTTAATAGTTTTAAAAATCAGAACAAAAACAAATAACTATTTCATTGAATTCACAGTTTTCTGGAAAAATCACAGTTTGATATTTAAAAATTCAAATAGAATTTGAAGTAAAAAGAAATACTTTTTAATAGTTTTAATAACTATTTCATTGAATTCACTGTATTCATGTTTTTGTTTAATAATTTCAAAAACAAATCCTACCTGGTAATTTTGGAAATGATTGTTTGTTTCCTCTGTCTCTCTCTGTAATATTTGTCCTATGTTTGATTGTTGTTCTGTTTGCGTATGAGGAGAGCAACTTCTTGTTTCTCTCTGCCTTCTCCTAGCCTATTCTCCTTTCTTCTTGTCTTCTCTTCTTCCCTACTTCCTGTTGTTGTTGTTGTTGTGCTTTACCTCCTATCTGGATGCCTATTCACCAGTCCTCCTTCTCCCATACACATGGGTGGATAGCCTTCTTGGCCACACCTTACTCACTGTTGCCTTCTCTTGGATTTTACCTCCTCTTCCCTGGCCACGTGTGATGAGCAGGTGAATGGGGAGCCTTTGGTGGCTGCGTGGGAGAGTAGGGACTCCTGGTCGATCCAAACATCACCCTCCTTGCCTTATGTGTATCTTCCCTCTGCTATTTTGTGCACCCTTACCTTCCCTGTAGCCATGCGTGGAAAGTGAGGGATGAGGTGAGTGTAATCTATAGTTAACACTTCTCCCTGCGCATTCCTTATTCTCCCTTGCAGTGCTCATTCTATGGAGGTTGATTAGTGCTCAGTGCGTGGGGTGTAGCGAATGGAGAATGATTTCAAACTGCAGTGGAAGCTTCTCCTGACCGCATGGAGGATGATAAGGTTAACTGAAACCTTCACAATCAAAGAACAGTAAAACAATTTGTGGCCTCCTCTGTCTCAATAATTTCAAATCAATTTCCTGGCAAATTCCCCATTTTGTGTTTTTCTTTCTCTCTATTCTAAAAATAGGTTTTCTCACTTCTCTTCCAATTCACATTTCTTCACTCACTCCTTATTTTCTCATGCATTTGGTGGTGTTATTCACAAATTAGGATCCTCTTTCTTAGCTTTGATCTCCAGTTCCATTTTCTAACTTTAAGTTCTAAAATTCTGATTGCCTTCAATTGATTGAAGATATTTTCTTCAATCTATTCAACTGTTGTTTGCAGTCAATTTCCATTTTGCACGTATGTTTGTTTTCCAATTTATTTTCAATAACCCAGTTTTAGATATTTGTTTAATTTCCTCAATAAATCTTTTATCTTTCATATTTTCAAATAAAACATATAAATTTATAACATAATCTTTATTACATTGTAATATTTTTCGCAATTAAAAGTCTATTCCATTAGTTTAAAAATAAAAGCATCATTATTTTTAAACAATGATAAAATATTGACATAAATAATTTAGTTATTTAAATAAGATCTATTTTCTCACAAAATAATAAAATCAACATTTAAAGCAACATATTTTTTTCACAAATTTTGAGAAATCAATTAAACTTAATTTAAAATTTGCAAACACAATACTCACAAAAGTACATTAAAATAATAACTAAATGTGTGTGTGTGAGATTCCATCATCCTCATAAACATCTAATGGCTAAAACGACTCTACCTGATCGATGTTCTTGCCTTCACTCACATTCACCTGTTCTTGTGTTCACTTGCACTCGAATTTTCATCAGCAATGACAAACCCCAATTTAAATAAAAATGTATTTCAAATCAGTGCAATTGCATTTCAATTTCAATTTCAATTTCATTTCAATTTAACTTGAATTTAAATAATCATTTAACTTCAATTTAAATAACAATATCATGATTAATAATTTGCATTTAAATATTCAATAAAATCTATACGTGACAGGTTTTTGACTATAGCTTGGCAAGGGAAAAATGCAGCCACTAGAGGCACCTAAGCATGATACACCATTAATATTTCTAAGATTGGTTATAATTGATGGGAATCACAAGGGGTATGGAACAAAGTGACAACTCCTTAATCACTATAAACTCATCAATTTTATGGGTGCCAACAAAACCTAACCTTTAAATGTATTCTTTTATGTATCCTTAAAATTACAAAATTATTAGTTAGTTTTCCATTCACCCTCAACCTCCTTCTTCCATTACTAGTATCACACACCATGTTCCCACTTCACATCTATTAGTTGAACATTTACACCCCTTTCCATATTACACCACCTCCTTCCACTTTGTATCATCAACTTCCACCCTCACAAGAGCCCTTGCTTTCCACTCATTATGAACCAATTCCTTATTTTATTCATCCTTACACTTATGACACACTCTACCCTCCTCATTTTATTTTACACATTATTCTCAATATGTTCCTTCCACTCCTTATTGGACATATGTCTTTATGAAATTTAAAGAGATAAGTTCAACTAGAGAGCTTCATATGTCCCCCTTAATCAAATTCTTCATAGTTATTTTCACTAATTTCATTATCAATCCTTACATTCCCATACCCTAGCAACATGAAATAATTATATTTTGATAAATATAATGGTCATGGGGATCCTATTTTGATACGTGGGACACATTTATATCATTTGTTCAACCACCACTTCTAGTGACTATTTTATCCAAGCACTTTCCTAGAGCATTGGTAGAGGATGCATTTTATTTACTCTATATTTACCAACTAGTTCCATATATACCTTCATATATGTTTCTCACTCCTTCACCCTTTGAACTTCTAATCCAACATGAAACCTAAGGTTTCACTTACATAATTAGCATATTACAAATAATATCTCATCAAAACCATTTAAGATTGTACTTTTGATTCTATTTGAATTACTAGTCCACATTGGATTTCACCATTTCTTTTATGGACTACAACCTATATCTCTTGAAAATATCCTAACTAATATCAAAGAGAAGCTAATTTAAGCTCATCACACCCTCTTTTCTTGTTTGAATATGGAGACAATTTAATTTGTTCAAAAAGCTTATAAAGCTCAAGAGAAACTACTCTTTTAACCCTCTTATGGATTCCACTTGTGAAATTTATATAGGGGGTGATGGATGGGAGATAGGAGAATGGAGCTCCAAGGACTAGTGTGATGAAGGATGGAAGATGCTAAGTGATGTATAAGGTGGAAGAATATTGCATAATAATATGAATGGTAGAAGAAGCAATTATTTCATTATCGAAAGCATGAATGGATATTTTCCCCCTAGCTCTTTATCAAGATCAAGGGCGAAAAGAGAGGATGAATTTGATTGGATGAGGGGATGGAGATAGGCTAAGGGATATGAGATGGTTGATATTAGAGTATGTGAATAAGATATGGATTTATGTTTGGATATTTGACCGCTAGGCTCCTCATCAAGATCAAAGATGAGAAGGGGGATGGATTTGGATAGGATAGGAGAAAAGAGATGGAAGGTGTGGATATGATTCTTATGAAGATCCTTAACCTTTTCAAGATCTAAGGTGGAAAAGGGAGGATGGGTTTAGATAGGATGGGGGATGTGGGATAAATGATATGGATAGGATTGAGAAGATCAATTAGATAAGATGTCTATAGTAAGATACATGATGTTTGGGAAGATCCTTAGCCTCATCAAGATCAAAGGTGGAAAGGGGATGATGGACTTAGGGAAGATTATGAATAAGGTAGTAGAAGGTTTAGATAGTGTGGATGATATGTAGCATGGATGAAGCTTTCCCCCAAGTGTAGAGTGTAAGAGGATGGGGGATTATGCATGACACCTTTTTACCATATTTTCATCATGGTACTTTCCCAAGGCGCCACAATAAGTGGTTTTCACCATTAGATGAATTATTTCTCTTTAATTTTTTCATTTTTATTTAGTTTTTGGAATAGTAAGAATGGATAAGGATGATGATAAGGATGTGGATAAGTGGATTTGGAAGATAGTGGATGTATGATAGGGAGATGGAGGAAGGACTCAAGCATCTAGTTCCATGGATGATATCCCTTGAAGATATACTACAATTGACCATGGAAATTGGATTTATGATCATAGAAATTGGTAGAATGATGGTAAGAGGGATAAAATGGATTGGAAGATGGATAGGGATATGGATTTCCCCAAATCCCTAGGTGAGAGGGATGGAAGGATGGACAATGGATGTTGAAAAATAGATGGGTTGATTGAAGACTTGTGGATGAGTGATGGAAATGTTGGAAAGATCAACATTGGCACACACCTTGAAGGGTGGTGGAATTATGGAAGTGAAGTAGATTTTAAATTTGGAGATTTAGATGGAGGATTGGATGTAGATTTTGGGACATAAGGACCCAAAATAGATGGAGGTGATGAAGGATTATTAAATGGGTTAAATGACTTAAGATTAGATGAATCTTTTGGATAAGCAAGTTTGGATGCCAATTTGATTGTTCTTTTAGATGCATGGCTTCCATGAGTAGCTTTAGGATCCACGTGGATTTTTATTGCGGGGATTACTTTGCAAAAAGCCATATATCCTAGGCCATTTTATGGCATCAACTTCCACAGATTTTTCCTTCATGTTGCCAACATTACACATATCTGCATTGGTTTAAACGAGCCATAAATAAGCATATAATGTTGAAATATAATAATTTGAAACTCCCCACGTGTCCAAAATGAGTCTCATTCAAAAATGATTGTCTTAAAGGTCTTGCAGAAAGCCTCTTGCGGTAACCCAAACACTCCATGTCGTTTTTCCATATAGACCATGTTGGCTTTTGCACTCTCGATTCCCACACGTTGATTTTCACACGAACTAAACTAGTCATAAAATGAATGTTCAAATGCAAAACTTTTGACGTTTTATTTCCAATGTATTTGAATTGGAATTTAAGCTTAAAAACTAAGTCATGATGCCTTGAGGAAAAATTTCTGTGGGAGGCCATTTGTGGATTGCCACTCCTTCTATGCCACTTTTTGGCTTGATCTTTGCTGGCTTCCGCATCGATGGCACCTGCATGAGCTTTTTCTACAAGGTTCAAAAAAACAAATTTTATAAGCGGTATGACTTAAATGATCCTGAGACAAACATTTCACCCATGTGCCTAAATGAGTTCAACTTGAAAACACTAAGTCATTCGACAAGTGTAGGAAATTTGATGTGGGAAGCCAATCACAGGGAGCCATATCTTTTAAAGCCATTTTTTGGCATATCTCTTACCGACTTCTGCATTTGATTTCTCCACGAAAGGTTTAAATGACAGATTTACTTGGTCAAAGCATTAAATGACCTTGCATTAACATTTTTTTCACATGCCCAATTGCATCAAGTCAAAAATGGCTAAGTTTCGATCTTGCAGAAAGTTGCTTACAAGATTCTATTTGCAGGACATCATTGCGCTAGTGCCACCATCGATGACTTTTGCATTCGTTATCCCTGCAACCACATGGATTTTGTAATTCCTTAGCCCGTAAAACATGAAAACTTGCAAAATGCTAGGAATTGTTCCAAATTGATAAATTTGATTTATTTGTTTCGGATATTTGGAACATTTAATGATGATTTTGGACTCTGATGATGTTTTTCGATCAGACTAATGATTTTATTTCTCAATTGGTCAAAACAACTCATTATGCATCGTTCTTGCAGGTTTTATGGAAAAGACCGAGAAAGAAGGGAAGGGTGACAAGACAACAAAGATCAAAAAAGAAAATGAAAAAATGAAGTACAAGTTCCATAGAGTAGAAGTTACCTCAAAGTGCATGCACTTAGATTTTGGGGATTTTGTAACATATTTTTAGAATATGAAATAGGATAGGAATATTTTACATTCTTCAAGGTTCACATGTGAACTATTTTTGTATTTAATGTATTCAAACCTTAAAAGGCAAAAAATTTGGGCCATTGAATGTAATTTAATCCTAGCCATTGATTCATATTGTAAAATCTATAAATAGCAGCTTCCTCTCATTTACAAAGAGAGAGATGAATTATTGTAGAATAAATTTTGAAGTAATACAAGTGAAGGCATTAAAGTGATGGTGAATTCCTTGTGTTCTCTAAATGTATGCATGATTCTATCTTTAAGTTTTAATTTCACTATTGTTAGTTTATGTTCAGTTGTAATGGTGACAAAGTGTTAAGATATCTGATGCACTTCTTGCTCATACTTTTTGTAGTTTGCTGATTATAAATTAATTTACAAAGTTTGTCTAAGCTTAATTTTTAAATGCACTTAGGTTTAACTATGTACGTTTGTGCTATATGTGTGAATGTCATAGTTTGAAATCTAAAGATTACCTTGGGAGATTGCACTAGTTCTATGATATTATAGAATATTCTTGCTTAAGCAGAGCTTAGTTTAGGGAGTCTATCTATCTTAAAAACCTACCATTATTATTGTTGTCCTTAGTTTTTAGAAATAGGAACTCTCTCTAAACCCTCAAATATTTTTCTTTTTCTTTAAATTTGTGTTAGTTTAGGATAAAAGCATAACTGAAATTATTGTATCTAATGAACATATTACTTCTGAACTTCAGATCTAGAAATTATAGTTAAGCTTTATATTTATCTTTAGAATTTACAAAACCCTTATTATAGTCCCATAAGTTTCCAGCCTTGTTAACCATAAATTCCCTTTGTGATTACCAACAAATCACATCATCATTGAGCTATTTTATGCATTGTCAAGATTTGACTTTATAAACCTTAGGGTTATTTTCTGAAGTTTGTTTGAAGAGAGTCACCTTTCAATAAAGATAAAACATCTATTTTATCTATGCTGTGTAGTGAAAAAATACTCATCAACAATACCTACCTCTCCTACCCTACCTCTCTCCATCTCCATCCTTACCTCTTTCTCTCCCTATCTCTCCCCCTCCCACTCTACCACCTCATATCTCCCTCCTTCCCTCTCTCCTTCTCCATCCCACTCTCCCTCACACACACACACAACCTCTCTCCACCTACCCCTCCCTCCCTCCCTAACTATCTCTATGTACATATCCCTCCCACCCTACCAATCCATATATCCCTCCTTCCCTCTCTCTCCCTCCTTCTCAGACAACCTCTCTCCACCTACCCCTCCTTGTCTCCTTAACTCTCTTTATACATACCTCTCCTACCCTAACTCTCTTTATATCTCAATCCTTCCCTCTAAATATCCCACCCTACCAATCCCTATCTCCATCCTTTCCTATTTCTCTCCCTCCCTCTATCCCTCCAACCTTTTTGTATATCTCCCTCCTTCTCTCTTTCTCTCTCTCTCTCCCTCTATCCCTCCCACCCTACCACTCCATATCTCCCTCCCTCTTTCCATCCCACCTTACCACTCCCTATCTCACTCCTTCCCTCTCTCCCTCCTTCCCACACAACCTCTCTCCACCTACCCCTCCCTCTCTCCCTAACTCTATATACCTACCTCTCCTACCCTTACTTTGTCTAAATCTCCCTCCTCCCCTCTCTCTCTATCTCTCTCACTCTATCCCTCCCACCCTACCACTTTCTATCTCCCTCCTTCCCTCTTTAGCTTTAAATGAAATTGAAAGTGACCATGATATTGAATTTGAAAATATTGAACAAGAAATTGAAATTGAAACTTTCGAACATGAAATTGAGAAACAAAATGTTTAACATGAAATTGTAAATGTTGAGCATGAACCTAAAAATCAAAATGTTGAACACAAAATTGAAATTGAAATTTCTAAACATGAAATTGTAAATGCTGACAATGAAACTAAAAATCAAAATGTTGAACATGAAATACATGAAAATATTCTTGACTAATGTGGATATACAACCCACGAAGTTGAAAACATAATCCATAATCCACTCATTCATAGCATTGATGAAATCGATAAGACACAAGAAACAATGAATGCCAATGTATCTCCAAATTACATAAGAAGAGAGGATCTTTTAGAAGAAGAAAATAAAATCCTAGTTCCATCTATTTGTAACAACTCTAATAAAAATTATCAACATTCAAGAACCCTAAAATGGTTACTTGAAATAGAGGAGAACATAGTAGATAAACTTGATGGAAAAAATTCTATTATCTACTAGAGTTGCACCCTAATTGAGCTACGATATTTAACAAGTTAAGCTGCAAAACTTAGCATTCCAAAGAAACATGGAATCACTCCTAAGTTGCGGGTCGCCTAACAAATGGAGTGAATCTTGAGATAAGGCTGGCTCCTAGCTGGTTGTCACCTAAAAACATTGATTTTCTATAGAGGAAAAGGGAGAAGGAAATCTTAAAATGAAAAATGTAAAAACTATCTATACCGTGATACACCAAACTGATTGTATGAGACCCGCAAATACAACTTGGTCACATAATTCAATTAATAATCGAGAAAAATCTTACACAACTCATTTTCTACATATTACTCACATAAGTAATTTATAAGGAGGTTTTGATATGAATTCTTAGAAGGAAAAAAGTATCTCACAACTAAAAATTTCACATCTATCACACAAATTATAACCTATAAGAATATACTATTCTGCAACAAGGTGATTTCAATGAGACAAAAATACTAGGAAAAACCAAGTTTCACTAGTAATTCGATCAATCACCATATAGGATGGACACAAGAAAACAAACAATGAGAAGGAAAAATTCTCAATGCTATTAATATCTAAGGTACTCACTGTTTACATGTCAAAATTGAGTTATAAAGCACGTCGAAGTCTGAGAAAGGACTAAGAAATCACTGAATCTAGAAACTGCATAGTAAGAACTGAATATAATAAGTCAACAAAAGTGACTATATCACTCAATTCCCTCCAAAAACCCACCAAAAAAGGTTCTAGAAATAATTGGGGTCAGATACCCCCAAAAAGCCTAAAATCTAGCATCCATATCCACTCCAAAAGGCTTCAAAATGCATGAAAAGGTCAAACTTGACCAAGTCCGCCATAAAGGCAATCAAAAAATGCTCCAAGATGCTCTCCATTCATCACAAATGAGTCAAAAACAACCCCTATATTTTTGGCATATGTTTGCAAACCTCTCCTAACTCTCTCCTAGATGCTTGACATATGTTTGCAAACTAATTTTAACCTCCCTATATGCTCTCCATTCATTCACATGGCATACCTACTCCATTTGCATTTAAAATATAACTTTAAATTCAGTGGTTTACAAGCTATCACTTAATTAAAAATGCTTTACAATTAGCAAAGAAATGCAAAATAAAAGAGCATAGGGCTATGTCAACCCCTTTCCACATTTGAAGGCCTCCACTCAATGAGATTCTAAGCTAAGGCACAAAACATAAAGTTTTAGCCCACAAGCCATATTAGCTTAAGTTTCATTTTCTAAAAACATGGAAAAAAGTATCAAGTCTTTCCATCGACCACTTTAGGGTTAAAAACCCTAGAACAAAACAAGGAAAAAATGAAACATTAATTTCATTTTGTATTCAAAGCTTCAGGAAGAAGCCTAACTGCCATCGAGGTTTGGTTAGAGCACAATTGCAGGCTTCATGGTATATTTTTACAAGTCACAAAGACTCTTCTTGCATTTTCTTGACAAATATCAACCTTCGAAGGCTCTGGTAAGTTATTTTTTGGAAGCAAATCTTGAATAGAAGCTTCTTCATCAATGATTTTGGCCTTGCAGGCCACGACATCTTGTAACTTTTCTTTATTTTTTTCTTACTTGTTTCATTTTTTTGTGTAACTCCTCCATGTCTGGACGCCATGGAAATCTTTCATTAAGCCTTGAAAAAGCACCCTTTAGGCAGAGATTTTTTGGAGAACAATGCCACAGTCAGCTGGGTAATTATTTCCACTTATATTTTGTATGCAATTTCTTGAAGAAAAAAAACAACCAAGAGCTTGAGCGTTCTTTTCAAAAAAAGGAATATAACCTTTACTTTCTCCATTTCTTGTATATATCATGCATTTTCCTGAATAAAATAACATATTTGTAGAAAAATGAAATATTTGCATTATTCAAGCCGCCATGGAAATCTTTATTGCAGGCAAAAAATACACCATTTTCAGCAATGGCCGACCATTGAGATGAAATCTTTGAGCTTGAAACACAAAAAATGCAAGTGGTTTTTGTATGAATTGAGAAAAGTAGACTCTCCCCTTCTATAAATTATGGTTGTGGTTCGGCCTTTCTTCAATAGTTGTAGCTATACTCCTCCTTTTTTGAGCTTTATCCTTTTCTATAGCCTCAAATCTAGAAAATGAGGGCTATCATGTGCCTTCTTGTAGGAGATATGGAAGAATCTTGTATATTTTATGGCTATGGTCAGTCATATTTCTCAATATTTTTCAAAAATTATAATGCTTTCATTTCTAGCAAACCCCAAGATGGGTCTTGATACATTAAGAGGAAAAAATATTTACGGTTGCATCCATGTACTATTGGACTCAAAGGAACACTGCTCCAAGAGGGGGAGTGAATCAATGTTCAACAATATTCGAACTTCATCCATTCAAAACATGAAAGCATTTCATCATTGCATTAAGGAAAAGATGTATGCATTGAAAGTAAACATCCATAACATCATGAGGCATAGATTCTTTGTGTGGAAACCCTGTTAGGGGAAAAACCACAGTGGAGATTAATCCACAATTTGAGTACTCAAAATATAGTGTTTATAAAAGAAATGCACTTGCATTCAGGCACACTGCTTAGAGCTTACTGCTTAAAAGATAAAGGCTTACTGCCTACAAAATTCAAATTAAAACCATTTGAAGGGGTGAACTGAGATGATAGAAGCTAACAATGCTAGGTAACAGTTTCGATGAAGCTCATGAATCTTATTCTGGATCTACTTTTTGATTTCCCACTTCGCTCTTCCCTGTTCTTCTCTTTACTACTCTTCACATCAATTTTGCATTACTGCTTTGCTATGACTCACAATTCACACTTCTTAATATTCGAACACCACATCTATCTCACTTAAATGATAAAATAAATTTCTTATATATATCTGCAATCAAAGACTAATTCATCCAACAGTTGACTTCATACGGTATGAAGATATTTTAACTTGTTGGCCAGATCCACCACAAAATATTTATGTGCATCCTCCAAAGTCGGTTAAGACCAAGAGAGGACCCAAACAACACTTAATTCAATATTGAGACTTATAATTAAGTTCATCATATACATCCACAAATTCCATCTTTGCCAGGTCGACCGTCTAGCATAGATAATTGAAAAATTAGTGCACCGTACCTCCTAGATCGCTTACCAATGAGTGTACATCAAAACTAAGATACTGCAAGCCTCTACAAACCTTCTGCAAAGATTCATAACCCAAAATAATTTTCTGATGGGATGATTAGATCAAATTTTATGCCTTTAACCGGATCTCATGTTATTTGATTTGTTCTGCTGGTAGGAGCCAAAAATAGTGCTTCTCATTCAGATGCAAGACTTGAGTTGAATGACTTGGGTTGCCATCAATGACAAAACCTACAAGCCAAAATTCTTAGCCATATGCCAACAATATCCCCCTTTGGCATTGATGGCAACACTTAGTGAAAAATGACTAAGTGTCAGAATCACTATAGGTATATTGCCAAACTGCTTGCTGCACTTTTCTCCCCCTGAGATTCATAAGGCATTCTCTCCCCTTATAAGGAATTTTTGACTGCATTCTCTCCCCCTTTGACATCAAAGACAAATTTGGGATGCCATATTCCAAAAAATTGACTAAAAAGGTGACAAAACATGTGTTCAAAATACTTCAAGAAATTTGGCATATATACGCTTATAGTTCTTCTTCTTTAAACCAAATTGCAAAAACTTGGAAACACTTTATTGCTTATCTTTAGAAAATTAGCTTTTTGTTTTTCT
The DNA here is from genome assembly GCA_007115665.2 of Sequoiadendron giganteum. Taxonomy (NCBI): domain Eukaryota; kingdom Viridiplantae; phylum Streptophyta; class Pinopsida; order Cupressales; family Cupressaceae; genus Sequoiadendron; species Sequoiadendron giganteum. The sequence continues at coordinate 446,026,471 of CM021100.1, forward strand.
TCACTTCCGGAAGAAAATTCTCCCAACCATCTATTGCAATTTCAATGCTGATAATCAAGCTATTGTTCTTAGAATTTTTGTTGATAATCTCAATGAGAGATTCAAGAATTGTGATTGCTTCTTCCAACTTTTCACCATTTTTCAGAATTTCCACCAACTGCTCCAGCCTGCACTCAACTAAGTCTTTTACCTTCCAAAAGGTGTCCACAAGAACATTCTTGGATAGTTGAATTTTTATTTGAGGTGCCTACAATTCCTGGATTCTCCTTCTGATAATGCCATATGGATCTTGAGACATATAAAAGGTTTTTACAATGTCGTTCAATTCTGTCTCAATCTGATCCAGCTTCTCCTTGTAATTACTGACTGCATGAGGCCAATAGAAACAATAGTTGTAGATTTATGTGGTTGAGTTAATGCACTTCCTTAACTCATTCATTTTCTTTTGAAGCTTAGCAAGGGATAGTCTGAATTGTTCCTTCAGGTGAGAGATAAGTTCACCTTCTTTTCTGCCTTTGTCTTCAAAGCCCATTGATTCTCTACTACACTCAATCATTTTTTTAGGTAGAATATCCTTTAGACTTTCCAATATTATCTTGCAATGCTCAATATGAGCATTTAGAACTTCCAAAATTAAGTCATGATCATAAGATGGTCTGGCTGACCATAACCTTGCAATCCTCTGCATACCACCTGCACTTTGGATAAGTTGTTGTAGCTTTTCTTTTGAAAAATCTTCTTCTTCCTCACTTCCTTTTTCAACACCAGAATCATTTTCCAATTGATTCTCAGGATCTTCATCAGATTCTTCATCCGGAATTTCCACAACTTCCTTTTCTTTCCCTTTTCCTTCAATCTTGGGAACTTTTCTTTCTAGAGGGCTATATTCAATAATCTCTTGTCCTCTTTTATGTCCTCTATTAGTGCTACCGGAAGAGGAACCAATTTCCATTGTCCTTACTAGACAAGAAATAATGACTAATCCACTTTTCATAAGCACGTTCTTACAGAGACTTTCAAACTCTGAATCCCAATTAGATAGACTCTTAGCATAAGAGTACATTTGGGTGCATACCAGTTTATCCAATGTCCATGCTACATTGTCGATTTTTAGCAATGAATTCAGAAAGTACATAACCAGACATGTAATTAGAGTGCTAAATATGAATGGATACGTTGACTCTTTAGTCAACTGGAAATTCTCCATCATTTGATCTTTCAACAATCTGTATAGGTCAAAGTCTCGAACTTCAATTATCATTTTATGAGCTATATATACTACACCAGTTGATGTAGCCCCTTCCTAATTTCAGTAGAAGATTTTATAGGTTATGCCATGTGCAATGTACTTCATAACATAATTCTTGATTTTTTCTATCAGTAGAGCTCTTTGATCTCCGATTATCCCAGTTAGGGTTTCGACCTCCTTGTTCCAGATATATTTCTTCCTAGGAACATTGTCGACTTTGCAAAATCTACTTAATTTATCAATTACCTCTTTTGAGATTTTGTAGCATTTTTCTAGAGTTAACACATCACCATGCAATCCATTCAACAAGAATTTTATGAATTCTACATGCTCAAAGTACGGAAACTCATTCCACATATCCAAATATCCATGTTTGGCTTCATTCAATTGTTTTAATTCATCAAGACCAATAGATTCCTCAGAGATCTGATTTTTGTATTGTTGTACTCATCCAATGTGATCGAACCTTTAACTTGCTCCATTATTTTTCATGTTTTAACGGTTCGTAACTACACACCGAATTATACAAAGAATTCGAGAGTGATTTGATGTACCTGATAAATTTGTCAATGAATTCGATTTTGCTGTTTCGAAAACCACTTGTTAAGTCATCTCCTTCTTCTCTTCAATAATGCAAAGTGACAAATTAAGGCTTTGGACTTAAATTTTATAGCTCGTACATGTGCAATAAATGTACTTGCCCTAAATTTTCTGGAGACTCTATTTTCTTAGGTGATGATAGAAAAATATTTTGTGGACCAACAAATTTGTTGAATTTCTTTTTTTGAAAACATCAAACATCTGTATACTAAGAGTGCACCTTCATGACTATTTTCTCTATTCTGGTACCATCTATAGATAAGGGAGGAAATATTTTCTAATAAGACTCCCCTAGGCTAGTGGCCTCAATTCAATTACCGGAAGAATTACCGGAAATAGGTTTCGGTAGAAAAAAATTTCCAACATCAGAATCATTTTTCTTTACCCATGTCTTTTTCATCTGATCTCTGATATCACCCGTAGTTATCTTTTCTTTTCTTTTCCTTTATCTTTTTTCTTTGTTTTCCTCTCTCTGTATACTGGACCTCTTATATCTATGTTCTTGTTTCTACAAAATTTAGCAATATGACCGTACTTGTTGCAGTTATAGCACACAATGTTGATTTATCCATTCCATTGGTTTCTTCTCAATCTACATTGATTAGAAATATGCCCTAACTTCCCACATGCATCACATACATAACATTCAATATTTCTTCTAACAATAGAGTGACTTGACATATTTATGCATTCATTTGATTTATGACCATGCTTTTTGCAATTGAAACATTGACCAAAGAATGATGAATCTTTTGACATTAAATTACTTCTACACTAAGCAACCATATGACCGAACTTAGTACAGGCAAAACAATATCTAATAAATTTTTATGCATTAGTTTGTCTTACTGGATACCTTCCATTTTTATTTTGTTTGAAACTCTTTTGTGTTGATTTGTAATTTTCTCCCTTTTCATATCCAAGACCTCTCTTATCATTTCCACTCTTCTTTCCTTGAGTTAGCTCAGCAAGCTTTATTGAACCGATCTTAAACTTTTATTTGAATTCGTTTGCAATTCCAAGATCATTCCTAAGAGTAGTAATCAAATTATCAAGTTCTTCTTCATTGTTTTTGGTTCTTTGCAATTCACTTTCCATCTGAGTGAGTTCTCCACTTATTTTTCTCCATTCTCTTTGGTCATCTTCATCATCATAGATTCCATCTCATGTTTCAGGTTGGTATTATCTCTAGCAAGCTTTTCACATTATTTGGTTATCTCCTTCAAAGTTTGATTTAGGTGAGCATCATCCATATATTCGTTTTCCTTCTACTATAGCTAATTGTTGATGGTGTTTTTATGCACTTCTCAACACAAGTAATGTGTAGGTGCATTACCTCTCTTGAAATACAATCTTCCACAATCATATTGCAGAACACTATCCCAAGGTCTCTCAGATGTCAGGCCATGATGATGCTTGGGATGAATCAGTTGTTTGATGTGATTTTTCTCGAATCACAAGGCGGTATTACGTGGTCAAAGGTGTAGGAGAATTGGGTTGATGAATGGAGTTTTGTGGATATGGAATTACTGTACCTTGCTGCAGGTTCAAGCAGCAGTCTTGGACTCCATTGTTTCGTCAAATTTGTCTTTACAATGTGCAAGGAACCTTAGCACAGGTTGTTTCTAAAAAAAAGGGAAAAAGGGGTGAGGAAGAAAGATGGTTCTTGGACCTACAACTACCGATAAACACTAATCATGGAGGTTCCTATTGTGGATAGTTTCCTTAAATAGAATTTCACTAAATCTGAATTCTCACAATATCATGAAATCTATGCTATCTTCTAAGGACTGCAAATATTCATCATTCATTCGCCATGTAAATGTGAATAAAGATAAAGTTTAATGAGAAATAATGAAATTAAAGTCTAGTCTAACTTTACATAGTCATCTACTAGCAGAAAATGACCAAAAGTATGGACAAGGAAAGCATACACATAGCAATAATCTTCACAACCAAAGACATCATACTAAATCTACCACAACTAATCTAAGGAACTAAAGTAACAAAGTAACTTGAAGTAAAATTTTAACTAAAGGGAGAAGAATCATGAAACATGTGGAGAAACTCATAAATACACCAGAAAATGATTGTATTTTCTATTATAATTTCTGTAGCATGTCTTTACAACAACTCAACTCCCTTCAAATGAGAGGAGGAGAGCCCTATTTATAGGTTTCAAAAAGAAAAATGAGTGGGCAAGATTAGATTTTATTGTGTGGACAAGATTCACTTTACATTAGGGTTTCACCTACCCCCAAATACATTTCATTTATAAGACCTATTCTTGTCTTTTCCCTATTTCGTCATCTAATGATAGCATTGTAGCAATTTCGTCCTGTAGCTGTTTGCCCTCTGCTGTTGCTATTCTTTAAGGAATTCTTCATCGATGACTGGGTTGCCTTCGCGCTTCTTTAACGCGGCATACTCTATAAAGCTCAAGATCAACGGCTCAAACTTTTCCAACTCCATGACGTTGGACTGCAAAATTTGAAAGCTCCACTCCTGGGATTTGTTGACGAGTTTCTTCCAATCATCTTCACATTTGGCTACATTGTCCCCGAGAAGTTCCGACTCTGCGAAGGCTTGGGCGGCGAAGCTCATGAAGTCAGTGGTGACCTCAGCTGACATCCCATCTTCCATGATCTTTAGGAAGTGGGGCTTTATACTCTTAGGATTAATTTCAACCGTAGGCAGCTCGTACCCCGACATTAACTCAAGGTACTGAGCACATTCTTCACTTGTCTCCCTAGCCCATTCAATGTCTAGAACTATACGCTCCAAGATCTGCTCTAGCTTCCTCTTCCAGTGATCGAAATCTCACCTCCAGGTATCCACTAGCTAGTGATCATCATCCTTGAAGGCAAGGTCCTTTTCTGAGACCTTGCTCGAAAAAGAAAGTATGGCCTCAATCTTTGGGTAGGACGCCTCATATTTACTTGGGAATTCCTCACAAATCCATTTTGTGCCTTTGAGAGTTCTCTGAACTTCCAAGAACTTGTTTTTTGTCCGGACAGCCGAGTTGATACATGTATTCCCTATGTCCAAGACCTCCCGGAACCAGTTTTCCATAGTCTTGTCCAAGTTCCTTCTCTTCTCCAATTTTCTGATCTGCTCATGAGACAAGAGTTGAGGCGGGGCTAATGAAGTCGTGGGCTACTCATCCGGGGATGACCACTGCTGAATATAGGCTATCAGATCAGCCACTTGTGCTTTGAGTTTCTCCTTGGAGACCTTATCCTACTGGATAAGGTGCACCACAGTAGCGACGAACTCTTGGAGGTGATCAACCTTTTGCTCCCTCGTGGCCACCCCCAAGTCGATGGTGGAGACGTTATAAATTATACATTGTTCTCCAACCACCAATGTTGCTATCTATACTACCCTAGATCCTAAGACATCCATGGTCACCCTCGATCTGATCTTCAGTTTTTTCTCCTTCTTGGTGCTTATTCATAACCTGGCTTGTATAGCCTCCAACCTTGCCTTAGGATCCTTTGTGGCGAGAGTCTTCCACTTTAGCTGCCTCTACAACCAATCGGGTACTTGGGGCTCATCCCTAGGTGGTTCACTTCGACTCCCATTTTCTCCCTTCTCAAGCTCAATGACTCTGATGACAAGAGCCTTCTCTTTAGTCCCCACATCCTCTTTCTCTTCATCGGAGTCTTGTTGAAGGATTTCATGTTTAGTTGGGGACTCGGTGTGCAACTGCTTCCTGGGTGGATCTTCTCTTTCAGTATCCCCCTCTTCTTTGTTTTGATTATATTCATGCTCTTCGGGGTTCTCTCCTTGTTCATCTTCATGGAGGGATACTTCCTTGTCATGCTCTAGGGTCTGGTCATGCCCCTCAGTTGGAGACTTGCCACCCTCAGTCTCTAGAGCAGCAATTTCCTCTTCTTGTGCAAGCCGATCTTCGGCTTCCTTATCTTCAATCTCCTTGAGTTGCTTGCCCCATTCTACATTGAGCTCGAGGTCATTTGATTTTGTAATAAATTTAGCATCCAACTCTTTGCTACTATCGCTGGAGGATTCGTAGACTACCTCATCTATTTTCCAACCTTCAAACAGTGGATGCTTGTGGTAAACAAATTCTTCGTCTTCTAGTGCATTTGCAGCCTCTAGCTGTCATCGCTCAAGCTCATCTGATATTTGCATTGTCACCTCCATCTTCGGTGGTTCGGTAGAGGGAAGGGGAGCAGAGCATTGGCCATAGCCCGAGCTATTTGTAGATTGCACCACGGGATTAGTGAGCATCCCCGAAAGCTCGGATTGGACATTCTGCATGTATTTCACAAAGGACTCCAAGAGGCTGAGGGCAGGCACTATAGTAGCTGAAACAGAGGGAAGGGAAGGAGACATAGAGGAAGAGGAGATTGGCGAGCTTGTGGCAGAGGAAGAATCCACGAGATTTTTTTGCATGATTGGAGAGGTGGAAGCAAGGTGAACAAAGATGTCTACTGCAAGAGGGGAAGAAGCGGAAATGGCAAGCAAAGCATGTGAGATGGGGTCAGCATCAACAACGACAATAATTATAGTAGACGGGTGGCCCAACGAGTCTGTCTCTTCTTCCCTACTCTCGAGGGGCAGATTTTCAGCTATGAATGTCATCTTGAGGACTCCAGTCACTTTCCTTTTCTTTTGGGAAGGGTCACCCTCTGATGCCTTGAGAGCATGAACCTTTGGTTTGGATAGCTGCTCACTGGCCTCTTTTCTTTTCTTGGTTCTGACAGATGATGGGGATTTAGAGGTTTCCCCAGTTGTTGTGGCAGACACACCACCACCAGAGCCGCTAGGCTCACTCTCAAGTCCCTTAAGTGTTAAGGTGACTCCCTGCTGTTGCAATCGAGCCACCTGTTGGTCGATCCATGCCCGTGTTCGGATTTCAACAGGCCTAGTGAGCATGCCGATGTCATCAAGTTCTTGCTCATCCCAATCAATTGTTAGAAGTGGAAAATTGGCGACGACATCATATCCCAGATCTATCACTGTGTCCTCATCCTCCTCAAGTTGGTCGGGAACCGGGCACAAATTTATCCTTCGCATGTACATGGCAGTCATGTGCATGTAGTTCCGCACCCGCACCTCAAGGTCGTCCTTGCTGTTGGCCCATAAATCCTCAATATTGTGGAGGTGGGCGTACTCACATCCTAGTGCCTTTCTGATATGACCATAAGGGTCCATTCTAGGCCGAGCGGTGTACTGCTTGAAATGGTATTTAGCCAACTCCTTCTCTGAATAACCTGCGCATTGGGATGTGTGGATCTTGTACATTCCATGACCAAGGCCCATAGGATAAGGTGTCCCTGCCAAGTGCTTTTCGCTAAGGATGCTATGGATATGTCACAACTACTGAGTTAGCTCCAATAGTAAGATTCGATCATTGGGGTATAGAGGCAGCCTGTTTGTCCTCTCCGTGAACCCTTGAGCACGCATATAAGTAAACATAGGGAATTGTATGTACAAAAAGGCATGATGCTTGAGGAGGGCCCTGGCACTATGGGATACTCTCTTATGAAAATCTCCTCCAAGCAAATGGATGATGTAGGCGATGAAGGCATCGTTCACCCTGTAGTAGTCCCTATTAAAGTTTTGGTATTGTAGCTAGGGGTATCGGTCATAGGGCTTAAGTTCCCTTGCCGGTGCTGGATTGGGTATCATGTTCAATCCATGGTAATGTTGCCGATTAGCAAGCGAGTATACTAGGTAGGACGTCATATAGAATTGTAATGTCTTCTTAACATTGGTAAATTGCTTGTGGAAGCAATTTCTGATTATCTCTCCCCAATTGAAGGCAGCGCTGCCATAGAGGATCTGCTCTATGAAGTAGAACATCCATTCTTGGAAGAAATCCGCAGCCGAAAGACCCATTACTCTGCTCAACAAGGTCACAAGGTCGTGGTAATCCTCGAAGAAATCACTGCGATAGAACTCCTGTGGGACCTTGCCAGCACTGGCTTGCTTATCTTTCAACCAGTATTGATTGATGAGTTTCTTGTATCCTATCGAATCTTGTTCCCACAATGCCTTGCACTCCTCTATGGTTGGTGTCTCCATGGTCTCAAAGGTGGGGATGTGGAAGGTGGTAGCTATTCTAGGAGGGGACATGTCTGCGAGAATGTTTTCATCTCTATTGACTATGGTTCTAGTTTCAGCTTGATACGCTTCCTGACATGCCAATACCAGTTTGTGGGCCACTCATGCTGGTGGGAAGCTTGCAGCCTTAGCGAGTCCACTGCTTTTGATTAACCTTGCATTCCTTATCTTTAGGTCCATTCTGACCCGCCGAGTAAATTCATCAATGTCAACCTGCCCGATGTTTATATCCATGACGTCCCTCCAAAGGGTGGTGATCCTTGATTACAATGGTACCCCTTCGAATTGGAACTTCATCTGATCTTTATCCTCCTTGCCTCGAGGCATCTTGGAGATTCCCTTTCCTTTCCCCTTGGAAGCACAAGAAGCTTCTGCGTCGGATTCCATAAATCCTGCACAAAAGACATGAATCAGTAACTTTAAACATAATAAAATGGTCCCAGATGAGTTCCTGCACATCAAATTTAGCTCTGCAATCATTACTCATACTCAATAGTCACATAACATTGGATAAAGCATTATTAGAGAGCAAGGTGGGTAATTCAGGTTCCTAGGGTTGGAATTCCCTTGGTGGAGTGTCGTTTAGAAGGGGAAAATTAGGTATGAAACTCCCAGAGGTGTTTCCCAGCATTGGATGTGCTCAAATAAGGGTTGGTGTGAAGGAAGACCCCATTTTAGCAAGTGGGTTGAAATCCATTTTGGATTTGGAGGTCATTTGATCCTTCATTTGGGAGTTCGAGCATCAGCTATGAGACTGCCGTTTGAAACGACGCAGAGGACATAGAATTTTGGGCACCGAAATCCGGAGTTCGGAATGTCATCTCCGGGAAGTTGTTACGGGTCAAGCGAGAAGTGCACTGGGGTTCGGGACTCGGGAAGACATCCCGGGACGACCGTGTAAAATGGTGAATGCGACAAGGAATTCCAGAGGTCGGGGTCCAGAATGCACTTGGATGCTGGATCATTCAGGTAAGTTTGAAATGGAGGATGAAGCGTCTACCCATTAGTGTTTAGAATGGCAAAGTTAGGATGGAATTCCGAGGTTCAGGGTCCGAAGACACTTTAGACAGACGAGTTTCATTCAGATTTCACAAACAGCGAAGCAAGGACCGGGATCCGAGACTCGGAAAGACATCTGAGTCACGCTGTCAGAATGGCGAAATCAACACGAAATTCCGAGGATTGGACCCTGAGGATAATTTTTTTCTTTGCAATCTTTTCAATTTTTGGTTTGTTTGACAAGGATTTCATTGGGCCGGAATCAGAGAGCCGGAAAGACGTTCGGGGATACAACGGAATCCCGCGAGGGGAAATCTGGATCCCGGGGTCTGAGACGACTTTGGTCGTTCTCCCTTGGAGTTGAGTTTGGAGTTTTTGTGGACGGCCATGGGACTGTCCGGGACTGGGGGATGCCAGCGACTGTCCCAAAGAACAGCTGCAGAGAGGTTAAGCTCCGACTTGGATTTTAAGGCCCCAAACAATCGATTTTCCATATTCTAACTTATGAGTTTTTAGGGGAGGGCATTTTCCTACCATATTTCATCCTTGTTTTTCATTTTACACTGTTTAAAGCTAGGAATTTCATAAAATAAAGGACAAGGCATGCAGACAGTGGGCATACCTCAAGATCTCAGAGACGATTGTTGCTGAATGCATGGGAGATGTTGAAAAAAGAACTTAGACTGCGAGGCAAAAAAATGACGGATGCTTTGGAGCTCTGCTAATTTCTATCACTTGGTTAGTTTATAATAACGACCGAAAAATTTGTTTAAATAGCCAAAACGGTCGTTAACACAATAATAAATTCCCTCATTTGGCGGTCGGAAAGTTGGTGGATTCAAATTGTAGATGGCGGAGGGCGACCCAGAGTCTAGTAGCCAGGAAGACGTCCAGTCGTGGCTGCCGGAACGACAAAGTTCAAGCGGAATTTCGGATGCAGGGATCCGGGGTCCGAAAACATGTAGCACTACTGCCGTTTGAAATGACAGAACCAAGATAGAAATCCGTAAAGGGAAACCCGAGTGTCTAGGTGCAGAGAGTGCAACAGACGCCAAAAAGGAATTCAGACAAGGGAAACCCGGATTGACCCCAGATTTGGCATTTTCGAAGGGGCAATTTTGGTCAAGTTTAAAATATGACTTTGGGGAAAGTGCTGACCCTTTAGGGGACAAAAATGGGTACACAAAATGAGGCAAAACAAAAGGACCCGATAATCAAAAGAGAGAAGAGAGGGTCCCTGTTCCGAACGACGCATGTGTGCAAAAGGAACAATAAATGGCGACTCTGCTTGGAGAACGCTCTCGGCATTCTAGAGATAAATATTAATTCTGAACCCATGATCTCTGGTTTCCCATGCCAAAGGTGACTTTCAAAGTTGAACTAGGAATAGTTTGAGGATGGTGGGATTGAATCAAACTGTAACATCATCATGGAGGTGTGTGCATGGTGAGTTCATGTCCTTTCCATGGAGACAGCATAAGTAACCACTGGTCAGGAGAGATAAGCTATGTAATTCGTCTAACCCCAAAAGTAACCTGGACATTGCTCCGCTGCCAGTCAAGCATCCATAGCCCCGACGAAGTTGTCGTTGTGACCTCATGAACATAGCTCTACTATTAGCTAGGTGTCCATAGCCCCGGTAAAGATATTCACACACCCATACGGTTGTTATTTTCAATTTATTCATTCCTTTTATTTTCCTTATTCAACTGTGTAAGAAATGAAGCTCACAATGGGCTTGAGAATCGTAGTGGTCACTGGAGCAGACTTTAGATTTTTCACTTATCCCCTCTTCCGAGTAGTCACCATACCATTCTTTGGAAACATTAAAATGTGTTTTGTGTGTTCCAAGATAAATGCAAGGGATTCAAGCGGACAACCATCCTAGGTTAGTTCAGAGTTCGAAAGTTGAAAATCGACACCTAGGAGCTTTCAGAGGTTAGCAATAGAGAATGAAGGCTTATCGGGAGAACAACACAAGAGCGGGCAGTAGAGCCAACCATATGTCAAGCCAAGCATGGCCACCACAATAGAACAGAGAGGCTCTTCAAAGATCAAGACAAAATAGCCGGGACAATGAGCAAAAACAAAGGACAAACCAGGAAACCTATTCTAACCTATGTACAGATATCTACATGGACAACTCTAAAGAGCTCAGGCTTGGAAGTAATGCTTAAGGTGCTGCTCGTTGACCGGCAACGAGACGTCTTTACTCGTAAGGGTCTTTAGGTGGAAGGCATTATCCCAAGGATTTCAGCAATCTAAAAGGGGCCAAGCCAGAGCTTGTCGAATTTGTTGTGTCCCCCTTTTTTTTCATGGGACTTGTCCCAAAAGAGGACTAGATCAAAAATGTGAAAGGCCTTAACTTTGGCTCGACGGTCGAACCATCTTTTGACTACGCCCTAATGTTTGGCAAAATTTTCAATTGCATGGTCTCATACTTCTTCAAGGTGTAGCAGCGTGGCGAGCTTCTTTGCGATCTCCTCCATAAAATTCATTAATAAACTGGAGGGTTGGGATTTTCAAATGTATGGGAAAGATGGGCTCTAAGGAAAGACTAGATGGTATGGGGACTCCCCAAGGGCAACCTTGTGATGGGTGCGATCTGCCCACAAGGCGAAACGAAGTTGGGTATGCCAATCCTTGGGATTCCTATCTAGCAGCTTCTTGATCACCGTGATGAAGTTTTTGTTGGTGGACTCAGCAAGGCCATTGCCTTGAGGGTAGTAATTGGATAAGAATTTGAGGGTGATGCCATAGTCAAAGGCCCAACTTGTGAATTTTAATGAAGCAAATGCAGGGCCATTATCGCATACTAGAGCATATGGGCAACCAAAATGATTCAAAATGAAGCTTTCCAAGAAATTGACTACGACTTCAGTTATACATTGCCTACAAGTTATTGCTTTCATCCATCTAGTGTAGTAATCAGAAGCGGTTAAAATGTACCTGTGTCCCATAGATGATGGAGGGCTTACCGGACCAATGAATTCAAGACCCCACGATGCGAAGGGTTTTACCTCCAGAATAGGTTGCAATGGGCCAACAACATTCCTTTCCCTGGCAGCAGCAGTCTGGCACATCTGGTAGGTATGAACGTGACCGTGAGCATCCTTGAAAACAGTGGGCCAATAGTATCTAGCTCTCAATATTTGGTGTGTAGTTGGCAGACCCAAACCATGACTGGTTCTGAACTTGTCATAGAATTCCTTAAGAACACGATCGAATTCCTCCTTACCCAGGCATCTCAAATAGATACCTTCATGATTCTTCTTGTACAATATGGAGCCTTGTAACATATAGCTACTACTTTTCAATCTAAGGGCTCACCTTTGGACTCCCTACAGATGAGGCAAACATCTATGATTCAGCAAGTAATACGTTATATCGTCATACCATTCTCCAGGGGAGACATCCTCCAATTGGTACTGTTGTACAGTGAGTTCATGTACAACATCAATAACTACCTCTGCCATTGTTTAGGAGAGTGCCTGACCTCTTACCAACTTCATTGGATGGATTTCCATGTCATACTCCTATCGCACTGCAATCCACTTTGCCCTTCGCTCCCCTAACTCATTCTACATAAGTAATATTTTCACTGCGGGGTCGGGAACTATGGCAAAGACCTTGTTGTGTAAGATATAGTGTCGGAACTTCTCGACTCCCTTAACAAGGGCATAATCATGTTTTTCAATTTTATGATAGCGTAGTTCGGCATCCTTCAGGGGGGCACTCATGAAGGCAATTGAATGCTCGCTTCCCTCGTCATCCTTTTGCGTCAAAATATTGGCCCAGGAATGATCCGAAGTGAAAAATTATATGTAGAAAGGCTTTAGGTAATTGGGGGTGACCAACACAGGGGTGTCAGCATTTGCTTTCTTGATCTCCCCAAAATCCTGATTCACTTCAGGAGTCCACTCAACCTTAGCGTCCTATTTCAAAACGGCATTGAGTGGTTTAACTATTTCCGCGAAGCCTGTAATGAACTTGCAGACAAAGTTGATCTTTCCAAAAAAAGACTTTAATTCCTTCTTGCTGCCTGGAAACTAGATTTTCATGATGGATTGGATACATTCGGGGTCAATAAAGATTCCCCATTTTGACAAGACATGTCCAAAGAGCTTCCCCTTAGTGACCCCAAAGATGCACTTCCTTGGGTTAAGGGCAACTTCGAATGCACGACATCTTTCAAAGACCTTGCGTAAGTCAACGACGTGATTACCCCGCTATTTTGAGAATACTATTAAATCATCCATGTAAATGATGATGCACTTGCCAATCAGGTCCTTGAACGCGATATCCATGGCACGCTGGAAGGTAGCGTCAGCATTGATTAACCCAAGGGGTATTCTTCTATATGCGAAAGTTCCCCACTTGGTGGTGAATGTCGTCTTGTGTCGATCTTTGTACTGCACCATAACCTGGTTATATCCTGAATATCCATCGAGAAAGGACATCATCTGGGAGTCGTTTACTACTTGCAACACCTCATCCAATGAGGGTACAGGATAGTTGTCCTTCTTTGAGGCCCGGTTCAGATTGCGAAAGTCCACGCATAATCTAATTTCTCTGTTTTTCTTCCTCACAGGAACCAAATTTGTTACCCATGTGGAGTGTCTAACTGGAAAGATGATTCTAACTGATAGCAACTTTTGTACTTCCTTCTATATGGCTGGTTCTAGTAAAGCGTTGATAGGGCGTTGCCACTACCGGAATGGCTTCACATCTAGTCTGAGAGGGATGCTGTGCGTGATGATCGACATTTCATATGTCTTGAGATTGCCATAGCTCCAAGTGATGATGTCATGATATTTTCACAAAGCGTCGATAATCCCTTTTCTTTCTTCATGGGTGCACAATTTACCGATGAACACGTTCTTAGCATTTCCAGCCATCCATAGATTGTAAGTTTCACATTGGCTATTGATGGTATCCTTTTTAGCTTGTTGATCTTGATCTCTGATTTGATCAAGGTCAAAGATTCGCTCTAATTGAACCACTCCCCTAGGGATGGTGTTTGTTTTCAAGTTCATAATCCCTTCTATATCTAGGTCAGCCTCTTGGGGTTTGACATCATCGATTATCTATGTAGCAAACATATATGAATTGGTGATGAAATCCAAAATATGCTTGTCATCGTTGAATACTTGGAAATTAGCTACATTGCTAGGCACTGACAGGATAGAGGTGAGCTCGACCGTGAATCTTCTGAGGCCTGATAAGGACAATGTCTGTAACGTGCTTGCTCCCTGTGCCAGGGCATTTGCAGTATGATTCTGAGTGCACAGAATCAATTGAACGTTGAATGCATCCAGCCCTTCCAGTAAATCCCATAGTAGTGTCGGTAGTTAGTGAGTCTTCGATCATAATAGGAATATAGCTTCCTGACCTGTTTTACAACTAAATCTCAATCCCCGTACACTTGGAGCATTTTGACACCTTTCCTCGACGCCATTAAGAGGCCCAAGACCAAGGCTTTGTACTCTCCTACATTATTAGTAAAATAAAACTGAAGCCTATGAGCGGAAAAGTATGACCTACCTTTGGGACTAATTAGCTCGAAACCTGCTCCAGCTCCATGCTTGGATTTGGACTCGTCAAAGCGCAATGTCTAGAAGCTAGGAGAATCCTTGGATATAGCACTGCGGCTTTGACTTCTACCTTTGATGGAGCTTTCATTTCAGTGACCGTTTTAGGGGGGCAGGGACGAGACACGTTTGTTCATGCAATACTAATATGGTTTTCTCCGTTGGAGTGGTCTGTCTTTTAACATGTTCAATTGCTGCCTGACACAGGCAATAGTTAAATTATGAGTGAGAAGCATTGTGTCCCCTGCACCAATTAGGGAGCAAGAGCTCCCAGAAGTTCATTCGAGTTCCCAGGCTAAGCTAGTCCTGAACACATTTTTCCACGAAGTCCTCGAAATCATCGAGTTGTCCTCGAGTTTCATTCTCCCCTAATTATTCATCATTAGACTCGATGAACACTTCAGTGCTCTGAGAAACATTGGTGAAATTAGTAGGCGAGCTACATAGTACAAGGAAGACCTCACTCGTTCCCTTGTCTTCAAGGTATTTTTTTTCATTTTGATATGACACTGGGGAATAATTCCCCATACCAGTTTCAACATACAACACTTCATTCGTGTTGTTATACTCCGTAATCATAAATTTCATCTGTGGTTCTCTGTCAAACTGGATTTGATTGAGCATTCCCTTCCATGGTAGCCACATGTGCGAGTAGTCAGTCACAACGTATCTGTTCAATGCCCTCATAAAATCCCTGCCTAGAATTATATCATAGGTATCCGAGATATCAACCACCTGTATGTCAATATTTTGTTGGATCCGGGGGTCGGCAACAACCTACATGGGTATTCTGTTGATTTCCCCCACTATGCTGATTTTGGTTTTGTCAAGTTGCATCACCTTTCATCAGGAGGGAGTTGGAACTATTCCAAGTGCTTTACATATGCTCAGGGGCATAACATTGGCCGATGTGCCCGAATCAAGCAAGCAGTTATGGAGGTTCTTCCCAAACATGCAGATGGTGGTCAGAAAAGGTGGAGATTCGAATTTCCCTTGAAAAAATCCTCTTGAAACATCCACCTGAGCGACCTGACCTTTATCTTTCTCGTTGCCCTTGTTTAGGGTTGGTGGTTGATTAGTGGCCCTATCAGGTTGTTTTTTTATTTGCTGACCTACTGGCGGGTCAACCTTACTATCAAAAATCTGCCTGACAATCGGTTTGTTTGGCTGATCACTAAAAGAAACCTTCTTTACCAGAGCTTCTTGAGTTGACCCCTACGGTGGAGTCTCATTTATCATCCTGAAAAAGACGTTCCTGACAGCAGGAACCTTTAGAAGTTCAAACGCCGACACACTTAGCTTTACCTTTTTAAACTCTTCAATAATATACTCCCCTATTTGCTCAATTTCTTGATTGCAGGGTACGTTTTGGGAGGAGGTGGTGACTTGGATTTGGTTGCTGCCTTGTTGTTTATTTCTGTTGAGGTACCGCATGGGGCCGTGGGGAAAACCTGGGTTATTACTTGCATTTGGATCAGGAGGGGTGCTGAAATTGTTCGACGGAGTGGAGGTCATAAAAGGACCTCCAGCATGACCACCAGCTTGTCTATTTGTTAGGTTGTAAGGGGTGGTTCATTGGTGAAACATTTGGACTTCATCCTCCCTAGTCTCTTCTTCGTCATCCTTTGGACCATTATCTACTGAATCAAAAAGCTGAGCTAAAAGACTTTCGAAACTTACCTCTTTCGTCGTATCGTCGTTGTTTGAATCAACATCCTCTAGTTCAGGTGTGTTGCATTCCGCCCTAGGGAAAGGAGCCCGGTTCAACACCAATACCGAGGTTTCATATGACAAGACAATGTCTTTGCACCCCGATTTGTCTACTACATTCTGAACTTCAACCTGAAAAATCTCGACGACAGTTTGGAATTCGAGACAGTCCAGTTCGGAATGGTGACTCATCTTATGTATGCGACACCAACCGGATAGAGTGGCTTCTACCAAGTAAACTCCGCTCATGGAGGTCTCATTGGTGCTGGGCTGATCAAGAGGCGTAGGAACGCTGCCTTTGTTAGGTCTTGTATTCCAATTCCGATTTTGCCTTTAGAAGGGCCTTCTTTCAAAGTTTTGGCCCGAATTCTGATTTCTGTCGTAATTATGTCTGGATGACATGCTGGCATCGCGATTGTCCTAACTTTCTCACTGATCTTTGCTTTCTCTATTGAGGTTGGCCTGGATGTTCTTTTGTGATGCCTGCAGCTAGTTGTTCTGATTCCATAAGTGTGTCATTTCGATTGATATTTTCTTGATCATTTATGTAAGCTCATCGATCTTGTCCTTTTTGGTGTTGTTTAGTTGCAGCACGAAATTCTGAAGGAACACAGGCTATGTAGCTGGTTGGTTCTTATGAGTGGGAGGAAATTTCATTGCCTGAAGGTATGCAGGCACCTGGGATTGTTGATGATGCGACTGTTGCTACTAGGGCAACAGGTAGGGAGGCAATGGATATGCCTGATTCATTGGCTGCCCAGGATGCGAAACCAGAGGTAACTGTGGCACTGGATTCAGCATGGGTGTCTGATGCTGCAATGCCTACGTGAGTCCCTGAATGTGTGTTGGATGCGTGATTTTCCAGAGAGAAGGCAGCGAATCGGATATGTTTTGTCCCAAATCTGTGTTGGCGATGATGACTTCAATATATGCATCGACCAACCTAGCTGGTGGTGGTCTCATTCTTTTCACCAGGGCTGAAGTGAGATTGTCCAAGGCTGCATAGTAAACTGGCAGGACAACAACATCATTGAAAATGTACGAGGCCTGCAGTCGAGTGTACGCCCTATGGAAGTGGTTATTGAAGGAACTGATCGATTCATTGATTTCCCTTTCAACCGACATGAAGTGTCCGTATGAATCTGTAGGACTGACCGAGGTCTTAAACTTCTACAGAAATGTGCCCTTCAGAAGATCCCAAGTACTGATGGTTCCGACTAGAAAATTGACGTACCAGTAGAAGGCCTCCTCCCCTAAGGAGTAATGAAAGAGCCTGCAAGCCACATCTTCATATATGATCTGCATGGTCTTCAAGGCAATCTCAAAAAAATTTGACATGTTCTTCAACTTTTCTCTATGGGTCTCGGGAGTTGAACTTCATGTAGAAATTCTGGGGATTCCTCAACATATCATGGTTAAGGTTAAAGGCAAGAGGATATGGGTTATTACCCAGCCACGCCATTGGGAAGGGTGGTGGAGGTGGTTGCGCCAGATTGGTCTCTAACTGTGATGCCGTGGCAACAATCGGTAGGGCAGCAACAAGGCTAGTGACTATATTTGGCTGAATGGAAACGTTCAACCCTGATGGAGAGGTGACCTAGAAGACTTTATGGATTGGATGAGCAAAAGGTGGTGCTGCCAGTGAAGATGAAGGAAACGACGGTGAAAGGGCAGTGAACTGCTCTGGTGAATTGGTGATGGATGGTTCCCCACTTTTAGCTCTCTTAGCTCAGATAGGGGGCTGTAATTCCTGAAAGTGTCCCTTGTTTGGTGTAGACCTCAAGACCCAGTGAAATCTCTCAGGGGAGAATGACCCAATTCGATCCAGCTTTACCCTATGGCCCTCCTTCTAGTGCCAATTTTGTTGATAGTGTTTTTATGCACTTCTCAATACAGGTAATTCATAGGTGCATTACCTCTCTTGAAAGACAATCTTCCACAATCAGATTGCAGAACACTATCCCAAGGTCTCTCAGATTATAGGCCATGACGATGCTTGGGATAAATTAGTTGTTTGATGTGATTTTTCTGGAATCACAAGGTAGTCTTACGTGGTCGAAGTTGTATGAGAATTGGGTTGATGAATGGAGTTTTGTGGATATGGAATTACTATACCTTGCTGCAGGTTCAGGCAGTAGTCCTGGACTCCATTATTTCGTCAGATTTGGCTTTACAATGTGCAAGGAACCTTAGCACAAGTTGTTTCTAGAAAAAAGGGAAAAAGCGGTGAGGAAGAAGGATGGTTCCTGGACCTGCAACTATCGATGAACAGTGATCATGGAGGTTCCTACTGTGGACAATTTCCTTAAATAGAATTTCAGTAAATTTGAATTCTCACAATATCAAGAAATCTATGCTATCTTCTAAGGACTGCAGATATTCATCATTCATTCACCATGGAAATGTGAATAAAGATAAATTTTAATGAGAAGAAATGAAATTAAAGTCCAGGCTAACTTTACACAGTCATCTACTAGCAGTAAATGACCAAAAGTATGGACAAGGAAAGCATACACATAGCAATAATCTTCACAACCAAAGACATCATACTAAATCTACCACAACTAATCTAAGGAACTAAAATATCAAAGTAACTTGAAGTAAAATTTTAACTAAAAGGAGAAGAATCATGAAACATGTGGAGAAACTCATAAATACACCAGAAAAGGATTGTATTTTCTATTATAATTTCTGCAGCATGCCGTTACAACAACTCAACTCCCTTCAAATAAGAGGAGGAGAGCCCTATTTATAGTTGTCAAAAAGCAAAATGAGTGGCCAAGATTCACTTTACATTAGGGTTTCACCTACCCCCAAATACATTTCATTTATAAGACCTATTCTTCTTTTTTCTTTATTTCGTCATCTAGTGACAACCCTATAGCAATTTCATCCTGTAGTTATTTTCCCTCTACTATAGCTATTTGTTAAGGAATTCTTCATCGATGACTGGGTTGCCTTCATGCTTCTTTAACCTGACATACTCTATAAAGCTCAAGATCAGTCACTTGAACTTGTGCAACTCCATGATGTCGGACCGCAAAATTTGAAAGTTCCACTCCTGGGAGTTGTTGACGAGTTTCTTCAAGTCATCTTCACATTTGGCTGCATTGTCCCTGAGAAGTTCCGACTGTGCAAAGGCTCGGGCGGCGAAGATCATGAAGTCATTGGTGACCTCAGCTGACATCCCATCTTCCATGATATTTAGGAAGTGGGGCTTTATACTCTAAGGATTAATTTTGATAGCACGTAGCTCGTACCCCGTCATTAACTCGAGGTACCGAGTGCATTCTTCTCTTGTCTCCCTAGCCCATTTAATGTCTAGAACTATATGGTCTAGGATATGCTCCAGCTTCCTCCTCCGGTGATCAAAATCTCACCTCCAAGTATGCACTAGCCAGTGATCATCATCCTTGAAGGTAAGGTCCTTTTCCTAGAACTTTCTTGGCAAAGCAAGTATGGCCTCAATCTTTTGGTAGGATGCCTCATATTTCCTTGGGAATTCCTCACAGATCCATTTTGTGCCTTTGAGAGTTCTCTGAACTTCCAAGAACTTTTTTTCCATCCGGACAACTGAGTTGATACGTGTATTCCCTATGTCCAAGACCCGCCGGAACCAGTTTTCCATAGTCTTGTCCAAGTTCCTTCTCTTCTCCAATTTTTTTATCTGCTCATGGGACAAGAGTTGAGGCGGGGCTGACGACGTCATGGGCTGCTCATCTGGGGATGACCACTACTGAATATAGGCTCTGAGATCAGCCACCTGTGCTTTGAGTTCCTCCGTGGAGACCTTATCCTGCTCGACAAGTTGCACCACCGTAGCAATGGACTCCTGGAGGTGATCAATCGTTTGCTCCCTCGTGCCCACCCCCAAGTCGATGTTGGAGACATTATAAATTATACCTTGTTCTCCAACCATCGGTGTTGCTATCTGTACTGCCCTAGATCTTGAGGCATCCATGGTCACCCTCGATCTGATCTTCGGTTTTTTCTCCTTCTTGGAGCTTATTCATGCCCTAGCTAGTATGGCCTCCAGCCTTGCCTTAGGATCCTTTTCGGTGGGAGTCTTTTGCTTTAGCTACCTCTGCATCCAATCGGGTACTTGGGGCTCATCCCTAGGTGGTTCACTTCGACTCTCGTTTTCTCCCTTCTCAAGCTCAACAGCTTTGATGACAAGAGCCTTCTCTTTAGTCCCCGCATCCTCTTTCTCTTCATCAGAGTCTTGTTGAAGGATTTCATGTTTATTTGGGGATTCGATGTGCAACTGCTTCCTGGGTGGATCTTCTCTTTCAATATCCCCCTCTTCTTTGTTTTGATTATATTTATGCTCTTCAGGGTCCTCTCCTTGTTCATCTTCATGGAGGGATACTTCCTTGTCATGCTCTAGGGTCTGGTCGTGCCCCTCAGTTGGAGACCTACCACCCTAAGTCTCTAGAGCAACAATTTCCTCTTCTTATGTAAGCTGGTCTTCGGCTTCCTTATCTTCAATCTCCTTGAGCTGCTTGCCCCATTCTGCATTGAGCTCAGGGTCATTTGATTCTCTAATAAATTCAGCATCCAACTCTTTGTTGCTATCGTTGGAGGATTCGTAGGCTACCTTGTCTATTTCCCGGTGTTCAAATAGTGGATGCTCGTGGTAGAAAAATTCTTCGTCTTCTGGTGCCTTTGCAGCCTCTAGCTGCCATCGCTGAAGCTCATCTGATATTTGCATTGTGGCCTCCATATTTGGTGGTTTGGTAGAGGGAAGCGAAGCCAGAGCGCGGACCATAGCTTGAGCTATTGCAGCTTGCACCATGGGATTAGTGAGCATCCCCGAAAGCTCGGATGAGACATTTTGCATGTATTTCACAAAGAACTTCGGGAGGCTATGGGCAGGCACTGTAGCAACTGAAATAAAGGGAAGGGAAGGAGAGATAAAGGAAGAGGAGATTGGCGAGGTCATCGTAGAGGAAGAATCCATGGGAATGATTTGCATGATTGGAGAGGTGGAAGCAAGGTGAATAGAGATGTCTTTCGTGGGAGGGGAAGAAGAGGAAACAACAAGCGAAGCATGTGAGACAGGGGCAGCAGAAGCAGTGACAGTAATTGTAGTTGACGGGCCCCCTAACGAGTCTGTCTCTTCTTCCCTACTCTTGAGGGGCAGATTTTCAGCTATAACTGGCATCTTGATGACTCCGATCACTTTCCTTTACTTTTGGGAAGGTTCACCCTCTAATGCCTTGCAGGCATAAACCTTTGGTTTTGGCAAGTGCTTGTTGGCCTCTTTTCTTTTCTTGTTTCTGACAGATGATGGGGATTTGGAGGTTTCCCCAGTTGTTGCGGTGGACACACCACCGCCGGAGCCACCAGGCTCACTCTCGAGTCCCTTAAATGTTAAGGTGAGTCCCTGCTATTTCAATCGAGCCACCTCTTGGTCAATCCATGCCCGTGTTCGAATTCTGATGGGCCTAGTGAGCATGCCGATGTCATCAAGTTCTTTCTCATCCCAATCAATTGCCGGAAGCGGAAAATTGGCGATGACATTATATCCCGGATCTATCACTGCATCCTCATCCTCCTCAAGTTGGTCAGGAACCAGGCATAAATTTATCCTTCGCACGTACATGGCAGCCATGCACATGTAGTTCCGCACCCACACCTCAAGGTCATCCTTGCAGTTGGCCCATAAATCCTCAATATTGTGGAGCTGGGCTTACTCACATCCTAGTGCCTTTCTGAGATAACCGTAAGGGTCCATTCTCGGCCAAGCAGTGTACTACTTGAAATGGTATTCAGCCAGCTCCTTCTCTGAATAACCTACGCATTGGGATGTGTGGATCTTGTACATTCCCTAACCAAGGCCCATAGGATAAGGTGTCCTTGCCAAGTGCTTTTCACTAAGGATGCTATGGATATGTCGCAACTGCCAGGTTAGCTCCAATAGTAAGATTCAATCATTGGGGTACAGGGGCAGCATGTTTGGCCTCTTCGTGAACCCTTGAGCGCGGACATAAGTAAACTTAGGGAACTGTATGTACAAAAAGGAATGATGCTTGAGGAGGGCCTTGGTGCTATGGGATACTCTCTTATGAAAATCTCCTCCAAGCAAACAGATGATGTAGGCGATGAAGGCATCGTTCACCTTACAGTAGTCCCTCTTAAAGTTTCGGTATTGTAGCTGGGGGTATCGGTCATAGGGCTTAAGTTCCCTTGCTGGCGATGGATTTGGTATCATGTTCAATCCATGGTAATGTCGCTGATTAGCAAGCGAGTATACCAGGTAGGACATCATATAGAATTGTAATGTCTTCTTTACATTGGTAAATTGCTCGTGGAAGCAATTGCTGGTTATCTCTCCCCAATCGAAGGCAACACTGCTGCGGAGGATCTGCTCTATGAAGTAGAACATCCATTCCTGGAAGAAATCGCAGCTGGAAGACCCATTACTCTACTCAACAAGGTCACGAGGTCCTGGTAATCCTCGAAGAAATCACAGCGATAGAGCTCTTGCGTGACCTTGCTAGCACTGGCTCGCTTATCTTTCAACCAGTATTGATTGATCAGTTGCTTAAATCCTATCAGATCTTGTTCCCATAATGCCTTGCACTCCTCTATGGTTGGTGTCTCCATGGTCTCAAAGGCAGGGATGTGGAAGGTGGTAGCTATCCCAGGAGGGGACATGTCTGTGAGAATGTTTTCGTCTCTATCGACTATGGTTCTGGTTTCAGCTTGATATGCATCCCAACACACCAATACCAGTTCGGGGGCCACTAATGCTGATGGGAAGCCTGCAGCCTTGTTGAGTCTGCTGCTTTTGATTAACCTTGCATTCCTTTTCTTCGGTTCCATTCTGACCCACCGAGTAAATTCATCAATGTCAACCTGCCCGATGTTTGTATCCGTGACATCCCTCCAAACGGTGGTGATCCTTGATTGCAATGGTACCCCTTGGAATTGGAACTTCATCTGATCTTTATCCTCCTTTCCTTGAGGCATCTTGGCGATTCCCTTTCCTTTCCCCTTGGAAGCACTAGAAGCTTCTGTGTCGAATTCCTTAAATCCTGCACAAAAGACATGAATCAGTAACTTTAAACATGATAAAATGGTCCCAGACGAGTTCCTGCACATCAAAGATAGCTCTGCAATCATTACTCATACTCAATAGTCACATAACATTGTATAAAGCATTATTAGAGAGCAAGGTGGGTAATTTGGGTTCCTAGGGTCAGAATTCCCTTGGCGGAATGTCATTTGGAAGGGGCAAATTAGGCATGAAACTCCCAGAGGTGTTTCCGATCATTGGATGTGATCAAATAAGGGTTGGTGTGAAGGAAGACCCCATTTGGGAGTTCAGGCATCAGCTATGAGATTGTCGTCTAAAACAGCACAGAGGAAACGACATTTCCGAGCGTCGGAATGCGTAGCTTGGAATGTCATCTCTGAGAAGTCGTTACGGGACAGGCGAGAAGCACACTGGGGTCCGGGACTCGGTAAGACGTCCTGAGACGGCCGTGTAAAACGGCGAATGCGACACGAAATTCCGGAGGTCGTTTTCGGAGTACACTTGGATGTTGGATCATTCAAGTAAGTTTGAAACAGAGGATGAAGTGTCGGGGCCCAGGAGTCGGAAAGTTGTCTACCCATTGCCATTTAGAACTATTGGAATTCTGGGGTTCGGGGTCTGGAGACACTTCAGACAGACGGGTTTCATTTGGATTTCACAAATGGCGAAGTAAGGATCAAGATCCGAGACTCGAAAAGACGTCCGAGTCAGGCCGTAAGAACGACGAAATCAACACGGAATTCCGAGGATTGGACCCCGAGGATAATTTGTTTCTTTGTCATCTTTTCGATTTTTGGTTTGTTTGACAAGGATTTCATCGGGTCAAAATTCGAGAGCCAGAAAGATGTTCAGGGAAGGCCGTTTAAAATGGCGGGGATGCAACAGAATCCCGCGAGGGGAAATCCGGATCCCGTGGTACGAGACAACTTTGGTTGTTCTCCCTTGGAGTTGAGTTTGTAGTTTTTGCGGATGGCCATGGGACTGTCCGGGCCTGAGGGATGCAAGCAACTGTCCCGAAGAACAGCCGTGGAGAGGTTAAGCTCCGACTTGGATTTTAAGGCCCCAAATAATCGATTTTCCATATTCTAACTTATGGGTTTTTAGGGGAGGGTGTTTTCATACCATATTTCATCATTTTTTTGCATTTTACACTGCTTAAAGCTAGGAATTTCACAAAATAAAGGACAAGGCGTGTAGACGGTGGGCGTACCTCAAGATCCCAAAGACGATTGTTGTAGAATGCGTGGGAGACATCGAAAAAAGAACTCAGACTGTAGGGCAGAAAATGCCGAATGCTCTGGAGCTCTGCTAATTTCTATCACTTGGTCGGTTGATAATGACGGCTGGAAAATTTGTTTAAATAGCCAAAATGGTTGTTAACACAAGAATAAATTCCCTTGTATGGCGACCGAAAAGTTGGTGGATTAAAATTACAGATGGCGACGGGCGACCCAGAGTCTGGTGGCCGGGAAGATGTCCAGCCGTGGCTACCGAAACGACAAAGTTCAAGCAGAATTCTGGATGCGAAGATCCGGGATCTTGGATCTGGTGTCCAGAAACACAGAGTGCCGCTATTGTTTGAAACGGTAGAACCAGGATGAAAATCCACAAGGGGAAATCTGAGTGTTCGGGCTCAGAGAGCGTAGCAGACGCCAGAAAAGGCATTCGGACAAGGGAAACCTGGATTGACTGTAGACTTGGCATTTTCGAAGGGGCGATTTTGGTAAAGTTTAACATATGACTTTGGGGAATGTGCTGACCCTTTAGGGCACAAAAATGAGTACGCAAAATGAGGCAAAATAAAAAGACCCGATAATCAAAAGAGAGAAGAGAGGGTCTCCGTTCCGAATGGGGCATGTGTGCAAAAGGCACAACACTGATCACACATATCTTTCCTCTTCACCGTAGATTTGACTATCTGATCCTTCAATGATTAAATGAATTTCTCAGCATCTCTAATATTTTCTTTCAATTCTTGAACTTTTGCTTTAGACTGATCAAGGTCATCAAGAGCTACCATAAGTTTTTGTTGAAGACTACCAGAGTCCATCACATTTCAAGATCTACCTCAAGCTACAAAACTTCTCCTGAGGAACTTCCTCTGATACCAATTGTTTGACTCAAGGGAACATTGAGAGGCGAGGGAGTGAATCAGTGTTCAAAAATATTCAAACTTCATCCATTCAAAACATGAAATCATTTCATCATTGCATTAAAGAGAAGATGTATGCACTGAAAGTAAACATCCATAACATAATGACAAAATTTTTTTATGTGGAAACCCTATTAGGGGAAAAACCATGGTGGAGATTAATCCATAGTTTCATTACTCAAAATATAGTGTTTATAAAAGGAATGCACTTGCATTCAGGCACACTGCCTAGAGCTCACTGCTCAAAAGATAAAGGCTTACTGCCTACAAAATTTAGATTAAAACCATCTGAAGGGGTGAACTGAGATGATAGCATCTAACAATGCTAGGTAATAGTTCTGGTGAAGCTCATGAATCTTATTTTGGATCTGCTTTCTGATTTTCCACTTCGCTCTGCCCTGTTCTGCTCTTCACTACTCTTCGCATCAATTTCACATTACTGCTATGCAATGGCTCACAATTCACACTTCTAAATGTTTGAACACCACATCTATCTCACTTAAATGATAAAATCAATCTCTTATATATATATGTAATCAAAGACTAATTCATCCAACAGTTGGCTTCATACGATATTAAGATATTTTAACTTGTCGATCAGATCCACCACAAAATCTTTATGTGCATCCTCTAAAGTTGGTTAAGACCAAGAGAGGACCCAAACAATACTTAATCCAATATTGAGACTTATAATTAATTTCATCTTATACATCCGTGAATTCCATCTTTGCAGGGTCGACATTCTAGCATAGATAATTGACAAATTAGTGCACCGTACCTCCTAGATCGCTTACCAATGAGTGCTCATCAAAACTAAGATAGTACAAGCCTCTGCAAACCTTCCTCAAAGATTCTTAACCCAAAATACTTGCTCGGTGGGATGATTAGATCAAATTTTATGTTTTTAACCGGATCTCCTGTTCTTTCCTCTATTCTGTCGATAGGAGCCAAAAAATAGTGCTGCTCATTTAGATGCAAGACTTGAGTTGCATGACTCTAGTTTCCATCAATGACAACACCTACAAGCCAAAATTCTTAGCCATATTCCAAAATATACCCTATACACATTTCTTTCTCACAGATGCCTTGAGAAACTCCATGATAAAAAAAAAGGGGTTTATCTTCAATAGAACGAGTCTTTCTTATTTTGAATAATTGGGTTTCACTCTTTACTTTTCCCCTTTTCTTGACCATTATAGATTTTTTTTTCAATTATAGATGTTTGAGGTTATGTATTATCAATAAGGTTTTGAAAACTATCTTTTCATTTGGCTTGATCATAATAACCCTCATTTTGGCCTTTTACTATAACTAGCTATTCTTTCAAATTACACCATTGGAATGCTCCTCCTATAGCTCATCATCTTTCAGTTATGATGCAACTCCATTCAATAATTATTTAATATGTCTTGATCTCACTATACATGATGCCATTACCACTATTGGATATTGAAATGTACCCCATGCATTGCTGCCTTTAATTATTCTTAATGATCATTATTTTATTATTTCTACAAAAACAATACTTACATGATCATATTTGACAAAAATGTTGACACTGTGTCTCACTGTTCCTTGAAGCACTCAAACCCCTTTTGTCATTTTACCTTGTGATGTAGATTGTATGTGATATAGACTATATTTGATGTCTATCCTTTCATCTGTGCATAATGACTCTTCATTTGTCTCTTGGAAGCTTGTGTATTGTGCACACAAGTCCACAATGACCTCATATGCATGTAATAGTTTTACCATTAAATGATTGTTTAATTATTCCTTTATGCTAGATCAGTGTTGGCAAATATTTTATTTAAAATCCTTCTTACTCTGCATGTTGAGTGCAAGATAGTCACCTACATGCATGTATGAATTAGAATAACCATTTTGTGCATAGCCTTTATAGCTATATTCTATTACTTAAAGATTGTGGACACCGTCAAAATATGATTTCCTTAATGCATATGAGGCTGCCAAAATATGATTCCATGCTTAATACCACTGTTTTATCCTTCAGTTATGATACTGAGGCTTTCCATCCAAACCCAACTGATCGCATTGTTGAATAACCTCTTTAGTAATGGTATTCACATTCAAGTACCTTTATCCCTTTAAACATATGAGGACAGCATGCTGGGCTCTACCCTTGTGGGAGCCACATTTTACTCCACATGCTCTAATTTGATATATCAAAACAAAAACATACTTTTCCTATACCTGCATAGGAAGCAAATATATTAGAAAAATATGTGTATATATGATAGATGTATTTGATAATCCTGTTATTTTCTTGAACATCTTCATGATGCTAACTATTTTAGTGCACATAATGATTAGATTATATTTTTATAGATGAATTTGAATATGTTGTTTGTTGACTTTTCATTACTCTATCAACATTTTCCCTCTCAGATGTAGGCAACTAGGAGCAGCAAGGAAATGACAACTGGACGCAAGACAAGCGAAGGACAAAAGATGACAAAAGGAAACTCAACTAGGACCAGGACTCGTCATTCAGGAAATGGTGAGCCACCTTTCACCATATGTTCATTTATTTTCTATTTTGTCTATAAATGTATAATCTTTTCCTTCATTTTCATTAAAGCAGTTAGTATCATGTCTTGTGTGAGACCTTACACATTTATATTGTCAATAAAGTTTACCTTTTCTAAAAATGTTTGTACAATCTTTCTTCTATTGTATGCATAAGAATAAGTGCAATTTAGTATTGTAATCTTTTGATTTTTTGTTATACACATGAATGAAATATTGCAGCATTAAAATGTACCCTACTTTTCATTTAAAATCTCTAAGAGCTCTACCTGATTGAGCTAATAGTGAAATTGGGTAACAAGGTCATCACAAATAGTTCAGTTGTGGACTACCCAAATGTTTAATCAATACTTTTCTAAAAAGAAATTAACCAAACAGTGTCAAATTTATAGATACAATTGCTAAAGTCTTACAAAATGATACCATTATTAAAAAAAATTGAAGATTCGTGTAAAGAAGAAGTATGATACAAATAACATTATTGTTAAAAATATTAGAATGCACTCAATTCTATTGTAAAAATAGTAAGGTTCAAATGATAAGAGAGTTGATTTAGATTAATAACAACATCTTTAGTAAGAAATCAATTAAGAAGGGATTGATTGTTGAGACAAGCATGTATTGAATTAAGGCTAAATTGTAAAACATTGTCAAAAACACTAGCAATAATATCAAGACGAGATAGTCCTCTTCAAAATGATACGCGGGATTTTAGTGGTGGGCTTCCACGATTTGATAAGAAGTTAAGGGTGATCCCACAATAGTGGTTTACAATTTTTGGCCAAACTGGACACTAAAATAATGTTTTCTAACTAAATCTTCACTTTCAAACACCTATAGCAGCTAAACCGTGAGGAATTTGAAGATGATGCAAACTAGTGATTTGTGAAATTTTGTCTGTAGATTCTAAATATATTTTTTTCAAAAATTTTGGAATCAAATTGCACTTCTTTTTCCATCTCCTTCGAAAACTACGAAAGCATACAATTTTTCTTTTTAAAGTGCAATGTTAACACGAAAGTTGCACTACACTATCGCAACATCCTCTAAGGCATGCGACTAAGGTTACATATAAATCCAATAACATAGAAAATACTCATTCAAATCATATAATTAATTACTAAACATGAAATTAAGGCACACACATTCAAACCATTAAAATTGCATCACATAGAATAGAAATACATCAAGATCCAAATATTACATTAATTTACAAGTAAGGTTAACAGTACTCATTCCCAGAATGAGGAAGATCATACATAAGAGTTACAAATTACATGAGAGCTCCTCGAATACAATTGAGTAGTAAATTAAATACAAATGTCAACTAAAATAATACATCAAAAGAAAGGAACATATCCACTAGTACCACCACACGCTCTCCAACTAGAAGATCTCACCATCACAAACAAAAGAAAGGGGAGCCAATGGATTAAAGTGCACGTTCCACCTAACCAAGTGGTACTCGAAGGCCCATCCCCCATGCTAGGAGACAATAAAAATGTTCCCTAGACAAGACCGTCTACGACTAGACATAGACTAACTCATAACTGAACTTAACCGAATACAATTACAACACTAACACATTTGGTACAATGCTACCAGAGTTAAATAATTAGATACACTAGTGAACCAAATATACTATTGACCTAGGAGAAGTGTCACCACAAAGGTACATGGGTTATCTCGACAGATCTTCCTAGACCCCGACCCCCATCAAGAATCACTCTCCTAATTTCAACACGTGGAATAAATCCACAACCAAAGGTAACTAGAGCACACTACGAATATTCAATCCCCATCCAAAGATAAATGACATCACATCCTCGTTCATGGAAACTGAGTAATTTACCGAACAACGACAATATGCACTACCCAAGGAAAAAATGACTTGACAATAAATTACAACTCCAAATATTAAAACAACTCAACTTGAAGGCTTATTGACACGACTAACTAGTTTCCCCACTGATGTGAACATAAGAATTTCATACAAAGGGCAATAAAACAAGTGACAAAACTATTCTTCGGATATTCTAAATCTAATTTCCCCTTCAGTGATCTATAGTAAAATCATTGCCCAAATAAATTAAATAAATAAAATTCCTTTACAATAGAGAAGGAAAGTCTAACTTATCTATATCTTGAATTCCTTGATTACTTTTAATAAAATGTTTATTTCTTCTATTTAAACTTATTACTTTAAAATTTCTCCAACTATATTAGTATAAAAAACTTCTTAATTAATTCGTATCATCTGAAATTCAATTGTGCTTCTGCATGCACTTGTGATAGATATTCATTTAAATATATATATACAATGAATATATATACATAATTATATATACATTTATATATAATTATAATTATATAGATACATATATTTATATTTCTTATCAAATTTTATAAAAAATTTAATTTATTATGCCATACAATATTAAAATAAATATACATTTAATATATACATATATATATAATATATATATATTTTATAGATTAAAATCAAAATCAAACAGAATTTGAAATCAAGTTTCTTTTATTATACCGAGTGGTAGACGAAATTTAAAGAGGAACTCAACAAACACTTTGGGGAAGTTACGCTGACCACCATAGAAAATAGCATGAGTGACTGTGGTAGGAGGCAACAGTGGCTGCCTCCTCACCGCCTCCCCCATGGGGTGGTGGTGGTGGGGGAAACCATGCGCTCCCCCCCTCCCCCCCCTCACAACACCATTCAAACACAACATTACGTGTTGAACAAAAACAAACAGTGACATATGAAAAAAAAAAAAAAGAGGTGTACGGAAATGTTTTAGGAACTTTCCAAAATAAAATAAGAATTTTCATTCTGAAGATGAATATGAGATTTTGGAGAATAAAGTATATGTAAATATATACATTTATATACATATGTATATGTATATATATTATCTTTTTTTATATATATATATATATATATATATATATATATATATATATATATATATGTATGTATCTATTTATACATATATATAAATTTTTCAACACAAATATTTCAATTGGGCAAATATTTTCAAAAAAATACCATCTACAGGTAAATAACCAAATTTTATAGGGAAGCAATTTCCATTACAGGGTTATTTTTCTAAATTTTATTCAAACCAATAATTTAATCGAAAGCAATCACTTCCTACAAAAAACAAATTTAATAAAGAATTGGAGTAAAATTTCTTGACAAAAAACTTCTACCCAAATTTTCTCGAGAAGATAATTTCTACAAAAGAATTTATTCCTGATAGAGAGTTTCCCAAATATCAAATTGTATTCTTTTGGGTTCTTCTATGTTTGCAATAATCCCAAGTTAAAATTTGCAATGGTTTCCACAAAAGATTTCATTTCAACAAAGCTTTTCATTTTCATAGAGAATTTCGTAGACGACAATTACAATTTAAAAAAAACTCAAAGCATTAAAAAAAACTTGCACAAACAATATTTTCGAGAGAATAATCTAAAATAAGAAGCTTTTTCAATATAAAACTAACTAGAATAAAAAGGGGAACCTAAAATCCAACGCATGTGAAGATGTAAATTCAAGTAGCACCTCCTCCACAAATCCAAGTATTTTCTCCCAGATAAACGAAAGCTTCCTCTAGAATAATAAAAATTCCCAAAACACAAAAAAAACTTTTTCCTGAGAGTAACTTTTCAAAAATTTCAACAACATGCAATAAAAAAAACTCTCCTTCTCAAAACCTCTTTTCCAACCAAATATCCTCCATCCTTCTTCTGTGAAGAAGCTTCTCACTTATTCCCATTATAGCCACAAATTTATCCCCATGAATAAATTTCCCAACAAACCTCATGAATTTTTCCAACACATGTTGAAAACCCAAAATATCTTTTACAACCAAATTGCACAAAATCCTCTGGATATTTTAAAAATTAAAACATTTAATAATTTCTAAAATATTTAACATTTCTAATTTAACTTAATTCAACTAATTTAATTAATTAATAAATAATATAATCCTAAGATTAGATCATTTACCAATTAAACTAAATTAATTAATTAGTTAATTAACATCCTCTAACATTAAAACCAAAATAAATTTAATAATCATCTTAAAATATTTTAAATCCATTATTTACCTTTTACAAAATTTGCAACATAATAATTTCAAAGAAAAATTAAACAACATCTAACAAACAAAACCAACTAGAACCGATGAAACAATATGACTAGGGTAATGGCTTGACATAGGAATCCTAACTACTATCTCCCAATCAACATTACCATTGGGAAATGGACACGCTCAAACTTGTGAAACTAGGTGGAGTCGATGTCATGTACCTATAGACCTGGAACCATGGCATATATCGAACATGTATATATACATTATAATAGAACACACCGTAAAGAGAGAATCATGGAATCACAGGGTGCTCACAAGCGAGTGTTGCAATTTTATCCTTTTCACAAATACAATATCATGAAACTGATGATTCTAACATCAATATTCTAATCATGTGTATATAACAATATTATATCAAATAACCACTATGCTAATTCAAAAAGCATGTCATAATAATAATCATCAAAATAAGGTACCATCACATCATAATACAAAATTCACATCACCCTGAAGTTAGTGATCAAAAATAACAAAGCATCATAGTCCAAACATAAGAGAAAAACGAAGGGGTGTTACATTATCCTCCTCTAGGGTTAGGCTTACTCTTGGAAGCCTACAAATAGACATAGTACAAAATCCATTGGATAACACATAATCAAATTGTTCCAAACTTGAACAACTTCATACACCAACATAAAAACAACAATAACCAGAGTCATAATCCTCTAAACCAAATAAACTGCCAATCCAAACAACCAACATGGTGAAGCAACCACCAAAAAGGTCTCAAAACAAATAGCCTAACATAAAAAGTGTCAATATAGAGAAAAAAAAACTGAAGGAACTTCCTTAGCTTCCTGTACAACAACATTTCCATGAGCTCCCGAATCAGTTTCCTATCCACTACTAGTAATCTCCACATTTGTACCCTGATGCTCTATCCGATGATGATTGACCATTGCACTCCTCCCATGATTCCTTCCTACATCATTCCTTGCTAGCTCCGTGACCATCGTCTTCTGACTAAGATCAAGTGAGTTCCTCTAAGGACATTGTCTAGCTATGTGGCCCTATTGGCGGCAAGTGTAACATCCTATACCTCTACCTATTACAACTTGTGCACTCTATACCAGCCGCTCTTGATGGTTGCGCTTATTACGCAACCAGTTTTGGTTCTTCCTAGATTGAGAACCATTACCATCATGATGAGGTTGTGAAACCTCATGCTTAGATTCAAAGTGTTGATGTTGTGTACCACACTCTTGTCTAGGGCCTAGATGGGTAAGAAACTCCTCAAGAAAAGAACATAACTGAGGGCCTAGGTGCTCCACAAAATCCTTCTCATGGGGACTTAGAAAAGAAGAGTTCAGACGATTGACTCCATGACCACTGCTCCTAGGCATCCTATACACACCACCCAAGAAAGGAGTCACAACCAAAAGGCGAAATTAAATTATAGAAAATCATAAGTCAAGCACCATACTCATGATTAAACATAAATTCTACACATACACGCCAAAGAAAATCACTATAAATCACAACACAAGGCCACACATGGGTCCATCTGGACACTAGAAAGCAACATACAAAACCATGATACAAAATCCATGATCCAAGAGCCAATAACCATCTCATATAAACCAAACATCACAATTGGTGGCTTGATGGTGTTAGGCCACACATGAGGTGAGACCATCCAAACAAGACCACAATGACCTGTCTCTTGTTGTGTAAGTTGATTAGCCTCCAAGAGATAGTCATCACACATAGGTGGGTAGTGGGTCCTAGCCGCACAACAGCCTCACATACACCCATCCTTAGTGTTCCTTGTGTCTACTTCCATGTATACACTCACCAAGTCCGCCTCATACGTCCTTGGAGAGGATTCACATTACGACACATTTTTGACAATAAAACAATAAAGATAAACTAGTTTAGCCACCAAGGTCATAAAGAAGAGCAACTTAAAGTTCAATTTCAACAATAAGGCAATAAATGTGCACAATTTCAACATTAATTCAAATATAACCACTAGGGTTATATGAAAATAAGATCAAAAAGTGTGGCTAAACCATCACAGTCAAATATAAACAAGGTGCCAACCCTCACAATCAACTAAAAATCATCAATAACCAAAAAGAAAGTTCAAAATCTTTAAAATTGCACTGTAAAACACTATGTGACTAAATACTAGCCACCAAATGAGGAAGGAGGAAACAACATCTGGCTATAGTAATAGCCCTCATGTGGTGTGGACTGAGCCAACCATCCACATGACCTTGAGTGTACTCCATGACTATCACGTCGTCACTCGACATGGTCATACACTAGCCGAAGAAGGCACATATTGGTTGTATGCCACATGGCAGTGTGTCTGTGGGTCCACGGAAGTAGGCACACACATAACATACCCCACATGGTGATACCTCATGGAGAAGGCACACACAAGCACTCGCCATAGCCAAAGGTATACATGGCTAGGATCTACTAATATGCTATCTGACCAACATGGTTGAAGCAGCCATTAGTATCCCTCTACAAGTGTTCAAGGCCCCATAACGCTCATCACACAAGTAGGCTATCATAACACAATCTCATAATGTGCCTTCATGTGTCTATGCATGTGGCATCGTGTAACACAACATCATCACCAACACCATGTTGGAACATCAGTGGGTTGTGGCAACGTATCTATTGCATCAAGTTGGGACACGTGTAGATAAAGTATATATACATAATCCAATAAGATAATATCAATATGGGGCTACTCGAGCTTCACCTCTCATACGAACAAGGTTAACTCACTAATGCCAGATCAACATCTCTATGGATGGCCAAACATATGCTAACAAAACTATGTTTCTATACTCAAATCTGTGGGGATTGGGCTAGCACATATGGATAAAGTATCCTGATCCATCATAAGGGAAAGTAGTGGGTACGTTTCCTCGGGATTGGTTGAGCTGAGACTGCTTTGCACCACAATATGCATACGATGCACACTCCACCCAAGGAACTTTGTGGATGCTACTATCCCTTCATAGATTGAGAGGCTAGAGAACCAAAATAAAAGAATCTATTAAACTAACTCTTGGTTACTCTTATATATAAGTTTCAACCACAAATGGGTTGGCCCTCAATCAGTTAACAAACACGCAAACAAACATTTTGGTATGGTAAATTCCACATCAAAATGCAACTTTTCCCCATGGATGGGTACCAAGTATCACCATCTCATGCACACACAAACCACACTAGTAGAATTTGGAAAATAAATGACTACGTGACTAAAAATTTTAGTCACGTGACTAACACTAGTAGAATCTGACAAATAAATGACTAATTTGGTCATTTACAGGTGACTAATTTGCTCATCGCGTAAAATCACAACTAAATGACTAAATAAATGACTAAATATCAAGACTAATATTGTACAATGATTAATACCTATTTCTAAACTATAATTATAATTGTTTAATTTGGGTAAAACAAGTTTATATACAAATAAATAATAATTAAAAAATAAATATGAAAGTAAATTATATACATAGTAAATTTGAATAAATATATATGAATTGTTTTCATGTATATTTGTAATGATAAAAACTTTTGATTTCTTAAAATCTTATTATAAATTTTAATATTAGCATTTTAATGTGTATCTATACAAATTGGATCTTCTAGTTCATTTATATTCAACCTAACTTAATACTTATTGGAAAAGGAGTTATCCATAATTTGTAAATTTAAGTTAATTTTTTAAAATATAAATTTGTAATATTTAATAGTCTATGTCATACAAATATGTTGTATAATTTGAATAAGTATGTTTAATTATGAATGTCAACTTTTTTAAAATAATTTTTTACCCATATTACAATATATTTCTTACATAAAATCATTTTCAAGAATACACTTCCAAAAATAAAAATCATCTCCTTTAAAATATCTAATGTGAGTTGAATGACTAAAATGAATTAAATGTAGGTGAAATTTTTAATATAAAAGTTGAGTATGTAAATTAACTAAAATAAGATAGCAGAGACTAAAATTATACGTGTTAATAGAAGTGAGTTAGTTTTGGTTGTGTACCTTTAAATAGGGGACAAGTGAATTTTATCTAGTTCTTTTACAAGTTTGGGTTTTGGCACTGGCCTCACTACTGACCTTACTTCAAATTTGTTCACAAGTCTTGGTATTGGATTTACAAACATTGAAAGCTTTCTTTGATCTAGCGAGGCTTTTGCATTGGAGTCTTTGAAGTAAGTGGTTTCTGCACACTTGTAGGACATGGCATTATTCACTTTTGAAGCTCATCGTTTCTAACTTTTCTAGAAATTATCGAAGGAGCCTTTTTCTTATTACTCCACACACCATTTGTCATTACTGCATTGTCCATACTGTGTTGCAAAGAACCAAATAACAGGCCTATCAAATCCAGATCATATCTTACTCATTTCCTTTTCTGGATTAGATAATTGTATTAACTTTGCACTTGGTGTTTTTGTTTGTGTTCCCACCTTCAAAGGCAATTGTCTAAGTGGGTTTACTGCACCTTTAACATCCATCATAGACTACATTTTATTTTTGAATATTGCAGGTTTCTTCAATGATCTAGAATGTTTCAAAATTTTCTACTTTTGTTGGTCCTTATTTGTACCAAGAAAAGAAAATATCCTTTCGAACATTTATACAAAATCGCAAATTTTTTTTTGAAATCTTCACAATACATCGAGACCTTTTTCACACAAACAATATCATTTGATAAAGACCCTACCATTTGATGAATGCAAAAAATAGACCCAAATTTTCTCTTAATGACCTTCCACACCTCTTCGGCATACCCATTGCACACCAAGGTGCAATTGCTAGTTTTATTTTAAACATATTTAAGCTATATTTTTTATTTTACATTATCTCAAATTAAGACAATAGAAATTAAACATATTTACATTGTTTTTTTAATTTTATATTGTCTCAAATTAAGACAATAGAAAAAATACCAAGGATGCAGGTTCTTCTAGCAGGAAAGCTTACAATGGGTGTGGCGGGAAGTGATTATTGTATTGGATTTTTAATGATTAGGATCTGTAGAAAATATTATGCCCTAGCTGCCATTTTCTTCAACCCATGGGCTGACTGCAAGAAAACAGGTAATATTGTTAAAAATCCTAGATCTTTATGCAAAAAAAACTCATTCTAAAACAAATTGTTGTAAATTAATAGTCTAGTAATAGTCTATTTTCATTGTTTATCTCAATAAATTTGATATAATTAGTGTTCTCAAAACTAATTTTCCACCTACTAATGACAACTATAAATTCATTCCTAATTATCATTATATGGTGGTGTGACTATGAATACACAAGCAATTCAGTTATGAGAAATGTGAATTTAAATAAGAACCTTCAATTTTTTCACATTTGTTTTCAAGTTTGTTTTTGATATCACAGTAGACAAGATAAAAAAGATCTAAAATTTTACATACAACACATGTGAATTTATAGGTGAATGTAAAGAAGAGATACCAGGAATTCAAAAGGTTATGGGTTTTGCGTCTACCAAGTGAGCCTTTCTGCATGCTAATATTTTTGTAAATTTTGAACAAATTTTATTTGAAATGGCATTTTCAGTACTCTGATACAAGCATCATTATTTCTTGTCATATTCAAGATGCTAATTACTTTTATCAAAAATATTAGGATCCAATTGTAACAGAAATTGGATGTGCTTTCCTAAATTGGGAGATAAAAATTTGACTGCTCACCGTGCTACAACCAAGTATAGATATGCATGAGGATATAATACAATTGAATCTATATTATTTATTTTTAATTTGTACTTCCAACAATCTAACTACGACCATCTTATTTCCTTCTCATAGCAGTGGTCAACCAAAACCAGACCAAGAGAATGTCTTAGCTCAGGCTCAACAACACATAGCTTTACAAGTAAGACTAGGGAATCATCTTTATAGTGAGAAAATAGATTTGGATTCCTTTTATATTGTGATTCTATGTTTCTTATTCATGTATGGTAAGCAAAGCATTCTTTTGGTATATCTGTAGAAGCTTGTATTTCAAGTTGGGGCTTTTGGACCTCTAGAAATACCTACAAAAGTTGTATGCATGAAACATGTATGACTTGGATTTCCTTTAGCTATAGTATGTGAAATGGCCACATTGGTATTCTATTATTGTGTACCATATTTTAACTTTGCAAACGACACTGCATGTTTCATTTGTATAACATGGGACACAAGACAAGCACACGAAAAGCACCCTACTATGTCCAACACATTTCTTAGTTTTCTTTGGGAAAGAAAGATTACTTGAAAATGGTAGTAAGAAAATCCCTTAGTTGTTTCCATTAGTAGAGATGTAAGTCACAAGGTTCACTGAATTTAATCCACGAAGTTTGAAATTTAGAGAACTTAAAAAAACCCTAAAAAATTGTTTCAGTCTTCCCACAAATTCTTTTGGATAAAGGGCTAAGGGTTTTTGATTAATTATTTTTTCTTTTTTTTGGATTTTTCCCTTGAAAACAATACTTGCAACATATATTTCTTCTACTTTTATTTTATGGGTATGCAAGTCTTTTCTAGGATTGTGGACAATTGGTTTTTGAATGAGCTTGTAAAAGCTATGTCCAAGTTCGAGTCTCTTATGCACAACCTAAAAGAGTTGTCTTGAAATTGTGGATGTGTAAACTTAATCCCTACTAGCAAAGCAATTAGTAGGTTTACAAAAGAAAAAATAAAGATATTTTTCACTATTTTTTTTTTTAATCTTAAATTTCATTTGACTCTATATTTTACATGCAAAGAATACATTATGTAAATTTTTTGGTCGTTGATGCAAGTAATTAATAACTCATCCAGGTATTGATCAGCCATTACATCTATAGGTACAATCCAAATATGCTCTTCTAGGGTTTGATTTTTGAAAATGCATTCTTCAGACATTAAAAAAACCCTCACTAGGCTCAAATTCCATCTTCCCAACAATCCACTTGAAAATGCACTCAGTAGACATAAGACCTCACTGTCTTAATAATTTGTTTTCCTAGCATTCCAACACTTTCTCATTTTTATAAATGCACACATAGAAGTGATCTTGCAATTAGTTGTAGTAGTGAATTCAGAACCACGGGGAAAAAGAGAAGATTTCAGAACAAGATTTGTGTGCCTCTCAATCGAATAGAAAAACACTTTTCTTTTAAACTTGTTTGTTAACTGATTTCTCCATTTTGAAGTACAGCAACAAACCTAAGAATAAAAAATAGCACGCCAAACATCAGGCATAAAAATAATTCATTCTGATGTTATAATTTCTGATAAAACAACAAGTACGCTTCACTTCCAAGAACATCCGATAAGAACGACTTTCTCACATGTGCATCACTGATGTAATACCATCTACTTTGATCTGTACAATCATCATCAGCAATATTTGTTTGCTTTATCTTGAGGACCTCTCACATAAGCAACATAGTGACCACCTCTCATACTGCCCAAATATTCCACAACTCCAATCAAGCTATATATGGATCTTTCTTTTTCAATACACTTGGGATCAAGATAAGGGCTTAAATCAAGCTTGTCTTGGAATGTAACATGGCTACTCAATTTGCGTAAACAGCCCCGCAAATCTTGCATAAATCTCTTTAATTGTACAATTAAAACATTTGGAGCCTTGCTGATGAGATACTATTTAGTTTCATCTCGCTTCACTCTCTTAGGTTCAATATTTCTCCCCATAGAATCAATATTCTCCATCTTTTGTTTTCTTCCACGTGATTTAAAACCTTTTTCTTGTTGAACATCAACTTTTGCAAAATCTTCCTTCATATCTCTTGATTCTTTAAAAAATTGTTCAACCATTCGCAAGGAACTTCTGGTAGCAGCCCTTTTAGGTCGGAATTTTATTTCATTTGCTTGTGATATTTTTCACTATTGCTCATATGGGTCTCATCTTGATGTGGATTACAGAGGAAGACAATTCACTTTCTCAGTCTGATCTATCAAACCTCAAAAAATTCTTGTGTTATTTATTCACCTTTTCCTTCACAATCAATTGATTCAAATATTCAAAATTGCAAAATTAGATTTCCCCAACCCCCAATGGCCTTTACAACACATTTGTAAGCATCAATTTATCAAAAACAAACAATTACAACCTCGACCCTTTCTTATTTCATCAATTAGTTATGACTATCCATAATGTGCAACTATAACGCCTATAAGCCACCAAACTATAATTTTTTCTTTCGAGGACACAAATATCTGCTTCAACAATTATAATAGATTTAGTAGGCTTGAATTAACATGAATAAACTCATTTTTTGCCCAGGTCTGTACATGAGACTATCAGAAGTTTACTTTTTACTCATGCACTGAAAATAAAAATAAATCACATATTTAGACATCCATTAAACCTATTTAAAACACATCACACATTGGATGAAGGTTCTTTGTAATATGTTAATCAAAACTTATTGTTTCAAATTGTAATAGGCTTAATTAGGCCTTGGATACAACTTGGGGTTATTGGTTTTTTGACCTCCAGACATAATTCTAACCTACCAACACTTCAAACCTCTTTAATTTGATGTGCTCAAGCTTATGAGTCTATTAGAAGTTCAATTCCAAACACTTTTCCATAAACCCTAGCATTTATGCTTCACAACTCTATGTTATCAAACTATTAACAAAATTTACAATCAAAACTTTGATTTTTCCAAACCTTATCCTTGCTCTTTTGAATTGAAACCCTAGAAATATGTAAGTTAATGCTACCAGACTCCTTTCACCAATTTTTAGCAGATTTCAACAGCTAAATCAAGAGAAACATAATTTCAAATATCCATGTTTACCCTAGTGAGGGGTTTTAGCAATTTGAAGTAAATCCACAATAACTCACACAAAATTAAACTAAATTGCATGAAACTTGAACTAAAAGGAAGGTGAATGAAATATCTAACTCTTACAATCAATGAGAAACCTTTTCCTGTCTGTATGGGGTCGTATAAAGCTTGAGAATAATGATTTTCTATAACAAAACATTTTTTTCTTCATTTAAAATCCTTTAATCAATCACCCATACATGTAAATTCATATAAAATCCTTTTTAAAGGCATTACAAACTATCTCCTCGGTTCCTAACTAATTCCTAACTATCAAATGACTTTTCATCCTCCTAAGTTTGCCTTAATTTTGAAATTTTACAATTTTATGACAACCTTTCTGTACTTTTTTGACCTAATAAACACCAAGTGACCTCATAATGACCTAAATATGCACAAAATAACTTATTTAACATTGTTACAAGGTCAAGACATCAAAATTGATCATATTTTCCAAGAATTTACATGGTGAAAACATGAATTGCAAAGGTGCTCTTGCACCAGATCTACTTCATGGATCATAACTATTGTCCTCCAGGAAAAACAACTTTAGCATAGTATATATATTCATTTAAAAATATGTGGTGGATCTACTAAATTGATCATAATTATTGTCCCTCTTGGGGAAATAGTTAGTTTTTGACTGTTCTCCTTAGAAGAATATGCAGGGGATCTATTTATTTCATGGGCATGACTTATCCTTTTCAGGAATAGGCCTATTTCTTGGGTGATATATATTCATTTAAAAGTATGTGGTGGATCTACTACATTGATCATAACTATTGTCCCTCTTGGGGCAAAAGAGTAAGTTTTTTACTGTTCTCCTTGGTAGAATATGCAGGGGATCTATTTATTTCATGGGCATGACTTATCCTTTTCAGGAATAGGCTTGTTTCTTGGGTGATATAGAGTGTTGAAAAAGGACTAGAAATTCATTTTGAATGCTTGCAAACTATCCTTGAAAAGCTCTATCTTATGTCCTTGATTGCTCATAAAGACCACCAGATTGTTCAACCTCCCTCATAAATGCCACAACTTCCCTTTGCATGAAGATAGGGCATGTGAGAAAGCTTTGAAATGGTCAAATATCTTTGAAGGGCATGGTGATGTAGAAAGAAGGAGACCTCAAACCATGAACTCATAACTTGATGCTAAAAGGGCTCAGAACACCATTTTGCTCCTTTAGTGCACAAGGCACCCAAATGGCTCAACCACACTAATATTATTTCAGACCTTCTCCAAGACCCCAAGAGGCATCAAAAAAGATTAGATTTCCCAATATAACAAGGATAACTCACCTTCAAAACCCCAAAAACTTCTTAATGCAAGTTCACCTTCTCAAGCCACGATTTCCTAGTAGGACTCCAAAACCAATTTTTCAGACCTTTTCATACAATAAACCAACCAAAATCACAAATTATTTACACTTCTAGGGACCCATTAACTTGGCACAAAACACATCACAAACCCACCATAGGGTGCTTCAGAAAATCAAGACTCAATCTGACTTTTTAGGCTAAAATAGGCTCCAATTAGCCCTCTTTTGCAAAGGAACCCTCTCTTAAAATTATCACCGGTTTTTCAAACCCAAAAATAGTCTTAAATAAACTTGAAAAAATCAAGATTTCACAACTTTCAGGTCCTCACATTCTCATTTAGACCCAGTTCCCTTAAACCCTCATTTTTCACCTTTTCAACTAGGGCTTATTGATTTACCCATGTCCAGAATGCTCACCAAACTGAAACCACTTGAATACTTCATAATTTTTCATGTGCATGCTTAAAACAACACTGCATTAGGCTTCCCTCATGTTTACTATACAAGTTTCATTTGTAAATCAACCAATTTTCACTCTTTTTTACCCTCTTCCAATAGGGTTCTCAACCTTCTATTCACAAAAAGCCTTCCTCAACCTCTCAGAATCTTCAAACACATCAAAATACACCTAACCACTTAGGAAAAATCAAGTTCCATCCTATTCTCTTTGCAAATCTCAAAAACCCATGCCCTAGTTATGCTTAAAAGGCACAAAATTGGACTTCTTGTAGGGACAACGTGGAGATTCTGCTAAAAATCATCAACAATATTTATTAATTTTATCCTAAAACTACTCCTATATTCTACTGGTCCATTCCAACAAGGAACAGTGGTCACAGAAAGGTGGAATGGACTTCTAGCTCATTTAGGTGACCAAACCCTTATACCCTATTTTCAGACCTGCCTGCAAGAAATCAACCACTAAATTGCTCCAACACAACAAAATGCTACAATAATAGATTAGAAATGAGGCTAACACTGTGCTAAAACCAATTCAATGCATTTTGGAAACAACCCCTGTTGTACGGACCCGTACAAAGGTTAGGAATGCAAGAAAACTCAAGAAATAACTAAAAACAGAGGCTTTTTTATTGATTTTTTCCTTCAAAATGATCTAACCACCTTTTCTCATGCCTTCAAGAGGCTTTAAATAAATTTTTTAATCAAAAAACAACTATGGAACACCTACAACTAACCATCCAACCAACTAGACCCTTACAATGCTTAGTTTTGCACTTTTAACAATGTGTTGACAATAAGTACATTATTATGCAACCTTTTGCATTTTTGTCTAAATAACATTAAAAACCCCCCAATACATGAATAATGGTCTCAAAGACCTGATTTAACATTAAATGACTCAAAGTACCCCTTTTATCCCAATGCCCTCCTTCAAATGATAAACTTTCATCAATGTATGTTGTAGGTGCTCTTGCACCACATGGGATTAAGATTCTCTTTAGATGCATCTTCAACTAGTCTGAACCAACCACCTTGTCTACATAGAGGTTGATTATATAGTCCCTTTATCTTCATTTTTCCCTTTAAATCTTTTCTTTTACCTCTTTACTAATTTTCAATCACAAGCCTCTATACATGCTATAATACCTTACTCTGTCATGTATCTTCACAAGGAACTTTATCTTTTTCTCATGCTTATCATGATTGTTATCCTTGTTAAATTTTATTGTCATTAAACTAATAACCACTACCTCTATTCATGACTGTCCTTTAGGGCACATGAACACCATATTTTCCTTAAGTTACTATCATTCTTTGTCATTCCTTGGTCCTTTGATAACACGTGGTTATTATGCCTGATACTTGGCAAAAGGTTTTAACAATTTTGACAGTATTAAAACCCTTTTCAATTCTGTGCAATGGCTCAAACACATTTGCAGTCGATTTTGATGTGCCTAGAAAAAGGGAGACATCAAGCTCCTATTTAAACAAGGCATCTTCTATTACATTTTCTTGGTCTCCTTCAAGGTGTAACATACCATCAAATAATTTATGATGAAAAATTTCAGGCGTCTCTTCATTTGTGCACTTGTCATTACCCTAGCCATGCTTGGAAGGAACACAAGTTTCAACTCTAGTTGTAGACAAGAAAGGATTAGAACCAAACTCTTTCAATCTATCACTATTTATTCTCCATAACCTTGGTTTTCACCATAGAGGCTATATTTGTGTATCATATTCCTCATCTAAGCACCAAACAAATGCTATATTCTTTGTTAAGCTCACCAAACACTTCACATAAAGTCTATCTTTATACCTTATTTTTGTGACCATATTTCTCATTGCTTTTGTCACTTGGAAAAGAGGACAGTCCACTACTACAAATACTTCATATCCATTGCATTTACTTTATCTTTTACTGTCTCTTCAGTTACCTTTGTTGACTATCCTGAACATTGTGTTCTGCTAATTTGTTAATAGTCATTATACTCACTTTCAACTGCCTTTATCATGTGCATTCACAGTTAGCACTTAAGATTT
This sequence comes from Sequoiadendron giganteum, assembly GCA_007115665.2. Lineage (NCBI taxonomy): Eukaryota > Viridiplantae > Streptophyta > Pinopsida > Cupressales > Cupressaceae > Sequoiadendron > Sequoiadendron giganteum. The sequence goes on from CM021100.1 coordinate 446,071,293, forward strand.
GAAGAAAATCCATTCAAACTCTACCCCATGATTTTCATGACCGTAGCTTTACTTTCCTCTATTTAGGTATCCACAAGTCATGTTGACTTGAAGACCACCATCATATATGTCATGAGTTTTTGTTGAAAGATTTTAGTGTTTCTAGTTGTCATTGTAGATTTCCCTATAGACTTATGAACATTGTACCTTTTTCATACAGTGAACATTCCACCTTAAGAATTTGACAAAGAGTTTGCATACAAGACTTTGACTAAGGTTTTAAGTACCTTGTCATTTTATCTGCTCTCTCTATTATTCTCTATAACTTCAGATCCAACAGTAGAAACCCATGACTATACAAATCTCATTGTGTAGATACCCTCTAACCTAGCCCATATTGTGGGAAAACGTAGCCTTTGGAACAACCATTGAGTGCTAGGGTTGAAGAAACTAAAATTGTGAATGTTACACCATTATCTTGCTATACCGAAACTATAACATGAGCCATCATGTCTTCATTCAAAATAAAAAACGTAACTTTTGTGTTACAATGCAATAGTTGTAAGGAAGAATCATCATGAAGATATTATATGGCATGGGCTACATCAGTAGTTAAGTTCACTATTATTCCCAATATCAATTTGTATGCATCTAGATCATTCATGTTAGGATACATGTGCTATGATAAGATCGCATTGCACATAAGCTTGAAACTAAACCGTTGAAAACATACAGTCAGTCTTATTTATATGCATTCAACAATCTAGTATATAGGGTTTTTTATGTCTTCCTTTTAAGAACCTATATATATTGTTTAGAAGAACCCTATGATAATAGACTTGATTATCTCTACCATTCCTTTGACAGCTTTAAAAAAAACTTCAAATGTTTGATGGAAAAAATAGGATGTAGAGTGCATACCACATAAAATGTGGGGAAGGAGTGTATGAATTCTTAGACTCTATTTTCATATGCTGACAAGAAACTTACAATTCGGTATCAACTTAATTAGGCTACCACTACATCTGTAATTAAGCAATCCAATCCTGCATTGTCTTTCATGCCATGCTTAATTGAGGCATTTGGTGTGGCTTTCAAAGTGAGCTCCTTTTATGTAGTTGTTTTATTTCAGCCTCCATTTCCTCCTGTGTTTTTACTTGAATTTGGTTCATCTCAGCTTCCTTAGCATTCATCTTTTCTTCCAGTTTCATATAGAACTCTTTTCTCTTCTCTTCACTGTCATCACTTTTGAAGCTGAAAACTACTCCATTTTCTTTGTTATCCAACCTACTTGCACTGGGAAATTTGTGAGACCCTACAAAAATTGATCAGGCTGCATCTCCTCCTATTTTTGATTCAGATTGGTTTTCTCCATTTTTTTCTTTGGAGCTGTCAGATTATCATTTTGATGTCTAGTTTTATTTTTATGAGGTGTCATCGAGCCAGTTTTCTTTAGTGCCCCATCGGTAGAAGCCTCTTTTTTTGAAGTTATGGTCACATTTGAGCTATTTAGTTATGCTTTTGAGGCTTGTTTCTTGTCCCCGAGGGCCTGTCTAGTCGATGCTCTTTCATTTGTTCTAGGATTAATCAATGCAGTCAAGGAAACAAATTTTTTCCTCTTTGTTGCATCCACATCCTCCTTCCTAATCACAACACCACTATCTAGTTTTGCTGAAACCTTTGGAAGACCCCTCACAGAATTGTTAGGCCCTGATGAAACCCAAACTTTTGATGTACTGGATGTAACATTGGATGGTTTTTTTGATGGAATGGGCATTCCCTTATGGGGGACTTTAGCTCTTTTCCCATTTGAAGTAGCAGTATTATTCTTAGTGAATTTTTCTTTTTGCTCTTATTTTTGAGAATCCATCAAGACATGGTTAGATGCCACCTTATTTTCCTATGTTTCTTTGACACCCTTATTGTCTGATTGTGTTGATTCCAAACTATGTCTTTTTTCTTGTACTTATTTTCTTATATTTGTGTTGTAAACATCCATCATATTAAAATCATCTACCTTTGTATCCCTAACAAGTCTACAATGTTCTTTTCCATTTTCCATTACTAGGTTCTTGTTTGAATAAATAACCTTTGAATAAAAATGTTCTTGCTTAAAATTATTCATTGCTGGAGGTATATATTGACTTGGCTCCTCTGTTATGACAATTCTTGAATAGAAGTTTGTTCATCTTAGGACCCTCATCTCAACTCACATCAAGATTAACTCATACTCTATCCCCTACTTAAAGAGTTTCAGGGATTCATTAAGAATCCCATTATGCAAAAACCTGACAATCATGGAATTCCATGCAGCCACATCTCTTTGAGGCATTTCTATAAAGAAACCCTAGGCTTCATCAACAAATATTTTTTATGCATATCCAACAATCATGCTAATCTAAGAGATTACATCTAGGTAAGATATTTTGTTAAACACATTATGCACAATCTTTAAGCTGCCACATTTTTCATACATGTTTAGAAGAGTGTTTGTCACAACAAAATTAGACTCATATCCACTTCTTATTATATGTTCATGAATATCCATGCCCCATTTCTTATTTCTTTTAAATGCTATTTATCTAGTGGTTTACATAACTTGTCTATATTTATAAGTCATACAATTTGTAAAATGTATAATTGTTGGCATGGGAATGAAATTGGACTGTTGTTGATGTTTATTCTTCTCATGGATAGGTATTGAAGCACTTGCATGGGAGATAAAGCTTGTTTGCATAGGACCTAGAGAATTTTGAAAAGGTGGGCAAGGAATTCGGAGTTTGCTGCAACAAATTTGAAGTCAGTGAAGCCCTCTGCAGTGAATTCAGAGGTAATTTGAAACCCTCATTGTCGAAAGTAAGCTGTGAGGAAAAATAGGCATATTCAATTCTCAGTAGGTAAACTTAAAATGAATGTAATATAGATCTCAGAACAACGACTCATTATATCATCTTCTTTTTGATATGGTCTTTACTAAAAGTGACTACTTTCAACAATGTTTTGGCATCTCTATTTTCAGATTTATATTTTTTTCTTTAAATCAAAAAATAAATTAATACTGGAATGCAAAATATTGCAGATGGATCGACATCAAAGGTTGACTACTAATAAATATCATGCATATGATGAGAGAGTAGCTGATGAGAGGGACATTGACAAATATCCATGTCCATGTAAAAATTGTCTTCGTGGAAAGGTGAAAAAGAGAAATATGATTTATCGACATATGATAAGATATGGGCATAGTGGTATAAGCCCTTGGGCTTATAATTATTATGAATATATGATAGAATTACAGATTTTGAGAGATGAAGAGGCAACAAACATAGATGAAGTGGCACCAAACATAGATGAAGAGGCTAAAATGTTTGACGAAGGGTTTGAAGTTGATAGAATGTTGAATGAAGGTCTAAATGATGATTGGGCCAAGATAATGGAGGATGATTTAAAGCCTGTATATGATAATTGCAAGTTAAGTAATTTGACAACAATGCTTCAAATTCTTAACTTGCAAGTGGTACATGGCTGACAAATGAGAGTGTAGATCAGTTATTGGCATTATTAAGTTCATTGTTACCAGCTAACTCCACATTGCCAACAAAAAAAAGTCAATGTAAAAATAAAATAAATAAGCTCAGCTTGGGGTATGAAAACATCCATACATGTGTGAATGGTTGTGTATTATTTCGCAAAAATCTTGTAAATGAGAGTGAATGTTTGAAATGCCATGAAGTGAGGTATAGATAAGGGTTGAAATCAGCTATCGTTCCTAGAAAGGTTCTTCACCACTTTTTGATAATCCCACAATTACTCTAAATGTATAGGTGCAGAGACATTGTTGAACTTATGTAGTGGCATGCCAAAAATAAGAGCACTAATGGAAAACAACGACATGTGTCTGATTCTAAGACGTGGATGGAATTTGATAATAGATGGCTTGATTTTTCTCAATATCCTCAGAATATAAGGTTGGGTTTGGCTCTAGATGGGGTGAACCCATTCTCAAATCAAAGTACTAAATGGTAAACTTGGCCAGTGTTTCTAATAAATTATAACTTGCCTCCATGGTTATCAACTAAACCATTTTTCTTAATGTTATCATTAATTATACCAGGAAAGAAAAGTGTGACTTTAGATACAATCGATGCTTATCTAGAGCCATTATATGATGAGCTAATGGAATTGAAGCAATTCAATCTTTAAGGGATGGTCATTCAATCAAATTCACTTTAAGAGCTTCCTTATGGTTTATGATTCATGATCTTCCTGCATTTGTCACATTGTCTGGTCTCTCTGTTCATGGATACCATGGATGTCCTGCTTGCAACTTTAAGGATTTTGTGAGTCACTCAAGAATTTTTCGTAAGTGTATTTATTGTGGACATCGTACTTACCTTAAAATGGATCATCCATATCATCGACAAAAAACATGTTTCAATGGTCAAAAAGAGAATCGTGAAGCACCATTGCTAATAACATGTGATTACATTGTTGAGAATGGACAAAAAAGAATGTCATTTATTGAAAATGATGGAATTGTTGGCAGTAGATATGATCCATGAAATGAAAGCGGTGTAAAACGGTTGTGCATATTGTATAAGTTGCCATACTTTAAGGATATAGCCATTAGGCATATTGTTGACTTTATGCATACTAAGAAAAATATAGCTTATGCTATTATAGAAACTCTTTTTGGTGCTTTTGATACTATTTCATCATGTGAAGACTTCCAAGAAATAAAGATTCATTGAAATCTTTGGGTTGAAAAATATGATAATGAAAAATATAGAAAAGATAGTGCTCCTTATGTCTGGACAAAGGAACAATGTGCACAATTTTTACAGTTGATGTGTTAGACTCGATTTCCCACTAGATATGTAAGTAGTAGCATTAAAAGCCAAACTGACATTAATAGCTTAATAGGCCTCAAGACCCATGACTATCATGTCATAAGCGAGAATATTTTACCTATTGTGGTAAATATATCGAGTTTGGAAAAGGGGCCAAGATTGGAAATTATAAGGTTGGGCCTAATATTAAAGAGAATGAGTTTACATGTATTAGATCCTTCAAAATTTGATAGTTTGAGGGAGAAGGTTGTTGAAGTCCTTTGTCTATTGGAACGAGAATCTCCACCAACAATCTTTAACATTTCTATGCATCTTCTAATACATCTACAATATGAAAATGGCCTAGACCTGCAAACCACATTTTTCCATATCATACTTCGTCTCAACATAATTAAAATATTTAATTATGTCCCATAGTCCAATGTCAACTATTAATTAAATAATTCTTAATTATTTAATTAATTCACGTCTTTTATTACTCTTGGCTATTTAAATAAATAAACAAAATCTATTTAAATACGTCGTTAATTTGTTATACCACTCTATAATTAAATAAAATCCTAAATTTATTTAATTATTATTAGTCCATTACTTCCTTTTGATTATTTAAATAAATAAACTTTATTTATTTATTTAATACGTCATTAATTATTTATGTCTGCTCATAATTAAATAAATTCCTATTATTTATTTAATTATTATCCTCTCTAGCTTTCTTTCTAATTTTAAATAAAATCATATTTAAAATTACCCACTTTCTAATTTCCCTCTTTTTATTAAGTAATTCAAATTAATTATTTACTATCATGTGACCCCACCTTTTGAATTAAATTTAAGTTTTAATTCAAAATAATCTTTTTCCTCCAAAAATCAAGTACTATTATTATTTGATTCTCCAGCCACCTCTTTTTCTATGCCAATCTTATCTCTTGTCACATGCATTGCCAACCCTTGATTTGATTTTCTAAAAATCAATCATGTCCATTCATTTCAAATTTGACCTAATGTTGCCCTAACCTTAATTATGGGTTGTCATATTGAATCTTCTCCACTGATTCTAAGGCACTTATCAACTTCCAATCTCGGTCATTGATTAAGACATCTTATTGACATCCAATCTCAATCGTCAATCAAAATCAGACCTTTCCTATAAATAAACTCTCTCATAAGCTATTTGGGGGTTGATTCTTCAAGTGTCCTTATGCTGTCAAAATCATTCTTGTTTTCATCTATCTCTATGTATTATCATCTATCTTCATCCACACATATTATGCAAGTACATGATTCTTGTGTGAGACAACAATCTTCAATATTTTTCTAGTCACTTGTCATAGACTTATTATTGCACAATCAAATCTGAGGGCAATTATCATATTCAAGCAAAATGGAGAAGAGAAATGGAGGTGAATCAATGGTAGCATGAAGATTTGGTAATATTTTTTTATACTTTATGTCTTTATGCTCATTTGTGCTTCGTTATTTATTAGGGTTTTGATTTATATGCTTTATTGCATTAACCTTAATATTTCATCCCTAATTACATTGGTGAACCTGACATATTTTGAGAAATTTTGAGAAATTTTGGAGTTGGATTTTTTTTGTTGTAGATTTTGTTTGTTTTTTGTTGCAGGTTTTGCATCATTTTGGGACAAAACCCTAGTTTTCAAAGATTTGACCACATCTCTCACACGACTACATGTTTTTTGACAAAACATTTTTTGCACGTTGGAGAGTATATCAAGAGCTTCCAGTCCGAAAATCAGATTTTTTGGAGCTATTTTTGATTTTTTTATGAAAAATTGATTTTGAGAGCACATTAGCAATTTTTTCAGATTTGTTTACATTTCTAGAAAGCTCTCTGAATTTAAATAGAGGTATTTTCTTTATGTTTTTAATTTGGCTACAAAATAATTAGACAAAGAATGGATCTTTCAAAATTAGGGTTTCACAAATATTTGCTTATATCTCACAAACGGTTGCAGATCTATTAAAAAAATTTGTTTTGAAGATTTTTAATGATGTCAGGCACCTTCAATGAAAAAATAGATTTTTTAGACTTGTTTTGAATTTTAATTTTTTTTTAATGATTTTTCATAAAAAAGATAATTTCAAGTGCAAAACAGAAAAAAATTCGGATTTCTTTAAATTTTTGGAAAGCTCTTGAAATTTTAGTAAGGGTCTGTTCTCTGTATTTTTATTTTTATTGTCAAAAATATTTTTAAAAATCAGATTTTTCTTGACTAGCTAACCCTCTAATATTAGTGATCAATTATCTTGTTAGGGTTTTGGCTTTGTTGGGTTTGTGAATGTGTAGAAAAAAACAAACACTTCAAAGCACACATTGGATCAAGTGGAAAAAAAATTTGGAGCTAAAGAAAATCTAGGTGCACACATTCCATCTTTCATCTCTAATCATTGCTTGACAACACACTTCAATTTGGGCTTAAAAAGAACATCTTGTTTGTCACACATTTGGATTTTGGGGTCTAAAAATAAATCTTGTTTGCTGTCACATCTTTGAAATTGGGCTTAAAATGAACCATTTTCTTCAATCACACATTTTTGACTTTGGGTTAAAAAGAACAAGTGTTTGAACTGTTTTACACACATTTCAATTTTTTAAAGGGAAATTAATCATTGCAAGTGTGAATCAAGTGTGTGTGTCCTCCACAACACCTCATTTGGTTTGCTTTTTTCATACCCTTCTTAGGATGCCTTCTTGGAACACACACCCCTCCAAGGGACGACCTCAATGGAGTGTGAATCCAAAGACACGCTCCTTTGGGAGTTGAAATCTTGTCACTCTGAGCTAAGCCCCAAAGAACTTTATACCTTTTGTAAGTGAAGGTGAAGGGTGGATTACCACTTTCTCCTAGCTTATTGGCAATATTTTTCCTCCAAATTATACCTATTTAACCTTGTGCAAACTAGCTTGAGACCAACTTGGCCATACCCACTTGACTAACATTAGGCTTGATGTTGTGTATTCAAGTGTTTTCTTAATCATAACATTTAATCTTGAAAGACAAATTAATCATTGTGTTTGGTGTGTGTGTTCATGCATTTACATGTGAAATATTGTGTTTTATATGGTCCAAGTCCAACTTCCAACAACCACTTTCCACATCATCCAAATCATACAATCTTTTCATTCCATATCATATCTTAATCATCATCATCTCTTTAATCCAATCAACATAATTTTACACCATGATAACATGAGAATACATGGCACTATAGCTTGTTCACATACTTCACAAAGCTCAAACAAGACAACCACCTTTAAATCAACAAATCATTCAAGAATTCCATGACATGATCTAATCACCTCAAATGCAACAAATCATAGCACAAATCCAATATCTCATGGCCACTTGTAAAATTCAACAAGCACATCATCAAGTCCAATCACCACATCAACAAATTTCACCTCAATCCTATGTGTCACCTATATCATCATATCAACCTCATCCATCCACATATCATGTTGCCCCTTCATCAAGCTATCACATGCCTTCTAATGTCAACCCTTATCCATATCAATCCACCTTTCAACAACCATTATCCTATGCAACCCCTTCATCATTATCACAACAAGTCCAAACACCATTCCAACCTCAACACATTCAACCAGAATCCTATGTGTTACCTTTATCATCATTCCAACCTAACCCATCTACCTATCTTGTCAATGCCACATCAACATATCCACCCATATCACAACAAGAACATAGGATCCCAAGTCCACCTTGGAAACAAAATCAAGAGCCTTTCAATTCTTATGTTCCATTCGACAAGGGGAACACCATTCTAGTTCATGCACCCTTACCACCATCCAATCAAATTCCTATCCTTAAGCCACCATGTCATAATCGTAATCCATTGGCATCTCCACCTTCTAACCCATCAAACTATTCATTACCCCCACCATCATCTAATTCTCCATTAAATCCACCTATAAAGGATTTGACCCAAGGGCTACAAGCAAGGAATCAATTGTCACCATGTCATTCAACACATATATTTGAACATACAAAAGAGTCCTCAAACATCATGCCAAGGCCTTCAATCCAAGCATGTCATCCACAACCCCTTGAGCCAATTCAAGAGTCTCCCACCATAAGTCCAAGTCACCCTATTCCATGCTCCTATGTTGTTGACCATCAAGAACATGTCAAGTCTCTCCATGAGAAATCCCCTTCCACTTCCATTCAAGCAATCCAAGAGGTATGTCAAGAGCCTAATCCTAAGCATGTGGAAACATCAAGCCCTAGTCCTAATCAAGATCAAATCATTTTCATCCAACCTATCCATAATCTATATCTTTTTTATGATCAAGATGATATCCATAATGATGAAGAGCCTATCCATGATCCATCAACATCCACTTCCCTTGATGAGACATATGCCTCCCAAACACACACAAAATATCAAACAACTACCTTGGATCTAAGTGAACATAACACGAATCAAGATTTTATCGATCCTCCATCACCCACTATCAACCCCATTGCAAGTCCTCCATCATATCTTATTAGTCTTTCCACCCTCATTCATGAATTTTCCTCCCTAGAACAACAACAACCATTATCTTCTCCATCCAATAAGGAACTCATGTCTAGAGTTCCACCTACACCTAGTCCCATTGTCCATTGCATACCCCAAGGACACCAATCTCAAGATGTTGGTACTTCCTCCATGCATCCTAAGTCAACCTCCTTCCATCATAAATCTTATCATATGCCTAAGACACATGTTGTCGTCCTTCCTCATCATCCTACAGATGTCGAAAGCATGTGACCATACACCTTCCACCATCAACTATTCCACCATTACTTCCAACACCTAATATCCCTACCATTCAATCCTCTTATCCATTTGTCCATAAATACCCTAACATTCCTAATCATAACCAACAAATGCACACATTGTCTAAACAAGAAGCTTCCACTCATTCCACCATACCCATTAGATTTAAAAGAAAAATTTTTAATGCCTCTACTTATAAAGTAAAAAATCCTCAGGACCCTCATGCCTTAGGACATCAATACAAAAAGTCACAGCAAAATCTATCTAAAAAGTTATATAAGCCCATACCTCCAACAAAAAAGTCCAAAAGAAAAATGGTTTGGGTCGCTAAGAAAATGGAAAGCACGTCAAATGAGACATTTACATCACAAAAATCCCAACCATCCACTTCCACCTCACATTCCCTCTCTATTCAAAAGTTACAAAAATCCCACAAGAAAAATAAGTCATAAAAATACTAAGTCTATGTGGGTACCTAAAGCACTATATCCACCATCTCCTCAAAAAAAAACACCATTGCTTCCTACACCACCTTCCCCTCAAAAGATTCAACTTTTATCACAATGTGTGCAACCATTGTTCATGATTCCATTCCCACATACCTCCATCTCCTCACCCTTCACTCATTATCCTACATATATCCCCTACCACCTTCCTATGGTCCATGTTTTTGGCTAAGCCTCCCCATTCATCTTTTGCATAAGTCCTATATCTTCCCTACATAATCTGCATCATAATCCACTATTTTCCTCCATCATCCACATCATAATCCATCATCTACCTACTCCATCTCTCTTTCATGTCATCCCTTACCGACTTCTATAAGCACATTTAACATGGTCCATTCAATGACATTCGTTTCTAGTGGGACTATCACCTTTCATGGAACTAGACACTTGAGTCCCTCCTATCCATATTCTCCTTCTCCTATCAAAAAAATTCAAAAATTCAAAAAAAAAGAAGGAAAAAAAAGTAAAGAGAAATCCTTTCGTCCAACGATGAAAACCTAGTAAACAGGTGCCCTGTATAAGCACCATGATGAAAACCTAGCAAACAGGCGTCATGTGTAGGTTGATCTTCTATGTCACTTACACTTGGGGGCACAATCTCTTATCCATTTTCATGTCATATCATTTCCATCCTACCTACCATCTTTAGCGATCATACATCCCTATCATATTTGAGTCCACTTATCCACCCTTCTCCTTTTGATCTTGATAAAGACATAGGGGGAAAAGTGTTGAAACATGTTTTCTGAATATATTTTGACATACCTAATATTTCTAAACCAAGCCTATCATTATCCTATTGTCATAAGCTTTTTCATGAAAAATCCTAAGTATTGTACCTAGAATGGGGCATGTTATTCCTATGCGACATAGTCTTTGGAGATCACATCCTTGCTCTCTTATGATGCATACATCCTTTCCATCTATCATGAGCCTTTTATCCCTTATCCTATCACCCACACTTACACCTAGACTTGGTTTTCCCCTTTTCAATGGTATCTAGCACAAAGGCTACCCAAATTTTCGTCCATTGACACCTCAAAACATGTCTAAAATCCAAAAAAAATCATAAATGTCAAAAATCCAAAAAAAAAGAAAAATCTCAAAACTAAAAAAAAAAAAAAAAAAAAAAAATCCAAAAACTTTCAAAAATCAAAAAACAAAGTCAACATTCACCATGTCAGTCAAATTAGGCAAACATAGTCGCATCTATCAAATAAGTTAGACAATGTCAATCTCCTCACACAAAGTCAACTTTCATCAGACATAGTCACACTTGAACACAAGATAGTCATCAAAACATCTACATTCAAATCATGATCCAATAGACATTATAGTCCAACCGGTCATTAAGTTAAAGTCAGACAACATAGTCCAGTCAATCATCTAGTCACATTAGTCAAATTGCCAAAACAATGTCAATCTTATCACTCTTTGGTCCACTCCAAGATGTGTCCTTCTTGGACTTGGACCTCGTCAAAATGTCATTTGTCTTTTCAGGATGTGTCCTTCCTGACCTTAGGCACCATCAAATTGTCAAACTGTCAAACCGTCATGCAAACTATCTTCGGAAAACAAATATTGGAAAAAACATTGAATGGCTATTGTTTTTTCTAGTCTATTTTGTCTATTTTTGCTCGTACGTTTTGTCTTTTGGTCATATTACTAGCTACCTCGAGGATGTCCCATGAAGGATTTAGAGGTGTGATGACATCCCATGACCTATTTTATTTGACTATTGTTTGTGTATTGTCTTAGCAAAAAGACTGGGGCAACTTGGCCCTTAATATGAGCTAGATCATTCCTTGCGACTGTCTGTTTTGCAAGTGGATGACCTTGCACACCTTGGTCTATGTCATACCATGGTGTTTTTTGTCCATTTGTGTCATTTTACCGCCCAATGATGATTAGTGCAGATTCTTGTCTAGAAAAATATGCATCTTTAAAGTTGTCTCCACTAAACATCCATGTCTTCCACGCTAACGTTTCTTCTATTCCTTCATTCTCTAGTCTTCTCATCCATTTCGAGAGCCCACTCGTATTCTCAGAACCCAACTGTCCTCTCGAGGGGGCATACCACAACCCTCCTCATCATTCTTCCTCATCCCTATTTTGCACTGGGGCATATTCTTGGCTTTTTTTCTTCTCCATAACACGATAAATTGCATTATGACAAAGAAGGGCAAATGTAGACACATAAAAATGGCCTAAACCCGCAAACCAAATTTTTCTATATCATGCTTCGTCTCAACATAATTAAAATATTTAATTATGTCCTATAGTCCAATGTCAACTATTAATTAAATAATTCTTCATGATTTAATTAATTCACGTCTTTTATTACTCCTGGCTATTTAAATAAATAAACAAACTTTATTTAAATACGTCGCTAATTTCTTATGCCACTCTACAATTAAATAAATTCCTAAATTTACTTAATTATTATTAGTCCATTACTTCCTTCTGATTATTTAAATGAATAAACTTTATTTATTTATTTAATACGTCATTAATTATTTATGTCTGCTCATAATTAAATAAATTCCTATTATTTATTTAATTATTATCCTCTCTAGCTTTCTTTCTAATTTTAAATAAAATCATTTATTTAAAATTATTTATCCTCTCCAACTTTCTTTCTAATTTTAAATAAAATCATCTATTTAAAATTATCCATTTTCTTCAACTTTCTTTCTAATTTTAAATAAAATCATATTTAAAATTACCCACTTTCTAATTTCCCTCTTTTTATTAAGTAATTCAAATTAATTATTTACTATCATGTGACCCCACCTTTTGAATTAAATTTAAGTTTTAATTCAAAATAGTCTTTTTCCTCCAAAAATCAAGTACTATTATTATTTGATTCTCTAGCCACCTCTTTTTCTATGCCAATCTTATCTCTTGTCACATGCATTGCCAACCCTTGATTTGATTTTCTAAAAATCAATCATGTCCATTCATTTCAAATTTGACCTAATGTTGCCCTAACCTTAATTATGGGTTGTCATATTGAATCTTCTCCACTGATTTTAAGGCACTTATCAACTTCCAATCTTGGTCATTGATTAAGACATCTTATTGACATCCAATCTCAACCGTCAATCAAAATCAGACCTTTCCTATAAATAAACTCTCTCATAAGCCATTTGGGGGTTGATTCTTCAAGTGTCCTTATGCTGTGAAAATCATTCTTGTTTTCATCTATCTCTATGTATTATCATCTATCTTCATCCACACATATTATGCAAGTACATGATTCTAGTGTGAGACAACAATCTTCAATATTTTTCTAGTCACTTGTCATAGACTTATTATTGCACACTCAAATCTGAGGGTGATTATCATATTCAAGCAAAATGGAGAAGAGCAATGGAGGTGAATCAATGGTAGCATGAAGACTTGGTAATATGTTTTTATACTTTATGTCTTTATGCTCATTTGTGCTTCATTGTTTATTAGGGTTTTGATTTATATGCTTTATTGCATTAACCTTAATATTTCATCCCTGATTACACTATGCATCTTTTGATACATCTACAATATGAACTAGAGCATTGTGGCCCAGTAAGAAAGAGATGGATGTATCCTATAGAACGATATATAAAGGTTTTGAAAAAAATTGTCTGTACTAGGGAAAAACCAGAAGGCGACATGTCTGAGGGATATTCAATCCAAGAGGCCATGGGATTTTGCACAGAATATATGAAGGATTTTAAAAATGTCAATCGACATGTATGCGATGATGATGAAGACGAGAGAGTTGAAGGTGAAGTATTAGAAGGAAATGGATTTCGCTTCAAGCTATCATATCAAGAAAGAAGTGCAATACATGCCTTTATTCTTCAAAAACACATCTTTTATATTATCAATCTTACTATTTGTATGCCATTATTCTATGTAGAAAATATGCAGAAGGGAATCAAGCTTTGATGCAACATCAACCTCAAAAGCGTAGACATCATAATTTGATTAGAGGTGATTCTTTTCAAAAATTTGAAGAATGGATTGCTAATGCGATCAGTGATGCAAAAGAAGAAGGTCAAGATATAACAAAAGAGGAAAGTGAACTTTCACAACCTCCACATTTATGGGCTATGTGTTTTAGTGCAATGTGGGCCTATGGTAGTCATTTAAGAGTGGAAGAAAAAGACAAAGGAAAGATCAATTGAGATTGTGTTGTTAGTGTTGAATTTCTTCATGAAATTGAGAAGAAATTTTATGTTGGATTCGTCCAAGAAATTATTCAAGTGGATTTTGGTTAAAATAGTCCTATATTATTAAAATGTAAGTGGATCCGACCATCCGCAATACAATTTGTTGAGTACAGATTTGTATGTGCAAATACACGACAATTTTTTTCAAAGACAGATGAGTCGTATGTTTCCCCTCTTCAAATTAACCAATAATTTCTAATTGATGATGTTGGAAGCCTAGGTTGGTCATATTTCATTCAAACAGAGTCTCGTTCGAAACAAAAATTCATGGAAGTTCTTGATGTAATGCTTGATGTGCAAATATTAATTTACAAGAAACATTTGAAGAACTGGATGAAGATAATTAGGGATTGTTTGAAGAAGAGATTTTGATTACCAATGAAAAAATTGGAAGAGAGAATGTATTGCATGTCACAAATGAGGATGAGGAATAAAATCAAGTAGATGCAGACACAAGTGATCAGGATTATGATCTTGTTGGCAATGCAGATGATTATTGATGAGCCCCATTTTATGACCTTTTATTTAAGACTTTTATTTTGTTTTAAGATTGTTTTATGTTTTAAGGGCATGGACCTTTAGACTAATACGTGTTTCAAAGAATAAATGTTGAACAATTTTTTTATACGAATGCAATATGAATATGTTTTCATATAAAAATGGGGATGCAATATAAATAAGTTTTCATATATGAATGCAATATGAATATGTTTTCATATATAAATGTTGTATGCAATATGAATATGTTTTCATATATAAATGAGGATGCAATATGAATATGAATATGAATGCAATATGAATATGTATACCATCATTGCTTTAATTTGACAATGATCTTTTCTTGACAACTCCTCTGGATCATTGCTTCCACTGTCATGATAGGATGTTATAATAGTTCTTGACCACTGTAATTTGACTCACTGCTATGACTATTATAATGCATGTACTATTTTGTGGCATTTTTATTACAAAAAGACATTCACTCATTAATTATGTGATGGAAAGTTATGGGTTGTTCAAAGTTCTCAATCGATTAGGACACTAGTTTTGTACTCCATCACTTAGACACCCTTGAGACACTACTTGGGTTTTTTTGGCTTGGACCTTCTTTAGATTTTGGAATAAAATCTTAGGTTATTATTCACATACATGTTTAGGCAGCGACATCACAACAAAAGACCTTTGGAGACCAACTTCAATGTCATATGCTCATCCTTTGTATTTAGGACTTCTCTCATTGATTGGTCAAAATCTCTCTGTTTCTTCCACTGTCATTTCACATCGCTATTTTGTATTGTCTCTCAATGTCATTCTTCATTGTCTTGACAATTTTATATATCTTTGTGGTCACGATCATGACTATGACTTGCAACTCATTATTTAAAAAAGAATGCCATCATATGATTCCAAACTTGGCATGAAAACATACAATGGATAAAAAGGTCATTGTGTCTTCACTATCCTTCTTACAAAGTACACAAATTGCAGTCCCACAAATACCCTACCTACAAAAGTTTTCATTGTTCAAGATTGCCTTGTGGGAAAGAGTTCATATGAACAATTCAATTTTTGTAATTGATTTGAAAACCTAGAGCTTCCTCCAAATGTTGTCCTTGACAAGCGAACAACTATTGTAATAGTGAATGAATGAGCTTAATTATAATATGCATTTAAGTTTCAATTTTGTACCATAATTTTACTTAAATGTGAAACACCATGTATTACTGCTCCCACATCTGAAAATAGATCTAGAAAACTATTTTTTCCTGTATTATCAATTTTTTTTTCTTTATCTAAAAAGTGAAAACCTTCATACAACATGAACAACTTTTATAGCTAATACACATTTGTTGGTTTTACTGACTAGTTTTCTTGGAAAAGAGACTAGCTACACCACCTGCAACAAATAGCTTAGCAATGTACCACTCATAAGAAGAAACATATATTTAGCTCTAAGAGTGCCATTTCATGGGGGCTTTCGGATCTATTTTCATGGAGCAAGGGTCAAAAAAATGATGTTATAGGATTAATTGAAATCTTTTCTTAAAAAATAGCAGCCCTTAATTTTCCAAATGCGTTGTATTATTTATGACAAAATATTTATGTTTGAGGATATTTCTTTACATTACTCAAGTAATGAACATTATATTTTGCATAGGCTCATTCTTGTCTAGTACAGTTACTTTGGTTTTCAAACTCAGAGACCTGGAACTTGATAAGTTTTCAAATTTCTTGATTGATTCGTAGGCTATAACCTTTTCCGATCTACTTTATCATTATTTAAGTTGTTCCATGGGTTAATGTATATGGTGAATAATCCTTAGGATAACTTCTATATGTAGTGAGGTGTCTCATGATGGTAATTACATAGGAAACTGTTTTATGTAGATACTAAATGATCATGATTTACTACCATGTGTATGCAAACAAAACCCTGATAAATTTTTCGTGACAATTTGAGAATAGAAGTTAATCAGAATACTTAACATCATATCCTCCTTTCATTTTCTTTCAAAGGTTACTCAAAAAATTAACTCTTTTGGTTTTAAAAC
>CM021100.1:446088308-446213139 GCA_007115665.2 Sequoiadendron giganteum
AATTATTTATTGTCATGTGACCCCACCTTTTGAAGTAAATTAAATTTTCAATTCAAAATAGTCTTTTTCCTCCAAAAATCAAGTAATTTCTATTATTATTTGATTCTCCAGCTACCTCTTTTTTTGTGCCAATCTTATCTCTTGTCACATGCATTGCCAACCCCTAATTTTATTTTCTAAAAATCAATCATGTCCATTCATTTCAAATTTGACCTAATGTTGCTCTAACCCTAATTATGAGTTGTCATATTGAATCTTGTCCATTGATTCTAGGGCACTTGTCAACTTTCAATCTTGGCCATTGATTAAGACATCTTATTGACATCCAATCTCAATCGTCAATCCAAATCAGACCTTTCATATAAGTAAACTCTCTCATAAGCTATTTGGGGGGTGGATTCTTCAAGTGTCCTTATGCTGTCAAAATCATTCTTGTTTTCCTCTATTTCTATCTATTATCATCTATCTTCATCCACACATATTATGCAAGTGCATGATTCTAGTGTGAGACAACAATCTTCAATATTTTGCTAGTCACTTGTCATAGACTTATTATTGCACACTCAAAGCTGAGGGCAATTATCATATTCAAGCAAAATGGAGAGGATAAATGGGGGTGAATCAATGGTAGCATGAAGATTTGGTAATATTGTTTTATACTTTATGTTTTTATGCTCATTTGTGCTTTATTTTTTATTAGGGTTTGATTTATATGTTGTATTACATTAACCTTAATATTTCATCCCTCATTACATTGGTGAACCTAACATATTTTGAGAAATTTTGAGAAATTTTGGATTTGGATTCTTTTTGTTGCAAGTTTTATTTGCTTTTTGTTGCAGGTTTTGCATCATTTTGGGACAAAACCCTAGTTTTCAAAGATTTGACCACATCTCTCAAATGGTTGCATATTTTTTTGACAACAAAATTTCTGCAGATTGGAAAGTATATCAAGAGCTTCCAATCCAAAAATCGGATTTTCTGGAGCTATTTTGATTTTTTAATAATTTTTTTGTTAGTTTTCATGAAAAATCAATTTTGAGAGCACATTAGCGAATTTTTAGGATTTGTTTACATTTCTGGAAATCTATCTGAATTTTAGTAGGGGTCTATTCTTTATGTTTTTAATTTTGCTGCAAAATAATTAAACAAAAAATGGATCTTTCAAAATTAGGGTTTCACAAATATTTGCTCATATCTCACAAATGGTTGTAGATCTATTCACAAAGTTTATTTTGAAGATTTGGAATGATGTCAAGCACCTTCAGTGAAAATATTATATTTTTTGGACTTGTTTTGAATTTTTAATATTTTTTTTTATGATTTTTCATAAAAACTTAATTTCAGGTGCAAAACAGAAAAAAAATTTGGATTTCTTTACTTTTTTGGAAAGCTATTGAAATTTTAGTAAGGGTCTATTCTCTATATTTTTATTTTTACTATCAAAAATATTCTAAAAATTGGATTGGTCTTGACTAGCTAACCCTCTAATATTAGTGATCAATTATCTTGTAAGGGTTTTGGGTTTGTTGGGTTTGTGAATGTGCAGAAAAAAAATAAACACTTCAAAGCACACATTGGATCAATTGGACAAAGAATATGGAGCTAAAGAAAGTCTAGGTGCACACATTCCATCTTTCATCTCTAATCATTGCTTGACAACACACTTCAATTTGGGCTTAAAAAGAACATCTTGTTTGTCACACATTTGGATTTTGGGGTCTAAAATAAATCTTGTTTGTTGTCACATCTTTGAAATTGGGCTTAAAATGAGCCATTGTCTTCAATCACACATTTTGACTTTGGGTTAAAAAGAACAAGTGCTTGAACTGTTTTACACATATTTCAATTTTTTAAAAGGGAGAATTAATCATTGTGAGTGTGAATCAAGTGTGTGTGTCTTCCACAACACCTAACTTGGTTCACTTTTGTCATACCATTATTAGGAGGCCTTCTTGGAGCACACACCCCTCCAAGGGACGACCTCAATCGAGTGTGAATCCAAAGACACACTCCTTTGGGAGTTGAAATCTTGTCACTCTGAGCTAAGACCCAAAGAACTTTATACCTTTGGGAAGTGAAGGTGAAGGGTGGGTTACCCCTTTATCCCGACTTATTGGCAAGATTTTTCTTCCAAATTATACCTAGTTGAGACCAACTTGGCCATAGCCACTTGACTAACATTAGGCTTGTTGCTATGTATTCAAGTGTTTGCTTAATCATAACATTTAATCTTGAAAGACAAATTTATCATTGTGTTTGGTGTGTGTGTTCATGCATTTACATGTGAAATATTGTGTTTGATATTGTCCAAGTCAAAATTCCAATAAAAATTTGCCACATCATCCAAATAATACAATCTTATCATTCCATATCATATCCTAATGATCATCATCTCTTTAATCTAATCAACATCATTTTACACCATGACAACATTAGAAGATTTAGCACTAAAGCTTGTTCACATACTTCACAAAGCTCAAAAAGCCAATCACCTTTAAATCAACAAATCATTCAAGAATTCCATGACATGATCCAAACACTTCAAACAAGACAATCACCTCAAATACAACAACTCATAGCACAAATCCAATATCTCATGGCCACTTGGAAAATTCAACAAGTACATCATCAAGTCCAATCACCACATCAACAAATTTCACCTCAATCTGATGTGTCACCTATATCATCATATCAACCTCATCCATCCACATATCATGTTGCCCCTTCATCAACCTATCATACATCTTCTAATATCAACCCTTATCCATATCAATCCACCTTTCAACAACCATTATCCTATGTGACCCCTTCATCATTATCACAACAGAAAATCATATCACAACAAGTCCAAACACCATTCCAACCTCAACATATTCAACCACAATCCTATGTGTCACCTTTATCATCATGCCAACCTAACCCATCTACCTATCATGTCAATTCCACATCAACATATCCACCCATATCACAACAAGAACATAGGATCCCAATTCCAACCTGGCAACAAAATCAAGAGCCTTTCAATTCTCATGTTCCATTCGACAAGGGGAACACCAATCTAGTTCATGTGCCCTTACCACCATCCAATCAAATTCCTATCCATAAGCCACCATGTCCTAGTCCCAATCCATTGGAATCTCAACCTTCTAACCCATTAAACTCTTATTACCCCCACCATCATCTAATTCTCCATTAAATCCACCTATAAAGGATGTGACCCAAGGGCTACAAGCAAGGAATCAATTGTCACCATGTCATTCAACACATATACTTGAACATACAAAAGAGTCCTCAAAATCATGCCAAGGCCTTCAAGCCAACCATGTCATCCACAACCCCTTGAGCCAATTCAAGAGTCTCCCGTCATAAGTCCAAGTCACCCTCTTTCATGCTTCTATTTTGTTGACCATCAAGAACATGTCAAGTCTCTCCATGAGAAATCCCCTTCCACTTCCATTCAAGCAATCCACGAGGTATGTCAAGAGCCTATCCTAAGCATGTGGAAACATCAAGCCCTAGTCCTAATCAAGATGAAATCATTTTTATCCAACCTATCCATAATCTATATCTTTTTTATGATCAAGATGATATCCATAATGATGAAGAGCCTATCCATGATCCATCAACATCCACTTCCCTTGATGAGACATATGCCTCCCAAGCACACATAGAATATCAAACAAATACCTTGGATCTAAGTGAACATAACACCAATCAAGATTCTATCAATCCTCCATCACCCACTATCAACCCCATTGCAAGTCCTCCATCATATCCTATTAGTCTTTCCACCCTCATTCATGAATGTTCCTCCTTAGAACAACAACAACCATTATCTTCTCCATCCAATAAGGAACTCATGTATAGTGTTCCACCTACACCTAGTCCCATTGTCCATTGCATACCCCAAGGACACCAATCTAAAGATGTTGGTACTTCCTCCATGCATCCTAAGTCCACCTCCTTCCATCATAAATCCTATCATATGCCTAAGACATATGTTGTCATCCTTCCTCCATCATCCTACAAATGTCGAAAGCGTGTGACCATACACCTTCCACCATCAACTTTGCCACCATTACTTCCAACACCTAATATCCCTACCATTCAATCCTTTTATCCATTTATCCATAAATACCCTAACATTCCTAATCATGACCAAAAAATGCACACATTGTCTAAACAAGAAGCTTCCACTCATTCCACCATATCCATGGGATTTAAAAACAAAAATTTCAATGCCTATACCTATAAAGTAAAAAATCCCAAGGACCCCCATGCCTTAGGACATAAATACAAAAAGTCAAAGAAAAATCCATCTAAAAATTTATATAAGCCCATACCTCCAAAAGAACAATCCAAAAGAAAAATGGTTTGGGTCCCTAAGAAAATAGAAAGCAAGTCAAATGATACATCTACATCACAAAAATCCCAACCATCCACTTCCACCTCACATTCCCACTCTATTCAAAAGTTACAAAAATCCCACAAGCAAAATAAAAGTCATAAAAATACTAAGTCTATGTGGGTACCTAAAGCACTATATCCACCATCTCCTAAGCAAACAACACCATTGCTTTCTACACCACCTTCCCCTCAAAAGCTTCAACTTTTATCACAATGTGTGCAACCATTGGTCATGATTCAATTTCCACATACCTCCATCTCCTCACCCTTCACTCATTATCCTACATATCTCCCCCACCACCTTCATATGGTCCATGCTTTTGGCTAAGCCTCCCCATTCATCTTTTATATAAGTCGTATATCTTCCCTACATAATCCAAATCATAATCCACTATTTTCCTTCATAATCCACATCCTAATCCATCATCTACCTACTCCATCTCCCTTTCATGTCATCCCTTACCAACTTCTATGAGCACATTCGACATGGTCCATGCAATGACATCCGTTTCTAGTGGGACTATCACCTTTCATGGAACTAGACACTTGAGTCCCTCCTATCCAAAAAGTAAAAAAGTCAAAAAAAAAAGTAAAGAGAAATCCCTTCGTCCAATGGTGAAAACCTCGTAAATAGGTGCCCTAGATAAGTACCATGATGAAAACCTGGCAAACAGGTGTCATGTGTAGGTTGATCTTCTATATCACTTACACTTGGGGGCACAATGTCTTATCTATCCAACCTATCATTTTCATGTCATATCATTTCGATCATACCTACCATCTTTAGCCATCATACATCCCTATCATACTTGAGTCCACTTATCCACCCTTCTCCTTTTGATCTTGATGAAGACATAGGGGGAAAAATGTTGAAACATGTTTTTTTTTAATATCTTTTGACATACCTCATATTTCTAAACCAAGCCTATCATTATCCTATTGTCATAGGCTTTGTCATGAAAAATCCTAAGTATTATACCTAGAATGAGGCATGTTATTCCTATGCGACATAGTCTTTGGAGATAACATCCTTTCCATCCATCCATCATGAGCCTTTTATCCCTTATCCTATCACCCACCATTGCACCTAGAATTGGTTTTTCCCTTGTCATTGGTATCTAGCACAAAGGCTACCCAAATTTCATCCATTGACACCTCAAAACATGTCAAAAATCCAAAAAAATCAAAATATCCAAAAAGCACAAAAAAAAGAAGCATCCAAATAACTTTCAAAAATCAAAAAACAAAGTCAACATTCATCACGTCAGTCAAATTAGGCAAACATAGTTGCATTGGTCAAATAAGTTAGACAATGTCAATCTCCTCACACAAAGTCATTTTTCATCAGACATAGTCACACTCGAACACAAGACAATCATCAAAATGTCTGCTTTCAAATATTGATCCAGTAGACATTATAGTCCAATCGGTCATTAAGTTAAACTCAAACAACATAGTCCATCCAATCATCTAGTCACATTAGTCAAATTGCCAAAACAATGTCAATCTTATCACTCTTTAGTCCTCTCCAAGATGTGTCCTTCTTGGACTTGGACCTCGTCAAAATGTCATTTTCCTTTTCAGGATGTGTCCTTCTTGACCTTAGGCACCATCAAACTATCAAACTATCAAACAGTCATGCAAATAATCTTTGGAAAGCAAATATTGACAAACACATTAAATGGCTGTTGATTTTTTTAGTCTATTTTGTCTTATCTTTGTCTATTTTGTCTATTTTTGTTGGTCTATTTTGTCTCTTAGTCATATTACTAGCTACCTTGAGGATGTGCCATGAAGGATTTAGAGGTACGATGATGTCCCATGACCTAATTTATTTGACTATTGTCTGCGGATTGTCTTAGCAAAAAGACTGGGGCAACTTGGCCCTTAGTATGAGCTAGAACATTCCTTGTCTACGACTATCTATTTTGCAAGTGGATGACCTTGCACACCTTGGTCTATGTCATACCATGGTGTTTTTTGTCCATTTGTGTAATTTTACCACCCAATGATGATTAGTGCAAAGTCTTGTCTAGCAAAATATGAATATTTAAAGTTGTCTCCACTAAACATCCATGTCTTCCACGCTAACTTTTCTTCTATTCCTTCATTCTTTAGTCTTCTCATCCATTTTGAGAGCCCACTCGTATTCTCAAAACCCAACTGTCCTCTTGAGGGGGCATACCACAACCCTCCTCATCATTCTTCCTCATCCCTATTTTGCAATGGGGCATATTCTTGACTTGTTTTCTTTTCCATAACATGATAAAATGCATTATGACAAAGAGGGGCAAATGTAGACACATAAAAATGGCCTAGACCCGCAAACCACATTTTTCTATATCATGCTTCATCTCAACATAATTAAAATATTTAATTATGTTCTATAGTCCAATGTCAACTATTAATTAAATAATTCTTAATTATTTAATTAATTCAAGTCTTTTATTACTCTT
Organism: Sequoiadendron giganteum; assembly: GCA_007115665.2. NCBI lineage: Eukaryota > Viridiplantae > Streptophyta > Pinopsida > Cupressales > Cupressaceae > Sequoiadendron > Sequoiadendron giganteum. The sequence goes on from CM021100.1 coordinate 446,095,175, forward strand.
GGCTATTTAAATAAATAAACAAACTTTATTTAAATATGTCACTAATTTCCTATGTCACTCTATAATTAAATAAATTCCTAAATTTATTTAATTATTATTAGTCCATTACTTCCTCCTAATTATTTAAAATAAATAAACTTTATTTATTTATTTTAATACGTCATTAATTATTTATGTCTGCTCATAATTAAATAAATTCCTATTATTTATTTAATTATTATCCTCTCTAGCTTTCTTTCTAATTTTAAATAAAATCATTTATTTAAAATTATTTATCCTCTCCAACTTTCTTTCTAATTTTAAATAAAATCATCTATTTAAAATTATCCATTTTCTTCAACTTTCTTTCTAATTTTAAATAAAATCATATTTAAAATTACCCACTTTCTAATTTCCCTCTTTTTATTAAGTAATTCAAATTAATTATTTACTATCATGTGACCCCACCTTTTGAATTAAATTTAAGTTTTAATTCAAAATAGTCTTTTTCCTCCAAAAATCAAGTACTATTATTATTTGATTCTCTAGCCACCTCTTTTTCTATGCCAATCTTATCTCTTGTCACATGCATTGCCAACCCTTGATTTGATTTTCTAAAAATCAATCATGTCCATTCATTTCAAATTTGACCTAATGTTGCCCTAACCTTAATTATGGGTTGTCATATTGAATCTTCTCCACTGATTTTAAGGCACTTATCAACTTCCAATCTTGGTCATTGATTAAGACATCTTATTGACATCCAATCTCAACCGTCAATCAAAATCAGACCTTTCCTATAAATAAACTCTCTCATAAGCCATTTGGGGGTTGATTCTTCAAGTGTCCTTATGCTGTGAAAATCATTCTTGTTTTCATCTATCTCTATGTATTATCATCTATCTTCATCCACACATATTATGCAAGTACATGATTCTAGTGTGAGACAACAATCTTCAATATTTTTCTAGTCACTTGTCATAGACTTATTATTGCACACTCAAATCTGAGGGTGATTATCATATTCAAGCAAAATGGAGAAGAGCAATGGAGGTGAATCAATGGTAGCATGAAGACTTGGTAATATGTTTTTATACTTTATGTCTTTATGCTCATTTGTGCTTCATTGTTTATTAGGGTTTTGATTTATATGCTTTATTGCATTAACCTTAATATTTCATCCCTGATTACACTATGCATCTTTTGATACATCTACAATATGAACTAGAGCATTGTGGCCCAGTAAGAAAGAGATGGATGTATCCTATAGAACGATATATAAAGGTTTTGAAAAAAATTGTCTGTACTAGGGAAAAACCAGAAGGCGACATGTCTGAGGGATATTCAATCCAAGAGGCCATGGGATTTTGCACAGAATATATGAAGGATTTTAAAAATGTCAATCGACATGTATGCGATGATGATGAAGACGAGAGAGTTGAAGGTGAAGTATTAGAAGGAAATGGATTTCGCTTCAAGCTATCATATCAAGAAAGAAGTGCAATACATGCCTTTATTCTTCAAAAACACATCTTTTATATTATCAATCTTACTATTTGTATGCCATTATTCTATGTAGAAAATATGCAGAAGGGAATCAAGCTTTGATGCAACATCAACCTCAAAAGCGTAGACATCATAATTTGATTAGAGGTGATTCTTTTCAAAAATTTGAAGAATGGATTGCTAATGCGATCAGTGATGCAAAAGAAGAAGGTCAAGATATAACAAAAGAGGAAAGTGAACTTTCACAACCTCCACATTTATGGGCTATGTGTTTTAGTGCAATGTGGGCCTATGGTAGTCATTTAAGAGTGGAAGAAAAAGACAAAGGAAAGATCAATTGAGATTGTGTTGTTAGTGTTGAATTTCTTCATGAAATTGAGAAGAAATTTTATGTTGGATTCGTCCAAGAAATTATTCAAGTGGATTTTGGTTAAAATAGTCCTATATTATTAAAATGTAAGTGGATCCGACCATCCGCAATACAATTTGTTGAGTACAGATTTGTATGTGCAAATACACGACAATTTTTTTCAAAGACAGATGAGTCGTATGTTTCCCCTCTTCAAATTAACCAATAATTTCTAATTGATGATGTTGGAAGCCTAGGTTGGTCATATTTCATTCAAACAGAGTCTCGTTCGAAACAAAAATTCATGGAAGTTCTTGATGTAATGCTTGATGTGCAAATATTAATTTACAAGAAACATTTGAAGAACTGGATGAAGATAATTAGGGATTGTTTGAAGAAGAGATTTTGATTACCAATGAAAAAATTGGAAGAGAGAATGTATTGCATGTCACAAATGAGGATGAGGAATAAAATCAAGTAGATGCAGACACAAGTGATCAGGATTATGATCTTGTTGGCAATGCAGATGATTATTGATGAGCCCCATTTTATGACCTTTTATTTAAGACTTTTATTTTGTTTTAAGATTGTTTTATGTTTTAAGGGCATGGACCTTTAGACTAATACGTGTTTCAAAGAATAAATGTTGAACAATTTTTTTATACGAATGCAATATGAATATGTTTTCATATAAAAATGGGGATGCAATATAAATAAGTTTTCATATATGAATGCAATATGAATATGTTTTCATATATAAATGTTGTATGCAATATGAATATGTTTTCATATATAAATGAGGATGCAATATGAATATGAATATGAATGCAATATGAATATGTATACCATCATTGCTTTAATTTGACAATGATCTTTTCTTGACAACTCCTCTGGATCATTGCTTCCACTGTCATGATAGGATGTTATAATAGTTCTTGACCACTGTAATTTGACTCACTGCTATGACTATTATAATGCATGTACTATTTTGTGGCATTTTTATTACAAAAAGACATTCACTCATTAATTATGTGATGGAAAGTTATGGGTTGTTCAAAGTTCTCAATCGATTAGGACACTAGTTTTGTACTCCATCACTTAGACACCCTTGAGACACTACTTGGGTTTTTTTGGCTTGGACCTTCTTTAGATTTTGGAATAAAATCTTAGGTTATTATTCACATACATGTTTAGGCAGCGACATCACAACAAAAGACCTTTGGAGACCAACTTCAATGTCATATGCTCATCCTTTGTATTTAGGACTTCTCTCATTGATTGGTCAAAATCTCTCTGTTTCTTCCACTGTCATTTCACATCGCTATTTTGTATTGTCTCTCAATGTCATTCTTCATTGTCTTGACAATTTTATATATCTTTGTGGTCACGATCATGACTATGACTTGCAACTCATTATTTAAAAAAGAATGCCATCATATGATTCCAAACTTGGCATGAAAACATACAATGGATAAAAAGGTCATTGTGTCTTCACTATCCTTCTTACAAAGTACACAAATTGCAGTCCCACAAATACCCTACCTACAAAAGTTTTCATTGTTCAAGATTGCCTTGTGGGAAAGAGTTCATATGAACAATTCAATTTTTGTAATTGATTTGAAAACCTAGAGCTTCCTCCAAATGTTGTCCTTGACAAGCGAACAACTATTGTAATAGTGAATGAATGAGCTTAATTATAATATGCATTTAAGTTTCAATTTTGTACCATAATTTTACTTAAATGTGAAACACCATGTATTACTGCTCCCACATCTGAAAATAGATCTAGAAAACTATTTTTTCCTGTATTATCAATTTTTTTTTCTTTATCTAAAAAGTGAAAACCTTCATACAACATGAACAACTTTTATAGCTAATACACATTTGTTGGTTTTACTGACTAGTTTTCTTGGAAAAGAGACTAGCTACACCACCTGCAACAAATAGCTTAGCAATGTACCACTCATAAGAAGAAACATATATTTAGCTCTAAGAGTGCCATTTCATGGGGGCTTTCGGATCTATTTTCATGGAGCAAGGGTCAAAAAAATGATGTTATAGGATTAATTGAAATCTTTTCTTAAAAAATAGCAGCCCTTAATTTTCCAAATGCGTTGTATTATTTATGACAAAATATTTATGTTTGAGGATATTTCTTTACATTACTCAAGTAATGAACATTATATTTTGCATAGGCTCATTCTTGTCTAGTACAGTTACTTTGGTTTTCAAACTCAGAGACCTGGAACTTGATAAGTTTTCAAATTTCTTGATTGATTCGTAGGCTATAACCTTTTCCGATCTACTTTATCATTATTTAAGTTGTTCCATGGGTTAATGTATATGGTGAATAATCCTTAGGATAACTTCTATATGTAGTGAGGTGTCTCATGATGGTAATTACATAGGAAACTGTTTTATGTAGATACTAAATGATCATGATTTACTACCATGTGTATGCAAACAAAACCCTGATAAATTTTTCGTGACAATTTGAGAATAGAAGTTAATCAGAATACTTAACATCATATCCTCCTTTCATTTTCTTTCAAAGGTTACTCAAAAAATTAACTCTTTTGGTTTTAAAACTTGGATGTTTCATTAGGAAGAGGACTTCTTTTCTCTCAAATTTACTACATTAATGTCTTAGCATGAATTAAAACCCTTTAAACCTGACTTACTTTTGAAGTTGTGTTTTGTTAGAATGGGAATGGACACTATTGCAATAAAAAAAAAGTGAATTGGATTGTTTCATTTTCTCTTGTGTTGTACTAAGTCTAATCCCTGGCAAAGATTTAAATTACACAAGAACAATTGTATGAAAATTATAAGGACTTCAGAAAGAAATCAAGTTACAATGATTTTGCATTATGTGAAGGCATGGAAAAAGTGAAATTTGCAAATATTCCATGTGATATTCCATGTCTTCCTTATCCATACCTTCACTATTAAGGATACTACTTTTTTCTCAAAAATATCCTTCTTGATGTTTTGTCCCATCTTTTCATCTATAAAGGAGTTTGTTAGTTTCCTCCAGTTTCTAATGTAAACATAGCCAAGGCAGTGGACTATCCACTCAACACTTTTTATAATCTATTTAAGAATATCAAATTATATATATATATATATATATATATATATATATATATATATATATATATATATATATATATGATAACTTTGTAAAACATATGTGAATCTCTTACATGGTTGAACTAACATTAAAATTTGGGAAGATAATATATATACATTTACAAATTTCGAACACATGAACTGAGAATCTAAGGTATATCCTTAGAAACCTTGCACATAACACTCTTTTAACTACTTACATAGGCTTAAAATTTTATCTGTTAGTCTAAGTTATTCCTATCAATTTCTATATAAAAAACCTTGGGGTTTCTTCATTGGATGCCTTCAACACCATTTAAGTAGTACATTTCTCTCAAAAAATTTTACTATTCTAACATCCCTGTTATACACGATGTGATGAAATTGTCTTGATTCTTGTATTTTGATGTATTTGCATTCTTTGTTTCCTTTCAAGTTAAGTGGTAAAGACAAGAGATCTTAATGGGATATTGGAGATCATTTTTAGCATACTTTATCAAAGTGACATTCGATAGACATAAAGCATACATGTTTTGTTTGATGTAATGGATCTCAAATCTAGATGTAGATAGTTGACTTGTGACATAGAGCAGGTAATAATGAGTTCTCTAGCACTTCAGCCAAAACAATACCCAAAATCTTGTCCTTAAGCAATTCTACTCCACATGGCTAAGTCCTGTTGAAAAATTATTTTATGTTAATGCATCTTGTGCAAATTTGCAAGTTTGTACCTACATCTAAAACTTAAGTTTATAAGCACATTTAGGGGCTTGTTTAGAGGTAGAAGATTGTAACCTCAACTTTTCTCAATGATGATCCAATCTCATGTACATAGATTGAAAAAAACACCAATGAGTTGATGATGATGTATCTAAAGTTATTCTAGAGATATGTCCTTAAATTCATTTGGAGTCAAATGATATTCTAATGAGGAGTGTTAATGATTGAATCTCTATGTATCTTTAAAAAGTACCTATGAGATGTTTAAAATTGCAATTCCTAGATGCTCAACTAGAGGTGTTTTGGTGTACAATTATGAGATAAGGATCAATTTCTAGTGAAGTCTAATCAAGAGGTGAAAAAATAAAAATTCAACACAAGGGATAAGGTCCTAGGTGTGGGCATGTCACTGATAGGTGGGTTGGAAGCAAAGTGTTAATTTTTAAACAAGAAAAATGAACATTATGACTACTTATTCATGACATGAACAAAAGTAAGTATAAAATGGAGTAACAAGGGAGAGTATAAAATTGTATCCCTTAAATTTTCTCCCATTCTGAGCCTATTCATCCCACAAAGACTGAGATATAACTGCTCATTGCCCACAAAGATCAGATTGTATATTAAAAAAAATAATAGAGGAATGAAGCCAAAAGACCAGGAACACCAAATTTATCACTGACCTAATGGTGAATCCACATCCAATGTGAAGGAATCCTCATTCCAATCCCAATATTTGATGGATTGATTCAAATACATTGCTAAGTTTTTTATGCAACTGGCATTTCTGCAGGGCACCATTATTTAATATCCATTGACTGAAATACCCACAACATCTAATGATAGTTGTTGTTTGCAATGATTTAGACTTCCTACGTGTTTTAATGACTGTTCATTAAAATTGAGACCTCATAAACTTGTATTTATGCAATTTTTGTTACGATTAATTATCTGTATATCAGGTTACTAATTTATACATTATTGTTTTTTTGGACATCAGGAAATGAGGAAAAAGAATTTAAGGCACAAATTAGATGATAGTGATCATAATGCTGAAATTCCTGTGACACATTATGAGTACTTTTGTGAAGAATGTGTGGCCAAGAATAATGAATATTTATCACGTCTTGGTTTGACAAATAGGCAAGTTATAAATCCAATAAGTAGTATATTATTTATTTAATACTGTTTAATGAAATTTTATAGGCAAGAGCTTTATATATATAAGAAATGATATGATATTTTTTTTGTTTTACGAACAAGAAAAAGAGTGTAGAGAAAATGTAGAGAAAAAAGAAAGAAATTAAAGATATAGTGTTGCCAACTTGTAGAAGCCAATGCATAAAGGATGTGTTTGAAGTGAAATATGTGAAGACTAGTACTGATCTACCTACTTATGCCACACTTGATGTGACCAAGGAGCATGAAGTTTCGGTTAATGAAAGTCATGAAGAGAGTCCACTTGCATCTAATGTGCCTCAGAGTGCACCTGCTGCATCTATAAATTTTGATGGAATTAGTGGATCAACTAGAAATATTGGTAGTGGTTCAATAGAAGATGTGCCTACTTTTGCTAAAAGACAAAGATTGAGTCAAGATTTATACAAATCTACAAAGAGGAATGCAAAAGAAAGAATATTAAAAGGGACGAAGCCATTCTTGGTTGAGGTATCAAGAGATGGTGAACCCATTGGGAAAAATATTGCAAGGTGGGTCTTCAAGTTGGGCGTAAGATGTAGGGACTATTTGGATATTTGAAAATCAAATTTTGCATAGAAAGATCCATGAAATGTGGAATATGTTATACAAAAAATGGAAAATTCCTTTGACACTATTGGTGGAAAAATCTCTAGAAAATATTACAAGCACAAAATGAGACTTCTCATGAATAATTTTAGATACAATTGTAGAAAGATAATCATGGAGGGAAATGAGAGGTTAGAATCCACTCTATCTTCCAAACAATGGGAGGCATTGAAAGAAAGTATGTGTTTCCAAGAATATTTGACAAAGAATAATAGAGACAAGAGAGCAAGAGATAATGTGAGGGCTAAATATACATTTGGCCGAGGTGGGTTGCAAGCCAAAATGGAAAAATTTGGAGTAAGTGTATGGAATTTTTGTTCAATTTACATTGTGTTATTTATTTCAATTTTTTATTGAACTGACTATATGTTGAAATTGACATTGTATTTTAGGTGGAAAACAATAATAGAGAAGCAGGTGTAGAAGATATTGTCAATTATATGGAAACAATAGATCGTACTAAATCTAAGAGTAGTATGAAGTGGAAATCTAGTTCATCAATAGAGATTTCATAGCCATTTGTTGAATGCCCAGTAAGAGCCTCTCCAAATCATGTCAACTCAAATGAAGAGTACCAACATATAATGAGTTGTTTACATGGTCTCACTGAGAAATTTTCACAGTTGGCTACCTCTGTTAAGCCTATAGTTTCTACATGGAATGACCATAATTCCACATATTCAGATCAGGTAAGAGGCTATCCCTTAATATTTTGATTCTCAACTATATCATTTTTTTTGCATACTCTTTCTCTTATTGGTTTTTTTTCTTTGTTGAGCTCTTCATAATTGTCTTACTCTATATGTTTTTATAGTTGTGGAACAATTATATGAAAGAAAAATGAAAAGGAAAAGACCCTATCAATAGAGCTCTCAACAAAGCTACACAACTTCAGGACAATGTTGACAGTGATTATGCTGAATTCAAGGAGTATGTGCATGACATTTATAGTACTACTGGTGTTGAACTTGAGGTGAGTGCTATGAAATGTTACTTTTCCTTGATTCTGAAACCCTCCAAGTGGAAGAGAAGCACAAAATATATAGGAATTCTTTAGTGTACCAAAATGTTTCATTTTAAAGTACTTATCAACTCATCTTATTTGAAGTTTCAGCAACATGACATAGATTATTTTTTAATTTTGGTTGCTTTGGGTTTGAGCATAGGTCACAACCACGATTGTATATCAGATTCATTTATGATTGCTTTTAAATCTAAAATGTTTGGTATGTGAAATGAGTGCATTTTAAGCATCTTTGTTAGCCATGTAATTTTTTGCATACTCTTTCTCTTATTGTTGTTTTTTCTTTGCTGAGCTCTTCATAATTGTCTTACTCTGTATACTTTTATAGTTGTAGAACAATTATATGAAATCGGAATGAAAAGGAAAACACCTTGTCAATAGAGCTCTCAGCAAAGCTACACAACTTCAGGACAATGTTGACGGTGATTATGCTGAATTCAAGGAGTATGTGCATGATATTTATAGTACTAGTGGTGTTGAACTTGAGGTGAGTGCTATGAAACATTACTTTTCCTTGATTCTGAAACCCTCCAAGTGGAAGAGAAGCACAAAATATATAGGAATTCTTTAGTGTACCAAAATGTTTCATTTTAAAGTACTTATCAGCTCATCTTATTTGAAGTTTCAGCAACATGACATAGATTATTTTTCAATTTTGGTTGCTTTGGGTTTGAGCATAGGTCACAACCAGGATTGTATATCAGATTCATTTATGATTGCTTTTAAATCTAAAATTTTTGGTATGTGAAATGAGTGCATTTTAAGCATCTTTGTCAGCAATGTAATTTTTTGCATACTCTTTCTCTTAATGTTGTTTTTTCTTTGCTGAGCTCTTCATAATTGTCTTACTCTGTATATTTTTATAGTTGCAGAACAATTATATGAAAGCAAAACGAAAAGGAAAACACCCTGTCAATAGAGCTCTCAACAAAGCTACACAACTTCAGGACAATGTTGACAATGATTATGCTGAATTCAAGGAGTATGTGCATGATATTTACACTACTAGTGTTGTTGAACTTGAAGTGAGTTCTATGAAACATTACTTTTCCTTGATTCTGAAACCCTTCAAGTGGAAAAGAAGCAAAAAAGATATAGGAATTATTTAGTGTACCAAAATGTTTCATTTTAAAGTACTTATTAGTTCATCTTATTTGAAGTTTCAACAACATGACATAGATTATTTTTTAATTTTGGCTGCTTTAGGTTTGAGCATAGGTCACAACCAGGATTGTATATTAGATTCATTTATGATTGCTTTTAAATCTAAAATGTTTGGTATGTGAAATGAGTGCATTTTAATCATCTTTGTTAGCCAAGTAATTTTTTGCATAAAATATTGAAAATAATTATGCCAAGCACTATACCCTTTAGTTTACTTAGAATCCTACTTATAATGTTGTAACATATATGTCTATCAATATGTGCACATATTATTATATACACAATACCATTTTTGGTTTTGGTATTTTGCTTGGTTTCTTATAAATGATAGGGAAAAACCTTTAGTTGTTCAGTTGTAGATAATCAATTTCTAATGTACGCCCAAGTTTTCATTATGATTCCTTAGTCTCTACTGAAGCTAGTTCTAGTAGCAAGCCTTCTAGAACAAATTACAAACTTAATATTAAATTTGGTGGTGAACTGCACAAATAAACACTAGAAATAATAATTATGTAAATGAAAGTGATTTCTAATGTCGTGGTAGCATAGTCATCTAGACTTAAATGGTTTTATTCTAAATTGGTGGTAAACCTTCTAATTTTATACAAAATGCCAAATAAGTGTGAATATTGAAGCTCTATATTATATCTTTGATTATGATAGCAACAACCTCACTGAAATCTATTTATATGAGAAAATATACTAAGGAAAGTGACCAAAGAAATCAACAAATTGATGAAATAGTACTACTCAAGAGATATCAACTGATAATTTGATAATATTACTTGTCCCAATAGCTGCATAGAAGTGAGCAATTCCTTAAATACTGGAGCAACAAATCCCTGAAATAACTTGAAACACCTTACAACAAGTATGACAACCTTGATTGATTAATGGAAAGGCAACAACCAAGGCTGCAATCCCATTAAAGCAAGTATGGCAGCCCCTTTTCAAATGTTATACAAAATAAAAGTTGTTCACAAAAGAATCAACCAAGATATTAGTAGCAACTTAATATTATTATGGGTTGTGATCAAATAAAATTGAGGTACAACAATCCCTAATGCTATATAGTGCCTTCTATAATAACCAAAATCATTAATATCTATCAATATCAAAAGGTATGGGCATGGGTGTTGGAGTCATTCCAATTCCATTTAATTTCTTTGTAGGGATACTATAAGGGACCCCATTGGTGTAAGGGTATTTACTTAAAATCAAACTATAAGAATAAAAAAGTGAGATTGTTTGTACAGACTTCCCTGAAGGTCTCTAGTTCACATTTGGTGCTTGGTTATTATGTTGTGTGCTCTCAGTGGCATTTCTGCATTTTCCATATACTATTATATTATTGTTGATTTTACAATAATGCTAGTGAAAATTTTATTTAGCTATGCTTTCATAGCTGTTTCTGTTGCATCAACCTTTTTTATGTTCTTATTTATGTAATATGATATAATTTCTCACATTTATCCAAGCAAAAAAAACTACAATAACCAAAAATATTGGCCCCAACTATAATTTCTCTCATATTATAAGCTTCAATTAAAACAAGTATGTTTTTGCAATGAAAAAAAATATGTAAGTATAAAAGCATGGAATCAATAGAGATGATGATAGAGAAAGATCAAGATATCAAGTGCCCAAAAGAGTAGAAACTAACTACCATGAGTTGAACTTCAAGTTCATCACTGTAGTTGATTTTCTCCATTTGTACCTTTTATGTTCCATAACCTGCACAATTCACTTGATTAACAAAGAAAAAAGTTTCAAATTGATTCTTCTCAATGTATTAGTTTCGGTCCTTCAATGCTAAGATTGCCAAAAAAGATCAAGATTCTGAGAGGAACTGATTTGCTCTATAGCTAATTGTCTTTCTATGTCAAATTAGACAAGTAATGCAAGATTGGTCAAAGAATTTATAGATTCTATTTGAAATTTGATGGAATAAACCAACCTCTGTAGATTCTGCATGAATATACTGATACATGAATATAACTGAGCATTGAGTGATGCATAAAACTGGCACCTATGAAAGGAGTAAAAAAAATTGCTCTTCACTGCAAGGTAATGCGGGGAAGGCAGGCACTACCTTCTCTTTTTTCCTGTGAGATTATGAGGATTTTGGAAATTGAGGGTTTTGGGTTTATAAAAATACCCAAAGAGTTAAGGGGTTTTATGTTTTTAAAGGCTTTCTCTTTTTTGGGATTTTGTTGATTTAACTGAAACAAGCATGGTATCTTATGCTTTCCATGTAGATATAGAATTATTTCACATTTATTCCAACTAGATAGTTTTTGGTGCACCAATGTTCACCATAAATAAAATAGCTGCAAATATTTCACTCATGTAGTTATCACCAAATATTTTTTACAAACATTTTGTAAATTTTACAACCAAGATTGCATTTATTTCAAACTCCTCATTAATTATGTAGTTTTCTATCGATGTAACCCTTGAACCCCCTGGTGCAAGTGCTAGTATAAGGTAGGTTTGTAATAAGGTGACTAAACAATAGTTAATATAGAATGCCTATTGATATTTAAATTGTTGATGTGTATGCACAAGCAGGCTGATGAGAATGGGTTTGTAAAAATATCAAGTGCTAGTATGTTGAGTGGAAAGAAGCTTGCTTCTCCAAAATGATGAGTTCTGTGATGACCTCAGTGACCACATTTTATCATATTTTCTATGTTCTATGGTATTGAATATTAAATATTACAAATTTTTATTTGTCTGAATGAGATATTGATTGAGTTGCATGTAGTAGTTGTAATCTAAAGAGAAAATTGTACAAGTTTATTAGTTTATGCTATTCATGCATAAAAAAATTCTGGAAGCCTTTATGCAAGTTCAGTAGGAACATGGATGAAGTGCAACTTTTGAACATCATAAAAACTCAACATATCTTCCAAGGATTGTTATAGATCAAATATAATACAAGTTGAATGTCATTCTTTGGATTTATTTTTGGCTTCCTTGTACATCCTTTTTTACTAATCTCCTTATGTGTGGACGGAAACCAACCCTATACCTAATCAAATCATTTTGTCAAAATATTAACTTCGATTTTATAAGATGAATTGAAATTTTGAACAAAAATTAACTATCATCCATAGGTTTTGGATAAGAAATTCTTTTTTCCTGGTTTTTGACTCCTCACACCTTGGCAAAAATGTTTGTTTTGTAAATTTCTCTTGTTTTCTATGTTATAAGGCAGGTTTGTAATAAGGTTACTAAACAATAGTTAATATGGAATGCTTGTTGATATTTAAATTTTTGATGTGTATGCACAAGCAGGCTGATGAGAATGAGTTTGTAAAAAAATCGGCTGCTAGTATGTTGAGTGGAAAGCAACTTGCTTCTCCAAACACGGTGAGTTCTGTGATGACCTCAGTGAACACATTTTATCGTATTTTTTGTGATCTATGGTATTGAATGATAAATATTACATTTTTTATTTGTCTGAATGAGATATTGATTGAGTTGCATGTAGCTGTTATAATCTAAAGAGAAAACTATACAAGTTTATTAGTTTATGTTATTCATGCATAAAAAAAATTTGGAAGCCTTTATGCAAGTTCATTAGGAACATGGATGAAGTGCAAATTTTCAACATCATAAAAAATCAACATATCTTCCAAGGATTGTTATAGATCAAATATAATATAAGTTGAACATCATACTTTGGATTTATTTTGGTGTGCATCCTTTTTTACTAACCTTGCAAGATTCAAGTTAACTTAATTTAAACCATATGCCCGAAAAAGCTGCATGATAATGTAGTGTTTATATTTTTGGCCTTTGTATCTGATTAGTATGAAGCTAATAGTAAAATTTTAAGCAATGCTATGAGTGTTGGTTTTTTAGTAAATTAGATTGATGAATGGTTCTTGGAATCTATTCTTACTTTAATCCCTATCCCCCATTATCTTTTTGGTTGACTTTATACCCTATGGATGATAATAATCATCTAGACTATCAGGCCTCTTAATCAGCAAAAATGTGAGACTGCTAAGGTAATTTTCAGGGTAAAACATTCATGAGGTATCAGGTAATGTAGTGTTTATATTTGTGGCCTTTGTATCTGATTAGTATGAAGCTAATAGTAACATTGTAAGCAATGCTATGAGTGTTGGGTTTTTAGTAAATTAGATTGATGAATGTTCTTGGAATCTATTCTTACTTTAATCCCTCTCCCCCATTCTCTTTCTGGTTGACTTTCTACCCTATGGATGATAATAATCATCTAGACTATCAGGCCTCTTGATCAACAAAAATGTGAGACTGCTAAGGTAATTTTTAGGGTAAAACATTCATGAGGTATCATTGCAATTATTTTTGAATTTTTTCCTTTTGCAATTATTTTAACACACACATGCAAGCACTATTTAAGTAAGTAATGATTGTTTTAATATGCAAACAAGGGTAATCAATACAGGTATGTAATATAATGTGTTATTTTTTTTCTTTTTGCAGAAATGTATTGATAAACTCAAAGAAGGGGATAAAGTTAAGGTGTTGGATCTGTTAGATGGTGATGTTGTGGGTATTGGTCGGATTCACTCCCTATCTATTGTACATGGAGTCGACTTGAAAGGAACAAGGGATGCAAATGTAAAAAGTTTAAAGGTCACTTGAGTAACATACCCCTTGTTTATGAAGACAAAATAGATGGAACTATTCATTTGAAAGAAAGAGGGAACCTTCACACCGTGGCCAGTAAAATATTTGCAAAAAATGACATAGTTGAACATATTTATCATGTACTAGTTGTTAGACATCTTGGCTCACTGTTTTATGCAATATTTTGAATATGTTGTTCAGGGATCTTAATTATCATGGTGTATTTGAAAGAGTTGAAAATTCTTAGACAACTTTGATATTTTTGATTATATTTACATATATACTCTTAGACCGCTTTGACATCTTATAACTTGATATATATATATATTTGCATTAATTTTTTTTATTGTAGATTACCTTTATTTATCATGATGTTGAATCAATATTTTAATTCTAGTGTGTTGTAGCTTGTATGCATATGTAATATTTTTATTTACTTTTATGTTTTAGTTCAAATTTAATATTATGTTAGTTTTGCATTATAAATTTTATGGTATTTAATATTATTCATTTCGTGATTATATTTACTACCAATTAATGGAAACCAATGAATAAAATGACTAACTATATGACTAAAGTAATGATTAAATTAATGACTAAATATGACTAAAGTAATGACTAAAATAACGACTAAATATATGACTAAATTAATGACTAAAGTAATTACTAAATATATGACTAAATAAATGACCAGTTAACAACAATTAATGACTAAGTTAATGATTAAATATATGACTAAATTAATACACTACCATGACTAAATAAATGACAAGTAACAATCAATGACTAAATTAATGACTAAATCAATGACCAAATCAATGACCAAATTAATGAGTAAAAAACAATGACTAAAATAGTTTAGTCATAAATTTGGTTGTGTTATAAGTGACCAGCAATAAACTACTAATGGTCACATGACCAAAATTAGTCATTTATATGCAATTTTTAGTAGTTTATTTAGTCATATATTATTGTTTGTGTACTAGTGGCAAGTATAAGGTATTCACAACACTAAACCGATGCATAGTTACTAGTTTCTCACATTTACAGGGGGGTACAAATACATACATAATTCCATAAGAACATCTACCTCCATATCCCATGTGATACATGTCATTACTTTGCATCCATAATCTTTTATTAGTTTTCTTTCACGCTACTCTTTTCCACATAGTACATCATGCTAAATGTCAAAGCCATGAACATGTGATCACTTAACAATTCCACTAAAAAATTCATAAGGAAAACATAGTGGACTCAAATGTAACTAGAGTACCCAGTGTATGAACCTGGGGCTCTGATACCATGTGTAACACCCCACCTCATAACCCTAGAGGAAGTTGCAACAACTATAAAAGCGTACAATTTTTATTTTTTTAAAGTGAAATGTTAACACAAAAGTTGCACTACACTGTCATAGCATCCTCTAAGGCACACGACTAAGGTTACATCTAAATCCCATAGCATAGACAATACTCATTCAAAGCATATAATCAATTACTAAACATGAAATTAAAGCACATACATTCAAAGCATTAAAATTGTATCACATAGAATAGAAATACATCAAGATCTAAATATTACACTAATTTACAAATAAGGTTAACAATACTCATTCCCAGAATGAGGAAGATCATACATAAGAGTTACAAATTACATGGGACCTCCTCAAATACAATTGAGGAGTAAATTAAATACAAATGTCAACTGAAATAATACATCAAAAGAAAGGAACATATCCACTAGTACCACCACAAGCTCTCCAACTGGAAGATCTCGCCATCATGAACAGAATCAAGGAGATCCATTGGAGTAAGGTGCATGTTCCACCCAACCAAGTGGTACTCGAAGGCCCATCCCCCATGCTAGGAGACAGTAATAAGGTTCCCTAGGCAAGATTTTCTACCACTAGACACAGACTAACTCATAACTGAACTTAATCAAATACAATTACAACACTAACACATTTGGTACAATGCTGCCAAAGTTAAATAATTAGATACACCAGTGAACCAAACATACTGCTGACCTAGGAGAAGTGTCACCACAAAGGTGCATGGGTTACCCCATTAGATCTTCCCAGACCCCGACCCCCATCAAGGATTACTCTCCTAATTTCAACACATGGAACAAATCCACAACCAAAGGTAACTAGAGCACACTATGGATATTCAATCCCCATCCAAAGATAAATGACATCACATCACCATTCATGAAAACCGAGTGATTTACCAAACAACGACAATATGCACTACCCAAGGAAAAAAAGAATTGACAATAAATTACAACAACTGCAAATATTAAAACACCTCAACTTGAAGGCTTACTGACATGAATAACTAGTTTCCCCACTTATGTGAACAAAATAATTTCATACAAAGGGCAATAAAACAGGTAACAAAACTATTCTTCAGATATACAAAATCCAATTTCCCCTGCAGTGATCTACAGTAAAATTGTTGCCCAAATAAATTAAATAAATAAAATTCCTTTACAATAGAGAAGGAAAGTCTAACTTATCTGTATCTTCAATTCCTTGATTACTTTTAATAAAATGTCTTTTTTTTCTATTTAAACATATTACTTTAAAATTCCTCCAACTATATCAATATAAAATACAACTTCTTCTTTAATATGTATCATCTAAAATACAACTGTTCTTCTGCATGCACTTGTGATAGATATTCATTTAAATATATATATATATATACAATGAATATATATATATAATTATATATACATTTATATATATATATATTTATCAAATATTATAATTAATTTATTATGCCATACAATATTAAAATAAATATACTTTTAATATATATATATATATATATATATATATATAATATTATAGACTAAAAACCAAATCAAACAGAATTCAAAATCAAGTTTCGTTTATTATACCGAATGGCAGACGAAATTTAAAGAGGAACTCAACATACACTTTGGGGAAGTTGCCCCCCTAAGGCAACGCTGACCATGATAGATAATAGCATGAGTGGTTGTGGTGGGAGGCAACGATGGCTACCTCCTCACTGCCTCCCCCATGGGGCAGCAGTGGTGGGGTCATCCATGTGCTCCCACCCCCCAACACCATTCAAACACAATATTAAGTATTGAACCAAAAAAAAAAGCGACATATGAAAAAAAAAAATGCGTATGAAAATGTTTTAGGAACTTTCTAGAATAAAATAAGAATTTTCATTCTAAAGATGAATATGAGATTTTGGAGAATAAAGTATATGTATATATATATATATATATATATATATATATATATATATATATATATATATATACATATGTATATATTTATACATATATAAAAATTTGTCAACAAGAATATTTCGATTGGGAAAATATTTTCAAAAAAAGACCATCTATAGATAAATACCCAAATTTTACAGGGAAGCAATTTCCATCACAGGGTTATTTTTCTACAATTTATTCAAACCAATAATTTAGTCGGAAGCAATCGCTTCCTATAGAAAAAATAATAATAAAGAGAAGATAATTACTACAGAAAAATTTCTTCTTGACAGAGAGTTTCCCAAATGTCCAATTTTATTCTTCTAGGTTCTTCTATGTTTACAATAATCCCAACTTAAAATTTGTAATGATTTCCACAAAATATTTTGTTTCAATAGAGGTTTTCATTTTCACAGAGAATTTCACAGATGACAATTACAATTTTTAAACAAAACTCAAAGCTTTAAAAAAAACTTGCACAGACAATCTTTTCCAAAGAATAATCTAAACTAAGAAGCTTTTTCAATATAAAATTAACTAGAATAAAAAAGGGGAACCTGAAATCCAATGCCTATGAAGATGTAAATTGAAGTAGCCCCTCCTCCACAAATCCAAGTATTATCTCCTAGATAAAAAAAAGCTTCTTGCAAAATAATACAAATTCCCAAAACACAAAAAAAACTTTTCCTGAGAGTAAATTTTCAAAACTTTCAACAACATGCAATCAAAAAAACTCTCCTTCTCAAAACCTATTTTCCAACCAAATACCCTACATCCTTCTCCCATGAAGAAGCTTCTCACTTCTTCCTGTTAAAGCCAAAAAATTCTCCCCGTGAATAAATTTCCCAACAAACCTCATGAATTTTTCCAATACATTGAAAACCCAAAATATCTTTTACAACCAAATTGCACAAAATCCCCTAGATATTTTAAAAATTAAAACTTTAAATAATTTCTAAAATATTTAACATTTCTAATTCAACTTAATTCAACTAATTTAATTAATAAATAAATAATATAATCCTAATATTAGATCATTTACCAATTAAATTAAATTAATTAATTAGTTAATTAACATCTTCTAACATTAAAATGAGATTAATTTAATAATCATCTTAAAATATTTTAAATCTATTCTTTACCTTTTACAAACTTTGAAACATAATAATTTCAAAGAAAAATTAAACATCTAACAAACAAAACCAACTCAAACTGACAACACACTATGACTAGGGTAATGGCTTGACACAAGAATCCTAACTACTATCTCTCAATCAATATTATCATTGGGAAACGGACACCCGAAAACCTATGAAACTAGGTGGAGTCGATGTCTTATACCTGTACACCTACAACCATGGCATATATCAAACATGCATATATACATCATAATAGAACACACCGTGAAGAGAGAATTGCGGAGTCACATGGCGCTCGCAAGTGAGTTGTTCAATTCCATCCCCTTCACCAATACAATATCATGAAACTGACGATTCTAACATCAATATTCTAATTATGTGCATATAACAATATTATTTCAAATAACCACTATTCTAATTCAAAAAACATGTCATAATGATAATCATCAAAATAAGGTACCATCACATCATAATATAAAATTCACATCGCCCGAAAGTTAGCGATCAAAAATAACAAAGCATCATAGTCTAAATATAAGAGAAAAACAGAGGGGTGTTACAAATTTGAAGATGATGCAAATTAGAAATTTGTGAAAAAAGAATTGTAGATTCTAAATATAATTTTTTCAATTTTTTTGGAATCAGATTGCACTTCTTTTTCCATCTCCTTTGAAAACTAGTTCTTTTCAGCAAAAAATATTTTTAAGGAGTGACGCTCACCATATACAACATAACTTTTTTTCCATGAAGGATAAAATCCTAATTTTTTTGAATTTAGATTCGTAACTCCGATTTATAGTGCTTCCAATTGGTCTCATAGTTTTTTATTGAATATTTTTTCCTTAATCAAGTTTCTAAGTCAAACCAATTACAATTAAGACATAGGCGAACCGTATACAACATAGCTTTTTTTTTATGTATCAAAATTCCTTTTTTTGTTGGATCAAGGACTTAAATATCCAGTGCACTCATTTTTATTTTTATTTTGATAATATGCTATTTTTTCACATGTGTAGAACAAAGAGCTTGATTTTTCAGTGAAAAACCTATGTTTATAAAACTAAAAAACCAAATACATAATAAAACCAAAACATATTAAAATTATATTTGTTGGATAGATCATTCTGAGGACTACCATCATCCAGTTGGGTTTGTGAAGTCTGCATTTGCATCCTCAACCTAAGTTTCGAAGAACAAAATTTTGGAATTTTTTTGTTCCTGAGGGGGAGAAGGAGGGAAAAGGGGGGTTCGAGCGAACCCCCCTTTCAAAACATTTTTTTCCTTTTTTTTGGCGGGAATGGTGGGACCTTGTATTTAATTGGTTCGCTTGAACCAGGGTTCATTCAAACCCTTTTTTGGTACACTCAAACCTCTAGGTTCATTTGAACCCCAAAAACCATTTTTTTCTTTGCATGGGGTCATTTTTTGCAAGTTTTCCTTCCTCAATCGACTTGTAAACCACTTTTGTGGGTTTACCCCTAACTAATACCACAAAGGATGAAATTCAAAAATTTTGGCACTCTAACTCTAGAGTATCACCAAATGTCAAATATGTTTTAAAATTAAGAATTTTGATCAAGACCACACACCACATCCTTAAAAATTCTTAGAACATAGCCAATTAACATTGTACAAACTATTTTGTGAAACACATCTAAATTTAAAAATCTTACAAATGGAATTTGAATCTTGTAAGCCATTTTATTGTTCACCTCTTAAAATTCGTAATACATGTTGCAAATACCATGTGGAGTTTTCTATGTATAATGAACTAATATGTGATATTCATTCTACTTTGTATACTAACATAATTCTATAGGAGTGTGCTACAATTTGCAACTACCAAGGTCATAGAGAGACATTATATTTATTTCTATGTGCTAGAGATAATGGTTGCAATTTCTATAGAAATGATTGATTAAATGAAAATTTATTGCAATGTAATGGGGTATCAAATTTTATATCATGTATTAATGAGGGAAATGAGCATGATTTTGGAAATAAAATGGCTGATAAAAAGATATTTGAGATAGTGAAATATAATTTGAAGAGTGGAGGTGAAGGTTCTAGATGTGAGTTGGTTACAAGAGAGGTAGGTATTGCTGATTTTATTTTTGATTTTAAGAATAATATTTTTTACAAGTATGCAAGACATAACCACATGTCTACATGGTTTGAAAAAAAATTCAAGATGTGTAAGGATTTTTTCCCGATTGAAACTATGATCTTTGTAGTTGATTTCACAAAAAACTACACATTGAAACCACAAAATTAAGTCCAATATAAATATTACAAATCAATTATAGTTCCATTTTTTGGTCACATCATACACAGACATGTCTCTGATAGTATATAATAGAACAAGAATATATTCAACAAGTACCATTTTTACATGAGTGATGATCGATCTAATTCATTAAAGTATGTACAATATCATTTTAACAATTTTTTGAGTTCTCATAGGAGAAAGATATTACAATGGTTCAACATCTCATTTGATCAGATAATTGCACTGGTCAATTCAAGAATGCCCATGTGTTTTATTTTCTGAGTATAATGCATGGAGAAAGGAGTATACCTAATATTTGGAGTTTTTTTAAGCTTGGCATGGAAAAGGGGAGCATGATGGAGTAGGTGGATTTGTAAGAGGGCTCTAGTTCAATAGAAACTAAAGATTAAAGGTGGTTTTGCATTCATTGATGCAAGTTTAGTTTTTGAGTGGTGTAACTATGCATTGCCACTAGGAGGGTCACTTGATTCAGAAGTTCATAGGTTCTTCAAGTTGGTTGATGAAGGTAAAGTGAGAGAGATTGGATTGTCAAAAAATTAGGGAATCGTCAAAGATGCATTCATTTTGAAGCTCAAATGCAAGTATATAGACTATTTGGACATGAGATTTAGCTTGTTTTTGTCGGATTTATAGTATCAAATGTGAGTGGGATAGTTGTGAGTCAAGTGAGTGGGTAGACACAACGATTCCAAAATATCTGACCCCTTTATATGAATCTTTCTCATCTTTAATCGATTAAATGGAAACCTCATTTAACTATGACCATAATTTAGACCTTGTACAACTAGGACATGTTTATGTAGTTGTTTCACCACATAAGAATGAAGAGAGATCCAAATATTGGTTGGAAAAATGTGTTGAAGAAAAAACTCTAACACAACCTATGATAGATGATGATGGTCTCACATATCCTATAGGATAAATTGTTATTGCTAGAACTTGGTTGCAAACATATATGATTAGAAAGAATAGAATTATTGCATTTGAGGACTTTGAGAAGCACAAAACCATACTCATGTATTCACACCTAGTTGTAGCAATGAATTTTAAGTTATTGAAGTATCATGTGTAACCAAGAAAAAAATAACTATGGATGATTACTATTGTTGATCATGAAGCAATATTGGAAACTTTGAAGATAAGAGATGACCCCTTAGGCACACTTGAGTAAAAAAACTATTTTTTGTATGGGATAGGTATTGTATTGTCTATCTTATTTATATTCATGCTATTTCTATGGGTTGGATTGAAAGTACATTAAAATTTTCATAACAATTAATTGGTATATAAAAATGTAAATTTTTAGAGAATAAAGGTATATTTTCAAATGGTTAAGATCAATACATCCATGATTTTGTTATATAATTACAATGAGGTAACGATGGTAATGCACTGACATAGAATTCATAAGTAGTGATTCTTAATATTTCATCATATTTGGTTTGAGAAAAAAATTAGTTAAGACTTTGTAGTTCATGTCGCTTATGCTCAACAATTTGTCTATATTTATATGTAGGTCTACTACACTCAAATTTAGAGCATGATGAGGTTATAATAAAAAAAAATCCACCATTTTTTAGTTTCAAATAGGTATTCAAGATTTACTTTCTCAAAAATTAATTATTATATCAAAATGTAGATTTTTTGGAGAAAAAATGTATATTTTCAAGCGATTTAGATCAATACATCCATGGTTTTGTTATGAGTACAATGAGGTAATGATGGCAATGCATCGACATAGAATTCATAAGTAGTAATTCTTAATCTTGCATCATATTTTGGTTTGAGAGAATGTTCAATTAAAACTTTACAATTCATGTTGCTTATGCTCAACATTTTTTAAATATTTATATGCAAGTCTACTACACTAAAGTTTGGAGAATGACAAGATTAAAATGAAAATAAACCCACCATTATTGAGTTTCAAATATATGTTCAAGATTGATTTTCTTAACAATTCACTCAAGGTATATAAAAATGTAGTTTTTTTGGAGAACAAAGTTATATTTTCATGTGATTCAAATCAATACATTCAAAGTTGTTTTATGAGTGCAATGACTTAATTATGGTAATGTATCAACATAGAATTCATAAGTAGTGATTATTAATCTTGCATCAGATTTGGTTTGACAGAATGTTCAGTTAAAAATTTGTATTTCATGTTGCTTGTGCTCAACAATTGTCTATATTTATATGCAGGTCTACTACACTTAAGTTTGGAGCATGATGAGTTTATAATAACAATAAATCCACCATTGTTGAGTTTCAAATAGTTCTTCAAGATTGATTTTCTTAACAATTCACTTTTTTATATGTGTAGATTTTTTGGAGAACAAAGGTATATTTTCAAGTGACTCAAATCAATACATCCATGGTTATGTGTTGATTACAATGAGGTAATGATGGTAATGCGTCAAAATAGAATTAATAAGTAGTGATTCTTAACCTTGCATCACATTTGGTTCAAGAGAATGTTTTTTTAAAAGTTTGTAGTTCATGTTGCTTATGCTCAACGATGTGTCTATATTTATATGCAGGTCTACTACACTCAAGTTTGGAGCAAAACAAGGTTAAAATGACAATAAATACACAATTTTTGATTTTCAAATAGGTCTTCAATATTGTTTTTCTTAAATATTCACTTGTTTATATGTGTAGGGTTTTTTGAGAATTTGAAGCAGAGGAAAGGATATTGAGATCAATAGTTATAAATTTTGAAGTGGTCACATATCATTCATAAGGCGACATCCACATATAATTCTTAAGTAGTGATTCCTAATCTGCCATCACATTTGGTTTGAGAGAATGTTAAATTAAAAATTTATAGTTCTTATTGCTTATGCTCAATAATTTATGTATATTTATATGTAGGTCTACTGCTCTCATGTTTGGAGCCTACAATGAAAATAAATCTACCATATAATTCTCAACTATGATAGAATTGTAAGTAGTGATTCTTAATCTTGCATCATATTTAGCTTGTAGTTCACGTTTCTTATGTAAAACAATTTGTCTATAAATTTATATACAATTTTTTTTTTTTTGGAGAAGTGAGCAGGTACAAGTGCTTCTACAAGGACAATGATAGGGATCACTTTAGGGTGGTAGAGATGAGAATGGAATATATCCATAGAGAGGGAAATATTTTATGCATAAAACTTGTACACTTTAGGGTGGTAGAGATTAGAATGACATGTAGCCATAGAGAGGGAAATATGATATGCATAAAATTTATACACTTTAGGGTGGTAGATATGAGAATGACATGTACTCATAGAGAGGAAAGTATGATATGCTTATAATTTCTACACCTTAGGGTGGTGCTTTGATGTATTTGTACATGAGGAAATAGAGAATATGATATACATGTTATAAGTTTTATTGACATGATGGGGCAGGTGCATGAAGATGGGTAGCCAATTTGTGGCCAATTTACTTTTTCATCCCGAAATAGAGAAAACGTGAGCACGTTATAGTAAAACGTGCTCATGTTATGGTTTGGTAATGACTGAGCCTAGGATCAGTCATTACCAAGCCATAACACGAGTGTGTTATAACGTGCTTGCATTATGGTTTAAATTTCAAAAAAAGTGCACATTTTAAGTTCAAAAAATGTGCATTTTTCTAAATCAAAAAAACATTTCCAAAACATGAGCGCGTTATAACGCGCTCACATTTTGGTGTACATGGATTATTTTTTCTTATCTCTTTCTTCTTGTTATCTTTTAGGGAAACTATATAAATGAAATAAACATTTACATATGAATTTTTACTTTCTTATACTTTAAGTTATATTTCACGTATATAGGCAGGATGATTGAGAGTGGTTTCGAATCTCTAAGAGTTATAATGCAAATTCTAGTTTTTGGAAGATCTCAAAAAATTTAGACTTGGTCAAATTTTAGTAATCAGCATGTGAAATTTCAGTAATGAGGAGGTCAAATTTTAGTAATCAGCAAGTTGTATCATCTTCATCTCTCTATCTCACTCATTTTTTATCCCTTATGCTCTAGACCTTTCTCTCACTCTCTCCTTACCTCTATACTTCTATCTATCTAGACTCTCTCTCCCCCTCCATCCCTCCCTCCTTTCCTCCTTCCCTCCTCCCCTCTCTAATTTTCTCTATCTCTCCCCCTCTCTACTTCACTCTATATAATCTATCCATCTCTACCTCTCTCTCTCCCTCCCTCCTCTCTCTCTATTCCTTCATCCCAACCACCTTCCCTCTCTACTTATCTCTATCTAACCTATCCCTCTCTTCCTATCTCTCACCCTCCCTCCTCTCTCTCTCAATATCTCCACCTTCCTCCTTCCCTCCCCTCTCTCTCATTCTCTTTATCACACTTCTCTCTCCCTCTATACATCCCTCTCCCCTCTCTACTTATATCTCCCTCCCTCCTCCCCCCTCTCTATCTCTCCTTCCATATATACTTATCTCTACCTCTCCCTCCCTCATTCCCTCTCACTCTCCCTCCCTTTCTCCCTCTCTCTTAATCTCCAAACCTTCCTCCTTCCCTTCATGTTTCTCTCTCTCACACACACTCTCCCTCCCCCATCTCTCTCTTTGGTTTAGGCTTTATGGTTCATGGTTTAGGGTTTAGTATTTAGGGTTTAGGCTTTATGGTTTATGGCTTAGGATTTAGGTCCAACCCCTTCTCTCTCCCATCTCTCTTAGGTCTATCCCTCCTTCTATCTCTCCCACCTCCTCTCTCTCTCTTAGGTATATCTCTCACTCCCTCTATCTCTCTCTCTCTTAGGTCTCTCCCTCCTAGGTCCCCTCTCCCTCTCTCAGGTCTCTTCCTCCCACCCTAACAAGAGAACACCCTCTCTCTCTCTCTCTCTCTCTCTCTCTCTATCTCAGGTCTCTCCCTACCATGGACCCTTCCCCTCTTCTAAAGTATCTCCCTCCCACCCTAACTAGAGAACACACACACTCTCTCTATCTCTCTATAAGGTCTCTCCCTCACACCCCCCCTCTCTCTCTCTCCAACTCCCTCTCTCCCAATTCTCTCCCTCCCACCCCCTCTCCCTATCTCAAGTCTCTCCCTCCCACCCTAACTAGAGAATCTCTCTCTTCCTCGCAACCCTTATATATCATGTCTCTCTCTGCCATCCCCTCTCCCTCTCCCAACCCCTTCTCTTCTCTCAATTCTCTCCCTCCCACCCTAACTAGAGAACTCTCTATCCCTCTCTTAAGTCTCTCCCTCCCACCCTAACTACATAACTCTCTCTCTCCCTCCTATCTCTCTCTTCGCCTCTCCCTCTCTCTCAGGTATATACCTCCCACCCCATCCCTCTCTCTCAATTCTATCCTTCCCAACCCCTCCCATTCTCTCAAGTCTTTCCCTCCTACCCCCTCTCTCTCTCATTCTCCCTCCCACCCCTCCTTATCTCAAGTCTCTCCCCATGCTAACTAGAGCACACACACACACTCTCTATGTTTCTCCCTCACCCTCTCCATCTCAGGGTCTCTCTCCCCTATCTCTCGGGTCTCTCTCTCTCACCCCTCTCCTCTCGGTCTCCCTCCACCACATAACTGAGGGGCTCATCTTTCTCTCTTTGGTCTCCTCACCCCTCCTCTCCATATCATCTCCTCTCTTAAGTCTCTCACTCCCAACCTAACTACATAACTATCTCTCTCCCCCCTCTCTCTCCATCTCTACCTCTCTTTCAACTCTATCCCTCCCACCCCCTTACCCTCTCTCAGTCTCTCCTTCCCACCCTAAGTAGATAACACAATCTCTCTATCATGTCTCTCCATCTCACCCCTCCCCCTCTTCTCAAGTCTCCCTCCCACCCTAACTAGAGAAATATCTCTCTCCCACTCATCCCTCTATCTCTCTATCTCTCTGTCTCTCTCTCTTTCTCAAGTCTCTACCTCCCACTCCATCTCCCTCTCTTAGGTCTCTTGCTCTCATTCACTCCCTATATATCTCTCCCCTCTACCCTTAACCCTCTACCCTCTACCCTCTACCCTAGCTTGCAATTCGGTGAAATTGGGAATGTAGTGGCCTATTTGAAAAAATGGGTCCAAGAAATGCAATCTTCCAATGATATACATCACTGAGAGACCCCATTTTTTTAAACATACAAGTTAGGTTTCCAATTTCATCGAATTGCCAAGCTAGTGGGCCCACTAGCTTGAAAATTCAGTGAAATTGGCAATGTAGTGGCCTATTTGAAAAAATGGGTCGAAGAAATGGGGTCTCCACGTGATTTACACCATCGGGAGACCCCATTTCTTGGACCCCTTTTTTTCAAACAAGGAAAGTTAGGTTTCCAATTTCACCAAATTGGCAAGCTAGTGGGCCCTCTACCATCTATCTCTCTCCCACTCATTTCCTCTCTCTCTATCTCTCTCTCTTTCAAGTCTCTACCTCCCACCCCCACTCCCTCTCTCAGGTTTCTCTCTCTCACTCACTCACTCTATCTCTCTCCTCTTTACCCTTAACCCGTAAACCATATACCTTTAAACCCTCCACTCTTAACCCTCTAACCTCTATCTCTCTCAATTCTCTCCATCCTACCCCCTCTCCCTCTCTCCAGTCTCTCACTCACTCACTCCTTCTATCTCTCTCCCCTCTACCCTTAACCCTTAAACCCTTGCTTGCCAATTCAGTGAAATTGGGAATGTAGTGGCCTATTTGAAAAAATGGGGTCTCTTGGTGATTTACATCATCGGGAGACCCCATTTCTTGGAACTATTTTTTCAAACATGCAAGTTAGGTTGCAAATTTCACCGAATTGGCAAGCTAGTTGGCCCACTAACTTGCCAATTCGGTGAAATTGGAAATATAGTGGCCTATTTAAAAAAATGGGTCTGAGAAATGGGATCTCCCAATGATTTACATCACCGGGAGACCCCATTTCTTAGACCCTTTTTCTCAAACAGGCCAAGTTAGGTTGCCAATTTCACCAAATTGGCAAGCTAGTGGGCCCTCTCTCTCTCTCTCATGTCTCTACCTCCCACCCCCTCTCCCTCTCTTAGGTCTCTCTCTCCCCTCTACCCTAAACCCTTAACCCTTAAAACCTAAGACCTTAAACCCAAAACTCTTAAAACTAAAACCCTCTACTCTTAACCCTCTACCCTATATCTCTCTCAATTCTCTCCCTCCTACCCCCTCTCACTCACTCACTCCTTCTATCTCTCCCCCCTCTACCCTTAACCCTCTACCCTAAATCTCTCTCTCAAGTCTCTGACTCACTCACTCCTTCTATCTCTCTCCCCTCTACCCTTAAACCCTCCACCCTAGCTTGCCAATTCAGTGAAATTGACAATATAGTGGCGTGTTTGAAAAAATGGGTCTGAGAAATGGGGTGTCTTGGTGATGTAAATCACTAGGAGACCCCATTTTTTCAAACAAACCAAGTTAGGTTGCCAATTTCACCGAATTGGCAAGCTAGTGGGCTGACTGACTTGCCAATTCGGTAAAATTGGCAATATAGTGGCTTGTTTTTAAAAAATGGGGTCTCTCGATGATGTAAATCACTGGGAGACTGCCAATTTCACCCAATTGGCAAGCTAGTGGGCCCATTGACTTGCCAATTTGGTGAAATTGGCAATATAGTGTCTTGTTTGAAAAAATGAGTCCAAGAAATGGGGTCTTTCGATGATGTAATTCACCGAGAGACCCCATTTCTCGGACCCATTTTTTCAAACAAGCCAAGTTAGGTTGCCAATTTCACTGAATTGGCAAGCTAGTGGACCCTCTACCCTCTAATCTTAACCCTCTACCCTCTATCTCTCTCAACTCTCTACCTCCCACTCCCTCTCCCTCTCTTCGATGTCTCTCTCTCTCACTCACAACCTCTATCTCTTCCCCTCTCCCCTTAACCCTAAGCCCTAAACCCTTAACAATTAAGCCCTAAACCCTTAACAATTAAACCCTAAACCCTTAAACCTTAAACCCTCTACTCTTAACCCTCTACCCTCTATCTCTCTCAATTCTCTCCCTCCTACCCCCTCTCCCTCTCTCAAGTCTCTCACTCACTCACTCCTTCTATCTCTCTCCCCTCTACCCCTAACCATCGACCCTCTACCCTTAACCCTTAAACCTCTACCCTAGCTTGCCAATTAAGTGAAATTGGGAATGTAGTAGCCTATTTGAAAAAATGGGTCCAAGAAATGGGGTCTCCCAGTGATTTACATCACTGAGCGACCCCATTTTTTCAAACAGGCAAGTTAGGTTGCCAATTTCACTAAATTTGCAAGCTAGTGGGCCCTCTACCCTCTACTCTCAACCCTCTACTCTTTATCTCTCTCCTACTCACTCCCTCTCTCTCTATGTCTCTCTGCCTCTCTCTGCCTTTGTACCTCCCACCCCTCTCCCTCTCTCAGGTCTCTCTCTCTCTCTCACTCACTCCCACTCTCTCTCTCCCCTCTACCCTTAACCCTAAACCCTAAACCCTAAACCCTTAACCCTTAAACTCAAAACCCTCTACTATTAACCCTCTACCCTCTATCTCTCTCAATTCCATCCCTCCTACCCCCTATCACTCACTCACTCCTATCTCTTTACCCTCTACCCTTAACCCTCTACCCTATACCCTTAAACCCTCTACCCTAGCTTTCCAATTCGGTGAAATTGGGAATGTAGTTTGAGGTATAGGTTTGAGGGTATAGGTTGAAGGATTAGGGTTAAGGCTCCAATGTATAGGATATAGGGTATAGGGGTTGAGGGTTAAGGGTTTAAGGTTTGAGGGTTGAGGGATTAATGAATGAGGGTTGAGAATTGAGGGTTGACGGCTTAATGTATAGGGTAGAGGGTTTATGCTTTAAGGGTTGAGGGTTGAGGGTTTAAGGTTGAGGGTAGAGGGTTGAGGGTATAGGTTTGAGGGATTAGGGTTGAGGGTCCATTGTATAGGGTTGAGGGTTGAGAATTAAACCATAAACCCTACACCCTCAAACCTCATCCCTATACCCTATACCCTATACCCTAAACATTATCCTTGAACCCTTAACCCTATAATTAAATGCTAAACCCTTTATTAAATCTTGTACCCTAAACCTCATCACTTTGTATCTCATCTATGTTTCCCTACCTACCTAGGGTTGAGGGTTGATGGTGTAATATATAGGGTAGAGTGTAGAGGTTAGAGGGTAGAGGGTTTAAGGTTTGAAGGTTGAGGTTTTAAGGTTGAGGGTACAGGGTATAGAGTTGAAGGTCCAATGTATATGGTAGAGGGATTAGGGTTTAAGGGTTGAGAGTTGAGGGTAGAGGGTTGAGGGTTGAGGGTAGAGGGTAGAGGGTAGATGGTTTAAGGGTTGAGAGTTGAGGGATTAGGGTAGAGATTTTACTTGAGTTTAAGGGTTGAGGGTATAGGGTTGAGGGTAGAGGGTAGAGGGTAGAGGGTTTAAGGGTTAACGATTAAGGGTTTAGGGTTGAGTTTTTAAGGGTTTAAGGGTTAAGGGTATATGGTTAAGGGATTAGGGAAGAGAGGGAGGGATGGAGGGGGGGAGATATGGAGAGAGAAGTGAGATAGAGAAAAGTAGAGAAGAGGAGGGAGGGATAGAGATAGATGAGGGTTGAAGATCCAATGTATAAGGTATAGGTTTAAGGGTAGAGGAGAGAGATGGAGGAAGTGAGTGTGAGAGAGAGAGACCTGAGAGAAGGATAGGGGGTAGGAAGGAGAGACTTGAGAGAGATAGACGGAGGGTAAGTTAAGGGTAGAGGGTAGAGGGTTTAAGGGTTTATGGGTTTAGGGTTTAAGGGTTAAGGGTTTACGGTTAAGGGTAGAGGGGGGAGAGATAAAGGGAGTGACTGAGAGAGAGACCTAATTGAGGGAGAAGAGGTAGGAGGGAGAGGGTTGAGAGAGAGAGGGAGAGATTTGGAGAGAGATATAGGGAGGGGGGTTAAGGGTAGAGGGTAGAGGGTAGAGAGTTTAAGGGTTAAGGGTTTAGGGTTAATGGTAGAGGGTTAAGGGTTTAAGAGTTAAGGGTATAGGGTAGAGTGTTTAGAGTATAAGGGAGAGAGATAGAGGGGGTGAGTGAGAGAGAGACTTGAGAGAGGGAAAGGAGGTAGGAGGGAAAGACTTGAGAGAGAGAGAGAGAGAGGGAGGGAGTGGGAGAGAGATAAAGGGAGGTAGGGTTAAGGGTAGAGGGTAGAGGGTTTAAGGGTTTAGGGTTTTAAGGTTAAGGGTTTAGGGTTTAGGCTTAAGGGTAGAGGATAGAGAGATAGAGAGAGTGACTAACAGAGAGAGATACCTAAGAAAGGTAGAGGGGGTAGGAGGGAGAGGGTTGAGGGAGATAGGGAGGGAGGGAGTGGGAGAGAGATAGATGGAGGGAGGGTTAAGGGTATAAGGTAGAGGGTTTAAGGGTTAAGGGTTTAATGGTTAAGGGTCTAAGGGTTTAGGGTTTAAGGGTTAATGGTAGAGGGTTAAGCGTTAAGGGTATAAGGGAGAGAGATAGAGGGAGTGAGTAAGTGAGAGAGAGAGAGAGACTTGAGAGAGGGAGAGGGGGTAAGAGGGAGAGAATTAATAAAGAGAGAGGGAGGGAGTGGGAGAGAGATAAAGGGAGGGAGGGTTAAGGGTAGATGGTAGATGGTAGAGGGTTTAAGGGTTTAGTGTTTAAGGGTTAAGGGTTAAGGGTTTATGGTAGAGGGTAGAGGGGAGAGAGATAGAGGGAGTGACTAAGAGAGATAGAGAGATACCTAAGAGAGGGACATGGGGTAGGAGAGAGAGATTTGAGAGAGAGAGAGAGGTAGTGGGAGTGAGATAGAGCATAGAGGGTAGAGGGTTTAAGGGTTAAGGGTAGAGGGTTAAGGGTTGATGGTAGAGGGAAGAGAGATAGGAGTGAGTGAGAGAGAGAGACCTAAGAGAGGGAGAGGGGGTAGGAGGGAGATAATTGAGAGAGAGAGAGATGGAGGGAGTAGAAGAGAGGTAGAGGGTAGAGGGTAGAGGGTTTTAGGGTTTATGGTTAAGGGTAGAGGGGGGAGATAGAGGGAGTGAGTGAGTGAGACAGAGGGAGGGTAGAGAGTTAAGGTTAGAGGGTATAGGGTAGAGGGTTAAGGGTAGAGGGGGGATAAATAGAAGGAGTGAGTGAGTGAGAGAGAGAATTCAGAGAGGGAGAGGGGTAGGAGGGAGAGACTTGAGAGAGAGAGATGGAGGGAGGGAGCTAGAGATAGATAAAGGGTAGAGGGTAGAGGTTTTAAGGGTAGAGGGTAGATATATAGAGGGAGTGAGTGAGTTAGAGAAACCTGAGAGAGGGAGATGGCGTAGGAGGGAGAGACCTGAGAGAGAGAAGGGGGGAGGGAGTGGGAGAGAGATAGAGGGTAGAGGGTAGAGTGTTTAAGGGTTTAGGGTTTAAGGGTTAAGGGTTTAGGGTTTAGGGTTGAGGGTAGAGGGGAGAGAGATAGGTGGAGTGAGTGAGAGAGAGAGAGGGAGGGAATGGGAGATAGATAGTGGGCAGAGGGTAGAGGGTAGAGGGTTAAGGGTTAAGGGTAGAGGGGAGAGAGATAAAAGGAGTGAGTGAGTAGGATAGATATGTGCGAGAGGGAGAGGGGGTAGGAGGGAGATACTTGAGAGAGAGATAGGGAGCAAGTGTGTGGGAGACAAATAGGGGGTAGAGGGTTTAAGGGTGTAGGTTTTAAGGGATAAGGTTTTAGGGTTTACGATTAAGGGTAGAGGGGAGAGAGATAGAGGGAGTGAGTGAGTGAGAGAGGCCTGATAGGGTGATGGGGTAGGAGGGAGAGTCTTGAGAGAGAGGGGGGTATGAGGGAGAGTCTCTATATCTCCCCTCCATCTCTCTCTCTCAAGTCTCTCCCTCCTATCCCCTCTCCCTCTCTCAAGTATCTTCCTCTCACTCACTCCTATCTCTCTCCCCTCTACCCTTAACCTTTATCTCTTAAAACCTTAAACCCTCTACCCTTTACCATTAACCCTCTACCCTTTATCTCTCCCACTCCCTCTCTCTCTCTCTCAAATATCTCCATCCTACGCCCTCTCCCTCTCTTAGGTATCTCTCTCTCTCTTAGTCACTCCCTCTATCTCTCTCCCCTCAGTAAATCACCAAGAGACCCCATTTCTTGGACCCATTTTTTCAAACAGGACAAGTTAGGTTGCCAGTTTCACTAAATTGGCAAGCTAGTGGGCCCACTGGATTGTCAAATTAGTGAAATAGGAAATGTAGTGGCTTTTTTGAAAAAATGGGTCCAAGAAATGGGGTCTCCCAGTGATGTAAATCACTGGGAGACCCCATTTATTGGACCCATTTTTCAAACAGGCAAGTTAGGTTGCCAATTTCACCGAATTGTCAAGCTAGTGGGCCTATTGGCTTACC
Source organism: Sequoiadendron giganteum (assembly GCA_007115665.2). Taxonomy (NCBI): domain Eukaryota; kingdom Viridiplantae; phylum Streptophyta; class Pinopsida; order Cupressales; family Cupressaceae; genus Sequoiadendron; species Sequoiadendron giganteum. Next base: position 446,128,418 of record CM021100.1, read on the forward strand.
AATTCAATGAAACTGGTAATGCAGTGTCTTGTTTTGAAAAAATGGGTCCAAGAAATGGGGTCTCTCAGTGATGTAAATCATTGTGAGACCCCATTTCTTGGATCCATTTTTTCAAACAAGCAAGTTAGGTTTCTAATTTGATCGAATTGCCAAGCTAGTGGGCCCATTGGCTTGCCAATTTGGTGAAATTGGTAATGTAATGACCTGTTTTGAAAAAACTGGGTCCAATAAATGGCGTCTCCTAATGATTTACATCACCGAGAGATCCCATTTCTTGGACACATTTTTTCAAACATGGAAATTTAGGTTTCCAATTTCACCAAATAGGCAAGCCAATGGGCCCACTAGCTTGCCAATTCGGTGAAATTGGCAATTTAGTTGCCAATTTCACCCTCTCTCAGGTCTCTCTCTCTCCCCTAAAATCTAATCCATATACCCTATAAACTTAACCTTAAACCTTCAACCCAATACCCTCAACCCTATACCTAATATCCTAAACCCTAATCCCTATACCCTATAATCTTGACCTTATACCTTCAACCCTATACCTTAAACCATAAACCCTACACCCTCAATCCTCATCCCTATTCCCTATACCATAAACCTTATACTAAAACACTAAATCCTACATTAAACCTTGTACCCTAATCCTTGAACCCTCAACCCTCAACCCTAAACCCAATACCCTCAACCCTATACCCAATATCCTAAACCCTAATCCCTATACCCTACACACTTAACCCTACACCCCCAACCTTAAACACTATACCTCAATCGTACACCTTCAACCCTCATCCCTATACCCTATACCCTCAACCTTATAACCTAAGCCTTAAACATCATCCCCCAACCCTATACTTAAACCCTAAACCCTACATTCAACCTTGTACCCTAAACTTCAATCCTAAACCCAATACCCTCAACCCTATAACCATAATTCTAAACCCTAATCCCTATACCCTATACCCTATACACTTATCCCTATACCCTCAACCTTGAACATTATCCCTCAACCCTCAATCCTATACCTTAAACCCTAAACCCTATGCCCTCAAGCCTCATCTCTATACCCTACACCCTCAACCATAAACATTATCCCTCAACCCTATACTTAAAAATAAAACCCTACACTCTCAAGCCTTAACCCTATACCTTATACCCTTAAACCTACACCCTAAACCATAATCCCTATACCCTATACACTTAACCTCATACCCTCAACCCCGAACATTATACCTCAAACCTCAACCCTCAAACTTGTACATATATCTTAAACCATCAACCATCAACCCTAAACCTAATATCCTCAACTCAATACCCTCAACTATATACCCAATATCCTAAACAATAATCCATATACCCTATACACTTAACCTTATACCCTCAACCCTAAACACTATCCCTCAACCTGCAACCCTATACCTTAAACCCTAAACCCTAAACCCTCATCCCTCATCCCTCATCCCTCATCCCTATACCCTATACCCTCAACTTTATACATAATATCCTAAACCCTAAACCCTATTCCGTATACACTTAACCCTATAACCTCAACCCTATACCTTAAACACTAAACCTTACATCCTCAACCCTCATATCAGGAGAGAGAAAGGGGGGGAGGGAGGGATTGGGGAGAGAGAGATAGGTTGGGAGGGAAAGAGGAGATAAAGATAAATAGAGAGGGAAGGAGTGGTAGAGATACATGAGAGATAAAGAGTAGATAAGGAAGGATAGGTGGAGGGAGAGGTATGGAGGGAGAGAGAGGGAGGTGGGAGAGAGGTGAGATAGAGAGCAATAAAGAGAATGTGGTAGGGAGTGATAGAGGGATATTCATGTAGAAAGGGATAGGTGAGATAGAAAGAAGTAAAGAGAGATAGAGATAGAGGGAAGGAGGGAGGGTGGGTGAGACAGGGGAGGAAGGGAGAGGTAAAGATGGATATGTGAGGTAACGATAAGTAGAGAGATGCCATATATAGAAGGAGAGAGTTATAAAGAGGGAAGGAGAGAATGGTGAGATAGAGAGGAGAGAGTGAGAGAGAAAGAGGGTGAGGGAGGAGTGAGAGAGAGTGAGAGAGAGAGGTAGAGGGAGGGAGACGATAGATTGAGAGTAGATAGGGGAAAAGGTAGGGAGAGAGACATATAGTGAGAGAGAGAGGGCTAGGGGAGATAAACATAATTAGAGAAATGAGAGGTAGAGAGAAGTAGAGAGAGAATAAGGGAGGGAGAGAAGTGAGATAGAGAGGTGTAGAGAGAGTGGTAGGGAGTGATGGATGGAGAGGTAGGTAGAGACGGATTAGGGAGATAGAGTAGAGAGGGAAGGAGAGGGAGAGGTATGGAGGGGGAGAGAGGGAGGTGAGAGAGAGGTAAGATAGAGAGAAATAGAGAGAGTATGGTAGGGAGTGATGGAGGGATATGTGGGTAGAGAGGGATAGGTGAGATAGAGAGAAGTAGAGAGATATAGAGAGAGAGGGAATGAGGGAGGGTGGGTGAGAGAGGGGAGGAAGGGAGAGGTAAAGAGGGATAGGTGATAAAGTTATGTAGAGAGATAATGGTGACATATAGAGAAGTAGAGAGTTGCAAAGAGGGAAAGAGAGAATGGTGAGATAAAGAGGAGAGAGTGAGGGAGGAGTGAGACAGTAAGAGAGAGAGAGAGGTAGAGGGAGGGAGGGAGAGGAGATATAGAGAGTAGATAGGGGAAAAGGTAGGGAGGGAGACATCTATTGAGAGAGAGAGGGATAGGGGAGATAAAGATAATTAGAGAGGGAATGAGGGAGGGAGAGAAGCAGGATAGAGGTGTAGAGAGAGTGTTAGGGAGTGATGAATGGAGAGGTAGGTAGAGAGGGATTAGGGAGGTAGAGAGTAGAGAGGGAAGGAGATGGAGAGGTATGGATGGAGATAGTGGGAGGTGAGATAGAGAGTAATAGAGAGAGTGGTAGGTTGTGATGGATGGAGAGCTAGGTAGAGAGGGAGAGGGAAGATATAGATAAGTAGAGAGGGAGGGAGAGAGGGAGGGAGATGTAGTTATGGAGAGAGAGGTGAGATAGAGAGAAATAGAGAGTGGTGGAAGGAGAGGTAGGTAGAGAGAGGGAGAGAGGAGATGGAGATAAGTAGAGATGGAAGGAGAGGTAGAGAGAGGGGAGATAAAGAGAAGTAGAGAGGGAATGAGGGAGGGAAAGAAATGTTAGATAGAGAGGTGTAGAGAGAGAGTGGTAAGGTTTGATGGATGGAGAGGTAGGTAGAGAGAGGGATTGGGAGATAGAGAGTAGATAGGGAAGAAGAGAGGGAGAGAGAAGTATGGAGGGAGAGAGAGGGAGGTAAGAGAGAGGTTAGGTAGAGATAAATAGAGAGTGGTAGGGAGTGATGGAGGGAGAGGTAGGTAGGTAGAGAGAGAGAGGGAGAGAGAAACATGGAGGGAGGGAGATAGAGATAAGTAGAGAGGGAAGGAGGGAGGGAGGGAGAGAGAATTAGAGGGAAAATGAGAGAGAGAGAGATAGAGACAAAGTTCTTGAGATCAAGGGAGAGAGAGTCAAAAAAATGGATAGAGATAGTGAGAGAGAGGTCTAGAGTGTAAGGGATTAAAATGAGTGAGATAGAGAGAGAAATAATAAAAAAAAATTATTACTAAAATTTGACCTCCTGATTATTAAAATTTGACTAAGTTTGAAATTTGTGAGATCTTCCAAAAAATAGAAGAGAGAGATGGGAGAGAGGGAGGAAGGGAGAGAGGGAGTGGAGAGATAAAGAGTAGAGAGAAGGAGAGAGTGAGAGAGAAACATTATATAACTTGATGACTACTAAAATTTGACTTCCTGATTACTAAAATTTGACATGTTGATTACTAAAATTTGACTGTCTGAAATTTTAAGATCTTCCAAAAGCTATAATTTGAATTATAACTCTCAGAGATCTAAAACAACTCTCAAACATCCTGCCTATATATATGAAATATAACTTAAAGTATAAGAAAGTAAATTTCCATATGTAAATGTCAATTTATACTTGAATGTTTATTTCATGTATATAGTTTCCCTGAACGACAACAAGAGGAAAGAGATAAGAAAAAGAGAATAATTCTTTTTTAATGTAGACCAAAATGTGAGCGCATTATAATGCGCTCACATTTTGTCAATGCAAAAAATGCATTCATAAAACATGCCAAAATTGAGATATAATGTGAGCGCGTTATAACACACTCGAGTTATAACTCGCTCGCGTTATATCTTGATTTAAGAATCCCCAAGCCTTAGGATTGGTATTTTCCTTGGAATACCAATCCAAAGGCTTGGAGGGAATTCTCAACAATCGGAGACATTTTTTTGCAAATTCTACAATTTTTCACATAATCGGATTCGTACTCACCATCAGGATTGCTTGTGGTTCAATATCGAAAAAATCGAACACATGGGTAATGTTGGGTTCTCTCTTAGCTATCGAACGATGTTATTTTTTTCACTTTCTGACAATGTTAAATCTTTCATCCATAATTTATTTTTATTGTATGTCTCTTTTTTTTCCAAAAAGCAGTGTTTGGTGTTTTTTTCGTTATAAATTAACCGTTCATCAAAATTTCAAATAAATTGTATTTTTAGAAACTAGACTCCATTATATAGATTTTAAAAAATAAAATAAAAGAAAATTAATTACGTTCCAGAAATTTTAGGGGGAGCATGACCAAATTTTTTATTTTCAGGAAGTGTCCACTTCGAAAATTAGTAAAAGATCAAATATTCATTAAAAAATTATTAGAATTTTTTTGCATCAACTACATACTATTAGCTAACTTCTGACCATAGCTATTTTAAAAATACTAAAAAAAAATTCACCGTACGAGGGTCATACAAGATTTTCTATGTTATGTTTTTCTAACAAAAACAACACCAATTTGTGTACGTCCCTCATTTGAACCCCTTAATCTCAACAATTTTAAAAATAAATGAGTAGTTTAGAAAGTATAATCAAATTACTTGAATCCTTCTTTTTGTTCCATTTCAAAATTTTGAGTGTAAGTATCCTCAATTTCACGTCCAAGGTCAGTATTTCCTGATTTCAGAAAAAAGGTGTCCACTTAAGTCCCCTTATTGGGAACCATCTTGGTGCACTTACCCAATGGATTTGATGTATTATGTGTATGCTAACACGTGTGGTATGTAGCTAGATTGATGATGGATATGATGTTTTATGTGTATGGTAACAACACACATCGTATGTAACTAGAATGAATAGATTTGGATGGTCATAGGTAAATAATTTCATGATGTATGTATGTATGGTCCTATAGATGTTCCTTGCATTGGAAAATCCACATATTATGTTTCATTTATTGATGATTATAGGGTATATTTTCTAAAGAGTAAATCTGAAGTTTTTAATCGATTTAAAGAATTTAAAGTAATGGTTGAGTTGTAAACTGGGAAGAAAGTAAAATGTTTGTGGATTGATAATGGTAGTGATTTTTTTGTCTAACAATTTTGATAGATATTGTAAATATTGTGTCACTTGTTGATTTCTGGCTATCCAAATTTGTATCCCAATAAAAATCAATAATCCGGGCTATATGTTAAATAAATTTCCCACATTTTTAGTGTCATGATAAAAAAAATATTAGTTTACAGTTCACTTCAAGTACATAAAAAATATATGCTCACCTACATCTAATGCTCTTTAAAAATATTTAGCATGATCCTACTTAGAACTCCCCTTTCTCAAGTAATGTTCAATCCTCATATATATCAATGCATACATAGAGCTATCAAATAATAATTTTTCTTTTGATGTCCCTCAAAACATCCATAGATTTGGGACATTGTTCTAGGCTCAACTTAGTGGCTATTGGTAAAGGAATACTTATAGGATTGCCATACTACATGTTAAACCACTATAGAATAGTCTCAAGATACTTCCTCTAGTTTAACCAGACCTTATTATCCATATCTCTATGTATTTCTATATGAAGGATGTATCTTATAGCACCTAGATATTTCATCTCAAATCTATAATCCAACTAAACCTTGAGTGAAATAATGAACGCTTCATAACATATCATCAACATGTAAAACTATGATTAGTTCTCAACCTGATTCCTTGGAAACCCCGATTCTAATACATATGGATCAAAGTTTTGATACAACATATATGGTTGCTACTTTAATCCATAGGAAGACCCTTTTAGCTTACAAACCAAATATTATATACCCTTTATCTAAAACTCTTTAGGTTGAATAATAGATTTTCTCATCTAAATCTCCATACAATATTGTTGTATCAAAATTTATCTTGTCCACTTCAAAATAAAAAGATGTAGCTATAGACAAAAACGTCCCAATGAAATTTAGCATAGATGCAAGAGAAAAGATCTCACTAAATTATATTTTTTCTTCCTTAGAGTAACCCATTGCACCAAATATCCTTGTACCTTTCTAATGTTTTTTCTACTCTAAATCTATTATTGTACACCCAATTGCAACTAATGGGTTCCTTAACTTTAAATAAATCAACCAATTCCCAAGTAGATGGTTTTCTTGTAGTACTTCCATCTCCTTTTTCATGGATTTTCTTTAAGATTTTTCTCCTTGTAAGAGAGCTCTTCTCTTATAGAATTTGATTCATCATTAGTACAAGTTAGAGGAAAAATAAATTATAATTCTAATGAAGTATACCATTTTAGTAACTTTTATCATCTTATAATAGACCTCACAATTGTCACCGATTTAATTATTGTATTCATAATCCCACATCCCTTCATCCCTATATTTTTATTTTATACTTTCCCCATCCACATATCCCATCTATTCAATAACCCTCACCTAGTTATTTATTTCATGTGCACTTGCTTCCCCTCATCCCTATTTCTCCTTCTATCTTCCATCTTCCACTTATCCCGCTCCTATATGTGATGTACCATTACATGAGTCTTGCATCCACATATCATAATGCATCATATCATATATCATTCATCATCATTGCATTAATATATTAGGTTCATTTTAGGCTAATATAGATTTATTATTCTAAGCATCTTTCATCCATCATAATCCTTTCATTATCCATGCATGTAGATTTGTTAATTCATGCATCTTTTCATTCTAATCGTTACATATCACCCATCCCATTAACCTCCCATCTCTCATCCTTATATCTGCATCCACTATCCATCACTCCATCTTATAATGGCATCCCATCATCCCATAGTCCCTTTTCATTGGTACCTAGCTATAGGCTACTCATCCATGCAATCGAATTCCATTTATCTAGTTATTTCATCACTCCCTACAATCCAAAATTGCTAGATAATCCTAATCCATACAATCTAGTTATACAATCTGCATGAAATCATCCAATCACATTATTGTTCCTAGCCTTGTTACAAGCCTTGATCCAACACTAATCTCCATCATCAAGATGTATCCTTCCCAATCCTTATGTTGTTTTATGATATATCATTCTTATATTAACAATGCCCAATCATCATCAGGATGTATCCTTCCCAATTTTAGGGTTTTATTGGGATCATGTATCCTTCCCACATCAACAAAACTCCACCCATCATCAATAAATCTTATCTTTTTAGCTTGATCAAGGAAACATTATTTTTTCCTTTGAATCATTATGTGTATTCTTGCTTTCTTGTGTAGGTTGAAAAACACAATGTGTAGTTCAACCTACAACTTCATGTTTACAATGAAAACCTATCTCAATCTTATCACAACATAAAATGAGGAATATTATTTTGGGTGCATATACCTATATTACTTGAATAGTATGTTTTTATGTCCAACCATTAATTTTATATAACATCAAATGAATAGAAAGACACATCTTACCAACCATGAACTAAGCTTGTGTAGGTTGAAAAACACAATATGTAATTCAACCTGCAATTTTATATTCAGAATGTAATCCTATCACAATCATACAACATAAAATGAAGAATGTAGTTTTGTTGGGTGCACATACCCCTTTTACCTAAAGGGAAAGGTTGTGAAACCCAACCATTCCTTTGAGATAATGCCAAATGTGTAAAAATATGCATCTTACAAACTATAAACTAAACTTGTGCAAGTTGAACAACACAATGTGTAGTTCAACCTACAACTTCATATTTAGAATGAAATCCTATCACAACCCTACAAGAACATAAAATTATGAACACTTTTGTTGGTGTGCACATATCTCTATCACTTGAAGATAAAGGTTGTGAAACCCAACAATTTCTTTGAGATAATCTCAAATGAGCAAAAAAACACATCTTACGAACCAAGAACTAAACTTGTGCATGTTGAACAACACAATGTGTAGTTCAACCTAAAACTTTATATATAATAAAATCCTATCACAACCTACAACAACATATAATCAAGATAACACTTTTTCCTCTATTATACAAAGAGAAAGGTTGTGAAATCTAACCATTCCTTTGAGATAACTTCAAATGAGTAGAAAAATAAATGTTACGAAGGTCATGAACTAAACTTGTGCATGTTGAACAACACAATGTGTAGTTCAACCTAAAACTTTATATATAATAAAATCCTATCACAACCCTACAACAACATATAATCAAGATAACACTTTTTCCTCTATTATACAAAGAGAAAGGTTGTGAAATATAACCATTCCTTTGAGATAACTTCAAATGAGTAGAAAAATAAATGTTACGAAGGTCATGAACTAAACTTGTGCATGTTGAACAACATAATGTGTAGTTCAACTTGCAACTTTAAATTGTTAATTGAAAAGCAACCTATTATTTAAACTTAATTTATTTTAAAACCTAGAAGACTATTAATTGGTAAGCGGGTTGTTAATTGAACCAATTTTATTTTAAAACCCATAACCCTCTATTGATTGGGAAGTGGCCTATTAATTGAATCAAATTTATTTTAAAACCTTGATTTTAATTTTGATAGAAAAATCTCTAGAAGCATAGTCAAAGATGAGTTTGTCAAAATTATTATGGTGAAAATTTCAATAAATGGATTAATTAATTGAGTTTGTCAAAATGAGAATTGTAATACAATAATGAAATTGAATGGACCAAAAAAATGGAATCAACATTATATTACATGATTATTATAGATATCTTAAATAAATCTAGAACAATTTTTTTTTTAATATTTTCAATGATTATCCTATTTTATTTATGAATTATTTAGCGATTATTCTATTTTATTTTATTTCTGTTTGAAAACTATAGAATTTGTAGTTAATAATTAATCTAAATAATAATATTAATAATTACACTGAGAGGCGTAACCGATAGTGACGAGGCAACAACTATCTAAGGTAAAAGTGCAAAGTTGTGTCACACTTTCGGCCAACTTATCAGCACAAGTGAACTTTAGTATTTGTAACTAAAAATCAATTTTGGTCAAACATATGATCTTGTAAGATTCATTCTAGATAAGTTAAATATGTCCACAATTTTTCCAACTAAAATTGTTGCCTAAATGCATATGTAGCATGAATTTGAGGCAATTTTACTAAAAAAATGAAATTATTTGAAAATTTAATGTTTCAACAATTCCTACTCATATAAATAACATTTAAAAATAATAATGAAAAAATACCCTTTTGTAGATCCATAAGTGTTGTTTTCAAATATATATTTATTTTAATAGTTCAATTATTATTTATATTTTATTTTTATAACTAATAAAAGTAGGTTATCAACATAAAATAATTAGGTCGATTACCATGTCAAAAAAAATACTAAAACTTATTTAAAATTTTTAGAAAAAATATGATGCCATAGATAAAAGAATCTAGATTAAGATAGTATAATTTACTTTCTATTTTAGATAAATATTTAATATAAAATTTGACGTCAATCGTGTTTTAATACACACATTTAAATATTTATTTAAAAATATATATTAATTAAAATCGCAAAAAAAAATCCATTCCCTAAAGTTTCAAGTTATAAATATACACAAAAAATTTGAAGGAAAAAAAAAAATTATTATATAAAGCTTGACGTCTTATGTAACGTCATTTTTTAGCATTTTATCAACAACTAAATTGTAGTGTTAAGTTATAAAAAACCATATTCAACTAATTTTTTAATTTTGTAAAAAAAATGAAAACATAAAATATACTAAAAAATACACATTTTATTAGTTTATCTCATTTCAAAATTCAAAACATATGTCACTTTCTAGTGATTCAAGTTTGTACTTTTACCCTCCAACCCCACAGATGCACCAGGACATGGATATGCCACATCATGCCCCAAACATAAAACAATTTATAAAAAAGTACTAACTGATAGTCACTAGTATTTTTTATTCTCGTTGTCACAGTAGCTTCCATAAATATTTGGGAAGCAATTATCTAGCCCCATAAATTCACCGAGGCATGGATATGTTGCATCATGCCCCATACATTAAAACACTTTATGAGAAAAGTACTAATGAATGGCAATCACTGTATTTTTTATTGGAGTCGGCTAACTGCTAGACAAAATTCACCTATGTACATACAAAAACGCATGAAAACATACATGACATGATGGGATGGTGTAGTGTGGGACCAGCACAAATTGCTGACGGGAGGTAAGCGGAAGTCACAGAAGTAAACGAACGTTATTTGAGCAAACAAAAATAGATGGATGACGGATGTTTGAAAAGTTTCAAAAAGAAGCGGGAGTTTTTCAAAAGAGACCATTGCACCAGCTGCATCCATTCCATCGACAATTTCATACCAAGTATCAGACTTTTCAATCCTTGCTTTTGAAAACTGGAGGGAAATTTTGATCTTAATTTTCTTGCGCACCATTTTCCCAAGGAAGTGAGGTAAAGGTACGTTATCTTTAGCTACCTCGCTTCAAGGTATCTGCCAGTGTTCATGCAACTGAGACTCTTCGTTTCGACGACATGGTTAATTATGTGAACGATCGTTTCTTCCTTACCAGGTGATAAGGTGGAACTAAACATTTCAAGAGAGGTAAGTTGGGTACTCGTACAGATTTCAATGCCTCTCATACAACATATTGAAAGGCTCTCAGAGGTGATTCCTGGTGCCTCTACGAGGATCACTGATCATGGCAGAAAGGAAATGTGGTCCCCTAATTTTGAGAATATATGAATAATTAGTCTTTACTCGAATAAGTATTGCAAGAGGGTAGGTGTAAGGAAGCAAAGGTGTGCGGAATCGCTTCCTACGCTAATCTTGAGAGAACGAATATGCAAATTTCAACTTAACTGATTACAGGAATCTCAAGAAACATACAAGAACATGAATAAAACAATGAACACATAAGACAATGATTATCGTGGGGAAAACCCTTACGGGAGAAAAACCCCACCCTCTAAAACCTGCATAATGTATTATCAAATCAAAGAAGATTACAATACACTTGCAATGCAAGTTCTTACAAGAGCATCACCTCAACTCAAGCTTGGAGAGACACCACTAGCATCCTTCTAGCACCCAGCCTTGCAAACAAAACTCCATTGTGTAAACTCCTCCCCAAGCCCTCCTTATATAGTGATTTACAACCTGGAAACCATTTGTGGTTTTACAAAACCATGGGCTTAACCACCATGCCACATGTTGCCCATTTTTGACATTTACATTTCCAAGATGGAAAAACAACCAGGTTAAAATAGTAATCCCGTCCATAATTTTGTCCTCTAGTTTAGACCCCCATAAAAGACATAAAACAAATTAACTATGCTCTAAAAATGGCCCTCCTATATTCTACTAAGGACAAGGCACCTTTTAACAACTCATACACCTTTTTCCAATGCATAAACATGTGGAAAACTGCCACAAACAAATTCTGTAATTTTCCTGGAAAAGGCTTGCAAGGTTGAGACATATTTCTCAACAATCTCCCACTTGTCGAACACCTTGCAAGAGTTAGGGGATCCAAAATATCATGGACTTAATTGCTAGGGGCCGAAAGGCCCATAGACTCTGAACACCATCTGAACTTCTCTGTGCTCACAGGTTTAGTTAATGCATCAGCAACATTCACCAAAGTGTCTACCTTCTCCAACTTCACCTTGCCATCCTCAACCATATCTCTCACAAAATGATATTGTACATCAATGTGTTTGGTCCTGGCATGAAAAGTTGGGTTCTTCGCTAGGAAGATTGCACTTTGACTGTCACTATAAATTGTCACTGCACCTTGTTTGAACTCTATATCTGAACACAATCTCTTAAGCCAAATGGCTTCCTTACAGGCATGAGTAGATGCCATATACTCTGCCTCTGTAGTGGACAAGGCAACCACAGCCTGTCGCTTGCTCATCCAACTAATTGCACCACCAAATAATGTAAACACATATGCATTGGTGGATCTTCTTCTATCAACATCACCAGCCTAGTCTGAATCCACATAGCCTCGAATATCCAAGAAATGCTTGTTTCCTATTCCATGAAAACATATAGAGTACTCTGAGGTACCCCGCAAGTATCTGAAAACTCTTTTAACTGCATCCCAATGTGCTCTTCCTGGATTAGACATGTAACGGGAAAGTACTCCCACTGCTTGGGCAATGTCTGGTCTTGTACAAACCATAGCATACATCAAACTTCCAACAGCACTCTGGTATGGTACTCGACTCATCTCTTCCATCTCTAATGGGGATGTAGGACACTGTGAAATAGAAAGCTTTGTTCCCATCGTAACAGGAACACTCAATGGTCTAGAATCCTGCATATTGAATCTTTTCAAAATAGTACCAACATACTTACTCTGGCCTAGCCAAAGCTTTCTGTTTTGTCTATCTCTTACAATCTCCATTCCCAGAATGTACGTTGCTGCACCAAGATCTTTCATTTCAAACTTCGCTGAGAGTTGAGATTTTAATTCTGCAATCAAACCTTTTCCTTTGCCAATAAATAACATGTCATCGACATACAAGGCAATAACCAGGAAACGATCACCATCAGATTTGAAATATATACAATGATCAGATTTAGATCGCACAAATCCCAAACTCAACACATATGTATCAAACTTCTGGTACCACATCCTAGGACTTTGTTTCAAACCATACAAGGATTTCTTCAACTTACAGACCAAATGACTTTTACCTTTTACCACATAGTGCTCTGGCTGTGTCATATAAATTTCTTCCTCCAAGTCTCCATGAAGGAAAGTTGTTTTCACATCCATTTGCTCGATCTCTAGATCATAAGCTGCTGCAATAGAAAGCAAAAAATCGAATGGATGTCATTTTGGCTACAGGAGAAAAAATCTCACCATAATCTACCCCCTCAACCTGGGAGTAACCCTTAGCAACCAATCGCGCTTTGTACTTCTCAATGCTTCCATCTGAACCCATCTTCTTTTTGAACACCCATTTACAACCAACAGGTTTCCGTCCTTCAGGCAATGGTACAAGGTCCCATGTATCATTCCTCTTAAGAGCTGCCATCTCTTCATCCATGGCTATTTTCCAGGACTCTGAATCATTCATACCAAGAGCCTCTTCTACAGATCTTGGTTCATCGATGTTAGCATTCAAAGCAAATATACACCTCCAATCATCAGGAGAATACCCATACCTTTCAGGTGGTTTCCTTTGTCTAGTAGACCTTCGAGCAAGATCTGGTTCATTATCAGGTTCAGATTCAGGTACCTCTTCTTCCTCTAATGATTCAAAACTCATAGAGCTCTCCTCGACTTCTTGTCTTTCTAAGGGCCTCAATTCAACTTTCTCTGGTGTAGAAGGTAGTTGAATCACATCTTTCGTTTCCTCTATTTGTTCTGGCTGCACTGAAATAGAAGATGGCTTAGTTTCTCTAAAAATAACACTTCTGGAATAAAATACCTTTTGTGCAACAGGATCCCAAAGCTTGTATCCTTTCACACCATAACTGTATCCAATGAAAATACATTTAATAGCTTTGTTATCCAATTTTGTCCGCTTCTCCTTTGGCACATGAGCATATGCCTCACAACCAAAAACTCTCAGATGTCTAAGTGAAGACTTGTGGCCCGACCACGCTTCCATTGGCGTTTTATCAACAAGAGCTGATGTAGGAGACCTGTTTATCAGGTAGCAGGCAGTGGCTACAGCTTCAGCCCAGAACTTTTGTTCTAGTCCAGCACCACTCAACATACTCCTAGCCTTCTCCATCAGGGTCCTGTTCATTCTTTCTGCAACTCCTTTCTGTTGTGGAGAATACGGAGTTCTCTTCTGTCTTTTAATACCACAATCTTTACAAAATGTATCAAAATCATTAGAGCAATATTCACTGCCATTATCAGTTCTCAAACATTTTATTTTCTTTCCAGTCTGTAACTCTACCATTGCTTTAAGTTCTTTGAAACGACTGAAAACTTCAGCTTTACTCCTAAGAAAATAAACCCATGTTCTTCTACTGAAATCATCAATGAAAGAGACATAATAAACTGATTTACCAATAGAAGGAACATCAACTGGACCAAATACATCTGAATAGATCAGATCCAATATACATGAAGACTTATGAGAACTGGAGTAAAATTGAATGCGATTTTGTTTTCCATAAATACAATGCTCACAAAAATCAAATTCAAGATTGCAATCATTTAACCCATCAACAAGATTCTTATTTTTCAAGGTCCGTAGACCCTTCTCACCTATGTGGCCAAGTCTTTGGTGCCATAACATGGTCTTCTTTGTAGGCAACTTTGATTCGGCAGACAGAGCACCCTTGGGTACCCAAAAACCACGACCATTTGTTGAAAGAGAAAACCTCTCCTTTTCCAACAGAGTAGTCTTTTTCACAATCTTATCAGAAGTACTATTGCACTCAATCGTGCATGCATCAAGCTGGTATAGTGTACCCAATCTGCTTCCTCTTGCTATTACCATAGCACCTCTTACCATTTTCACACCTGCTTCAGAGAACTGTACATGCACACCCGCATCTATTAGTTTACTAACAGATAACAAATTTCTTGCTAGTCCCGAGATATGCAAGACACCATCAAATCTTCTAATTCTACCATCAGAAAATTTTACACGAATACTTCCACGGCCAACAATATCAAGAATAGAGTTATCACCCAAATACACCTTACCACCATCAAAATTTTCATACTTACTAAACCAGTTTCTATTAGGAGTCATGTGGAAAGATGCACCTGAGTCTATTAACCATGCATTATCACCTGCATGAGTGGCCAAGGCTGCGATAAAAGCGTCTCCATCTTCCTTCTCGGACTCAGAATCAGAATCTTGCTTCTTTTTCTTCTTCTTCTTTTCCTCTTTGCAATCCTTTCGGAAGTGTCCAGATTTACCACAATTCCAACATATCACCTTGGACTTACCAGGGGATTTTGATCTCCCCTTATTCTTGGACTTAGAACTGCCATGCTGCTTTTCATTCTTGCCTCTTTCCTTTGGTCTTCCTCGAGCCTCTTTAGCATTCAGAGAGACCTTCCTTCTCATCTCCTCAGAAAGTAGAGAACCAACAACATCCTCCATCTTCAAGACAATAGAAGTGCTCCCTATGGCCATGACAAGGTTGTCCCATGAATCTGGCAACGAACATAGTAGGATTTGGCACCTTTCTTCTTCATCCATCACTACCCCAACTGAGGTCAACTGAGTCACCAACATATTGAAACTTTCCAGATGCTCAGGAATTCGTCCACCTTCTTCCATTCTCAAGGAATACAATTTCTTCCTCAAGAAAATCTTGTTAACAAGTGATTTCGCTTGATAGATCTCACTTAGCTTCTTCCAAAGCTTCTTCGCGGTAGACTCTTCATGCACATTAATCAGAATTGAGTCTGCAAGACACAATCTTATGAGACCTTTAGCTTTTCTGTCCATAACATCATATTGTGCAGCTAAAGTCGGATCTGTAGGCCTTAGGTTATTCTCATCCACCACATCCCATAGATCCCAATCAATCAACAGATCTTCCATCTTCAGCTTCCACATCTCAAAGTTTGTGCCAGAAAACTTTTCTACATCAATCCTCCCCGACATGCTTGCCATCTTTACGATCCTGCAATACAAAAAATGAAATACTCTGCACAAGCTCCCACTCAAACCTTGATTAGCTCAAAAAACCCTGTACCCAACAAACAGAACCAAAACTGGCCAGGCTCTGATACCACTTGTAAGGAAGCAAAGGTGTGCGGAATCGCTTCCTACGCTAATCTTGAGAGAACGAATATGCAAATTTCAACTTAACTGATTACAGGAATCTCAAGAAACATACAAGAACATGAATAAAACAATGAACACATAAGACAATGATTATCGTGGGGAAAGCCCTTACGGGAGAAAAACCCCACCCTCTAAAACCTGCATAATGTATTATCAAATCAAAGAAGATTACAATACACTTGAAATGCAAGTTCTTACAAGAGCATCACCTCAACTCAAGCTTGGAGAGACACCACTAGCATCCTTCTAGCACCCAACCTTGCAAACAAAACTCCATTGTGTAAACTCCTCCCCAAGCCCTCCTTATATAGTGATTTACAACCTAGAAACCATTTGTGGTTTTACAAAACCATGGGCTTAACCACCATGCCACATGTTGCCCATTTTTGACATTTACATTTCCAAGATGGAAAAACAACCAGGTTAAAATAGTAATCCCGTCCATAATTTTGTCCTCTAGTTTAGATCCCCATAAAAGACATAAAACAAATTAACTATGCTCTAAAAATGGCCCTCCTATATTCTACTAAGGACAAGGCACCTTTTAACAACTCATACACCTTTTTCCAATGCATAAACATGTGGAAAACTGCCACAAACAAATTCTGTATTTTTCTTGGAAAAGGCTTGCAAGGTTGAGACATATTTCTCAACAGTAGGCTTTGTGCCCATCAATCGATACTCTTCTAATCTGGTGTATCAATCAGATTCAAATATTATAACAAAAAGTCAAGAGATTTCCAATGCTTAAAGCTACTCAGGGTTAAATACAAGGAAGAAGGTGAATGAGATTTGTTGCATAATTAAGGAACATACATCAGACATTATTCGATGGAGATTTCTTTATAAAAGCCATGATAAAGCTGAAGAAACAACATGAAGGTTACAAGAGTGAAGCGTAAGCCGATTGAACTATGAGTTTAGTTATAAGAGAATCATGCAAGGGTCGTGGTCCTCAGTTAAAATAATGGCATAAAACAAAAGAAATAGTGAAGAGTTAACGTGGGACAAAGTCACGACACTATTTAATTCTGCTAGGTTGTTTGAACAACTGCTGAAAAAAGCAAGTCCTTTATGCGGGCTAATATTGTTCAAGTTTCTTGATTATGTGGACGCATATCTATGTCTTGCAACCATGGCTTAGGCTCGGAATGAGATCCTACTAAGAATAGAATTGATTGGTGATACACTTAAGGTGGATGAAAACTCGTCAAATGCTTTATGGAACTGTAAATAGCTGAATGGATTTAAGAAAAAGAAATAATTAAAGTTGGGAAAAGTGAATCAGATGCGAAGAATTCTTATGATGACATTTTACTTGAAAATATTTTGCAGCTTTTTGCAATGAGGGGAGAGATCCCAAATGACCAAGTCTTTGAATGTAACTAGGCTGTATTACATAAGATCTGGTATCAACAAGTCCTTCTCACCCACATTGCTTGTCTGATTTTTGGATCATTGTTGAGACAACAATCTTATCGGAGACAAGAAAATCAGAGTAAAATCAAACACCAAATTGACCAATGAAATTGTCAGAACCAACTTCTTTGCTATCTTTCAATGCTTTCATAAACTTGGCAGTTCTACTCTAAGCTATTTTTCCTAGGCAATCAAAGTTCATAACAATAAATTTCACTTCAGTTCAATGTAAGGCATTCTCAGTAATGAAACTAATAGTAATGATCAATATACAACAATCATCAAATTAAATATAAAACTTTGCATCTTATGACTTCTGAGTAATGAAACTAATAGTAATGATCAATATACAACAATCATCAAATTAAAATATAAAACTTTGCATCTTATGACTTCCTAGATGTTTGAAATATGCTTTGGAAAACACTACAAATCTTTCAACAATTGCAACATTGTATTACCTTTTGGGGAATAGTATAACCATTTCATTTTAATAAAAGCTCCATTATTTAAAAAGTGATTATAGAACATCCAAACCGGCTACAACCTAGAACATTTTTTTTAATTATCTATTTACAAATTGAAGCCTTAAACAGTTTCAAAGTTAGAAACAATGTACAAAAGGCAATTTGAGATATTATGTAACCATATTGATAAAAACAAGTTACAAATCCAAAGCCTAAAACATATTCAAATTACAAAAATAATGTGCAAAGGACAATTTGAGTTAATATGTCATTATATTGAGAATATTATCAAAAAAATTATAATTGATTCTATTACTGTAATTACAAGATCCCATATATGAAATTAAACATCATTTAAAGCATCTTTTTAATCATGGAAAAGTGAATTCTCAAATTAGGTGTTGGAACAATACCCAAATTAGTTTTTTTTAAATACTAAAAAATCAAAGACGAGTAAAGAATTATTGAATGATGAACCTTCAGTGTCTCTATGGTAAAACAATATTTCAAAAGAAAAATCGCTCATATCAAATACCAATAAAGATTAATCCAGCAATCGACATGTATAGTATAACAAAATGTTAATGCAAATCTCATAAATTGGTTCAAGAATATGATCATTTCCAACACTATTGTGAAACCCTCTACACTTAACAACCCAATAGGTTAGTCACTCCTTAGGTCAATCTGATTAGTTTTACATGTATCCCCCACCTGCAACTCCTCTCCAAGCTCTCCACCCTTGAGCTTAGAAGAACCTAAATAATATCACTCACAACCCACTGTGTTTTCCATCCTGCAATTATTTTCTGCATTTATTTTTCCATCATATGAGGAAATTAAAATGCATATTTTACTCTAAGTAACAAAAGTTTGTGGTAAATTTTGATGGTACCTTTCATTATATTCATACTCTCTAAATAAGAAAAAAAAAATGTTACAATAATTGCAAGTTGGAAAACACTGTGTGTTATGAAACCTACAACCCACATACTATTGTAAAACCCTCTACATGTAACAACCCAATTGGTTAGTCACCCCTCAGGTTAATTTGATTATTTTTATGTTATCACCCACCTTAAACTCCTCCCCAAACTCTCCACCCTTGAGCTTAGAACAAGCACAATCATATAACTCACAATTTGTGTTGTGTTTTCCAACGTATGATTAATTTGTGTATTTATTTTTTGATAATATGATGAAATTGAAACATAATTTTTAATCTAACTAATAATTGTGCTAAATTTTGAAAGTTTCTTTCGGGTGTTGGCAAGAAGTTGAGTCCACTTTTTGGTCAAAAAGTGGAAGTGTTCCCTGATTTTCAGAATTTGACACTTTGACCTTAAAATTTGAAGCACTTAGAGATGGAATCTTCAAAAAAGTCACTGATCATAAAATTTAGTACTCAAAGTCTAGTTTCCAAATATGTAATTTATTTCAATACCCAGATTGTACAAATTGAGTTTCAGTAAGCATATCTAAAAACCATTGTTTAAAAGTCATTTTTTTTTACCATACCATGCACGTGTACAACATCCATATTTTGACCTAAATTATTGTATTTTTCTAAATAATTTTGGGAAACGATTTGTGACTCATTGAAGCTTGCCTTTGATATTTTTTTATAATTTTTTATTGAATTTTTTTTTTGTTAAATTTTTATTAGGCATATTTGTCATTTTGAAAAATCATCGTGTACGACACACATAAGATGACCTAAACTTATCATTTTTTGATTTTATTTTTTTTTAAATTGAAAAGAATTGTCTAAATTTTGCCCTCGTGCAATCCGTTCATAAAAATGTTATGTTGATAAAAAGTTATTAAACTACTAAAAAACACTGATAATTCAAGTTTATGGACCTGTTGAATTAGAAATTAAATGAAAAATAAAAAGTTTAATCCAATTGTAAAACAATTTACATATTTGGAATCTACACTGTCTAATCTATAATGGGTTTTAATTTCATCGAAAAAATCTACAAATAAAGCTTTCAGACGTATGCCCAAAGTCAGTATTTTTTTGTGACATTGCTAGGACCTTCAACTTGCAGGTCAAACCAGGTCCATGGCTTAGGTTCGGATCCCCAAACCATTTCCCGAACCTATAAAAAAAGAAAAAACCCGACCTACATTTGAAATTTTAAAAAACGGGATCCCGTTTTCAAAATTGTCGAAAACTACCATTTTGGAATTTTTGAAAATGGGATCCCGCTTTGGAATTTTTAAAACAGATCCGTTAAAATGGAAAATTTTCAAAATGGATAGTTTCCAAAACGAAATTTACAAACGTGATCCCATTTTCAAAAGTTACCAAAATGGATTTTTTCAAAATGGGATCCCGTTTTTTTATTTTTGGCTTGGGATCCCAAGCCTAAATGGGATCCCGTTTATTAAAAATGAAATCTCGTTTTTGCAATGCTGATTTTGGTTTTTTGGCTAAGGCAAAAACTTCCACGTTTCGTGGACTCAACTTCTTGCACTTACCCTTTCATTACATTCGTATTCTCTAAATAAGAAAATATTTTCATTAAAACAATTGCAAGTTGGAAAACATTAGGTGTTATGAAACCTACAACCCACATATTATTGTAAAACTCTCTACACATAGCAACGTGCAATTGGTTAGTCAACCATCAGGTCAATTTGATTATTTGTATGTATCCCCCACTTCTAAATCCTCCTCAAGCTCTCCACCCTTGAGCTTAGAACAAGAAGAATGCAATCATTGACAACCCACTGTGTTTTCCAACCTGCAATTATTTATATCTCTCAAATTCTCAAAAGAAGGAAGAATTTCTTCAGTCAATACATTATCTATCTCATTCACTTTGGTCTACTTTTTTTCAATTATTTTTGGGTCCCTATGTCTCACAATCCACCAACACATCTCCCCCTCCTACTAAGTTTTTTTGGGTCCTATATCCCCCCCACCATACCACTCCCTATCTCCCCACTTCCCTCTCTCTCTCCCTAGACTATGTTTATTTCTATCCTTCATCATAGTGTAAGTATTATCTTTATAAAAATGTACGAATTTATTAATTTGGATATTCTAAAAATACTTATATTTATTCTTGTATATATTTCTAAAGATACTTCTTGTTTTTACTAGTTCTTTATCAATACCATCACTATTTAACAACTCTTTTCATGATCAATGACACACACACCACCTCTCTCTACCTCTCCCACCCTACATATATCTCTCTCTCTACCTACCTCTCTCTATTATGCTCACCTTACCTCTCTCTACCTACCTCTCCCTATCTCCCTCCTTCCCTCTCTCTCTCTCCCTCATTCCCACACAACCTCTCTCAACCTACCCCTCTCTCCCTCCCTCACTACTCCCCACCCCTCTCTCTCTCTCTCTCTCTCTCTCTCTCTCTCTCTCTCCTGATAGCATCATCTATTTCAAATTGTATTTGTTCGATATAATTCTTAAGTTCATGAATCTTTCACTTCATTTTTTCAACTCACTTATACCATTATCTCCCATATCTTATTGATTCAACCAATGCTTTCATGAAATTATCAAATCCCTTAAAAAATAAAGGCTAGGTACAAGGTTCTAATGCATTTTATTTAAAAAATCCTACATGATAATAGATATGAGATTGAGATAGGAATGATAAGTAATTAAATTTACCACATAGTGCAAGAGAAGGTACATAAACTCAAATAAAGTAAGTTATTGGGTTGATAGAACTAACTACTACATATGTACTCAACATGGTTGAAGGTACTCTCATTGGTCCTCATATCCTACGTATCTACATGTGCTCCTTGGGATTGCCAAATATATAATATATTTTCAAATTTCTAATTCAATAGATTTTATTTTGTGTCAAAGAAATATATGAAGACCCCTACCACTCCATCCAAACTTATGGGATAGACTTATAAATTTATGTAAATTTCAAATATTGGAGATATAATTAGATCTTCCAATTTTTATAAATTACCACAAATATGTTACAACCAATAGGGTAGAATTATAATTTTAATCCTTAAAAAATATATTAAGAACCTTTGATATAAGCATGATGAAAAACCATATAGTGGCAATTATAATATATACATCTAGGTTGTATTAAATAAGAATGCCTCTCTCTACCTCTCCCCCCTCTCACACACACACACATGAAAAGATGAAATCTACTTTGAAAACACTTGAAAAGAATCAAACCAAAGTGAATGAGATAGATAATGAATTGATTGAAGATATTCTTCCTATTCTTCATAATTTGATGAAGGAACATGTGCACTATGTGCAATGGAAAAATGGCAATGCAGAAGTGGATAAATTCAAGAGATTTGGAGTGATGGATAATTACCTCACGGAACCAATTGTAATCTCTCTCATATATTATGATTTATTGATCCTTGAATTGCATCATTCTTGACAACAATATTCTGAAAATAGAAGCCTTTACCCTTCATTATCATCGACACATTTTCTAGTAGGTGTGTACTACCATTTTTCTATTAAAAATCTTCCAAGTATACAAAGACTATGTTGGTTTAAAGAGAAATCCACATTCCATTTGTAGCATTCCATCAAGCATCTGAGAGACCATATCAAATAGAGTAAGGGTGCACTCTATTTTAATTCTATCTAAGGAGCAATGTTATTTAAAGTAAAAGGTATTGTCTATTTTTTTTATCTTTATGTTTGTTGCCTTATTTCATTTTCTTGTCTTTAGACTAGAAAAATGAATGAATATCTTGGTGTGGTAGTTATCCCCAAAATAAAATAAAATACCATTGGTTCCTTGTGAAAATGTATGTAGGTCAAATGGTTGAATAGGTACAAGAATCATTTCCATCTAAAATAAAGCTTTTGGATTCCAAATTATTTGGTACCTATGCAAAATTGTGCATCTTACATGGGCTAAAATCGTCCAAAACAAATATCTACACATACCATACTCAACAAAAAAATTAATAATCTCCCACCCTCTAAAAGGGACAAGTAGGAAATTCAAAACCAACCACCTAATGTAGGAAAGAGGAAGATTGCCTCATGTATGGCCAAACCTTAAATCAACATTTGACTCAAGTGGATTTACGAGGGATGGGGTGGAGAATAGTTGGAAGATTGTGCATACTTGCACATGTAAAGAGAAATGACGCATGCTAAATTATGAAACATTTGAGAATTGGAGGAATATTAAATTATGAAAAATGGTATTATGAAATATTAAGGTGGATTAATTAATTGATTGGGTTTAGAAAAAGTATTGAGTAGGGGCACACATGCAGTCATTTTCATCCACACCTTTTTGAGATTAGAACCAACCTTTTGTTATATGACATAGTCAACATGATGCAAATAATTATTTCTAAGAGTTGATAAATATCAATGAATGAATTTAATTCTATTTTGATGAATAGTTAGGAATTTATGGTAGGGTGGGAGATAAGGGAAGGAGGGAGATAGGGAGTAGTATGGTGGGAGGGATAGAGGGAGGGAGAGAAATATGGAAGGAGGGAGATAGAGAGAGGTAGGGTAGGAGAGGTAGGGATAGGTGGATAGAGGTTGTGTGTGTGAGGGAGAGAGAGAGGGAGAGAGATAGATAGAGGAAAGGAGGGAGATAGGGAGTGGTAGGGTGGGAGGGATAAAGGGAGGGAGAGAAAGAGGCAAGGAGGGAGATAGAGATAGGTAGGGTAGGTGAGGTAGGTATAGAGAGAGTTAGGGAGAGAGAGAGGGGTATGTCGTGAGAGGTTGTGTGTGTGAGGTACAAAGAGGAGAAGTGAGGGAGATAAGGAGTGGTAAGGTGGGAGGGATAGAGGTACACATAGAGATATGGTGGGAGAGGTATGTATAGAGAGAGTGGGAGAGAGGAAAGGAGGGAGGGAAGAAGGGTAGGATAATGGGAGGGGTAGGTGGAGATAGGTTGTGTGTGTGTGAGGGAGAGAGAGAGAGGGAACTTGAGGTGGAGAGAGAGAGGTAGAGATAGAGGGATTAGTAAGGTGGGAATTTGTGTATGAATTTGTGTAAGAAAAGAAAGTGAGAGATGATTGTATAAGTGGAGTTGAACAAATGAATTCAAAGATTCGTGAACAGAAGAATTCCTTTGAACAAATACAATTGGAAATAAATGATAAGGAAAAAAAAAATTAGATCTAAGCGTACAACCCTCAATTGATATACTATTGTTAAACCCTCTACACATAACAACCTAATTGGTTAGTCACTTATCAGGTTAAATTTGATTTGTTTTATGTATCCCCAAGCTTTCCACCCTTGAGCTTAGAACAAGAAGAATGCAATCACTCACAACCCACTGTGTTTTCCAACCTCCAATTATTTTGTACATTTATTTTTCCATCATATGATAAAATGAAATTTACAATTTTCACTCTAAGTAATAGTTGTGGTAAATTTTAAAAGTTCCTTTCATTACATTCATACTCTCTAAATAAGAAAAGGTTTTCCTTACAACAATTTCAGGTTGGAAATTTCCTTCTCTCTTTGTCTCCCTCACATTCTTGGTGTGCACAAAACAAAAAAAAATCATAAGGTAATAACTGATAGGGGACAATGTGTTTTCCAACACTGAAAATAATGTGAGCATTTTTTTGTTCCAATCAGATGAAGAAAGTAAATGCATGGTATAATTGCAAGTTGGAAAACACACTATATTTGAGTAGATGGTTTATGAAACTTGAAACCAATGTACATTATCTATCTCATTCACTTTGGTCTACATCTTTTGAATTTTTTTTAGAGTAGATTCCTTTTTCATTTCATTTATTCTAGTACCTGCACAAATTAAATGCATGTTGAAAAACACAATGTCAGTTTCCATTATTCATTTTACATGTTCAAAGTTAAACAGTGGAGACTATGGGGGGTTATATTTTAGGGATATATAAAAATAGCCAAATTGATACAACATACATGTGGTGACTACTTTAATCCATATAAAGACCCTTATCTAGTTTAAAATCCAAATATTCTATTTATAAGTTGCCTTGTAAATTACCTTAAATTTGATAGTATATTTAAAGTATTCCTTTTCAAAATATCTTAAGTTCAACAATATATTTATAAGCATAATTATCTTAACAAATACCTAATTAAAAATACTAGAAGATATAACTTAAAATATAATTCCAATGGATGTCCTTTGCGATTTAAAACCACTACTTCGATACCATGTGATAAAATTGTGACTAGAGGATCTAGTAAAGGATTATCCAACCATACAACCAATTACACAAACGCTGACAGTAGAATTCGATGACATAATAAATTAACAAACATATGAATTATTAATTCATATAATTGTATTTACTATCTCGTCTCAAGGGCTTATAGCATGATACCTCAACCTTTAATGAATCACATACACAAGCACTATATAGAATATAATATTTTGAGTTGATATGTGATATAATACTCTTCACAATTTGCTACTAAACTTCACCAATATTAACAAAAAAATATCTTTTGGAGCTATTAAAAAATCACCTTTGAGTCATGACCAATGATATTTATATAGAGAGTGCATGAAATTATTTTGAATTATAAGGTATGTGCAACAAGGATTTGTATGTAGAAACTGAAATGAAAATATTCTTAATATGAAACCATCAATTCAAGAACTTTAACACTACTAAAGATAGAAGAAATACATAAAGACACCAAGATATTACATCAACTATTGGATGAACTATCATAACAACCAATGGCTAGATTTGAGGAATCAAATTGCATTAATGTGGAGTCAAACTATGATGATCTACATGAATTTTAATTCTTTTGATATGATACTAGTGGATGCAAGGATACCATCAACAACAAGCTAACATACAAAATTGCTTTCCCCTACCTACCATATTGACTATACAATTACATCATAGGGAGAGGATCATTACACAAGATAGATGTTTCATTACTATGAGATATGGTTAGTTTTTGTAGTAGTTAATAAACACACATTCATTTCTGATTTGGGACACCAAGCCACTCTCACACATAATATTGCACAACAATACTATTGGCTCTCAAAATCACATGCCCTCTCCTCTACACTATTGGCTCAGCTTTGAGAGTTTCTTTATGATTACAAAATGAAAATTTTTCTTTTAATGAGTTCTTTAAAATACTTTTCTACCTTTTCAAACAAGAATTTCATGTCTCCACCCAATTGATTCTCTTTTTTTGCACTAAGATTTGATTTTTCCTTTTCCTTATCATCCATTTATAATTGTATTTTTTCCTTATGACTTCATTTGATCAACTCCACTTATAGCATCATCTCTCACTTTCTTTGCTTGCACAAATTCGCATGCAAATTCGTGTGTTTTAGAGAAGATTCCTTTTTCATTTCATGTATTCTCATACTTGATGCCTCTAGTTTTGAATTTCTATTGGCCCATTGTGCATAGTGCACATGCTTCTTCCTCAACTTCTCAAGAGAAGGAAAATTCTATTAAGTCAATACATTATATATTATCATTCTTCTAAAACATTTTTCACCATCACCCTTTATCATACCAACCCAAAAACATTATCTTTATCACTCCTCCATCCTATAAATCCATTTTGGGTGCCTATTTCTCACAATCAACCATCACATCTCCCCCTCACACTAAGTCCATTTTGGGTCCTTCTATCCCTCCCACCCTACCACTTCCTATCTTTGACCTTCCCTCTTTCTCTCCCTTCCTCTATCCCTCCCACCCTACCACTTCATATCTCCCTCCTTCCCCCTCTCTCTCCCTCACACACACACAACCTCTCTCCATCTACCCCTCCTTCCCTCCCTCCCACCCTACCACTCCCTATCTCCCTCCTTCCCTCTATCCATCACAACATACCACTCTCTATACCTATCCCTATCTCTCCTTTTCTCTTTCTCTCGCTCCTATCCCTATCACCCTACCACTTCCTATCTCCCTCCTCTCTCTCTCCCTCCATCTATTATGATCTAGTGATAACTATTTTCAAATCTTCATAAGCATTGTGATAACCTCTCCCTCCCCTATCTCTCTCACCACCTCTCTCTACCTCTCCCACCCTACCTAGATCCCTCTCTCTACCTACCTCTCTCTAGTTTTTCACCTTACCTCTCTAACTACCTCTCCCTATCTCCCTCCTTCCCTTTCTCTCTCCCTCCTTCCCAATAACCTCTCTCCATCCCTTCCTAATTCCCTCTCTCACTCTACTTTGCTAAGCCTCAATTGCCTCGTAAATAGAATTATAGTATGGGGGACTAGGGAAAATTCCTCTAGGTAATCATCTCCAAGGTTATATAATAATCAATAGATTATATAAGTCTCAAATAGGGAATTTATATCTATCTCCCCCTCCCTCCCTCTCTAATTTTCTCTATCTCCCCCTCTCTCCTTCCCTTTCTACTTCTCTTTATCTCACCTATCTCTCTCCCTCCACCCTCTCTCTCTCTCCTCCTTTCACCCACTCTATACTTCTCGCTATCTAACCTATCACTCTATACCTATTTCTCTCTCCCTCCCTCCTTCCTTCTCTCAATATCTCCAACTTCCTCCTCACCTCTCTACTTCTCTCTATATCTCATATATCTATCACCTCTATCACTTCTCTCTCTCTCCCCTTCCCTCTCTACTCTCTTTCTCTCCATATCACCTCTCTCTCCCTCCCTCTCTCCCCCATGCACATTCAACCTCTCTCCACCTACCCCTTATGTTATCCCTCCCTCCCTCCCTCCCCCTCCTTCCCTCCTTCCCTCTCTCTCACTCTCTCTATGCATACCTCTCCCATCCCCTCTATATATGTGTACCTCTATCCCTCCCACCTTAACACTAAATATCTCTCTCCTTCCTCTATTTCTCTCTCCATTAGGCTAAACCTTAAACCCTAAACCTAACATATATCATCATTGCATTAATTCATTAGGTTAATTTTAGGCTAATATAAATTTATTAATCTAAGGGAGAGAGAGGGGGATCTAGGGATATAGGAAGTGGTTGGGTGGGAGGGATAGATGGAGGGAGAGAAAGAAGGAAGGAGTGAGATAGGGAGTTGTAGGGTGGGAGGGATAGAGGGAGAGAAAGAGGCAAGGAGGGAGATAGGGAGTGGTAGGGTGGGAGGGAATGGAAGTAGGAATTACAACATTTTTTCCATTGCAAAATAAGTTTTCACATTTGAAATATCAAGTAGAGTTGAAGTCATAAGATCTTTCTCTATTTCAAAATAGAGCTAAGTAGAATGAGCACCATACGTTGAAAGAATCAATATCTATAGGAGAAGGAGGCACTAATGATGAATCAAACTTACTTCTCTCTCTCTCTATACAACCTTAATTCTATGATGAAGGTTGTTTCACCACATCTACCATATCATCCTCCCTCTATCTAATATTCATCTTTTTTTTTTTTCATTATGAACTACTACTTCCTCTTTCTTCAATTTCTTCATTATAAGGTCTTTCAACACCATCTTTATGTCTCTCTTTGGGTTAATCCATCATCATCGTTGCATTAATCCACTAGGTTAAACCTTAAACCATACAACCCAAACCTAAAATCTATCATCATTACATTAATACATTGCATGAAACTATAAATGATTAATTTTATCCATATTTACACTATAATTGATTAATTGAATAATTGAAGCCTCACTTTTACCATGTAATTGATGCAATCATCATAATCAATCATTCAAAATTTCCCTCAATTGTGTTTATAAGGCATGTGGATGAGACTTTTAAATATTCAAATGCCTTATAAAAGCTATGGATTATTAAAGAAGAAAGTGATAGAGCAACTAGAGTTTTTTTAAACAATGATGGTATCGATAAAGAACTAGTACAAAGGAGAAGTTTGTTTAGAAATATATACAAGACTAAATAAGTGTTATAAATTCAAACAATGGTATTAAATATATTTTAGCACCAAAAGAGATGGTATAAATTCAAATAGTGTGTTTTCGAATAGGGGACAGTGTGTTTTCCAAAAGGGGACAGTGTGTTTTCCAATAGGAGACAGTGTGTTTTCCAACATGGAACAAAAAAATGACAGTGTGTTTTCCAACAAGAAAATAACTAACAGGGGATAGTGTGTTTTCCAACAAGGAAATAACTAACAGGGGATAGTGTGTTTTCTAACATTATTTGCAGTGTTGGAAAAAAGTATTATCCCTTGTCAATTATTTCCACAAGGGACAGTGTTTTTTCCAACATTGCAAATAATGTTGGAAAACACATTGTCCCCTGTTAGTTATTTCCAATTAGTTATTTCCCTTTCGAAAACACACAGTCATTTTTTTGTTCCCTATTGGAAAACACATTGTCCCCTATTGGAAAACACATTGTCCCCTTTTGGAAAACACATTGTCCCATGTTGGAAAACACACTGTGTCCACCTCCAAATTTTAGAACAACTCGTTGGTTATAGTGAAAATGACATTTCACTTTCTTGATATGATTGGAACAAAAAAATGGTCACTTTCTTGATAGTGTTTTTTCCAACATTGGAAATAAATAACAGGGGACAACGTGTTTTCCAACAATGGAAATAACTAACAAGAGACAGTGTGTATTCCAATAGGGGACAATGTGTTTTCCAACAAGGAACAAAAAAATGACATAGTGTGTTTTCCAACAGGGAACAAAAAAATGACAGTGTATTTTCCAACAAGGAAATAACTAATAAGGGATAGTGTGTTTTCCAATATTATTTACAGTGTTGGAAAACACACTATCTCTTGTCAATTATTTCCACAAGAGATAGTGTTTTTTTAACATTGCAAATAACATTGGAAAACACATTGTCCCTTGTTAGTTATTTCCCTATTGAAAAACACACTGTCATTTTTTTGTACCCTGTTGGAAAACACATTGTCCCCTATTGGAAAACACACTGTCCCCTTTTGGAAAACACACTATCCCTTGTTGGAAAGCACACTGTTGGAAAACACACTTTGTCCACCTTCAAATTTTAGACAGGGTGTTTTCCAATAGGGGACAATGTGTTTTCCAAAAGGGGACAATGTGTTTTCTAATAGGGTACAAAAAAATGACAGTGTGTTTTCCAATAGGGAAATAACTAATAGAGTTTGGTTATAGTGAAAATGACATTTCACTTTCTTGATATGATTGGAACAAAAAAATGCTCACATTGTTTGTAGTGTTGGAAAACACACTGTCCCCTGTGTAGGAAAAGTAGATAGGGGACATCATTATAATGTAAGACGTCTAGAAATAACTAATAGGGGACAGTGTGTTTTCCAACACTGGAAATAACTAACAAGGGATAGTGTGTTTTCCAATAGGAGACAGTATGTTTTCCAACGGGGAACAAAAAATGCTCACAGTATTTGCAGTTTTGGAAAACACACTATCCTTTGTCAATTATTTCATACACAAGGGACAGTGTGTTTTCCAACACTATAAATTCATAAGGAAATAATTGACAAGGGATAGTGTGTTTTCCAACACTGCAAGTAATGTGAAAAAATTTATGTTCCCTGTTGGAAAACACACTATCCCTTGTTAGTTATTTCCAATGTTCTAAAATTTGAAGGTGGACTTAATTACATAACTAACAAGGGACAGTGTGTTTTCCAACACTACAAATTCATAAGGAAATAACTGACAAGGGACTACGTTTTCCAACATTGCAAATAATGTGAGCATTTTTTTTCCAATCAAATGAAAAATGTGTAATGCCTTTTTTTATTGTACCAAAGAGTTATTCTAAAATTTGAAGGTGGACTTCATTACATTTTTGGTCTGTACGAAACAAAAAATAATCATAAGGAAATAATTTACAAGGGATGGTGTGTTTTCCAACACTAAAAATAATGTGAGCATCTTTTTGTTCCAATCAGACGAAGAAAGTGAAATGTCATATTTACTGCACCAAATTTTAATTCCCTTATAATCTTTTGAAATAGTTTTCAATATTTTTGAAATAATTATATCTTCCTCTTCTTATTTATCCACAACTTGTTCGATAAAGAGTGCATTCTCTAGATTGCTTATTTTTCTTTAAATTTCTTAATCATAACTTTAATCATATCTAAGTTTATTAACTCTTCTATCTTATTTTATATGTCCAACCAATCCACACATTCCTCCTCATCTCAAATATTTCTTTTATCCTTATAAAAATATTAACTACATGTTTGAATCTACTCACTCTTCATGAAGACATCTTATCTATATATTACAATGCAAAATACCTCATGTTCAATGAACTATTTATAAAGTCCCTTGTAAATTACCTCAAATTTGATGGTATGTTTAAAGTATTCCTTTTTAAACTATCTTAGGTTCAACAATATATTTACAAGCATACTTCTCTTAACACCTAACCAATTATAAATATTAGAATATATAACTTAAAATACAATTCCAATGGATTTCCTTCCTTGTGATTTAAAACCACTACATACCATGTGATAGAATTATGACTAGAGGATCTACTTAAGGATTATCCAACCATACAATCAATTACACAAACACTCACAATAAAATTTGATAGCATAATAAATTAATAAAAATATGAATTATTAATTCATGTAATTACATTTACTTTCTTTCCTCAAGGGCTTACAATATGAGACCTCAAACTTTAAGGAATCGCATACACAACCACTATATAGATTGTAAACTTTTGAATTAATATGTGACACAATATTCTTCGCAATGTGCTACTAATCTTTTCCCTTCCATTGGTCGAAAAAGGGCATGTTGGGAGGCCCATCTTCTAGTTTTGTATTTCTATTGGCCCATTGCACATAGTGCACATGCTCCTTCCTCAACTTCTCAAGAGTAGGAATAATCTTTTAAGTCAATACATTATATATTATCATTCTTCTAAAAAAATTGTCACCATCTCCCTTTATCATACCAACCCAAACTTCTCTTTTTACCTATCTCTCCTCCCCAACTTCCCCTCTCTATCTACTTATCTCTCCCCTTCCCTCTCTCCTTTCCCTCTCTCCTTTCCCTATCTCCCCTCACTCTCTCTACCTAATTCTTCATCTATTCCTCCAATCTTACCTCTCTTTACCTACCTCTACATGTCTCCCTCACTTCCTCTCTCTCCCTTTATCCCTCCTATCCTACCTCACTAGATCTCCTCCCCATCCCTCTATACTTCTCTCTATCGCTCCTCTCTCACCATCCCTCCTAAACTTCTTCTCTCACCATATATCCTTACCACTTCCTATCTCCCTCCTTCCCCTTATCTCTCCCTCACACACACAACCTCTCTCCACTATCTCTCTCTACCTACCCCTCCCTCTCTCCCTAACTCTCTATACCTTCCTCACCTTACCTACCTCTGTTTATCTCCCTCCTTGCCTCTTTCATGTATTTACTTTAAGATTCATTCTCATTTTAAGAGAACTATTCTCCTATATAATTTGATTAATCATTACTACAAGGTAGAGGAAAATTAAGTTATAATTCTAAAGGAGTATACCTTTTTCGTAACTCCTATCATCTTATAGACCTCACAATTGTCGATAATTTAATTTTTACATTAATAATCCCCCATACCTTCGTCCCTACATTTTTATTTTATACCATCCCTCATCCACATTTCCAGTCTATTCCATAATCCTCACCTAATCATTGATTGAAGATATTCTTCCTACTCTTCAAAATTTGATGAACATGTGCACTATGTGTAATGGGAAAATGGAAATGCAGAAGTGGATAAAATCAAGAGGTTTTGGAGTGATGGATAATAAAATATAGGGAGTGGTAGGTTAGGAGGGATAGAAGGACCAATATACAAAAAATAAATATTACACAAGGTTTGTTTGGTGGATGCAATCCTCTTTAAAAACCTTCTAAATAACTAATAGGGGACATAGGACATCATTAGAATGTAAGATGTCTAGAAATAACTAATAGGGGACAATGTGTTTTCCAACAAGGGAAATAACTAATAGGGGACAGTGTGTTTTCCAACAGGGGTTAATGTGTTTTCCAACATTGGAAAAAACTAATAGTGGGCAGTGTGTTTTCCAATAGGGGAAATAACTAACATGGGATGATGCTATAAGTGGATAAAGTCAAGAGGTTTTGTATTGCATATGAATTTGTGCAAGAAAATAAAGTTAGAGATGATGCTATAAGTTGGGTTGAACAAATGAACCAAATATTCTTGAAATTAAGAATTCCCTTTGTCCCTCTTTCCCCTCTCTCTCTCTCTCTCTCTCTCTCTCTCTCTCTCTCTCTCTCTCTCTCTCTCACCTACCCCTCCCTTTATCATTCACTACCTCCTTCCCTCTCTGTACCTCCCTCTATCCTAAAAAAGTATCTTAAGAACCTTTGATATAAAAATGATTAAAAACCATATAGTGACAATTATAATATATACATGGGTTGTATTCAATAAGAATGCCTCTCTCTACCTCTCCCCCCTCTCTCACATACACACATGAAAAGATGGAATCTAATTTGAAAACACTTAAAAGAAGCAAACCAAAGTGAATGAGATAGATAATGTATTGATTGAAGATATTCTTCCTACTCTTCAAAATTTGATGAAGGAACATGTGTGCTATGTGCAATGGGAAAATGGCAATGCAGAAGTGGATAAATTCAAGAGATTTGGAGTGATGGATAATTACCTCATTGAACAATTGTAATCCCTCTCATATATTGTGATTACTTGATCCTTGAATTGCATCATTCTTGACAACCATATTTTGTAAAACACACTATCCCCTATTGGAAAACACACTGTCCCCTGTTGGAAAACACACTGTGTCCACCTTCAAATTTTAGAACAACTCTTTGGTTATAGTGAAAATGAAATTTCACTTTCTTGATATGATTGGAACAAAAAAATGGTCACATTGTTTGCAGTGTTGGAAAACACACTCTTCCCTGTGTAGGAAAAGTGGATAGGGGACATCATTAAAATGTAAGGTGTTTAGAAATAACTAACAGTGGATAGTGTGTTTTCCAATAGGGGACAGTATGTTTTCCAACATGGGATAGTGTGTTTTCCAACATTGGAAATGACTAACAGGGACAGTGTGTTTTCCAACAGGGAACAAAAAAATGCTCACTTTATTTGTAGTGTTGGAAAACATAATGTTCCTTGTCAATTATTTCCTTATGAATTTGCAATGTTGGAAAACACATTGTCCCTTGTCAGTTATGTAATGGAAATAAAGAAGCTATGGTTAAACTAGAGGAAGTATCTTGAGACTATTCTATAGTGGTTCAACATGCACAATGACAATCCTATAAGTATTCCCTTACCAATATCCACTAGTTTAACATTACCATTAATGTAGTTTAGAATTTTGTGAGTTGTGTAACAACACCTTTGATTTTTGATCTATCAAAATGCTTCACAATATCATTATAAGTAAATTGAACATTTCCTACTTGACCCTCGAGGTGCTTAATATCAGCCTTCAACTCTAAACTACCTTGAATTCTTGTAAATTCTATTTTTCTAATGTCTCCATGTGTCCTTCATAAGAAACACCTTCCATTGTTGTCTTTATTTTCTCAACTTCATATCTTTTAGATTGCATCTCTCTCTCAATAGCCTTAAGCTCCTTTTATTTTGATGATAAAATCTTCTTCTTATCTTTTACTTCGTTTTCTAAGTGGTTAATTTTAGTTGTCTATTGTTTTGCTACAATTTCAACACTTCCAACTATTGCTTTTGCATCTACAAGTTGATCATGACACATTTTTCCTCATCCCCGTTGCTCTTACCTAATAACATCCTGCAGATACAATTTTGTTGATTCAAGTGTTTTTGGGTCCCTATGTCCCATAATCCACCAACACATCTCCCCCCTTCCCTCTCTCTCTCTCTCTCCCTAGAGTATGTCTTTTTTGTCCTTTGTCATAGTGTAAGTATTCTATTTATACAAATGTATGAATTTATTGATTTGGATATTCTATTTACATACTTATATTTAGTCTTGTATATATTTCTAAAGATACTTCTCATTTGTACTAGTTCTTTATCGATACCCCTCTCTCCCTCTTTATTTAGAAAGACATAAAATAAAATTTATTCATCTCAATTCCAGTCTTATGAATTAAAAAATGTATATCGTTCAATGACTATGTTAAGAGGCTTCCAAGGGTATACCACATGTTTAGACCTATTAGGATTGGAATGTGTGCTAGAAATTAGAAACTAGAAATTATTCAATGGTAGGAAATCTAAGATGTCTAGAAACACTTTGTAGCATGTTGTAGACACACTAATTCCACCATATTTGATCTTTAATCCTACATATTAATTCATCCTAGCCAATTCCCTCTAATATCACCATGTTGACTAATTAATTTAATTACTTAATTAGTTGAACCATGTCATAACATTATATTTCCAATTTATTTATCTTTAAGCCTCTTTTTTCTCAGCTTTGAGAGTGTCTTTATGATTAGAGAATGCAAATATTTCTTTTAATAAGTTATTTACAAGAATTTTTGTACCATTTTACATAAGACTTTCATGTCTCCACCCAGCTGATTCATTTTTTCTTTACTTAGATCTAATTTACCTTTTCCTTATCATCTATTTCCAATTGTTTTTGTTCCATGGAATTCTTCAGTTCAAAAATCTTATCATCTAGGGAAAGTGCTACTATACCCTTTGATCTTTAATTGCATCATCCCTCACAATAAGAGTATGCAAATAGAACCCTTTACCTTTCATTATCATTGAAACATTTTCTAGTAGGTGTGTGCTACCATTTTTCTATTAAAAATCATCCAACTATACCAATAATATGTTGGTTTAAAGACAAATCCACATACCATTCATAATATTCAATAAAGAATATATGAGAGACTATATCAAATGGATCCATGCATAATCAGATTGCATGGATTATGATTTTATTACAATTTTGGATTGGAAGGAGTGATGGAATTATAAGATCATGAAAAAGAAGTTAGAAGATCATGAACGGAATACCAATCACATGAAGAAAGAAAAATGTCATTTTTACTATACCAAAGAGTTGTTCTAAAACTTGAAGGTGGACTTCATTACATTTTTTATGCATATGAAAAAAATATTCGTAAGGAAATAATTGACAAGGGACAATGTGTTTTCCAACATTGCAAATAATGTGAGCATTTTTTGTTCCAATCAGATGAAGAAAGTGAAATGTCATTTTTATTGTACCAAAGAGTTGTTCTAAAATTTGAAAGTGGAATTCACTACATTCTTGGTGTGTATGAAACAAAAAAAAAAAATCATAAGGAAGTAACTGATAGGGGATAGTGTGTTTTCCAACACTGTAAATAATGTTAGTCAAAAAGTTAAATATTTCACTTTTTGGAAATCCTACAAAGATCTTCCCTTTCTTTTTCTAATCAATATCATTAGCCACCATTTCCAATAAACCGTCTCTTGACACTTGGTTATTTACTCTTGATATATCTCATCTATTGTGATCCCTTGATCTTTGAATTACATCATTCCTCACAACAAGAGTCTACAAATAGAAGCCTTTAAACCCTTCATTATTATCAATACATTTTCTAGTAGGTGTTTTCTACCATTTTTCTATTAAAAATCATCCAACTATACCAAGATTATTTTGGTTGACAGAGAAATCCACATTCCATTAGTAGTATTCAATCAAGCATCTAAGAGACCATATCAAATAGAGCAAGGGTGCACTCCATTTTAACCCTATCTAAGGAGCAAGGTTATTTAAAGTAAAATATACTATCTATTTTCTTTATCTTTATATTTATTTCCTTATTTCATTTTAAGCCATCTAAAATAATGTACCCCTTATCTGAAATTATGTACCCTTTTAAGCCATCTCCTATTTATAAAACTATTTTTCTCACATGACATAATTTAAGTCAAGGAACTTGTATATCCCCTTAATCCATCCTCTTAGGAATAGAGGTATAGAGGGATAGAGGGATAGGGAGGGGAGAGACATGGAGAGGTAGGTAAAGAGAGGTAAGGTTGAAGGAGTAAAGGGATAGGTAGGTAGAGAGAGTGATGGGAGATAGGAACAGTAGAGAGGGAGGGGGAGATATAAGTAGATAGAGGGGGGAAGTTGGTAAGGACAAAGAGGTAGGTAGAAAGAGAGGTGGGTGGGATGTATTGATGGAAAGGTAGGTCAAGAGGGAGAGAGTGGGTGTAGATAGAGAGATGGAGGGAGGGGGAGAGAGAGAGAGAGGGAAAGTGATAGGGTAGGGTTGGATGGAACAATCACTATTCCATGCTCTGGATCTTTGTTTGCAAGATCTAGAGCATGGAATAGTGATTGTTCCATCCAACCCTACCCTATCAGATTGGTATCAAAGCAAATTAAATATTTGGGATAGACTCTTGCATGTACGGCCTTGAATCTAGTGGGTCCACAACCATGGTGACAAATATTGAATTGGAAAAGAAGGTCAAAGATCAGGAGGAGGATAATAGGAGACTGAGAGAAAGACTAGCACAACCTGAGGAAGCATTGAGTAATGTGCAAACCAAGACCGAAGAGGTCAATGATAGATTGGAGGGTAGGGTACCAAAGAGTGAAGAGGTTGTAGAGGAAGACAAGACCCCTGAACTTGACCCTGTTCTGCAAGAAGATCCTTTCTTGAAGGCATTGAAAGCTTTGAGTGGAGAAGAACTTGAAGGCATACCACTATTTAGTGGGAAATTAGAAGCTGATCTAGTGATAGATTGGATATAAGGCATGGAGAACCATTTTGAATGTGATGGAATCACTAAAGCATAGAGGGTGAAGGTGGCCAAGTCTAGATTGAGAGGATCAGCCTTAACATGGTGGAAATTCATCCAAACAAAGAGAGAAAAGGAAGGCAAGAAGCCTATTTCAACTTGGAAGGGTATGGTTGCAAAAGTGAGAGAAGCATACATACCAGATGACTATGAGATTCAGTTACACAAGAAAAGACAAAGCTTGAGGCAAAGAGACCAAGATGTGAACACTTACACAGAGGAGTTTCAAAAACTTTGTATGAGGTCCAATGTTTCAGAAGATGAAAGTCTCAAGGTGGCTAGGTATCTTAACGGCTTGAAGTGGAACATTCAAGAGGAGATGGCTCTTTTAAGTCCTAAGAAAGTACACCAATGTTACCAATTAGCTACTAAGATTGAGGAAGGAAGAAAGAGGAAACAAGACCAAGCTTCTAAGGGCAAGGGCAAAGGCAGAGATCAAAGAGATCAAAGAGGTCAGAGAGGTGGCTACCAAGGTAGAGGAAATGAACCAAGAAACCAAGGTGAATCTAAACTCACTGAGCATGGGAATGAAACATCTTCTAGAGGAGGTTATGGAAGAGGTAGAGGTTATCAAGGAGGATCCAATAGAGGAAGAGGAGTAGGCAGGAGCAATTCATATTTTGCTACTATGAAATGTTACCATTGTGGTCAAGTAGACCATCCAGCTTATAGGTGCCCAGAGAAAGCAACTTCATCAAATGCTAAGAAGAGGGTGGCATATGCACAAGAGGACACCATGAGCACTAAATCAGCAAAGATCATTCATATTGAATTTGAAATGGGAGAGAATCTGATGTTTAGGAGAGTTTTGATTAAACAACCGGTCAAGGAGGAGCCAAAACAAAGAAGAGCTTTATTTAGAGTGAGATGCAAAATACTTGGAAAAGTATGCAAGGTCATTGTAGATTCAGGTTCAACAGACAACATCATCTCAGAAGAGGTAGTAAAGAAGCTCAAATTGGAGAAGGTACCCCACACTAACCCCTACCAAGTTGCATGGTTAAACAAAGGGCAGAGTGTTCTTGTTAATGAGCAAGTAACGGTGCAGTTTTCCATTGGAGGGTATAAAGACAAGTTAATTTGTGATGTGTTACCCATGGATGCATGTTATCTTTTATTGGGCAAACCATGGTAGTATGATAGGAGTGCCATCCATGATGGAAAGGAGAATATAATTTCATTTAAGAAGGATGGGAAGACCTTTAAGTTGCAGTCACTGTTAGAGGAGGATGAAGGAAAGCCAAAGACACCAAGTGTTCTATTAAGAAGTGGCAAGGAGTTCCTTAACAACCTACATCAAGGGAGGGAAGGATATGTGATCATGTTGTAGTCCAAAGAAGAAGATAAGACTGAAAAACCAGTAATACCCGGAGCAGTCCAGATTTTGCTTGAGAAGTATAAAGACATAGTAAGTGATGGTACACCTGCAACTTTACCTCCAAAGAGAGCCGTTAGTCATCAGATTGACTTCATATTTGGAGCATCATTGCCTAATAAAGCAGCTTATAAGCTTACACTGGATCAGAATCTAGAGGTAGCTAGACAAGTGCAAGAGTTAATGGATCAAGGATTGATTAGGAAGAGCATCAACCCATGTGCAGTACCAGTAGTCTTAGCATCAAAGAAAGGAGGCAAGTGGAGGTTATGTACTGATTCTAGAGCAATAAATCGAATCACAATTAGGTATAGGTTCCCTATTCCTAGGATTGAAGACTTGATGGATTGTCTTGGAGGAGCTCAGTACTACACCAAGTTGGATCTCAAGAGTGGATACCATCATATCAGAATCAAGGATGGAGATGAGTGGAAGAGAGCATTCAAGACAATTGAAGGGTTGTATGAGTGGAGAGTTATTCCATTTGGCCTCTCTAATGCCCCTAGCACATTCATGAGGCTCATGAATGAGGTACTCAAAGAATTTATAGGGATATTTGTGGTGGTATATCATGATGATATACTCATCTTTAGCAAGACAACAGAAGAACACCTTAAACATGTGGAGATGGTTCTTAGAAGGCTGCAAGAGGAGAAGTTAGCCGTCAACATAAAGAAGTGTGAATTCTTTAAACAAGAGCTTAACTATTTGGGTTTTGTAGTGTCACAAGGATCATTGAAAATGGATCCAAGCAAGGTGGAAGCTATCCTAAACTGGCCTACACCAACCACAGGGACTGAGGTAAGAATTTTCCATGGATTGGCTCAATTCTATATGAAATTCATAAGAAAATTTAGTGGCATATGTGCACCAGTCCTAGATACAATCAAGGGGGCTTTGAAAACTAGGTTTGTGTGGACTCAAGAAGCTGAGAAAGGATTTGAGAAACTGAAACAAGAAGTGGCAACTCAACCTATTCTCTTACTACCAAGCTTTGAAAAATTGTTTACTGTGGAGTGTGATGCTAGTGGAATGGCAGTAGGAGGAGTGCTAAGTCAAGAAGGCAGACCTATAGCTTTCTTTAGTGAAAAGCTCAATGAAGCTAAGAAGAAGTATTCTACCTATGATCTAGAACTTTATGCTTTAGTTTAGTCACTTTGGAAGTGGAGGCATTACCTTCTACCCAAAGATTTTGTAGTCTTTACTGACAATCAAGCACTTAGCTATATCAATACCCAAGAGAAGTTGAGAAATAGACATTTGAAATGGATGGAGTACATCCAAGATTTTACTTTCACCATCAAGCACAAGAAGGGACAATTGAACAAGGTAGCAGATGCACTAAGCAGGAGATTGCTGACAGTGCAAGAGATACAGATCAAGAGCATTGGAATAGAGAGCTTCAAGGATCTTTATGGGGAAGATGAATATTTCTCAGAGGCCTACAAGGTATGTTCAAACTTTGAGAATCATTTTCATAGCCAATACT
This sequence comes from Sequoiadendron giganteum, assembly GCA_007115665.2. Lineage (NCBI taxonomy): Eukaryota > Viridiplantae > Streptophyta > Pinopsida > Cupressales > Cupressaceae > Sequoiadendron > Sequoiadendron giganteum. The sequence goes on from CM021100.1 coordinate 446,168,987, forward strand.
CATAGAATACTTTACAAAGTGGATTGTTGTTTAAAGGGAATCAGTTGTGTGTTCCAAGAGGATCAACGAGAGAAAACCTCATTCAAGAAAAGCATAATGGTAGTCTTAGTGGAAATTTTGGCATCAACAAGACTTTAGAACTAGCGCAAAGGTTCTACTATTGGCCTAAGTTGTCAAGAGATGTCAGGAGGTATGTGGAGCAATGTGTTGTGTGTATGAAAGCTAAGGGAGGAGCTAGTAATGCTAGTCTATATCAACCCCTACTTATTCCTAATAGACCATGGGAGTGTGTTAGCATGGATTTTGTGGTAGGACTCCCTAAGACCAAGACTGGATTTGATAGTGTCTATGTAGTGGTGGATAGATTTAGCAAAATGAGTCACTTTATTCCTTGCAAGACCACTCATGATCCTAGCTACATTGCTCACCTTTTCTTCAAGGAAATTGTAAGGATTCATGGATTGCCTTTGATCATAGTTTCAGATAGGGATGTGAAGTTCATGAGTCACTTTTGGAAGACTCGATGGAGCAGATTGGGTTACAACCTGTCTTTTGGATCAGCTTACCATCCTCAGACCGATGGGAAAACAAAGGTGGTTAACAGGGTGCTAGGTAACCTTCTAAGGTGCCTAACCAAAGAGTATGGACAAACATGGGATATGGTTATCTCACGGGCTGAGTATGCCTATAATGATAGTGTAAACCGGACCACAGGGAAGAGTCCTTTTGAGGTTGTGTATGGAATGCACCCAAGAGGGATATGCAATCTCAAGGATCTAGGAGCTATGGAACATAGGAGTGGGCATGCAGAGGATGTCACTCAGACCATGAAGTAGATTCAGGAGCAGGTGAACAGGACAGTCACCGAGGCTACTCAAAAGTTGAAAGAGAAGGTGGATTTATCTAGAAAAGAGTTACAATTTGCAGTAGGAGACTTTGTCATGGTTCACCTCAACAAATCCAGGTTGCAGAAGGGTATATCAACCAAATTACAGATGAAAAGAGTGGGACCATGCAAGGTATTAGCCAAGTATGGAAAGAATGCATACAAGGTGGAGTTACCTTCAAATTTGGGAATTTCACCAGTTTTCAATGTTGTTGATTTGATCAGATTCAAGGGATCAGTCAATAACTTAGCTCAAAACAGTTAGGAGATCTTCAAGGATGTAAGCAACATACCCTTACCTATTCAAGACAAGCTTAAGGTAGAAAGGATCTTGGAGTCAAGGGTAAAGAATTCTACAAGGCACAAAGTGTACATGGAGCATCTTGTCAAGTGGAAGAAAAAACATGAATCTGAGGCTACATGAGTAGATGAAGCTCAGTTCAAGAAGCAGGGCATAGATGTCTCTCTACTCTCTCCTCAAATTCCTTAGAGTTTGTGCAGAGGGGGAGAATGGTGCAGGAGCACCTAGGAAACACTAGGCATTAGGAAGTCTAGGATGCAATTTTGTTTTTGAAAGTTATGAAGGTCATGTTGACCATTGCAATGGAGTTAGAAGATTAGGAATAAGTAGTGATCACTATTGATCAGTAGTGATCAGGATTGATCAGTAGGTTGGGAAGGGAAAAGGTTTCATGAGTGTGGAAACTCACTTTTCCTAGTTTTGTTTGAATAGGAAAAAGTGGAAAAATGGTACATTTTGCACCTTTGCCACTTTGTAACCAACATGTCTGACCAAGGGGAAATTTAACTAGTTTTATGACCTATATAGGGAAGGCCTCAACCTATATGAAAGGTTGGAAGCTTTTGTAATTTGGAAATTCATGAATGCTAGTGTGGATATTGAGAAGGATTGACTGAATTTCTGTGTTTTGCTTTCATTTCAGTGGTCAGGAGCGATCATCGCTCTGTAATATGTTGTAGATTCTAGTGTGGACTGTTCTCTAAGCTTGTGTGGTAGTATTTAGGTGTGTGTTCAATTTGCAGGTGTGGTTTGGTAGTTATTTTGTTTCTTTTGAATTGTTGATCTGACTGGCAACCTATCAAGAATAGAGATCTAGTTCTCTTCCCCACTGTACCTGGTGTATGGGCTTTTGGGGATTGGGGCTAGACTCCATGGTTGTAAATATAGTAGGTTTAGGTGTGGTTAGGATTCCAGGAGGCATGGAGAAAGTCTTCTCCTAGGCGAGCTTGATAGTGCCCGGCTAGGAAAGACAGTGAGTGCAAGGCACTAATAGGTGCAGGGGTGTCCGTTCAAAGCAAGTTTCCTATTGGAAAGGAATGGAGTGATGGCTTGAAATATTCCAAACCAATTTTTTTTTTTGATTTTTCAATTAACAGATTTCAAACAATGCACCCGTTAAGGTTAGAAGATAAACCAAAACGTGCAGAAAGCAACTCTAACCAGAATGTACACCAGGATCCCGATGTGGGCAAGGTGTGAGCATTGGTCAGAGGATCTGAATTAAACTGCTTATGCAAAAAGCAACTCTAACCAAGGATGGCGCCGATGATGGCGAGCATATGGTCAGAGGATCTTCTTCTCTAAATACAGAAAGGAACTCAACGCCAAGAATGTGCTTTCCAAACCAAGATGGAATGGGAGCTACCATATGACGGAGATGCTAACTATGCTGAAAGTAAACTCAACACCAAGTATGTGCTACCCAATTCCAGAGTGGAAATGAGGCGACCATATGGCGGAGATATACAGAAATACAATGCAGCTTCAGAATGTAAAGTAAGATTAAGAGAAATGTTGACAGTACTACTATTCAGCTTACAAAAATTAGAGATTTGCCTACCAAATACATAGCATAAGAAAGTCTAACAATGCTGCAATATAGTATAATGTCTCCTCAATGATCACAAAGACTTTCAACCCAAACCCAACTCAAAAGATAGACTTTACGCAAGCTGATATGATAGAACAACAACTTAATATGCATAACCAACAACCCTAGAATCCACTAAAATGCTCACAACTCACTCAATACTTGCCAGAATGACATGAGACTTGATGCAAAAGAAAGCTAGGTTGATGGCAATGAAGACTAGACAAAGAAACAGCTGAAAAATTGAAGTATTTTTTTTCTAAACACTTGCCAGGCAAAATAGAATGGTACAGCCTCAAGAAATGTTCTACCAACAAGATAAAATCCAAGACACCTCTAAAAAATCTGCAACTTGGCATAGAGGGGCGCCCAAGGCTAGCAAATGCATGGGTAAACTACCCAGAACCAAAATAAATTCGCCCAAAGACTTATGAGTATAAACTTCAATCTGCAATACAAAAATCAGCAACTCTAGATTTGATTAAAATGCAAGAAACCGAACTACAAATGCAAAACAACTTCTACAATGCAAAATCTCACTACAAATCTCACTCAACTACAATTTAACTCTCCACTAGTTGCTGTCTTTCAAGCAAGAAGTCGAGCCAAGGCTAGGAGGCATTCATTCCTCGAAGCAATCCAGCACCATTTCGGCAGCATAACAATATTCCAAATATAAGATGATCAAATGAAGACCCAAGGCTTCCTTTTATAATTTTGAGAAGACACTTCCAGATGCTTCTAGAAGGTGTGCCCACTCCACAAGATGCTTTTAGGGTTTTGACTTGACCAAGTCTTCCTTCAAGATGGCGTCCCTTTTCATAAAGGCAATTTTCCTTTAATTTAAAATTATCTTTTCTCCAAAAGTTGGCGTCCAATTCCATTTGAGCAATAAACTTTAGGAAAAATCGCAATATGTTCCTCATGAGAGAATAACCCTCAAAGTCCCCTTCTTTAAAATGACTTAAAGTCATATTACTAGGACAAGGGGTTATTTTATAAAATAAAACATTATTGACTTTAAATAACTTATTTCTCCAAAATGAACCTCTTAAGCCAAAAATCAGGATCACCCAATGAACTGCAAGTGAAGGAAAGTTGACTAAGCTGGTGCTGACTGGACCACTGCTAAATATAGAATTTACTAAAAATAGTATTTTCAAGAAGTTGCTCAGAATGCAATGCATGTGCCACCATTGCGAAGCTTTCTGAAAACCCAGAAGGAATCTAGAATCCAAACACCCAAACTCCAACAAGCAGAACCCTGAATCCTCAAGAGAACCCACCAAACAGTCGAAAACCCTAATTCTGCCTCTGACTAGCCGACAACACCCCAGGGATAGGCCATCAATCACTGAGAAATGACTTAAAGTCATATTACTAGGACAAGGGGTTATTTTATAAAATAAAACATTATTGACTTTAAATAACTTATTTCTCCAAAATGAACCTCTTAAGCCAAAAATCAGGATCACCCAATGAACTGCAAGTGAAGGAAAGTTGACTAAGCTGGTGCTGACTGGACCACTGCTAAATATAGAATTTACTAAAAATAGTATTTTCAAGAAGTTGCTCAGAATGCAATGCATGTGCCACCATTGCGAAGCTTTCTGAAAACCCAGAAGGAATCTAGAATCCAAACACCCAAACTCCAACAAGCAGAACCCTGAATCCTCAAGAGAACCCACCAAACAGTCGAAAACCCTAATTCTGCCTCTGACTAGCCGACAACACCCCAGGGATAGGCCATCAATCACTGAGAAGTGCAGTGCTAAAAATGGGGACATTACAGTCCGCCCTTCCCAAAATTGCTTGTCCTCAAGCAATACCACCACAACTCCAGAAAATTTAAGACTGATCCATACCCAAACAAGTATGATCCCAGGTTCCCAAATCCATCTTAGGAAGGACCCACCATGCCGATGCTGCACTACTCTGATCACATCAATGAAAACATCATGCCAATGTTGCACTACCTTTCCTTGTAACTTCAAAGTGTTACCATCCATGTTACCCAAACTGAAGGATCTTAAAGGACTGACATCAATATCATGCAACATCTCAAGTCCACGATGCCCCGAATCAACAGTATCAACCACACCACTGTCAATCATAATTCTAGGCACGAAGAAAGATAGGATATTCAACTCAAAATCAATCTCCTCAACATACCTCCACATGGTAATAATCGAAGTCATGACTGCAAATGTGACATCTTCCAATCTTCTTGCAAGGAGGAAAGCAATACTTTGCAAGAGCTCAACAAATTCATACTCACGTCTCCTCATGGAGCTACTATGCACCAGCTGAATTATACTGACACCACCAAGAAGACTTCTAATCGCTCTTACAGTTCCAACTCCAAAAGTCTCAGAATGAAAAGCCAGAGCATGTGGAAGTTCGATGTCCCGAACCAGCAATGAGAGTAAACTAACAAAGTTAACATCACAACCCTCCAAAGTGGCCAGAAAATAAACTAGAGCAACCTCCATCCTCCAACTACGACTTCTTAGACCAAAAGTGAAGAAACCACTCCCCTGAATGCAAGAAACTCCACATGTAAGGTGGCTGGTCTGCCTCCAACCAGCAAGCTCGTGTCTCAAAATTGGTCCTTGTCTCAGCCAAAAGTCACTCCCAAGAGCAACCGATCGTTCATCCCTCCAACCCATACTCAAAATTTCTCTCCAATCCATTTGTTGATGAACAAACGAAACCATCAAGTGGCTGAAAAAGAAGGGAACAACACCAACAAATCTGGAAATTTTCTCCTTATCCCTCCAAAAGTTCTTCTTTCCACAAGCAATAGGCTCCATCAACCCATGTTGAGGATCCCAAGCATGGATACCCAACTGAAAAAATATTTTCAACACATTGCCAAGAAATCTCAACGCATCTCCAAGTGCTAGTGAGAACCGAGTGCATTCTCATGAAACTGGTGTCCCCTTGAAGCTCAACCATGAAAGCTACAACCACATTGGAGTATGTAACATAGAATGACTTCAAATTGAATTCCCAAAACTGACTAGTATGAGCCCAAACATCATTCCACCCAAAGGATGGATTGTCAAGAGTGCAAGCACCAAGTTCTGGTTCATCATTCTCCCATTCCTCCTAAGTAGTAGGTCTGAAATCATCACTCCTTGCTATTGTAATGAAGACACCAGCAGCTACCACGACTTGTCTCATCAACATCTTGATGTCATAGATGTTGAAATTAGCTCGCTTCGACACCTCCCATATGGAATCTTCACCCTTGAGCCCACTTATCCATTCATTACTAATCAACAGACGTGGCACTTCCTTATGGAGTGATGTCAAAGCATCCAAGCACTGGAAACCATGCTCAGTCTCATTCTCCATTTCATCTTCCATCTCATAGAGAGGATTGTCATAAGTTGCTTCTGCACCCACTTCAAAGAAGGGATTGTCAAAAACTTGGAAGTCATTCTTTTCATCTTGCTGATCCAAATCTGCACATGTAACTTCGGATTTTCTTGAAATGCTTCCAAGATCAAACTCCTCTTGAAGACAGTCAAGATCTCCAATCACTTGATTGATTTCTTCAGCTCTTTGTGCATCCTCTTGCTCCTTGAAAAGTTTGAAATCTGCAAACTGGTCTTCAACCTCTGTTAGATCCAACTGAGTTTCTTTCAACTTGTCCTTTATTGATTTAAGCTCCAGAGTGAGCTCATCAATCGTACTCTCCTTTTCATGAAAAGCACAAATGGCCTTCTTTGCAGCTTCAAGGGCATGATCCCGTTCTCCAATAGAGTGCACGTACTCAGACTTCAAGGTCTCCAAGGAATCTCTGATAAGTTGCAATTTAGGAAGAGTAACTTCATCAGTCACTCCTCTACGTCTCTCTTCAAGCTGAGCCTTCCAGTAAAGCTCTTCAACCAAGCTATGTGTGCGGTCAAACAAGGATAGAGCTTGCACTTCCTTGTCAATCAACACCTTGAATTGACCTTCCCACTCATGAGAATGCGAAGATGGTGAACTGCTGATGGGCTGCAACTGAAAATCAGAACCTTGTCCCTTGTCTTTACTGCCCTCCTTGCTGCTCCAACATTCTTGTACTTCACCATTGACTAATGGATAATGTTCATTGTCATAAAAAGCATCATACTTCACAAATTCTTTGTCCCTAAGTTTGTAATCAGCTTCATGCATTGGAAAATCATATTTGTGTTTAGTAACACCTTCAAACTCTACATCTTCAAGAGCCACTTGATTTTCTAGCTCTTCATTCACCTCACCGTCTTCTTGATCAAAGGCTATGGCAGCCCCTAACTCGAACAAAGAATCATCGAATGCTGTTCTGAAAGTTTTAGAAGAAACATCCTCCTTGGTGGCTGCAACCAACTCGAAGGGATCACCATGGAACTTTTCAGAGCAAACTACTTCATCAAAGACAACTTTTCCTTCTGTGCCCTCCTCATAGCTTGCAATGCAAATGAAACTTTGGTCTTCATCAGGGTCAAAGGGAAATTCATCCCACAACGGTTCTCTTTCATTCCTTGGTGCCAACACACCCGGATCCCAAATGCTAGTGGGTTGATTAAGATGATCAACCGGGAAAAACTTATCATCAAAATTATTTCTTTCCCATGGTTCGGTTTGCTGATCAAACCCAAGTCCAATAACGCCACCTCGGAAATGGAGTGAAGAACCTTCTATACTTGCTGTTTTGAAAACTTCACCATCCCTATCTTCTTCAGGCCCTTCATGGAAAAGTATGTCGCCAATTTCTTCATGTGGAACTTCTTGGGAAGTTGGGTCAGCAACAAGAAGAAAATCCTTCTTCATCAAATCTTCAAAATGAGTATGCATGAACTCATGGGATTCGCCTCCAATATCACTAATATGTCCTTCCTTTTCTTCAACGAACTCATCACAAACATTAGTCCTACCAAGCTGATCTTCATTACTTCCTATTACATGCAAGTCAAGGGAAGTATTATGGGACTCTACCCTTAACTCTTCACTTGCCAAGGTATCCTTATCGAACTCACGTTCATTTTGATGTGATATGTGCACCTTGCTTGTGCCATCTTCATTGCTAGATGGCTGATTTTTCTCTTCAACTTGCATATTTGTGGGCTGCAATTCACAAATAGGCTCTTCATCTTCTTCCTTCTTTGATTCTTCAACCAAAGCTTGTTCTGCTTCCCTTTTTAACATTTTCCTAATGTGGTCCACCATCTCCGACTTTTCGGGCTTCAAAAACGCCACACAATTCAAATGGGCATCAAATGAAACATTGTACTTATAATCATCTGGCATGTTTTGATATTGCTCACGGAGTTTGGCAGCCTCATGTTCACATTGTCTTTTATACTGTTTAGCATATTCAATGAAATCCCTCATGGCAAAACTAACCTTTCCTTCCTCAGATACCATAGTTGAATATGACTTCTCACGATCCTTGGACCTTAGAAAACGCAACATCTTTGAAACTTCTGAAAGCTAAACTGAACTTTGTTCTGACCTCAGGTGTAGAAACTGATTTCTCTGTCATTCAACTGTCAACTGAACCTTGATGGGCATAGGATGGCAGGATCTTGGCTCTGATACCACTGAAATATTCCAAACCAATTTTTTTTTTTGATTTTTCAATTAACAGATTTCAAACAATGCACCCGTTAAGGTTAGAAGATAAACCAAAACGTGCAGAAAGCAACTCTAACCAGAATGTACACCAGGATCCCGATGTGGGCAAGGTGTGAGCATTGGTCAGAGGATCTGAATTAAACTGCTTATGCAAAAAGCAACTCTAACCAAGGATGGCGCCGATGATGGCGAGCATATGGTCAGAGGATCTTCTTCTCTAAATATAGAAAGGAACTCAACGTCAAGAATGTGCTTTCCAAACCAAGATGGAATGGGAGCTACCATATGACGGAGATGCTAACTATGCTGAAAGTAAACTCAACACCAAGTATGTGCTACCCAATTCCAGAGTGGAAATGAGGCGGCCATATGCCGGAGATATACAGAAATACAATGCAGCTTCAGAATGTAAAGTAAGATTAAGAGAAATGCTGACAGTACTACTGTTCAACTTACAAAAATTAGAGATTTTCCTGCCAAATACATAGCATAAGAAAGTCTAACAATGTTGCAATATAGTATAATGTCTCCTCAATGATCACAAAGACTTTCAACCCAAACCCCAACTCAAAAGATAGACTTTACGCAAGCTGATATGATAGAACAGCAACTTAATATGCATAACCAACAACCCTAGAATCCACTAAAATGCTCACAACTCACTCAATACTTGCCAGAATGACATGAGACTTGATGCAAAAGAAAGCTAGGTTGATGGCAATGAAGACTAGACAAAGAAACAACTGAAAAATTGAAGTATTTTTTTTTCTAAACACTTGCCAGGCAAAACAGAATGGTACAGCCTCAAGAAATGTTCTACCAACAAGATAAAATCCAAGACACCTCTAAAAAATCTGCAACTTGGCATAGAGGGGCGCCCAAGGCTAGCAAATGCATGGGTAAACTACCCAGAACCAAAATAAATTCGCCCAAAGACTTATGAGTATAAACTTCAATCTGCAATAGAAAAATCAGCAACTCTAGATTTGATTAAAATGCAAGAAACCGAACTACAAATGCAAAACAACTTCTACAATGCAAAATCTCACTACAAATCTCACTCAACTACAATTTAACTCTCCACTAGTTGTTGTCTTTCAAGCAAGAAGTCGAGCCAAGGCTAGGAGGCATTCATTCCTCGAAGCAATCCAGCACCATTTCGGTAGCATAACAATATTCCAAATATAAGATGATCAAATGAAGACCCAAGGCTTCCTTTTATAATTTTGAGAAGACACTTCCAGATGCTTCTAGAAGGTGCGCCCACTCCACAAGATGCTTTTAGGGTTTTGACTTGACCAAGTCTTCCTTCAAGATGGCGTCCCTTTTCATAAAGGCAATTTTCCTTTAATTTAAAATTATCTTTTCTCCAAAAGTTGGCGTCCAATTCCATTTGAGCAATAAACTTTAGGAAAAATCGCAATATGTTCCTCATGAGAGAATAACCCTCAAAGTCCCCTTCTTTAAAATGACTTAAAGTCATATTACTAGGACAAGGGGTTATTTTATAAAATAAAACATTATTGACTTTAAATAACTTATTTCTCCAAAATGAACCTCTTAAGCCAAAAATCAGGATCACCCAATGAACTGCAAGTGAAGGAAAGTTGACTAAGCTGGTGCTGACTGGACCACTGCTAAATATAGAATTTACTAAAAATAGTATTTTCAAGAAGTTGCTCAGAATGCAATGCATGTGCCACCATTGCGAAGCTTTCTGAAAACCCAGAAGGAATCTAGAATCCAAACACCCAAACTCCAACAAGCAGAACCCTGAATCCTCAAGAGAACCCACCAAACAGTCGAAAACCCTAATTCTGCCTCTGACTAGCCGACAACACCCCAGGGATAGGCCATCAATCATTGAGAAGTGCAGTGCTAAAAATTGGGACATTACATGGCTATTAAGCTGTGGGAATGTTGAGGAGTCTCCATCAGTTCATTTGGTGAGAGGAAACCTTAACAATCTGCAAGAAGACAGGGAAAAGACCCAAAATGACCTAGGTTTTTGCACACTTCCAGTTTGAGGCACTGTACGAACAGTGGAGACCTAAGGCACTAAAAATATTTGAGAGGAGGGTATAAGTATCAAGAACCTAAAAGAAAGAATGGCTACTCTTCAGGGAACTTAGGAACATAAGCCTATTTTCTCGGAGTTGGAGGCCTAATTGGGGCTCTTGGGCTAGTAGCCTAATAAACCCTAATTGAGGGTTTGGTGGTAGCAAATGACAAAAGGAGCATGGTGGATTGTCAAGAACCCTAGGGAGATGGTTAGAAGCCTTTGGAAACATCTCAACACCCCTATAAATTTAAACTTAGTTGTTGGAGGAAATTAGTCTTTAGGGAAGATTGAAGGCTAAAGGAAGAATGGAAGCATTGCACCAAGGAAGACTTGGTAGATTGAGAATGAGATGATAGTGGGGTTGGCTAGTAGAACCAGGGGTACCTATACATGAGGTAGGACCTAAAGGTCAAGGTGGGAGAGACACCTAGGAGATCTTGAAAACAAAGATCTAGAGCATGGAACAGTGATTGTTCCATCCAACCCTACCCTATCAGAAAGAGGGAGGGAGAGAGGTGTAGGTACAAAGAGGTAAGGTGCAAGGAATAAAGAGAGATGTAGGTAAATCTAGATACAAAGGTAGGGTGGGAGAGGTATAAATAGAGAGAGGGGGGAGGGGGAGGTAGATAAGTACTTTTCAAATCTTTCTCTCCGTCCCTCTATTATAATCTAGTGATAACTACTTTTCAAATCTATCTCTCCCTCCCTCGCTCACTGACTAGTACCTTAAGTTATTTCTACAATTATGAAATTTTATATGGACTTGGATATTCTAACCTTTTCAATTTTAACTTATCAACCATCTCTTTTGGTTCTAAAATATATTTACTACCATTGTTTTAATTTATAACACTTATATTTAGTCTTCTATATATTTCTAAAGAGACTTCTCATTTGTACTAGTTTCTTATCGATACCATCACTGTTTTGAAAAATTCTAGTTGCTCTATCAATTTCTTCTTTAATAATTCATAGATTTTATAAGGAATTTGAATATTTAAAACTCTCATCCACATGCCTTATAAATACATTTGAGGAAAAAATTTAATGATTAATTATGATGATTGCATCAATTACATGGTAAAAGTGAGCCTTCAATTGTTAAATTAATCAATTATAATGTAAATATGGATAACATTAATCATTTATAGTTTCATGCAATGGATTATGCAATGATGATATCTGTTAGGTTTACGGTTTAGGGTTTAAGGTTTAAGGTTTAACCTAATGGATTAATGCAACGATGATGATGGATTGACCCAAAGAGATACATAAATATGGTGTTGAAAGAACTTATTTAATGAAGAAATTGAAGAGGAAGTAGTAGTTCATAATGAAATAAAATAAGAGATGAATATTAGATAGATGGGGGATGATATAGTAGATGCAGTGAAAAAACCTTCATCATAGAATTAAGGTTGTATAGAGAGAGAGATAAGTAAGGTTGATTCATCATTAGTGCCTCCTCCTATATTATTTGAGATGCCTTCTCCTATAGAATTTGATTCTTTCAATGTATGGTGCTCATTCTACTGAGCTCTATTTTGAAATAGAGAAAGATCTTAGGACTTCAACTCTACTTGAGATTTCAAATGTGAAAACTTCATTTGTAATGACAACAATGTTGCAATTTCTACTTCAATTCCCTCCCACCCTACCACTGCATATCTCTCTCCTTGCCTCTTTCTCTCCCTCTATCCCTCCCACCCTACAACTCCCTATCTCACTCCTTCCCTCTTTCTCCCCTTCCCTCTATCCATCCCACCCTACCACTTCCTATCTCCCTACATCCCCCTCTCTCTCCCTTAGATTAATAAATTTATATTAGCCTAAAATTAATCTAATGAATTAATGCAATGATGATATATGTTAGGTTTGGGGTTTAGGATTTAAGGTTTAACCTAATGGAGAGAGAAATAGAGGAAGGAGAGAGATATGTGGTGTCAAGGTGGGAGGGATAGAGGTACACATATAGAGAGGGGATGGGAGAGGTATGCATAGAGATATTGAGAGGGAGAGAGGGGGAGAGAGGGAGGGAGAGATACTATGAGGGGTAGGTGGAGAGAGGTTGAATGTGTGTGAGGGAGAGAGGGAGGGAGAGAGAGGTGAGATAGAGAGAAAGAGAGTAGAGAGGGATGTATTGAGGGAAGGGTAGGTAGATAGGGAGAGGGTGAGTGGAGATAGAGAGAGGGAGGGAGGGAAAGAGGGATGGAGGGAGGTGTAGGTAGAGAGAGGTAAGGTAGGTGAGGTAGGTATAAAGAGAGTTGGGGAGAGGGGGAGGGGTAGGTGGAGATAGGTTGTGCATATTAGGGAGAGATAGAGAGAGAGGTAAGGAGCACATGTAGATAGGTAGGATATGAGGACCATCCACCTTATCTCTAGACATCATCATACAAGTGAAACTTTTATTTTATTCCATTAGTCAACATCATCACCACATTTAAAACATATAGGTATAAAGAGAGTTAGGGAGAGAGGGAGGGCTAGGTGGAGATAGATTATGTGTAGCACATTTTGAAGAGAATTGTATTACTTATCAACTCAAAAGATTATAATTTATACATTGGTTGTGTTTGTGATTAAATTTATGATTAAGAAATTTAAAGAAAAATAATCAATCTAGAGAATGCACTCTTTAACAAACAAGTTGTAGATGAACAAGAAGAGGAAGATATAATTCTTTCAAAGATATTGAAAACTATTTAAAAAACTTATAAGGGACTTAAAATTTGGTGCAGTAAAAATGACATTTCCCTTTCTTCATCTGATTGGAACAAAAAAATGCTCACATTATTTACAGTGTTGGAAAACACACTGTCCCTTGTAAATTATTTCCTTTTTTTCTGTTTCGTACACACCAACAATGTAATGAAGTCCGCCTTCAAATTTTAGAACAACTCTTTGGTACAATAAAAAAATTCACTTTCTTCATTTGATTGGAACAAAAAAATGCTCACATTATTTGTGGTGTTGGAAAATACACTATGCCTTGTCAGTTATTTCCTTATGACTTTGCAATGTTGGAAAACACAATATCCCTTGTCAGTTATGTAATGAAGTCCACCTTCAAATTTTAGAACATTGGAAATAACTAATAGGGGAAAATGTGTTTTCCAACAGGGGAAAGTGTGTTTTCCAATATTGAACAAAAAAATGCGCATATTATTTACAGTGTTGGAAAACACACTATCCCTTGTCAATTATTTCCTTATGAATTTGCAGTGTTGGAAAACACATTGTCCCCTATGTAGGAAATAATTGACAAGGGACAGTGTGTTTTCCGACACTAAATAATGTGACCATTTTTTTGTTCCCTGTTGAAAAACACACTGTCCCTTGTTAGTTTTTTCCAATGTTGGAAAACACACTGTCCCCTGTTAGTTATTTCCACTATTGGAAAACACACTATCTCCTATTAGTTTTTTCCAATGTTGGAAAACACACTGCCACTTGTTGGAAAACACATTGTCCCCTGTTAGTTATTTCTAGGCATCTTACATTCTAATAATATCCCCATCCAAAAACATTATCCCTATCCCTCCTTGAAGCTATAAATCCAATTTGGGTGCCAATGCCCCATAATCCCTATCCCTCCTTGAATCTATAAATCCAATTTAGGTGCCTATGCTCACATTATTTGTAGTGTTGGAAAACACACTATCCCTTGTCAATTATTTTCTTATGATTTTTTTTGTTTCCTAGGCACAAAAAAATTAATGAAGTCCACTTCAAATTTTAGAACAATTCTTCAGTACAATGAAAATGACATTTCACTTTCTTCATTTGACTGGAACAAAAACATGCTCACATTATTTGTAGTGCTAGAAAACACATTGTTCCCTGTCAGTTATTTCCTTATGAATAGTTTTTGTTTTGTATGCACCAAGAATGTATTGAAGTCCACCTTCAAATTTTAGAACAACTCTTTGGTATATTAAAAATGACATTTAACTTTCTTCATTTATTTGGAACAAAAAAATTCTCACATTATTTGCAGTGTTGGAAAACACATTGTCCCCTATCAGTTATTTCTTTATGAATTTTTTTTGTTTCATATGCACTAAAAATGTAATGAAGTCCACCTTCAGATTTTAGAACAACTCTTTGTTACAGTAAAAATGGCATTTCACATTTTTCATCTGATTGCAACAAAAAAATACTCATATTATCTCTAATGCTAGAAAACACACTATTCCCTATCAGTTATTTCCTTCTACAACTTCAAAGCTACAAGGTGGGGAGGATGAGGAGGATTTGCAAGTGGGGGATACATAAAACTATCCAAACTCTCCTGGGGGTGAGTAACCAATGGGTTTGTTTCATGTATAGGTTTTTACAAGAGTATGTGGGTGGTAGGTTTCTTAACACTCAGTGTTTTCTAACATGTAAATTTTGAATGTGTCTTTCATTGCATTCATACTCTTTAAATAATAAAGTTTTCATTACAGTAATTGCAGGTTGGAAAATATTGGGTGTTATTAAACCTGCAACCCACAATGTTCTAAAACCCTCTACATGTAACAACCTGATTGGTTAGACACCCCTCAAGTCAACTTTATTAATTTTATTTATCACCCACCTACAACTCCCTAAGCTCTCCACCCTTGAGCTTAGAAAAAAAAATCATATCACCCACAACCCACTGTGTTTTCCAAATTGTAACTATTTTGTACAATTTTAAAGAAAAAAATGGAACTATTGATATTTAAAATACCTTAAAGGATTTTTGGTATGTCACAAGGAGAGATCACCTTTGATCAATCCATTGAAATTGAACAATTTTGAAAGTTATAGAAAAGTTCATAAGCAAGTGGATTATTTACTATTTTGGTTGCACCATATTGAATGTGTTGCTATGTATTATTCTCTAGAATAATTGTCTTATGATCTCTTAAATATTATTGAATGATTAAGTTATTAAAATGAATTCATTAAATTTCTTTAAATACTATTACACAATATCAAATTATGTCAAGAGTGTCTTTAGTCAAATGAAGATAGAAGGATAAGGGAGTCATTCATCCAAATTTAAAAATTTAAAATTAAATGAGTGGCTTAAATGTATTTTGTTTTAGAATTGATGACGAAAAATAAGTTTGTAATGTTGATTTAAATCAATTTATCATTATTATGAATCTATCTATTTTGATCCAATGAATACATCTTAGATTCAAAAGTGATTTAAGAACCTCTTCGGTCAATTCTAACTATCATGAACTTGATATATCATACAAGATTGATATGAGTAACACAATATTGATCTAATAGAACGTATGTTTGAAAAGATGCTCACTTTTTCCTCTAGATATCTATGTTAAAGTGGTGTCTAGATACATTATTTAAGAGTTTTTTGAGTCAAACGAAGAATGTGTTCTTATAGGTCAAACCCACTAGAAAATTAAATTAATTAT
Source organism: Sequoiadendron giganteum (assembly GCA_007115665.2). NCBI lineage: Eukaryota > Viridiplantae > Streptophyta > Pinopsida > Cupressales > Cupressaceae > Sequoiadendron > Sequoiadendron giganteum. Next base: position 446,184,848 of record CM021100.1, read on the forward strand.
GATGAAATATATCAAAGACAATATTCACAAGAATGAAAGTGGCCTACATTAGAAACACAAAACATTAGGAACAAATAAGAAATAGAAATTCTCTATAACAACATTCTGAGTATGTAAGAAATTTTCAGAATCAAAATCTCTAAAATATAAAGTTAACCTTTGCAATAAGAGAACATTAATGTCATGAACTTACTTTTATATCAAGTAACAAAATGAACTCATAAATAATATTAAATTCTCAAAAAATAAATTAAATATTAAAATAACATACACATCCACAAGATTCAAAGAACTTGCTTGCACCTATCATCATATTAAACATGTCATCCTCATTAAAACCTAGAGAATACAAAATGCAATAGGATTCAATCCAGTTTTGATTCATGCTGACAACAAATTCACCTCTAGATATGGTGAAAGAATCTCAATAACTAAAAATTGACCATTAACAACTATTATTGTGTTTTGCTCGTGATCTAAAATTATGCAGTTTACACCATTGGCTATTAAATGTTGGGTGCCAAATACACTGAATCTAAAAAGAGTTTGCTAAGCCAAATGGATAAGACATATCAACAAAGATGCCACTGGATGCATTTGGGAAAATACATAAATTTTGGCAGAAGCGGCCATTGCACAGAAGAACAAATTTGTGCATTTCAATCATTTGAAATTGCTCATCTTTGGAGAGCTCCTTGACAAGAAAACTTCATCAAATGCTAGCCATTTCTCTGCAAAATTACCTTGTCACAATCTTTCAAAATGTATGCATGTCGCCATCTGCAAGAACATCAAAAATTGTTTTAATTTATAACCAGCTTTCTTGATCATTGGATGAGCATTTTGTTTATTTTTATAGAATAAAAAAAATTTAATCAAGGAAAACTGAATAGCCAAATCAGAAATTTGCAGTGGAACTATTTTTAAGAAAACTAAAATCAGAAAAAGTTGTGTATTTCCCACAACCATACAGTAAACTTAACTTTGTGTTGTAACTAAAATTTTTAATAACTAATCCATAAAATCTGATCCAATCAATCTGGACAAATCTCCAAGAGAATTTGGCAAATTCTTCAACGTCTTGCAAGAGAACAAATCTAGATGTCGTAAGTTCTTTAGATCTCTGAATCTAGCGAGTAGTGAAGACAGCAAGCTACAATTTCGTATCTCCACATGCTCAAGCGATTGGAGCAAACAAAACTCTTCTAGAAATCTTTTACTAGCAAAATAACCTGGCAATGATATTATTTTCAAGTGTTTCAAAAGTCCTATTGAACTTGGGAACCCTTCAAAACTAGAGCTCAATGGACCAACAATAATCTGCTCTTTCAACTGCGAAGGAGCCTGAAGCCAAATTCAAATCGAGTGAAATAGAAATCATGGATGGTCTCAAACATTCAGCCATGAACAAGAAGTTGTTGTTACAAAATGGAAACTCGTATTTCAATGAAGATAACATACCTGTACATCACTCTGCCACAATCTTTTGAGATCTCCATTCATTATTTTTTAAAACTGCAATTTTTTAAGAGGAATCCACAGAGGAATGCATTCCCATTGTCCTCGATAGAAGTCAAGTTCAAGCCATAGCAAAGAAACTGGTTTCGAAATCAAGCCATTCAAATTTTCTAAAAAATTATGTAATTTTAGCACCCATCGAACTGTCTACAATCGACTGGAAACACCTCCAGTTAGCGTTGGCACTGATGTCAAGAATATTTTGGAATCCCACTGATTCCTGCATTTAAAGATCAAGTTCAAAATGGTGTTGCATTAAGAAAAAAATGGTTCAATATGCCAAAAATATCGCAACAAGTAATAAAGAACCAACCAAATCCCTAAGATCATTGGGACACCACAGGCACCGAGGAGATTGCAGTCCATTTGTCATTTCTCTTACCAAGTACCGCGGGATGGTTGTAAATGAGAACATTATCTTCTAATGTAGGGGATTCGAACTCATACCGCTGGAAAATGACTCTGTCAATTTCGCCTGTAAATTCCGTCAAGGACGTAACTTGATGTCTGGTAGGTGCTCTGCGACATATTTTCTGGACAATCAAAATAACCACTCAATTTATCTCTCCCTAGAGGAATATGGATCAAATATTTGAAACTCTCGCTTTTAAATTTGTCGCTCCTTTTAAATTTTATTTGCCGCTCCTTTTAAAAAAAACGTCTATTTTTCCATCTCCATCCGTCAGCTCCCTCCATTAGTCTTTCCGTTGGTGCATTTTGTCTGGCAAGTGGGATGGGGATGGGATGGGATGCTATAACGTTACATACATAGGTGAATTTTGTCTACGAGTTAACTTTCTCCTTTTCTATTCTGGTTGTCAGTAGCTTCGATAAATATTTGTATAAGTAATAATCGTACAATGCAAGTATTTTTTCTTGATTTATGAATATTGAAAAAAAATTACTGCAATAAATTATTTAGAAGTGGTTAAAATTTAGTTTTTATAATTTTTTTAAAAAAAAATTAGAGTTTAAATTAAGTATAATTTGCTCATAATTTAACACATTCTATTATATATACTATTAAATATAAATCGAAAGAATTGAAATCATAATTTGTTTACGTTTTTATTGTTTATAATTAAAATTTACTTGAATATATGTGTTGCAATACTAAATACTATTATCTATATAATTTAAATATTTATACAATGCAAAACTCTATAAAACTTATAAAGATTTATACAACACTAAACTATTTTATAATTTTTATAAAATTTTGCATTGTATAAATCTTTAAATTATTTTAGATAATAGTATTTAGTGTTGAACAAATATATTCAAATAAATTTTAATTTTATATTTAAATGGTATCAAATATTTCATAAAGTTCATTCATATAAACTCTTTTAATTTAAAGAGGAGTGTAAACTAAATTAAAAAAAATTATAAGAATGAATTTTAAACCATTTTAAAAAAAATATTTAGAATAATTTTTTTTATAAGACTTAAACAAGACCATAATCACTAAATGTTAAATTAAAAGAATTATAAGTATTAAATTTAAAAAATTCTTAAAATATGACTAAACATACAAGCAATTATATAAGAATGTGATATTTTAATAAATGTATAATAATTTATTAAAAAAAATTAAATATAATTTAAAGACTTGAACAATATAATTTTTTACAGTCTAAACTTAAAAATAATTTAACATTGTATAAATCTTCAAATTATTTTCTAGATAATAGTATTTAGTGTTGCAATAAATATATTTAAGTAAATTTTAACTGTAAACAATAAAATTAAACAAATTATAATTTTAATTCTTTTAATTTAGAATGTGTTAAATTGTACATAAAAACTATCATGTCACACTATAAACAAAATGGAGTAATAAAAAAACTTCAAAAGCGAATTAATAGACTAGGGGAGAAGACCCAGTTACCGCCCCCCATTGAATAACGGCCACCTCCATGCTCACTTAACCCCCCAAAACAAAATTCACTTTGATCCATTAAAAAACTTTATTTGATTGAATAAATAACTACAAAAACACCAATGGCCACTCATTATAATTACAAAAACACTAATGGTTGTTCATTAAGTGTTAAAGTGCATGTTTTAGAGTGGATTTAAGGCATAAACAGTTATAATTGATGGAAATTAGAGTGGGTGGATATTGGGATATTAGGTGGCGATTACCGGACGACACCTCTAAAAGGTGTCTTTTTGACCTTCGCGCGCATATCCAATGCTCCCGCACTCTACCGAATTTCCCAAAAGCCAAAAGCTTAGTTATAAGCTCTTAACTCATGGGTGAAAAAAAAAACCCATAATTTTTTTTTCGATTCGACGCACGGTTTAGATTTTATGGTTGTGTGAAGTTAGCCCTAGCAGATACTGGGTCTTCTTCTGTAGCGAATAAAATATATATCAACTGTAAGTTCGTGTTGCATACGAGAAAGGTAGTAAACACGTAGTAAGTCGGTGTTGCATATGAGAAAGGTAGTAAAAACGTAGTATGACGTGCATCATATGGTTAATGTGTAGCAAAGGGAATAAGTAATGAGACATGTCATAAGGAATATAGGACAAAGTATAGGCCCCTGCACCGCCATCAAGCCCTCTCCATTCAAAATAATTCGAGTATACTAAAAAACAGTCCCATGTGAAATATGTTTTTTGTTGGTCATTTCATCTTTACCCATTCACACATAGGGTTGAACTAATTTTTGGCTAGTTGTAGATGGTTTCTCTTAGGGTTTGGGGCTAAATGTGAAGGAGATAAGAGACGTACAACGAACAATTTGATATTCAGAGGTAAGATACTAAAATTTTAGAGGAATATTGATTTTTGAGACCGTATAAATCTCGGACAACATGAAAATTTTCACCGTTGATTTTTTTTAGGTAAGTTTTTATAATGGTTCTCATTTTCCTTCTTTTCATGTCAACCAGCAGGTGATGCTTCGTGTTTGCAGTCATAGAAGGGGACTTGTCTTGTAGGTAATAATTAGGGGAAACGTACCAATAGTCATTAGGGCTAACTTCGTGCATTTGTGCAGAGTGCAAAATAGGTTTGATTTCAATTTTTTGTTTTTGGGCTTTTTCATAAGCGAGTTAGGACCTTAAAAAGAAAAATTTGGCTTCTGGGTATTTAAAACGCGCCTTGTGGAACCCGTAAAGCGAAAGGTGTTCAAAAAGGGTGTTTTAAAACCTTCGTCTCATACATCTTTACCACTTCGTCAGTACCCATTCATTAGACAAACAATAAAAACCCATAAAAATTTAAAGTGTTTTCAATAGTTCTCAATGTGTTTTTTTTTTTTTTTGTCAACTACACATTCAGTAGTGAACATATATTGCTGTAATTTGTAAATTTTTATTAGCATAATTAAAAAAATGTAATGACTAAAATGTAAATAGTTATTGGGGGGTCAGGTGAAGAAGAAGTGAATGGGTATTGGATCATGGGCGGCAATTGGGTTTTTTCCCCTACAAAGGTTTTTTTCATTCTATTTTTTAGCTTTCTTCCTTTTTTCTTACTCCATTTTGGGATTTGTAGGCGACGACTCCTCTTTTGAATTGTATACGATGGATGTTCGATGACATCATACAATACATCAGTGAATGTGTTTGTTGACACGAGAATATGAAAGGGTTTGGATCTACGGAGCTCGACATAGTTTTTATGGCCTTACTGAGGCTGATCCATTTCCATTTTGTTATTTGTTGTTAAAATTTCTCTGTGGAGCTTGCTTGCTTTAAATTTATGTGATATTTTTTGTCATATTCTCTTCTTTCTTTGTTCTTTAGGGTTTTTATTAAAATCTGCTTTGTTCTTTAGGGTTTTTATTAAAATCTGCTTTGTTCTTTAGGGTTTTTTGTTCAATATGCATAATTTCCTTTGTTTGTAAGGTGTGAGGAACTGATACCTTTGTCGCATCTTTATCATTTTCTAAAATAATTTTGCCAAACATTTATTTGCTTGAGGATGAAATTGGGGGCTATCCATTAGGTTGATAATCTAGATCCCCAAGATAATTATATCTAAACCAGTATGTAAATAAACACAGACCTACATGGGAAAATATTTCAGTATGCCATATTTGACAGAAGAAAATGCCTCCTTTCTCATGGATGACATTGGCGATGGGTTTCCAATTTTGAGCAATGAGCATTTTAATCTTGGAGATAACATTATCCTTTTGAGGAGGACATTTCAGCAATCAAATCTGCAAAACTTCATACCTAAATCAAAGTTCCCCCGTACAATAGCCACGCAAGCTGATCTATAATCTCAGTCATCCTCCTCTACATTGTGAGTGTAGAGAACTCCTTCCAGACAGAGGGAAGCCTGCGTGTACTCTACATTTTCTTAACCCTACCTGTATTACTAATGTTATCTAAAAAACTTAAGTTGAAAAAACCAAGATAGTAAGTCTCTTAATAGCAACTACTAAATGCAGAACAAGAAAGTTCAAGCTGTTGTAATTTTAGACAAGATATATAAATCCAAACATTTAGGGAGAGAGATTGAACATCTCTCTACTATGGTGGAAGAAGAGCTTCATGAGAGACATTCAAATACAAAAACACTATACCTAGAACTGTTGAAGTCCAAGGGAATAAGTCTTGCTTTATTTGCTAGCATTGGTCTTTAGGTATACAAACTAACTACTTAGCATTATAGATAAAATTTTTAAGTCTTTGGAACCTTTGGTTGCTTAAAAAGAAAATTATGGCATTTTTGTTCTTTTGATGATTTGTTTTAGTTGTGATATGTATCATGGACTAACAGTGACTCAGCTGTGGTTTTCTTGTGATTGTGTAGTTCCAGCCATGCAACAATTGCTACAACCAGGCCGACCCAATCTTTGAACCCATTGGTAGCTTACAGGGAAGAAACTCACAAGTGAATCACCAAACTCTGTTTTTCTATCACAACACCTCGTTCATGATGCTGGACATATTAGAATGCATTGGAGCCATTTCACTTAATTGGTTTTTTTGCTAGACTAAGTTTACTTTATTTTCATGTCAAATAGTATTCATAATACTTTTTTTGATGGTTTAAATGAATGTATATGTGGCACGTCAACTAAGAAGCAGTAAAGTTAATTTGGGGGAAATAAATTCAAAAAAATTCATTGCATTGAAGTTCTAAAGTTTGTTCTAGCTTATTTCCATCTCATTCTCTTGCTAACATAGTTAATATTATTTTTAGGGAAAGGTAATTAAATTCAGAAAAAATTATTGCATTGAAGTTCTCTAGACAATTCAACTCATACAATTAAGAATTTGTGAGCAAGATAAGTGCAAAAAAGTAAATTGGTTGTAATGTGATGCTCTTCTATATGGATTTTATAAGGGTTCATACAAGTGCTGAAAAGTAGGAAGGATAATAAAAAATTTAATAAACTATTTTGGAATTAAATATTTAATTAATCATATAAGAAATACAAAAATTGATGCCCAAGATAAAATATCTGACGTAGATGGATTAATGTAGATGGATTATTGAATAAGATAGATAAAAGCTAGTAATATTTATAATAGAATGTGTTAATTGTAAACAAATTATACTAAATTTAAACTTTAAAACAATTTTTTTAAAATTATAAAAACTAAATTTAAATCACTTCTAAATAATTTAAAACAGTTTTTTTTTTTTTTTACTATTCATAAGTCAAGAAAAATTACTTGCATTGCACGCAGTGGAAAGCGACTGACAACGAAAATAAAAATACCAGTGAATATCAGTTAGGTAATACTTTTCTGATAAACTGATGCAACATATCCATGCTCCGAAGTCCTACGGAATGAATTTGTACAGCGTGTTCAGACTTGATTTTGTAAAAAAATTAAGACTAATGATCAGTCACAATAAGCTCAGTTGGGAAACTTGCAGAACGAAAAGGATACAGGGAGGTTGGAAAGCCTCTTACTTGCTTCAAAATAGATGCAGAAAAGCTGAACTTTGGGATTGGAAAACCAAAAAAACCCTTTTTGGTTTACTTGTCACCCCAGTTGTTCTCTATGGGTGTGAAGTGTGGGGAAGCAATACGTCAAAGAGCAGCTGGAGACAAATAGAAAGAATCCAGAAACACCTAATAACAAGCAATCTCAAAGTTAAAGCCACAATCCCTTATGAGATCCTTTTAGCTGAAGCGGGGGCTTTTCCTTTGGAAGCATCAGCGATAACCCGGTTGATTGGTTATCTAAAGAAGGTCGAAAACATGGATAATCACTGATGGCCCAAAACAGTTATGGAGGAGACGTTAAACCAAAGAAAGAAAACTTGGATGAAGCAGAACAACAAGCGGTTGAACAAGTGGGACATCAATTTGCATGAGTGTCCTGGCACCAATAGTGAAATAAAAAACAATGTGGGAAAAATTTAGGACTGCCATGTGGTCAAATCAGATTGGGCGAAAAAAAATATATTACATCAAAGAGTTTAACACAACAAAGGATCATGGGGAAAAAACCTATTTAGGTGCAGCTATTAAAGGGAAGGCGAGGTTTTTAGTTGCGCAATTGAGAACGGGATCACACCATCTTAGATGCGACACTGGTAGGTGGAAGATCCCTAAAGAGGCTTGGGAAGAAAGAACGTGCATATTCTGTAATAAGGGGGCGGTGGAAACGGAATGACACTTCGTCATGGAATGCACAGCTTATGAAGATATCCGCAATCAGTTCACAAACAGTTTGGAGGTGGACAATATGCAACAGTTATTTGAGGAGGATAAGATCAATCAAACGGCCAACCTTCTAATCAAAATCAATAGCAAGAGATCTGACTTGAAAAAGAGTTTGAAGACAAATTAAGTTGTTTGTCTTAATCCCATAGACTGTTTAGTCTCGTGGACGTCATTAAAATCTTTCATTCATTCATTCAATCCTCGAAAGTAAGAAGATTGGATTTGTAAATGAATGTCTAACAGTAAATTTAGTGCGCTGTGCATAGCTATTTGCCTGAGTGATGGGACAAAATTGCTTTCCAGCTCACTGCCTTGGGGTGGTCTACTTCATTTGGGCCTTTTCTAGTACTTTACAACTCTGACAAAGATTAAAGCCAGGAGTGACAGTGATGCGAGACAATCTTTCTCCACTAATTCACTCAAACGCGCCTTCGCCGTCTGTAGAGGGATTGTACATCTTGCATTAAAAGTTTGAAAGACGAGCGAGCCATTGTGTAAGCAAAACGCCACGCACGGACGGACAGAGGAAATGTACTCGCAAGGGTTGTCAAGTCTGGCTTTAAACCTGTCAGTTGCATTTGCTTGAAAGTTTCCAAAGACGTGTTGTGCAGTAGTTTTATTGCATGAGACCGGATGCCTTCGGAAGTCTTCCTGTCAAACACTTTGCGTGCCCCGTCTACCATTTGCAAAATTTCTCTCCATACCCCGTCCCAAAGCTCCCATTTAGGGGAGATAGAGAGAACCATGGCAAAGCTAGTCAGCGTGTGCTTTTTATTTTAAAACCCTATTTAAAGAATGCACCTGCACATAGAAAAGGTCCAGATTTTAAATAGGGTTTTGATATAAAAACTGAAATTTGATTATTTGATTCTCAGAAGTAGGGTGAGGAAAGCATAAAAAATGTTTATTTTGTGAGAATTAAATTTAAACATTTGTATAATTTATCAATTTGTAATTTTAGGTGATAGTTTGTATCTATTTATTCTTGTATGTATTATAAATTATTAAATATTATTATACTAGGAATCCCATATTTTGTGTGCAATGGGTACATAGAATAATTTTATGAGAATTTTGAAGTTGAGTAGATTGTTTTGTAGAAATTTGAAAATGTGTCATAAGTGAAAAAATTCACATTGTTATAATTAAAGGCTTTTCCATAAGTTAGTTTATGTGTGGAAGGTTAAATTTGTAAAAGATGTATAACTTCATAAAATACAAATCAATTATTGTGTAGGCAAATTGGTTAAATTTGAACAATGTGTCATAGGTTAGATTATAGTTAGATGTTTGATTTTGTTAAAAACTCATGGTATTATGAAGAGCATATGATTAAATAAATAATAGTGTACTTCAATTCATTTGATATAAAAATGTAAATATATATAGAAATACATTTTGGATATATATACAATGTTGTAAATATAGTTTATTGTTTAAACACAATACTATAGATATAAATTACTCTTTTTTTTGCAGCATTGTCATGTAATCACTTCATACTCCATTGTATGTGTATCAAACAATAGACTTGTTTATTATTTGAAAACCAACAAGTTAAAACCAATATGTTGAAGTTATAAATTACGTTAAACTCATTCTCACATTTGGTAGAGTTGATTTGTAGGTGTTCAACAATGGGAAACATAGTGTAAGTGAGTCATGAGTGGAACTTATAATAAAGCAAATATGAGATATAATTCACATGGGAAATAATTTTAACTTTGTGTTGATTTGTTTCTTATCAAACTAAGTTGATAATGTAGATATGAGATAAATAAAGGGGCATACATGTTAGGGTAACCTCCTTTAGGTTTGTGAATTGTTTTTTTTTTATATTGCATTCAAACATTCCTCTTCCCTTTTTCGTCGAGCCACAAATGGGCCATGTTGCATGCATGCATATCTTTGGAATGTGAAGGAAGGTTGTATACAAATACATGACGTCTCACAAATTTTTGAAATAGATGTGAATGTCAACCCTTGTCGATCAATGTTGCCAATATCAATTGTTGCCCTTTGTTTCTTATGACTTGTGAATTGTAAAGGCTCATGCCATTTTTAGTGGAATTTGATGGTGACAGCCACGATTCACTGGGGTTATAGGCACATTTTTTGGCTGTTATGATCCCAAGCCAATCCAATGTAATTTTTGAAATGAACAACAACAAATAAGGGAAGTTGAGGTGGTTTTTCTCCTTCACCATATATAATTTCCTTGACTTGACCAAGTGCACCATTCATGAGCCTTGTTTCCACCCATAAATTTGAGCACAACATAACTTCTTGACCAATAGACAAGAGTATCTTAACTTGAAGTTGTTCTTCATCTGGATTTCAGTATGGTAACCCCCTAAGTTGCTCTACAATGGACAGTACAATTGGTGTTACCAAAGACAACAACATATGTGTATTATGTAGTGAGACCATTTCATTTGTTGCAAATAGATGTGTGACATCTAAAAAAGTTGAGTTTTCTACAAAGGTGAGTGAGGAACTTGAACACGACATTAGAACTTGCTAATATTCTATTGTAGACTTTGCATTTCAGCGATTTGAGAGAAGTCCATGAAAAACAATTTGGGAAGGATAATCACCAATGTGTCAGAATATCTATATTTTAATGTTATAATTGTTGTGAAGGTGCACTAGAGTTTTCCTCCATAGGAAGTAGAAGCATACATGGGGATATCTTTGACTGAAGGTTGTTGGCCTAGGTCACCAAAGAGAATGATCGATCGCCCTCCAAATGGTTGTTGGTTATAGCTAGAGAATGTTATATGTAGCCTCATGTCAATTCATTCTATCAACTTGGGCTCAATGAAGCTCATCTCATCTATCAAAATGTACCAAATGAAGTAATTGCTTTCTTGGAAGGTTGCAAGCATCATTTCTTTGAATGGTATTCAAAGGGTGCAATGAATTGTTGATGCTTGAATGTTGAATGCAAGAAAACCTGTAGGTGCAAGAAGTAGTAATGGTGACTAGTGAATTGGTGCTAAACCCATGAGTGCAATCCTTATTTTATTTATGAGGTGTGACTTTCCAGTTCCTACAATTCCTTGAAAAATTAATTTAAGCGGTGGTTGCAAAGTATTATTCCTTAGATGAGGCAAAACTATATTGTAATATTTTTGTTGGTCTGTGGAGAGGGTGGTATGGTTGTGTTCACTGCAAACATGGTGTACTTGAAATGTTGTTGGTTGGAGTCTATGAAAGTAGTAGCTCCAATTCATTATTGTGGGTTAAAGTGGTTATCTCCCCATTCATGGTTCAAGTCAATGTCACGTCAACCAGGCATGACTAGTGCATCTAGCTGAATAGGAAGGTTTGGATGTAGATCGGCTAGTACTTGGCATTCATCAAGGTTGTTCTCTTGCATTTTAGACTCAAGGCTGGACAGGCTGCTTGCATCAAGGTCTTTGGTTGGTTTTGTTGGTGTGCAGTGGACATGCCATGGTCGGTAGGTAGAAGAGAAAATCTCCCACTATGCTATAATTTGATCTTCCATGGATCTGAATTCACTGTCAATGTTACAGAATGGCTTGTATATTACTAGTTCAGTCCAACAAAATTCATGAAATCTTGTCTTCTTTTGCAAGGAAAGTTGTGAATCGTGGAGAGACTCGAACAATTGCTTCCATTGATTATTTTTGTGAGGTTCTTTAAAGGTCCATTTTTGGGTCACTTCAATGAGAGGCATTGTCTCTAGATATAATGGTCATTCCATGTAAGCATCGATGTAGGTAGGTGATGTTGTCATTGATGTGGTTGAAACTGATACACATTATAATTTGTGTTCATTGGCATTTAAAGAAACAAAGGTCCTATTGGATATGGAGAGGGGAAGCTTTAGTAGGAGGTGGCAACTCTCCCGGGCACTAATGTCTCGATCAAAAAGGTTGTTTGTAAGCATTTTTTTAAATTCTATAGGGGCAGGCATTTCAGAATCAAAAGTTGTTGAAATGCGAGATAACATGGCATGATATGTTTCAAATTTGTGTTCAGCTTTAGCTGCATACTTTGCATATAGAAAAGGTCCAGGTTTTAAATAGGGTTTTAATATAAAATCTGAAATTTGATTATTTGATTCTCACAATTAGGGTAAGGAAAGCAAAAAAATTGTTCTTCATTAAAAGAATGGTCGATGTTTATTTTGTGAGAATTAAATTTAAACATTTGTATAATTTATCTATTTGTAATTTTAGGTGATAGGTTGTATCTATTTATTCTTGTATGTATTATAAATTATTAAATAATATTATATTATTAATTTATTAGAGGATTGATTTTGTATTTAATTAATTATTATTTGATCAAAGAAAATTATAAGTAAAATTAGAGAAAAGATTAGCAATTTTATACTGTTTATGAAGGAGAAGTGATTGTTTCTTATCAACAACTATTTTTTAAAAATATATTGTCTTTTGAACATATTTATGTAATATAATGTGATAACTTAAAAATATAAGAACAAGTTTGATAGTTATGTAAGTAAAAGTGTATTGAGTGTTATGAGTAATTAAAATTTTGATTTTTCTTTAATCTATGTTGGTTATAAATATTTTTATATAATATTATTTAATGACTTAATAGATCTGGATGATCTAAGTACTTTGTACAAATTTTTATATTTTATAGTTTCTCTTATTTGGTTGAAAAATAAGGAAACATATTTATTTGTTTTCCTTTCTATTTCAATGAAGGTTAAGTGAATGTATTTCTCATTTTAAAAATTGTTTTGATAGAAGAGTTGATTTTTAATACTAGATCAATCCTATTATTGACCTTAAGAAAAAAAGCATTAATATTTTTTATCAACAAAGATCTTCATAGATATAAAAATATCAAGGTTGAAATCGATACGTTAGATGTTATTATAGGGCTGATGCAAGAAGTTGGATCCAAAAAAAGTTCAAAAAGTGGAAGTGTTTTTGTTGTTTTTCAGAATTTGTCACACTTGGACTGAAAATTTGAGGCACTTACACAATGAATTTTTTAAAAAGTTAGTAATATGAAATTTAGCATTTTGAATCTAGTTTCTAAATATGTAAATTATTCAAATGCCCAGATTGTAGAAATTAAATTTTTATAGGGATCTATAAAAACCACTTTTTAAAAGTCCTTGCTTTTTTACCATACCATGCACATGTACAGACACCACTTTTTGACCCAAATAAAATTATTTTGCTAATTAATTTTGGGGAAAGAGATTTAACAACATGAAGATTGATGAGGAATTTTTTTTGTAATTTTTTGTTGAATATATTTTTTTTAAATTAAATTTTTATTGGCCTTAATTGTTGTTTTTAAAAATCAACATGTACGGACAACATAATTTGACCTAAACTAATCATTTTTTGAATTTTTTTTCATTGTGTAGAGAATTGTCTAAAGATTGATGTCATATAATTATTTTTACAAGAAACTTAACCAAAACAAAGTTATTAAAAAACAAAAAAAGTCTGATATTTCAAGTTTAAGGACTAATTTTTTTTTAGATTAATTAAAAAATATCAACTATAATCCAATCTTCGTAAAAATTATATATTTGGAAACTAGACATCATGTTCTGTAATGGGTTTTAATTTTATAGATTGATTCAGAAAAAAGTCTATCAGCCATATTGTCAAAGTTGGACATTCTTGTTCAATTTCCCTTAGTTTTTTAGTTGCAGGTCAAAGGCTAAGGCTTGGATTGCCAAGCCTTTACCGAGCTTAAAACCAAGGCTGTAGGTGGGTTGGGAAACCATATTTTAAATTGTAAGGAAACTCAAGTGCGGAAACAACTTCCTACACTAATCTCTAAAGGAAAGTATTGTGCAATTTTTTTTAAATCCTTACAATTTCAGATTTGTTAACTACTTTAACAATGATATTGCAGCCATATACCATGCATACAGAAAATAGAGAATGACACAATGATTTACCCTAGGGAAAACCTTTCAGTAAAAAACCCCAGCACTCCAAAACCTGCACAATGTATTATCTTCAACACAACGGTTACAACACACTTGCAATGCAAGTTCTTTCAGGAGACAATCGACACTCAAAGACAAATCCAGTAGCACGAAATCATACCAACAATACATTCTTTTTCTATCACAGTCTGTAACCCTAAAAAATGCTTATATCATGCGCTTTCCTTTTTAGGGCAACTTCCAAAGATAGCCGTATTAGGGTTTTACCATTCTCCGAGAAAATAGGAACCCGAACCCCACTATCGTGGAAGAGTGTACAGTACTCAACTTTATCAGTTGCCACATGTCTTGCATGTCTTCACCCGTCATTGAAACTTCTAGAAATAGCTCTTACGTGTCATAGGAATCCGTCATAACCGTTTCAACCATGATCTCCTTACACACAATTCAAGATGCCGACACATCAAGTGGAGTGACACATCAACATGCCAACTAGACATGTACACTCACACTTAATTACATTATTTGCAAGAAATACATTTTACAAAACAAATAATAAGAATAGGAATTATCCAAGGTCGAGACACGTTATTCCTAATATAAATAACGTGTACGCATTATTGAAATGAAATGCATATGCATTTCGTAATGCATACGCATTATGTTTTTACCCGTTGGGTAAAGATAATGCGTATGCATTATGAAACACATACGCGTTCTATTTTCAGAACGCATATGTGTTTCATAACGCGTACGCATTTCTAATATAGTCGTTTTTCCCTGATTTGAAATTTTTTGATACAACACATTTTTCCTGCAACATTCATTTTCTACAGTGCGGTCCAAAAGTGCCATTTTTTGCATTTTTTATTGCAAATTGGTTGAAAAGACAAGTGTAGGTTGAATTTTCTGAAGTGGAATCAAGTACAAGAATAATTTACAAGAAGATTTAAAAAATAGAGTTTTTGGATGTATTCATGATGTTTTTGGACTTCAAAGTTTATAGAAGAAAGGATCTTCATAGTACATAGTTTTATTTGAATATTTGAAGGAGATGAAATTTTGAAAATTGGTTACAAGTAAATTATTTGTTTTTTCATCAAAGAGGGTTTGGTAACCATGGGATCAAAGCAAAGACAAAGAAAAAAGTGTAGAAAGTCAATGACACCTGAAGAAATTCAAGCAAATAAAAATATGGAGGAAAAAAGACAAAGGGATAGAAGAGAAAGAATTTTTCAAATGAAAGATTTGGAAGCATCTAGTTCCATGAATGTTGAAGAGGAAGCCATGAATGATGAAATGAATTTAGATGATGCAAATGTGGAGATGGTGAATATAGAAGAAAATGCAATTATGGAGACAAACTCAACTATGACTTCAACTTCAACTTTGAATGATATGGAAATAGTACCTATGCAAACAACTTCGGGTATGTCTTCAAATCCACCTCCCAATCATATGGAAAATGCACCTATTCAAACAATCTCTTCAGGTATTTTTTCAAACCCAAGTCTTGATAATATTGGTTTTGCTTGTTTAGATGAAGCTGGATACACCATTGATGATATCAATAATTCTAGGGTTGAAATAATGCAAAAACAAAAAAAATGATGAAAATATATCTTATGAGAATGCAAATGAGAATAAAATCCCTCATATTGATGAAAATGAGAATGAAATCCTTTTTACATTTGAAAATGAAAATGAAACCCCTTGTGTGAATGAAAATGAAACCCCCTGTATGGATGAAGGTGAAAATGTTTTTTTTACAATTGAAAAAGATGTGCTAGATAACCTTCATGGTAAATTTTCTTGTAGACAAATTAGAACTTATGGAAATAAAATATATAAAAAAAATTTTTATAGAAATAAATTAGGATTCCAATGTCAACTCATGGTGCAATTGATGAGAATGTGGAAAATGAGAAAAGTGATGAAAAAATTAGGTATTTTTGTAAAACCAAAAAAGAAAGATGATTCAATAGAACAAGTCATATATAGTGTTGCTAATGCTATTGATTTTATAGGTAAGAAAAGTCGATCTAAAGATAAAATATGGCTCGTCGTGCAATAACAACTGCTTTAGTTGATAAAGCAACTTCAAATAAAAGAATGTTAAGTAAGATTAGTAAATGTATAAAAGTAAATCCTATAACTTTAATAAGAGTTCCTAAAAGAAGAGAACATATTGAAAAGGATCCAATTAATCAATGTTGGAGTTTTAGTGGTAGACTCCCAAGATTAGACATGAAATTAACTAATGAAATTAAATCTTTAATCGATAAATTTTGGCATGATAATACAGGAGTATCACCTAACATTAGAGATGTCTTAAAATTAAGGGTGGGTTCCAAAATTCATGTACCTCATCCAAAGAATCTCTTAGATATGACTCAAACTGAATTATATAAAAAAAAATTAGATGCTTCAACCTTACCATTGAATATTAAAATAAGTCAAAGATCATTTGAAAAGTGTAAACCTTGGTATGTTAGAATTAATAAGCAACGAATCTCTTGTTGTTGTAAGACTCATGTACAATTTTGTTATTATTATGATAGTTTTCAATATATACGATGCACTTTGCATGTTAACCAAATTATGCAGGACATTTGCGGTATTAATATGCCACCTGAAAGAATCAAAGATTTTATAGCAGGTTTGTTTTGTGAACCCTCTAACGGAAACTTATTTTATTTAAAATCATGTATTTCTGGAGAATGCGATAGATATTCTAACTTTTCATTATTAGGAGAATGTATGCATGAAATTAGTTTAAATGAATTTGGACAACAATTAGCAGATGTAAACAAATTTTAAAATGAGTATTCTTTAAAAGATGGAAAAACTAGAAAACGTTGTGAGCTAATTATGGAAAAATTTAGTGTGCATGCATTTATTAAAGAATTTAAAGATAAGATTGTACCTAAATATGTTCAACACTCTCAGTATGCTCATTGGCTTGATAATCAATTTCATTTATTTAAAAACACATTCCCAATTGGAACTATATTGTCAATTGTTGATTTTGCTGAAAATTATACTCTTGCTCCACAAGAAGAAATTCAATCATAGTATTATAATTCAGTGCAAGTAGCTATTTTTGTTCATATTGTTTATAGACATGCAGATGATACAAGAGAAGATAATAGAAATTTTTTGAGAGAGTACCATTTTTATGTAAGTGATAATCAATTACATTCATTTGAGTTTGTTCAATATTGTTTTGATATATTTTACAAAAATTTAAAAGAAAGAGGAATTCAACTGCTAGAACATCTCATATGGTCAGATAATTGCACAAGTCAATTCAAAAATGCTAGGATGTTTTAAGGTTATGTAGAGTTCATAAGGAAAATAATATCCAACACATATGGAATTTTTTTTAAGTCGGTCATGGTAAGGGAGAACACGATGGAGTAGGTGCATGTGTGAAAAGAGCTCTTGCTAGAGAGCAACTAAAATTTCAGGATGTTGCAAAATTTAGAGATGAACGTGCAATTGTAGATTGGTGCAATACCAAATTATCTACAAGAATAAGTGAGAGCTCAATAATTCGTTGCTTCTTTTGGTTAGTTAAAGAAAATGATATTTGTTCTCGACAAGATTGTGAAACAATTAATGGATCTAAAAAAATGGCATTCATTGAAGAGTTTGAATGTAAACACATGGAAAATATGGACAAGAGAGTTGGCATGCTTTTGTCAATTTTGTATTGTAGGTGATTGGGAAGCTTGTGAAAATATGGAATGGGTCGAACAATGGCAAAAAAGAGCCTTAACACCTACATCGACACATGTTCATTATGGAACAATAATTGAAGAAAATCAAGTGTTCGCATAAGATGATTATGATCATGTTTATGATCTTGTACAAGAAGGTACATTATTTATTGAGTTGAATTTTATATGTATGCATGTTTATATGTGAATTAAATATAAGTCACTCTTTATTGAATTTTTTATCTATTTTTGTAGGACATGTGTATGTTTTTGTTGCACCTAAGGGGAATGAAGAGGACACAAAGTACTGGTTGGATATATGTGTTGAGAGAAAACATAATTTGGTACATCCTAGAGTGGATGATGATAACTTTGAGTATCCAACTGGTTCAGTTGTTGTTGTTGGCACCTGACTTCGAAAATATTTGATAAGAAAGAATGGCTTGCCTGCATTTTGAAGATTATGAAAGAAACAGGAAGATTAAACATTATTCACATTTGATTTTGGAAACCACTATAAAACTAGTTAGATATCAAGGGAGGCTTGCTAATAAAGTTTTATGGACACTTTCAATGGATGATCATGAGACAATCATAGATGCATTACAAAAAAGAGAGGATGCGGATGGTACAACGGAGTAAATAAATATTGGTAAGTATATCTAGTTGTACATATATATTTAATTGATATATATATTTGTCTTTAAAGTCATTTCCTAATTAAAGTTTTATATCATTTTTTATTTCAGGTCTCCCTTGAAACTAGATGCTTTACAAAAAACAGAGGAGATGCACTCTTATTACAATAGAATTCGAATCTAGAGATAAGTAACTATATATAGTTGTAGATATATTTAGTTGAGAGTATAAATATAAAACTAAATTTAATTCATTGTCATTTTATAAAAAAATTATAATTGATTTCATATCCCATTAAGCCATTCTCTTAAAAACCCTTAAGCCATCCTCTTACGTACCATTAATCCATCCTCTTGCATCCCCTTTAAGTCTCTCTATAATTAATTCCCCTTAATTCATTCTATTAGGACCCCTTAATCCATATCCTTGTATATCTACCCTTAATCCATCCTCTTGCATCCCCTTAAGTCACTCTCTCAACACCCCTTAAGCCATCCCCTTGTGTATCATTAATCCATCCTCTTGCATCCCCTTAAGTCTCTTTGTTAATTCCACTTAAGACATTCTATTAGGGTCCCTTAATCCATATCCTTGTATATCTACCCTTAAGTCACTCTTTCAACACCCCTGAAGCCATCCCTTTATGTACCAGTAATTCATCCCCTTGCATCCCCTTAAGTTTAGGGTTTAGGGTTTCTAGGGTTAATGAGATGCTTAAAATAACTAATCTATATGGGTTTAAAGGGTTTAGGGTTCATCTCCTAGTCTTTAGGTCATATGGTTTAAGGTTTAGGGTTCTAGGGTTTCTAGGGTTTCTAGGATTCATTCTATCAACTCCACTTATGTCAAATCATTCTATGACCCTTAGGATTCTAGGGTTTCTAGGGTTTCTTGTGTTCATTCTATCAACTCCACTTATGTCAAATCATTTTATGACCCTTAGGGTTCTAGGGTTTCTAGGGTTTCTAGGGTTCTAAGGTTTCTAGGGTTTCTAGGGTTCCACCCTCTTACATCCCTTCAAGTCATTCTATCAAATCCCCTTCATCCACCTCTTGCATCCCTTGAATTCATTCTATCAACTCCCCTTAATGCACCCTCTTGAATCCCCTTAAGCCATCCTCTTATGATCACACACCTGAGATTTAGGTTCATCTCTTGAATCCCCTTAATATATACAGGTTTTAAGGGTTTAGGGTTCATCTCCTAGGATTTAGGTCACATGGTTTAGCGTTTAGGGTTTCTAGGGTTCATGAGATGCTTAGAACAACAAATCTATATGGATTAATGGTTTAGGGTTGATCTCCTAGGATTTAGGTCACATGGTTTAGGGTTTACAATTTCTAGGGTTCATGAGATGCTTAGAATAAAAAATCTACATGGGTTTTAAGGGTTTAGGGTTCATCTCCTAGGATCTAGGTCACATGGTTTAGGCTTTAGGGTTTCTAGGGTTCATGAGATGCTTAGAATAACAAATATATATGGATTAATGGTTTAGGGTTGATCTCCTAGGATTTAGGTCACATGGTTTAGGGTTTACGGTTTCTAGGGTTCATGAGATGCTTAGAATAACAAATCTATATGGATTTTAAGGGTTTAGGGTTCATCTCCTAGGGTTTCTAGGGTTTTTAGGGTTCAATCTATCAAGTCCACTTATGCAAAATCATTCTATTACCCTTAGGGTTCTAAGGTTTCTAGAGTTTCTAGGGTTCTAAGGTTTCTAGGGTTCCACCCTCTTACATCCCTTCAAGTCATTCTATCAAATCCCCTTAATCCACCTCTTGCATCCCTTGAATTCATTCTATCAACTCCCCTTAATGCACCCTCTTGAATCCCCTTAAGCCATCCTCTTATGATCACGCACCTAAGATTTAGGTTCATCTCTTGAATCCCCTTAATATATATGGGTTTTAAGGGTTTAGGGTTGATCTCCTAGGATTTAGGTCACATGGTTTAGGGTTTATGATTTCTAGGGTTCATGAGATGCTTAGAATAACAAATCTATATGGGTTTTAAGGGTTTAGGGTTCATCTCCTAGGATTTAGGTCACATGGTAAATAGGGTTTAGGGTTTCTAGGGTTCATGAGATGCTTAGAATAACAAATCTATATGGATTAATGGTTTAGGGTTGATCTCCTAGGATTTAGGTCACATGGTTTAGGGTTTAGGGTTTCTAGGGTTCATGAGATGCTTAGAATAACAAATCTATATGGGTTTTAAGGGTTTAGGGTTCATCTCCTATGATTTAGGTCACATGCTTTAGGGTCTAGGGTTTCTAGGGTTCATGAGATGCTTAGAATAACAAATCTATATGGATTAATGGGTTAGGGCTGATCTCCTAGGATTTAGGTCACATGGTTTAGGGTTTAGGGTTTCTAGGGTTGATGAGATGCTTATAATAACAAATCTATATGGGTTTTAAGGGTTTAGGGTTCATCTCTTATGATTAAGGTCTCATGGTTTAGGTTCTAGGATTTCTAGGGTTCATGAGATGCTTAGAATAACAAATCTATATGGATTAATGGTTTAGGAGTGATCTCCTAGGATTTAGGTCACATGGTTTAGGGTTTGGGGTTTCTAGGGTTCATGAGATGCTTAGAATAACAAATCTACATGGGTTTTAAGGGTTCAGGGTTCATCTCCTAGGATTTAGGTCACATGGTAAATAGGGTTTAGGGTTTCTAGGGTTCATGAGATGCTTAGAATAACAAATCTATATGGATTAATGGTTTAGGGTTGATCTCCTAGGATTTAGGTCACATGGTTTAGGGTTTAGGGTTTAGGGTTTCTAGGGTTCATGAGATACTTAGAATAACAAATCTATATGGGTTTTAAGGGTTTAGGGATCATCTCCTATGATTTAGGTCACATGGTTTAGGGTCTAGGGTTTCTAGGGTTCATGAGATGCTTAGAATAACAAATCTATATGGATTAATGGTTTAGGGTTCATCTTTTATGATTTAGGTCACATGGTTTAGGGTTTACGGCTTGTAGGGTTCATGAGATGCTTAGAATAACAAACATATATGGATTTTAAGGGTTTAGGGTTCATCTCCTAGGGTTTTTAGGGTTTCTAGGGTTCATTCTAGGGTGATCCCACAATAATGGTTTACAATTTTTTGCCAAACTAAACACTGCAGTTATTATTTTTAACTATATCTTCATATTCCGACACCTATAGAAGCTAAACCGTGAGAAATTTGAAGATAATGAAAACTAGAGTCTCATCACATTTTGTTTGAAGATTCTAAAAATATTTGGAATCAACTTGCACTTTTTTTTCCATCTCCCACAAAACTGGTTTTTTTCATAAAACAACATTTTTAAAAAGTGACGCTCATCGTATACAACATAAATTTTTTTGTATGAAGGATCAAATTCTATTTTTTTTGAATTTAGATTTTTAACTATGATATCTAGCACTTTCATTTGGTCTCATAGTTTTTTATTGAATATTTTTTTCTGAATCATGTTTCGAAGTCAAACGAATTGCAATTCAGACATAGGCGTACTGTATACAACATAAATTTTTCTATATGTATCGAAATTCAAATTTTTTTTTAATGGATCAAGGACATCAATACCCAGCACGAACATATTTTTTAAAATTTTATTTTGATAATTTGTTATTTTTCCACAAGAGAAAAACAAAGAGCTTGATTTTTGGTGAAAAACCTATGTTTAATAAAACTAAAAAAACACATACATAATAAAACCAAAACATATTAAAATTCTATTCGTTGGATAGCTCGTTCCGAGGACTACCATCTTCCAGTTGGGTTTGTGAAGTATCCTCCATTTTAATCCTCAACCTAAGCTTCGAAGGGCGAAAATCTGGAGTCTTTTTGTGGCAGAGGGTGGGAAGGTGGGAAAATGGGGGTTCGCTTGAACGCTTGTTCGATCGAACCAGGGTTTGATTGAACCACCTTTCCACAATATGAAATGCGGGTTCCCACATGAAAAGTGGTTCACTCAAACCCTGGTTGGACCGAACCCCTTTTGGGTGCGTTCGAACATTGAGTTTGCGTGAACCCCTCAAAACAATTTTTTTTTGCATGGGTGAGGTTTTTGGAAGTTTTCCTTCCTCACTCGAATTGTAAACCACTTTTTTGGGTTCACCCTCTATCAAATACACTTATTTCAAATCATTCTATGACCCTTAGGGTTCTAAGGTTTCCAGAGTTTCTAGTGTTCTAAGGTTTCTAGGGTTTCTAGGGTTCCACCCTCTTACATCCCTTCAAGTCATTCTATCAAATCCCATTAATCCACCTCTTGCATCTCTTGAATTCATTCTATCAACTCCCCTTAATGCATCCTCTTGAATCCCCTTGAGCCATCATCTTATGATCACGCACCTAAGATTTAGGTTCATCTATTCAATTCCCTTAATATATACGAGTTTTAAGGGTTTAGGGTTGATCTCCTAGGATTTAGGTCACATGGTTTAGGGTTTAGGGTTTCTAGGGTTCATGAGATGCTTAGAATAACAAATCTACATGGGTTTTAAGGGTTTAGGGTTCATCTCCTAGGATTTAGGTCACATGGTAAATAGGGTTTAGGGTTTCTAGGGTTCATGAGATGCTTAGAATAACAAATCTATATGGATTAATGGTTTAGGGTTGATCTCATAGGATTTAGGTCACATGGTTTAGGGTTTAGGGTTTAGGGTTTTAAGGGTTCATGAGATGCTTAGAATAAAAAATCTACATGGGTTTTAAGGATTTAGGGTTCATCTCCTAGGATTTAGGTCACATGGTTTAGGGGTTTAGGGTTTATAGGGTTCATGAGATGCTTAGAATAACAAATCTATATGGGTTTTAAGGGTTTAGGGTTGATCTCCTAGGATTTAGGTCACATGGTTTAGGGTTTAGGGTTTCTAGGGTTCATGAGATGCTTAGAATAACAAATCTATATGGGTTAAGGGTTTAGGGTTCATCTCCTAGGATTTAGGTCACATGGTTTAGGGTTTAGGGTTTCTAGGGTTCATGAGATGCTTAGAATGACAAATCTACATGGGTTTTAAGGATTTAGGGTTTCTAGGGTTCATGAGATGCTTAGAATAAAAAATCTATATGGATTTTAAGGGTTTAGGGTTCATCTCCTAGGGTTTCTAGGGTTATAAGGTTTCTAGGGTTTCTAGGGTTCTAAGGTTTCTAAGGTTTCTAGGGTTCATGAGATGCTTAGAATAACAAATCTATATGGATTAATGGTTTAGGGTTGATCACCTAGGATTTAGGTCACATGGTTTAGGGTTTAGGGTTTTAAGGGTTCATGAGATGCTTAAATAACAAATCTATATGGATTAATGGTTTAGGGTTGATCTCCTAGGATTTACGTCACATGGTTTAGGGTTTAGTGTTTTAAGGGTTCATGAGATGCTTAGAATAAAAAAATTACATGGGTTTTAAGGGTTTAGGGTTCATCTCCTAGGATTTAGGTCACATGGTTTAGGGTTTAGGGTTTCTAGGGTTCATGAGATGCTTAAAATACCAAATCTATATGGGTTAAGGGTTTCGGGTTCATCTCCTAGGATTTAGGTCACATGGTTTAGGGTTTAGGGGTTCTATGGTTCATGAGATGCTTAGAATAACAAATCTACATGGGTTTTAAGGGTTTAGGGTTTCTAAGGTTTATGAGATGCTTATAATAACAAATCTATATGGATTTTAAGGGTTTAGGGTTCATCTCCTAGGGTTTCTAGGGTTATAAGGTTTCTAGGGTTTCTAGGGTTCTAAGGTTTCTAAGGTTTCTAGGGTTCATGAGATGCTTAGAATAACAAATCTATATGGATTAATGGTTTAGGGTTGATCACCTAGGATTTAGGTCACATGGTTTAGGGTTTAGGGTTTTAAGGGTTCATGAGATGCTTAGAATAACAAATCTATATGTATTAATGGTTTAGGGTTGATCTCCTAGGATTTACGTCACATGGTTTAGGGTTTAGCGTTTTCAGGGTTCATGAGATGCTTAGAATAACAAATTTACATGGGTTTTAAGGATTTAGGGTTCATCTCCTAGGATTTAGGTCACATGGTTTAGGGTTTAGGGTTTCTAGGGTTCATGAGATGCTTAAAATACCAAATCTATATGGGTTAAGGGTTTAGGGTTCATCTCCTAGGATTTAGGTCACATAGTTTAGGGTTTAGGGGTTCTATGGTTCATGAGATGCTTAGAATAACAAATCTACATGGGTTTTAAGGGTTTAGGGTTTCTAGGGTTCATGAGATGCTTAGAATAACAAATCTATATGGATTTTAAGGGTTTAGGGTTCATCTCCTAGGGTTTTTAGGGTTTCTAAGGTTCCTAGGGTTTTAAGGTTTCTAGGGTTTCTAGGGTTCTAACATTTCAAAGGTTTCTAGGGTTCATGAGATGCTTAGAATAACAAATCTATATGGATTAATGGTTTAGGGTTGATATCCTAGGATTTAGGTCACATAGTTTAGGGTTTAGGGTTTTAAGGGTTCATGAGGTGCTTAGAATAACAAATCTATATGGATTAATGGTTTAGGGTGGATCTCCTAGGATTTAGGTCACATGGTTTAGGGTTTAGGATTTTTAGGGTTCATAAGATGCTTAGAATAACAAATCTACATGTATTTTAAGGGTTTAGGGTTTCTAGGGTTCATGAGATGCTTAGAATAACAAATCTATATGGATTTTAAGGGTTTAGGGTTCATCTCCTAGGGTTTTTAGGGTTTCTAGGGTTTCTCGGGTTCTAAGGTTTCTAGGGTTTCTAGGGTTCTAAGGTTTCTAAGGTTTCTAGGGTTCATGAGATTCTTAGAATAACGAATCTATATGGATTAATGGTTTAGGGTTTATTTCCTAGGATTTAGGTCACATGGTTTAGGGTTTAGGGTTTTAAGGGTTCATGAGATGCTTAGATTAACAAATCTATATGGATTAATGGTTTAGGGTTGATCTCCTAGGATTTAGGTCACATGGTTTAGGGTTTAGGGTTTTTAGGGTTCATGAGATGCTTAGAATAACAAATCTACATGGGTTTTAATGGTTTAGGGTTGATCTCCTAGGATTTCGGTCACATGGTTTAGGGTTTAGGGTTTTAAGGGTTCATGAGATGCTTAGAATAACAAATCTACATGGGTTTTAAGGGTTTAGGGTTGATCTCCTAGGATTTAGGTCACATGATTTAGGTTTTCTAGGGTTCATGAGATGCTTAGAATAACAAATATATATGGGTTTGAAGGGTTTAGGGTTCATCTCCTATGATTTAGGTCAAATGGTTTAAGGTCTAGGATTTCTAGGGTTTCTAGGGTTCCACCCTCTTACATCCCTTCAAGTCATTCTATCAACTCCCCTTAATCCACCCTCTTGCATCCCCTTAATCCATCCTCTTAGGACCCATTAAGCCATATCCTAGGGTTCATGACATGCATCCCCTTAATCCACCCTCTTACACCCTTTAAATCATTATATCAACTCCCCTTAATCCACCCTCTTGCATCTCCTTAAGCCATCCTCTTAAAGGACCCTTAATTCATATCCTCTTACATACCCTTAATCCACAATCTTGCATCCCTTAAGTCACTCGCATAATTCCCCTTAAGCCATCCTCTTAGGACCCATTAAGCCATATCGTAGGGTTCATGACATGCATCCCCTTAATCCACCCTCTTACACCCTTTAAGTCATTCTATCAAATCCCCTTAATACACCCTCTTGGATCCCCTTAAGCCATCCTCTCAAAGGACCCTTGAGTCATATCCTCTTACATACCCTTAATCCACAATCTTGCATCCCTTAAGTCACTCTCATAGTTCCCCTTAAGCCATCCTCTTAGGACCCATTAATCCATATCCTAGGGTTCATGACATGCATCCCCTTAATCCACCCTCTTACACCCTTTAAGTCATTCTATCAACTCCCCTTAATCCACCGTCTTGCATCCCCTTAAGACATCCTCTTAAAGGACCCTTAAGTCATATCCTCTTACATACCCTTAACCCACAATCTTGCATCCCTTAAGTCACTCACATAATTCCCTTTAAGTCATCCTCTTAGGACCCATTAAGCCATATCCTAGGCTTCATGACATGCATCCCCTTAATCCACCCTCTTACACCCTTTAAACTCATTCTATCAAATCCCCTTAATCCACCCTCTTGCATCCCCTTAAGCCATCCTCTTAACTCCCCTTAAGGTATTCTCTTAGGACCCCCTTAAGCTGTGTCCTCTTAGGTCCCCTTAATCCATCCTATGGAAAACAT
Source organism: Sequoiadendron giganteum (assembly GCA_007115665.2). Lineage (NCBI taxonomy): Eukaryota > Viridiplantae > Streptophyta > Pinopsida > Cupressales > Cupressaceae > Sequoiadendron > Sequoiadendron giganteum. The sequence continues at coordinate 446,211,522 of CM021100.1, forward strand.
CATTTTTATTTGTATAGAATTTATAAGATCCAATTTTGTAACTTTTACTATATATTATTCTTTTCTTGCATGAATTATTTACTTAAATGACTCATAAAAATTATAGTTACTTTACTTACATTAATTATTTTTTTAGGTTCTCATCAAGTCGATCTACCATGCGATTGTCACTGAAAAATTATTTTATCAAGAGACTGTAAATATCAATTTTTGGTCGTCACGTACGTTGATAAGGTAAATAATTGTATATACATGTGCACATATATGTTTCATCATGTTGTATAGTTGTATGATATTCAATGAAATTATTAGTAACTTTTTAAATATCTCATTCCAATTTTATAGATGTACATTTCATGTCTTGTATTTACCACATTTTATATAATTGTTCAAATATTTAATAGAATTGGAAAATAGTTAAAATTACCTGCCCTTAATTTATTATGAATATAATCTGAACCATTTAAGGAATGTTTTAATTTTTCACCTAACCATGTGATAAATTATATATATGAAATTTGATTGTAGAGACAAGAAGTTATATAGTGCATGTATTACTTGAAAATTAGATAAAATATCTAGATCTATATACATGAGTGCATATAATCATCAAAATAAACATAACACAATCATAATTGACTGCATATATAATCATCACAATAAAGTCAACTGATATAAATAAACACAAATATGTATATGCCAAGTCCAACACATATACTTAAATAAAACTAGAGATCTCTAGTCTATTTAAAATTTAAAACCATCTAACTATCAGGCCGATCAGTCAAATCAAGTCTCCTCTTTGTTCTAGGTCGATTAGATGTACCCGCATCATGTTGTAAAAGAGTACAAGAAACTTGAAATTATATTTAAAGTTATTTATAAATTTTGATATAATTAAACATATTTAAAACTGAAAATATAAACTTTTGGATAAAAAATATAAATTAAATTAAATATCTAGTAAATACAATAAAAATAATTTTTAGTATGCATAAATTACCATATGATCATGTGAATCTACTGGCACATTTTGTTCAATAGGTAGCATAACTATCACTTGAGAAGATCCAAATGCCTGATCTACTATATCCTGCATATTCATATAAACCAATCAATATGTTAAAACCTCGAATATATATATATATATTGAAAAGATTGATAAAAATTGTTTAGGATATTTAGTAAAGTTTACAACCTTGAATGATATGACCTCATGATCACGCACCTGAGATTTCCCATGCATAAATGTTGACGATGTCTTAGGTGCACCTCCGATGGGTATCTCATGAAATCCCTTCATATAGATGTACAACAGTTTGTATAGATCATTCACGCATGTGTATGTAAATGTAAAAATTAAATTAGATCTGTGATGTGTATTTAATTCAACCTTAACAAAATTTTTGAAAGCATGCTCCCGAGCTGATGATGGCTCAAGAGCGCTCACCACAACTTGTGGTTGGTCAACACTGGGTATCATATGACCTCCTTGCATATATATATAATATATACCAATCAAACATCATGTGTACACATTAAGAATAAATTATACATATCCACACAAACTAAATTTAATATATATTGGTTTAAGTACCTGACCAAAAGGTAAGCCCAT
>CM021100.1:446213239-446341920 GCA_007115665.2 Sequoiadendron giganteum
AAAAATAATCAAAAGATGAACATACCTATGTAGGATGATGCTCAGGATATAGTAAATCCATATATGACTCTGTCTCAGACGCATGTGGGTCACCTAAAGTGGATGCATGAGTATTCCTATTGCCCGAGCCTCCATGCTCTCTATTGAACACTTCAATCGCCGCGTGTGAAGTCTGATGAGTGAGATGTCCTAAAAGTGAACTCAATGCTCCTAATGTCGATAACATGGTCTGCTGCTGAAATGTAGCAGGAACACCAGGAGAAGGAGGAGGAACAATAGGAGAAATTGGAGCACGTCGTTGAGGATCAACACGTGCTCCTATCTATGTTGGTGCATGCCACACCCAACTCCCTGAAACGACCTCATATCAAAATAGTTGGGTTTTAAACCCAACTCAAACTTTGCCCATAACTTTCTCAAAAGGTATAGGGGCACCTCAGAATTTCCATGTGGTGGACTATTAAACACCATCCACCATCTATCCAAAAAATGTGCAGCTATTTGGGGGTGCCTACACCATAAAATTGAAATTCATTTTTTGGTGGGTGGGATTGGTTGGTTAGTTTCGGGGTTAAAAAAATACTGGCACATGGTTTGTTTGGTAATTTTAAGGTCATTAATTTCTTTATGACAATCTATCTGCATAGAATTGTCTCCTCTCCTCTCTCCATTAATGGAACCTATCTAGGTCTGCATCAATAGATCAAACAAAATCGACAATAGTTTGCATCGTAGATGCAAACCGTGTGAGATGGGGGGGGATTCTAGGCTCATTTTTTATCAGATCTATATTTCCTTGAATCACCATAAGATTTTCCCTAATGCTCTCTCTCAACTGATCCTGATCTACTATAGGGGGTGGGAGGTTAGAAGGTGGAGAGTTTGGAGGCATGGGGTTTTCTTGTGGTGGTGGGTTTGGATCTATGGGATCTTCAAGAATTTGTGGTTTGGGCATAAAATCCTCTATGTTAAATACGAGATCCATGTGAATGTAACCAAATGGCAACTGCATGTTAAACAATTAAAAAATATATATCAACAAACTAAATAAATAATGCACGTGCAATTTGAAAGTTATTTAAAAATCACATTGAACGTGCACAAATTCAAAAGACAATTCATTTGAAGACCATTTGATTTATAACATTAAAAATCCATAGCATGTTCATTAAAAATCCATAGCATGCACACATTAAGTTTATAATTTAAGTTTGTAAGTTTTGAAAATTTCAAGTTAGTGGTTTACAATTTGAGTTTTGGATAATGGGTTTGTGTTCATATTTTAGAATGTAGGGTTTAGTGTCCAGGGTTTTCTTGATTAATGATATGTGATTATGTATGGTTTGGAGTTTACATATAGTCAAGATATAGGTTTTATGGTTTAGGGTTGATAGATAGGATTATATGGCTAATGATGTATACATATAAGGTTGTAACTTGGAAAAGGATGTAGACATCTATTTCAAGGTTTGGGGATTTTGAACTATATATGTATATTAGAATAACAATAAACATTAAGATAGAAATTAAAAAAATTGGTACAAGAATAGAATCATGGTCTAGGGTGATTCCCTCAGAAATAGAAGTGCAATAGAGAATGGAAATGCTAGGTTATATGAGAATTAAGGGTAAGAACATAGCATGCATGGGAATGTGTGAGAAGTTAAACTATAGAGATAATTAGAAAAGTAGCATTATATAATAGTAATTATTGATAGACAAGCATATTAAATCCAAGGATGTTTAAACTTATAATAATAGAAGTTCATAGGAATCATGATATTTGAAAAGGGGAAATGATAATAGGATTTAGCATAGAACACAAAATATTGTTCATATGAGAGACATAAAAGGTATGAGAACTATATTATTTAAAAAATAATTATTAAACAATAGTATAGTATGAAACTAAAGGATGCAAATAAATTAAAATAGTGATTAAAAGTAATAAATGCAAGAAATAAGGAAGCCCAACTACTAAATCATGACATAATAGGGAAGGCATATAGTTGGGTTTTATCATTTTCCTGATTATATAAAGAGTTAAGAAGATTTATATAAGGTTAAAATTTTATCAAAGAGGATACATGGTAACTTATGATTTGGAATTTAGGTTTCAATAAAACCTATACTTTTGGTTCTAGGTATCTAATACTTAGGTAAAGAGGGAAATTCTCTATGATTTAGGGTGTAATGGGAAATATATATGCATGATATATTATTTTCAAGTATTTTTTAATATATAATGATTTAAATTGTATGCATGTGCATATGTATTTGTAAATGATTGGTTGCATCCTCTTAAGTTGTGTTCTAGTAAGAACAAGTTGAACATTTTGAACATGTTGAGAAACAACTTGAATATGTTTAAGAAAAAATTCAAGAACACATAGAAGAACAAGTTGAACAAGAACATGGTAAATAATAGATTAGAAAAAAAATTGTTAGAGATGCAAAATTGGAGAATTCAGTTCAAGAAGACATTGCTAATAGATTTCATTTTCAAGTTTAAGATAATTTTTTTTAATGAATATAGATGAGGATTTTTTTTTAAATATGATTTCATCTAGGGATATGTTTCCTTATATTAGAATTTTTTAAATATTTTAGTAATTAATAGATCCAAAAAAATTTGGTCCATGAGATCGAATATAGTTGATATAAAGTTTAAACAATATACATAAACCCTTGACTTGATTATTAAAATAAATAGCACAATTTCTAATTGAAATCCTTGATTTCTAACTCTAAACCTTACCCTAACACTCACACTAATTCTAACTTGAACCATAAACCCTAATTATAACTTGAACCCTAATTTATTCTAAGTTGAACTCTAACCCTAAACCCTAATTGTAATTAAATCCTATCATAACCTTAGTTGAACACTAACCCTAAATGCATATAAACCTTAATCATAACCCTAATTAAATATTGACTAAATGTTTAACTCTCACCAAGATTACAACTATAACCTAGGTAATCCTAATTTAATTTTGACCCCAACCCTAACCCTACACCAATTGAACCCTAATTCTAACTCCAGCCCTAACCTTGATCTTAAATTTTAATTCATAATCATAATCCTAACCCTAACCCTAATAGAAATATAACCCTAACTCTAAACCTAGTTGAATACAAACCCTAACCTCAACCCTTACCTGAATATTTATTTAGAACCCTAACCGTAATGAATTTTAACCTTAATTGAACCCTAACCAGGTAATTGAATTCTAATATTAAACAAGTAAACCTAATCATAACCCTAATTGTAATTTTCAAATCTAACTATAATATATATTGAATTTTAATCCAAACCCTAATTGTACCCTAGCTTTAAACTAACTTTAACAAAAAAATAGGGTTTTAGTTTACGTTTTAGGGTTTAGGTCCAAGGATTAACGGTTTGGGTAAATTAGTTTTTAAGGACCAATGTTTTTTAGAACCTAGGGTTTAGGGTTTTAAAATTTATAAATTAAATGTGTCAAATTTAGGTTTTTCTGTTTTTGGTTTTAGATTTAGAATTTTAATGTTGTTTGTTTCGTTGATGTTTTCAGTTAATTAAATGTAGTTTAAAAACTATAAAATATAAAATTAAAACAAACTAAACAAAAAAAACTAAATAGCAATTATAAAACAAAAATGCAAGATATAATGCAAAAATATGGCAGAATTCAACCAACCTGGAGGTCGCTGAGGTCGGTTGCATTGACGGGAGGAGGTGGCAGTGAAAATTTGAAAGAATCTTTCCCTCTGAAACGCGTACGTGATCTACTTCTCCTTCTGGCCTGCTAACATTGACAGTGAAAATGATTTCCACAGTCGCTTATTTAAAAAATAAATAGTTCTATGAAACGCGTACGCATTATGAATGCGTACACATTTCATAATGTGTACGCATTTTAGGTTCGTGTACCCAATCCGTAACGCGTACGCGTTATGGATTTAGGCTCCGGTACCTGATCCATAACGCGTATGTGTTTTTTTTAAAACGTGTACGCGTTTCGTGCGAGATATTTTTTTGGGCCGAAACTTCCCCTCTTCGTGGACCTAACCTCTTGCACTTACCCTATACGTATGTCTATCATTAAATGGTATTTTTTCATTTTTTTAAAACTCTTTATATATATATATATATATATATTTTTTACTTCATATTTTCTTGGGAATCTAATTTGTAGGTGGTTGAATTCTATAACATTTGGTTACATGGTGAGTAGACAAAGTGTAGAGAAGAGGAAGAAAGATTCAAATGGTTATGATTCCTTGTCCCATTGACTCAATTGAGTCTCCATTATAAGAGTGTGATAGAGCTAGCATTTGTTTTGTAAACTTTTGGAGGATAATGGGCTTGGGGGTGGAAATTGATGGAAATCTATTATCATTGGAGATTTTATTACAAACTGAGTAATTTTTGTACCTAGCCTAAAGATGAGGGTTGCCTTATTATGGTGTTCCTCTCTAAATGGTTGAGGTCAAGTTGAACAAAGAGATGAGAGAAGTGAGGAAGGAGGGTCAAGCATGGTGCATACAAAATCCATATACTTAGTTGCAAATAATTTACAACATCATGAGGAGGTTGAAATATTATGGTATGAATGGATTATTTTAAAGAAATTGATATGACATGAGAAAGGTGATTGTTTTACTTTGATTGATGCATTGGAATGTTTTTGAAATGTTAAGCAACATTTTTCAGGGCCCGTACCCTTCACATCGAGCCACAAGGGCCAAAAAGAAACAAGACTAAAAAGAAAACATTAACGCAAACAGAAATAGAGACAACCCACAGACAACACAGAGACCACAGAGAGGTAGCCGACATACAGGAGACCAGCACAAGCAACAACTAACTGGTGTTATCCCAATTTTTAAGCAAGAGGTCCACGACCTCATCCCCAATCCAATCTTTGTTCTCTTGACTGTTATTTCCCTCTAGCTCCTCCTTGATGGCATTTGATTGGGTGATAGTGATGAAATGGCCCAACTTCATAGTGAAGCAGGTCAACCCACGCAACCTTTTGTTGAGCATGTCCATTTTCTTCTCCAAATCACAGGGCTCCTCCCCAATGTCCATGGTCCCCGAGACCTCTCCAGGCTCTTCAACCAGGGGATGTGAAGAGTGAGAGGTAGAGCCATCTTTAGGAACCTTGTTGTCCTCAGGAGTAAATAGGGGCTCCTCCACATTCTCGTCCTCATCATCCTCAGTTTCCTCTTCCTTGTGCTCTTTGTTGTCAGACCGCTCCTCTTCTGAATCCTCAATAATCTGCCTCTTTTTATTGTTCTTTGCAAGCCTCCTAGATCTCCTTCTGGTATTTTCCCCACCATTCATCATAGTAGTTCCCACAATAGTGTCTCCTCTGGAGTCTTTCCCTATTATGTTTTTTCCCTTCCCTTCCCTAACAATCAGGTCTGGCATACCTTTCTTCTTCCCTTTTTTTGCAGTGGTGGCCTTGTAGGCCGAATTCGCAGGAGTGGACTTCAATTCATAGAGACCCACCGGCGCACTGGCATGAGCCATACCCAACCCTCCCTTAAGTTTCTTGGTGGCCATCTTGGCTTTGGGATTCCCCGCAGTGCCCATATTGGATTTTCGAGCAGGGAGGGTTTAGACTCGGCTAGGGAAATATTCACAACTGACAGGGGTTTGATATCCTCAATGCACAAAACTGTAATAGCTTTAGGAGGACAGAGGGCCAGGTGGAAGTGGTAAAGTCTTAGAATGAGCCCTTGATGGAGCGGGAGCAGCAGGAGATCACTCGGGTTAAGGCTAGCTAACTCTTTGCATTTTTCGACCGAGTTTTTCAAATCCATTAGAAGAAAGGAAGGAAAAATAAGCAACATCTTATGTCTTAAATGATTCAATAGGGGGAAGTGATAAAAAAAGTAGGTTTTAAACCTACCTTCCAAGGTGACGTACTTCATCAGCGCAAGGCACACCTGATCCTAGGGCTTCGAGAGAGCTTCTCTCTCAGAACCTGACTAGTTCCGCACCAGTTCCTCATCACCTCTGAAAAAAGCTTTCAATCTTTTGTTGTCCGATTTCTTGGTGTATTTGGGGTATTTTTTCCCAGTACACTGTAATCTTGTGGCTTGTGCTATGACTTCCTTACTAATTTCAAATGAAATACCTCCCATTGAGACCCTACGATCCTTCCACGAGTTGACAAACTGGCCAGACAAGTTAGGGTCATGGCTGACCAATATCTCCATAAGAGGAGCAATGCCACCTTCCACACAAATGTGCAAAACTAAAGGATTATTCCAAAATTCCTCACAGTTATCTAGCTCAGTCCTCACCCACTCGCCACCCATTTTTCCAACCTGCACAGAAAGCCCAAGAGTTTGCAAAAGATACCAAATGCAGAAGCCAGCAGGATAATGGATAATTATCAGATTGTACTCATTTAGGCAAGGGATACAATGATGGGTAATTACGCTAGCGTACAGGTTGAATGTATGGAAAGGAAAATCACCATAGGGTGACTTGACAATGGAGTTAATGAGGATCTTGGGAAGATTGCGGCCTGCAAAATAGGAATTGGCGGGCATGCAGGGTTCCTTAGGCTTGGAGAAAATGTGCAAAAAACAAGGCAAAAAGGTCGTATGGCTAAATATAGAAACATTCCTAAGGGTGCAATTTGAGAATCACGCTAAACTAGCTAGCACGAAGACAATAGAAGGAGGCTTTCTTCCATAATGAAGAGTCAAATCATTATTAAAACTCTCAAACAAATGAGATATAACAAGATATTGCACGATCCCCAAGAGGAGAGATCGCATGGTACGACTCCTCGAATTCATTGAAGTCACGTCCTTCCTTCTTTCCTTCATCAACCCACCTTTTTTTCATATTACCAGCCTTAAAATTTAAACCCCGCCACCTATCAGCCACCTTAGTAATCAAACCCATTCGCCAGGTCCAAAGGACAGACAAGTGGATCCTCCAGTCCGTGCCCCACACACGGAAATCTCTAAGCATGTAATGAGCCAAAAATTTAGAGTTCCTCCACCTATAAGCCATCTCAGCATTAACACTCATCCACCAGACCCCCAAAGAGATCAGGTGAACCCCCCATACAACACCTGTCATTCATAGTTTTAAAATCATTGCGATAATTGGTTGCTTTGTTCCCTCGAGATAATAGCTTGAATTTTTGGCGGTAACCTTTCCATTATCCTCCAACATTTAGCAGAACCCCAATAAGAGCCAAGATTAGCCAAAGCATCCACCACTTGGTTGCCTTCTCTAAAAATATGTGTCACCTTTTTATCCCTAAATTTGGATAAAAGGAACCTTGCATCCAACAATATATCCTTAGTATTCCAACCAATTAGTCTATCTTTATTCACAACATCTGTAATTGACTTTGAGTCTCCTTCGATGTGGAGATTAGAAATCCCCAAAGAGACAACAACTTTGAGGCCCATGAGCAACGCACGAGCTTCTGCCACTATAGAAGACTGGAACCCAATACCTCCAGCAAATCCTGCAACCATAACCCCCCTAGGATCTCTAATCACTCCCCCTATACTTGCCCTGCCTAGATTGCCCTTAGCTGCCCCATCAAAATTGAGTTTAAACCAGCCTCTATCCAAAGGCTCCCATTTGGTATTTTTCCTGGCTAATAATTTCGAGTTGTCAAAAGAGTTAGCCTCTAATCCCTGATGCCAAGCCTTGGCCATTCTAATTTTGAAATCCAACAGCCCCATCTCCGAGAGTTTCCCATTAAATAGAGAGATGTTCTCCTCAATGAGCCGAGAACCAATGCCGAAAACATCAATAAAAGGTGGAGTTTAACTTCTCAGTCCATTCTTTGTCTAAGAACTCTCTCCATTGTGTCTAGTGTAGGAATGTTCTAAGTTTTGGTTTGTGGTTCCTATTTTAACTAGAGATACTCATGCAATTCTTTGGCATGATTCCTCTACCTCATCTAGGTTGAATAAAATGTGATTGAATCTGAAGAGTGTTAAGTTATGTACCCCTTTATAATTAGTAGATATTCAAACTAGATAGTATTAGTCTATTTCTTTATGAGAAATACATTTTGTAAGGATATCATTATATCCAAGGGTAAGGCCTATAGAAACAACTATTATATCTTTTTTTTTTTAAATAACTTTATGTAATATTAAGTTGTAATATTTTTTTGGGATGAAGCTAATCATTCATAATGCTTTAGATGGTAGTCTTAACATGATATTGGAATTCACTTATATTAGTGTACATTGCACCAATTAATAGAAGATTCTAGATAGTTGTTGGTGATTATATTGTATGCCATCAGAGTTTGGAGAGTTGGCTGTCATTTTGAATTTTGAATTTTTATTTCTTAGTATGATATATTACTTTTAGTTAATTTACATTTATGAGAGGGTAAAATATATAGTCGATATATATTTGTATATTTTATAAAAAATGTAGTAAGAATGGGTAGAATAAACAATGAAAGTGTAGTGTCTCATAATTTTTTGATAGACTAGCGGTTGATCTATTATAGGATGAGGCATTATGATACGTTATATGATGTTAGACTTATTGTTTTGATGATTCTTTTGATGACATTTCTGTTATTTGAGGTTTAATGCACATGTTATGATTAGTATATGGTTTTACTTGATTATGAGGACTAACCCTATCATGAGCACTATGTGATTATCTTATCATAATTATTATGCGATTATCATGTGATTAATTCTATCCTGATTGTTATATGAGTTGATTACTTGGTGATGATCTTACTGATGTGTTTGGGTGAAAGGGATAGTGTCACATCACTCACTTGTGAGTACCCTATGACACTGTGATTCCCTTTCACAACATGTCTATCTATATGGATGTGTACATGCATGACCATTTTGTGTGTTGTAGGTTGCATGTACCAGGCATTGAATCCACGTGAATTGGCAGGTTTGAGCGGGCCTTGAGCCCAATGGATCAGTTGATCAGAGATAGCACAGGTTCCCCTACCCTAGCTACCATCCTTGAAGGGGATGAGTATCCGGTTTGATACCTTGTTAGTTCTGTCAGTGTCATCAATTTTGTCTGTGGTCAGTGGTGTTGCTTGAGGTCTTGCTTTTCGACCTCAATTAGGGTTCAAGTAATTGATTGACATTTGGTTTATTTAATTTAAAATTGTTTGATAAATGCTTTTGGTTATTTGATGCATTAAAATAAATTATTAAGTAAAAAGGTACTTTGATAAATAAATAAATATAAATATATTTATAAATAATCATAGTTTATAATAAAATAAATTTGTAATGTAATATTAAAATAAAATAAAATAATAAATAATAATATAATAAATGATAATAAATTGGTAAATAAATAGAATGTTATTTTGGGTTGTATAATTAATTATAAGGTGAGGAAGTAATGTAGGGTAAATGATTTTATCCGTTTACATGAAATCGGGTGTTTATTATATTACTTCATAAATATTTCATAGTTACCGAAATTAAGATTTTTAAATGAATTATTTTTAATTGCTTTAACTATTGACTTAATAAATAAATAAAAATAACTATTATTCATTTGAGAGTTGGTTGGTTTTTCGGTACATTTTTGGGGCTCCGGAAATATTTTTGTATTATGTTTTATTATAATATGAAGTAAGATATTAATATTAGTATTATGTTTTATTGCAAATTTATTGTGTTAGAATGAAATCAAAGTAGCAATATTATTATGGAAACTTTAGGGTCACATGTAACTGGATTTGTTTGAAATAATATGAAATCTATAGAGGGTTAACTTAGAATTTGTTAGAGCAGCTAAGAGTGCAGATCAATGTGGCTAGATTGTGATAATTGATGGTATAAGCTATAGTGTTAGTAAAACATTAATCATTAAGAAAGAACTAGTGATCGACAGTTATATACAATCTGATAAGAATATATCATTGTCTACAAATATATACATACAATCTGCAATGTTTACTATTTGCAAACAATGATATATTCTTATCAGATTCTATGTATATATATATGCATACAATCTAATAAGAATATATCATTGTCTGCAAATACATATATACAATCTGATAAGAACATTTAATTATCTGTAAAGAATATATCATTGTCTACTAGGAGGTGGTTGCTTTAAACTCAACCTGACCACATTACCTTGTTAACCACGTGCACCATATGCCTTCATCAAACCACGTGTATGGGTTTACCTAACCGTGGCTTGCTGGGCATCTTTAAGCCCTAAACTCATCATCTCTCGTAGATTTCTTGTTAGATTACAATTTGCAGACAATGATATATTCTTATTAGATTGTATGTATATATGAATATATATACATACAATGTGATAAGAATATATCACTGTCTGCAAATATATACATACAATGTGATAATAACATATCATTGTCAGCAAATTGTGTTTGCAATCAAAGTGTTCTGATTTTTTTTATTGACAAACACTAGAACCTAGTGTACTTAGTCATACCACAAAAAATACAAGGCTGAAACCCTCAGAAAACATATAAGAGACTTAGCTATGAGGTTCAAATATATAAGAACAACAACAATAGGAAATTTTATAATCATATCATAGTTATATTTTTTTGTCAAACTGCAATAATTCATTGGGTGGTGCGACATAAAAACATGGCTGAAAAATACTTGAAACATATCAAAATATTACTCGAACCGTATGAGGATCATGTTAAGGTCCATGTAATGAAACCGTACATGGCTTCATATGATGAAACACTATAGGGCATGGGTATATATATATATATATATATACACACACACACAATCTCATAAGAATATTTCATTGTATTTGAATACAATGATATATTCACATCAAATTGTGCGTATATATATATATATAAGAAGCCTCATGCTATGTAGGGTTTCATCATATAAAGTCGTGTAGGGTTTCATCACATGAACCTATATATACATATATGTGTGTATATATATAAACACATATATATACACACACATATATATGTATATATATAAAAATATAATTATCCGCAAATATATATACAATCTGATAAGAACATATCATTGCCTGAGAAGAATATATCATTGCTTGCAAACATATATATACATTCTGATAATAACATATCATTGTCTGAAAATAATATATCATTGTCTGAAAAAATATATATCATTGTCTGCAAAAATATATATACAATCTGATAAGAACATATCATTGTCTGAAAATAATATATCATTCTTTGCTAAAATATATATACATTGTAATTAAAACATATCATTGTCTGCGAAGGTACTTGTGATGAAACCTTGCATGACTTTATATAATGAAACCCTACATGACATGACTATACATATAAATATATCGCTTGCCTGCAAATTATAATCTTAAAACCATTGTATCATTTGGGACAAAAACTGTATACCCATCAAGTTTCATCATGATAATGTAGGGATTCGAAGAGAACCAACAAAATCTATAAACCCATTTAATTTCATGTGCATATTATAATTACTAAATATAGAAAATGTCCACCCATTAACCTGTATGCTGAAACCCCTCAATAATTTGGGGTTAAAACTGGAAACCCATAAAATTTCATGATTATACCGACGTTTGACAATATACCCACTGAATTTCATGATTATACTTGGTCAAAATTCGGTCAATGTTATGTTTAAATCATATTACATGTGATTAGTTAATAGAATAATGTAAAAAAAAATCATAGTAGGCAAACCCTCGATGGCATAGATAGATTAATTCACGAGGGATCAAATTTGTACCAGTCACATGTAAAAAGAAATGATTACAGTCAAACCCAGGCAAACCCTCGATGGCATAGACAAAATAATTGACGAGGGATCAATTTTGTTCCAGTCACATGTAAAACGAAATGATTACAGTCAAACCTAGGCAAACCCTTGATGGCATAGACAAAATAAACCACGAGGGATCAAATTTGTACCAGTGACATGTGTAAATAGAAATGATTATAGTCAAACCCTTAATGCCATGCAGAGAAATGGTTGTTAAACACACCAAAATTCACTCAAACACTATCGACGCCAAGGAAAGCCCACTATTCTACAAACAAACTTGCAAGTGATGAGAGGTGGAGATGTTGCTTGCAGCATTTGGGTGCCGAACAAAGTCGCCATGGCCGCACGAGCTCGCGTAGACGGCAGGAGAGAGGAGACCACGATGAAAAAATCATGGGAGATGATGAGTTTAGGGCTTAAAGCTGCCCAACAACCCGCGGTTAGGTTAAGAGTTAAACGTGGTTTCATGAAGGCAAATGGGGCGCGTGGTTAACAAGTGAAGGTGGTGAGGTAAACTCATACGCGTGGCTTGATGAAGCATATGGGGCACGTGGTTAACAATGTAATGTGGTGAGGTTGAGATTAAAGTGACCACCTCCTAGCGAACCCACGTGATATTTTGACCGGGCCCACATACAATTGTAATTTGAAATAAGTTAATTGATAATTGTAAATAGGATTTTTTTTTTTTTAAAATTGGATTTAGAATGAACGGGTATGGGTGAAGTCATAAAAATGTAACGGGTGGAGGTTTAAAAACACCTTTTCTTAACACTTTTCATTTGACGGGTTCTGTAAGACGCATTTTAAATACCCACAAGCCAAGTTTTTCTTTTTAAGGTCCTAACTCGCTTACGAAGAAGGCCAAAAATAATAATTTGAAATCGGACCTATTTTGCACTCTGCATGAATGCACGAAGTTAGCCCTGACGGCTACTGGTACATTTCCCCTAAATACACATTATATTTGCTCCGTGCCATCCACTACCAATAAATACTGACTCAAAATAAATTAATTTAATTCTCCATCCTTAATTTTGTAGGGATATATTGTTATAGATTTTCCTTGTTTATTGCCCTTCTAGGAAATCTTTGTTGTGAATGTGTTGGACATGATTTCATTTGATTTATTAGCTGTTAGTGATGCAACATGCAATTCCAGTCTTGGGGTTCTGTCAGCTTCCTTTGAGGACTCAGTCTTGCTTTTGTTTTGCTGTTACTCAAATTTTATGTGTTCAGTTCTACTGTTGTGTTAAGAGGGATTTCAACAAGTTTTGTTTTTCCCTTCCTTTTTTTCGTTGTTCATGTGAAGTTCATAGTATTAACTGTCATATACTCTTAGAAATTGGCATTCTTAGTTGAGAACATTCTTTTGGTGAGTTCTATTAACATTTTATTCTCTGTGCTGCTGCAGTTTTATTAGCATCAAGCGTCCAGTCTTTGGTGGAAAGCGGTTTGGTGATTGGGAGGAAGGCATGACTTCAGTTGAATTTGGATACAAAAAATACATGATTTGAACTTGGAAGTGTCAATTACATTTACAAGGAGTGACTGCCTTGATCACAAGATGGTTCATAGATAGGCCACTATGGAGAAGCATGAACCATTTTCAGAAGCTTCCTGCTGTAAGGATGTAATATCAGGTTTTGCAAATATACAGCCATATAATATTAATAACTTATTGTTCTTATCTAAATAACATTACCATATTCAACTTTTCTCACCAAATTTAATAGAATACTATCTAAACACAATGTATTTAATAAAATAAATCTAGCTGCAGTGAACCAATCCATGTAACATAGATATAGAAGTTGAAATGATTGTATTGATTTCAAAGCCTCATCTTGTGGACAAAGAGATACAAAGTAAATTAAGAGACACATGGATATGCCAAGAAAATGTTGTGAAAAGGACCTTTTTCCCCACTAACAGTCAATTCATTCAAGTACTGGCAAAAGTATAAAAGGTAAATAATTGCCAATTTTGGTTGCTCTGTTTGTTAAAGTTTATTCAATTAAATACATTATTGAAGTCTACAAAGGTAGAAACTTAATAATGTAGACAGGCAAAATGCATACAACCAGCATAATTTATGTATTTATAGGCAATGATGTAAATGGTATTTGGAGCAGCTGACTAGCAAATGCCATAACACTGAACGTTTAGAATAATACATACGAAGAAAGTAACAGAAGCAATACAGCACTGCCATTGAAATTGGTTAGTAGGTGAAGACTCAAATGATAATTTGGTGAAGAGAAGTTTAACCTTGAAAAACAAAAAAGCCTCAGGACTTGATATATTTCACTTAATTATAATTTTGTCAAACTTCGGATTTGGAAGTACAATTAGACTTTGAAAATAAAAATTGTAAAACCCTTAATGATTTGCAATACAAATATCTTAAGTTGTAAGCACTTCTAAGTTTGCACTTCTCTCGGTGTATTCTTCATCGTAATTAAGAGTAATCTTTTGACAAACATTTTAAACTATAAGCACTTTTAAGTTTGTATTTCTCTTTCTTTTTTTCTTTTAATGTTTTTCCTATTGTAATTGAGAGTAAACTATTCAAATGTAATTTGTGCAATAAAAAAATCTTACACATTATTTTCGAGAGTAATCTATTCAAATGTAATTTGCACAATAAAAAAATTTTACACATTATTTAATTTTAGCACTTTTATCTTTCTTTTAATGTATTCTCTATTGTAGTCAAGAGTAATATATTCAAATGTAATTTGCGCAATAAAAAAATATCATTCTTGGGGCAAGAGAGAGGCTTCAATCATTGTGTGGAGTTTAATAATCATTATATTCTTATTGATAAGAGATATTTATTCTATTTTTAAACATTTTATTCATTATATTAGCAGTTATGTTTTTATCTAATAAATGTACCAAAATAACCTATTTTATACCACATCAAAGAAACAATCAATCATGTAATGGCATGTAAGGTGAATGGTAATATATATCACTTGTCATTCAAATATTAAATCATTTATCTTTTCCACATGATTGCAAGTGTGACAAAGATTCTAAGGCTTCAAATCTTACAAATCTAGTTCTCATTAGACTAACATCTTTTGTAAATCACAAGGAGGTCATTGTATTGTAAACCATATCAATGATTGAATGTCTCTATGGCTCCATTTGTAGATCTTCAAGAGAATTCTATGCTTAGGTTCTTTTTTTCCCATATTAGAAGTTCTAGCTATTGGGAAAATATTTTGTCTCTTCCAAGTGAAGAGTGATGACTCTACTTTAACCAAACCTAGAATTAGTGAACATCAAAAGTCTTGAAAATAGAAAGAAGGCATCCCAAGTACCAAAAAGGACAAGATTAAGCTTCATCTCATGCAAGGAGATTGCAAACAACATGAGAAGCTCAAAATAGTGACAAGTCATTCAAGCATAATTATCAAGACTCAAAACTAGGAACTTCAAGTAGAAATAATTCATTCATAGATGTAAGAGATCAATACTTGTATACTTCTAAGTATTCAAATGATGACACAATTAGAACATAGAAAAATGTATAGGTTAGACTATAGGAAAAAAGAAATATATGACTATTGGTAGAAGAGATAGGGATAGATCTTATGATGCACACATTCTTCACCAACATCCCACTTCTCCCAGCATGTTATATAGATATGAATTGAACTAGAAAAGTTGCTAGTTTACCTTATAAAGGACAGATAAAAACTTATAACAATATTTGAACTATGAGAGGCTCAAGTGAAAAGAAATGATATGCTTATCGATAGGATGAATGAGGATATATCCTATAATGTAAAAAAAATTGGCATGAGATATCAAGATGTGGAAACGTGTATGTTATTGGCTAACATCTTAATCCTCACAATATGCCATATGCAAAAGTCTAATAGGAAAAGATGTATCTCATTAGAAAGGAAAAACATCATCTTCTTGTTGAGCTTAAATTATATGAAGCTCAACTTGTTGTAGTTAAAAGTGCAATTACCCTCGTAGTGAGCAAAGAACTTCCTTATGAGGAAGATTACATTGAGTACTATGAAGATGAGGATGATCAATATTATGCATCTAGGTATAACTCCATATAAGAAGAAATAAATATCATGACTATGATGCAACTGAACACACACACACACACACATTAGTTTCATCACCTAGTTGCATGTGGGAATTCAAATGAGAATTGAACATGTCATGCTAGGTAAGTGCAATCCCATGTTTCTTCCAAATGGATGGTGTGGATTAGGCACTAGGACCATTCACATATGGAGCTCAACAATTGTGTTAATAGTGGCATTGTTGCCCTCAATCTCCATAGTTTAAATTATGTATGAATCATTTTCCTTGATATAACAATATTTTTTTGGGCACTGGGATAATGATCTTGGAGTAGTTGCAAGGTCCAAATTGGGAATTAATGGTGTTTTAGGAGGATTCAATTGTTGGACTCAAAGCAACACTGAGAGCTGTGAATCAGTGTTCAACAAATCTTAATTTTATTAATCTTAATCTTAATCCATACATTAAAGGAAAGATGCAAGAATTCAAAGGAAACATTCATAACACCATAACACAATGATTTTTGTGTGGAAACTCTGGCTAGGGAAAAACCATGGTGGAGGTTAATCCACAATTATACCCTCTTAAAAGTATAATGAAAAATTGAATAGGGAATGCACTTGCATTCAGGTGCACTACCTAGAGCTTATTACTAAAAAGTGAAGGCTCACTTCCTTACAAAAGTTCAGATTAAAACCATCTGAAAGTTGAACTGAGATAGTAGCATCTATTCATGCCAGATTACAGTTTCGGTGAAGCTTATAGATCAAATTATGAGTTCTTTATCTGACTTTGTACTTTGCTCTGCTATGCTTTTCCCTTAACTGCTATTTGTATTGATTCGCAATATTACTCTGCTGAGTCTTGCATCCCACTCATTCACATATACTTCACATGCTTCATATCACCAAATCTTCTCCTCAAAATGATACAAACGATCTCTTATATATATCCACTAACAAGGATTTAAACATTCTTATGTCGACTTGATAAAACATTAAGTTCTTTACAACTGTCAGCCATATCCACCACTAATCCTTTATGCACATCCTCCAAAGTTAGTTAAGACGTAGAGAGGACCAAAAAAAAAACCATAGAGGATAGGAACATTTAATTAATTACTCCTTATACATCTGGGATTACTATATCCATTGGGTCGGCCTTCAAGCACAGATAACAAAAATATTTGCACACTGGATCCCCTAGATCACATACTAGTGAATGTGTAGCCATAAAATTCTAGACTAAGGTATTACAAATACTGAGCAATCATCCCTAAGGTGCGCAACATGAAATGACAAAAATGATGCACATTGATCGACATCTTTTACCTTTTTTGGATGCCCTATTCTTCATTCAGTTCTACCTAAACTATACTATAGATCAGATGCATGAATTAGGTTGCATGACTTAGGTTGCCATCAATGACAACACTTACAAGCCATATGCCAACAATCTCCCCCTTTGGCATTGATGACAACACTTAGTGAAAAATGACTAAGTGTTTGAATCATTATAGGTACACTGCCAAACTTTACAACACTTTCTCCTCGTGAAATTTATAAGGAATTTTTCACTGCATTCTCTCCCCCTTTGACATCAATGAGAAAGCACAAGGGCCATATGCCAAAAAGGACAAAATATGTGTTCAAAATCTCAAAAAAAATTGAGTCAGTTTTGCAAACCTTAGAAAATAATCTTAAAAATTTTCTTCATTTCTGGAAGGAACTTCTACCAAGCATCTATTGTGATTCCAATTATTATGATCAAACTATTATTCTTGGATGTCTTGTTAATAATCTCAATGAGAGATTATGGAATTGTAATTGCTTCCTCAAGTTTTTCACCTTTCTTTAGAATCTCCATGATCTGCTCCAATCTGCATTCGGTTTGATCCTTAACCTTTCAAAAAGTATCCACAAGAGCGTTCTTGGTGGATTGAACTTTAGTGTTCTTAGACTAAAATTTCCGAATCTTTTTCTTGATGGTGCCATCTTGATCCTGAACCATATCAAATTTCTTTCCAAATTCACTCAATTCTACCTCAATTTTCTCTAACTTCGCTTTGTAATTTCTGACTATAATGGGACAATGGATGCAGTAGCTATAGACGTTATTAGTTGAATTGATGCATTGTCTCAACTCATTCATTTTCTTCTTCAACTTTGTAAGAGATATCCCGAACTGCTCCTTCAGGTGTAGGATAATTTCACCTTCTTCTTTTACTTTATACTCAGAGGTCGTTGATTCTTTGCTGCACTCAATCATCTCCTGAGGTAGAATGTTCTGCAAGCTTTCCAATATGATCTTGCAGTGCTCAACATGAGCATTTAGTACTTCCAAAATCATGTCCTGATCATATGATGGTTTGACTGAACATAGCCTCACAATTTTTTGCATGCCACCTTCTTCTTCAAGATAAGTTTTTTGTAGCTTCTCCTTTGTTAGATCACCATCTTCCTCACTAGACTCTGATATTTTATTTTCCGGATCTTGATCATTATCTTCATTAGATTCTTCATCTGGAATATTCACAATTTCTTTTTCCTTTCCTTTTTCCTTAATTTTGATAATCTTGCATTCTAGGGGACTGTATTCAATAGTTTCTTTTCCTCTTTTTTTCCTTTTCTCCATGCTACCAGAAGAGGAAGCAACCTCAATTATTCTTATCGAAAGGGAAACATTGACTGAACCACACTTTCCAAGCATATTTGTTTGCATACTAGTTCGTTTGCTTTCCACACCACATTGTAATTTTTTCGCAAACAATTCAAGAAATACATCACCAAGCATATAACCAAAGTACTAAACCTAAAAGGGTAGCTTGTTTCCTTGGTTAGTTGCACATTCTCCATAAATTTATCTTTTAGCAATCCACACAGGTCAAAGTCCTAACCTTCAATTATCATCTTGTGAGCAATGTAAACTGCACTAGCCGATGTCGCTCCTTCTCGATTTTTGAAAAAGACTTTGTATGAAATTTCGTGTGCAACATACTTCGTAATAGGATTTTTTATTGTCAAAATTATCAGCACCCTCTAGTCTCCAATTATTTCGGTTAGGGTTTCAACTTCTTTGTTCCGGATGCATTTCTTCTTTGGTATATCTCTGATTTTGCATAATCCAGTCAAATTATCAATTACCTCCTTTGTAATTGTGTAAGGTTTGTCTAGAGTCAAGATATCATCATGCAATTTGTTTAGGATGAATTTGACAATTTTTGCATTCACAAAGTACAAAAACTCATTCCAAATATCCAAATTTCTATGTTTGGCTTCATTTAATCTCTTTAACACATCTGGCAACAACAAATTCCTCATGGACCTAATCTTGTCACAATTATATTCATCCAAAATGATAGACCCACTGAATTGTTCCATTTTCATTTTTCGCACTTAGGTTTAACAACCGCACACAAATTAAGTGAAAATTCTGAAAACAATTGAAATAACTAACAAATTTTGAGAATCGTCGATGAATTAGCTTCTCTGCTTTGAAATTCTACTATTAGGTGCTCTCCTCATTCTTTCCTTTGATGTAAACTAATAAATGAGAGTCACAACTTTACTTTTATAGTTCGCACACCTGCAATAAATGTGTTTGCCCTAATATTTCTCGAATACTCTGTTTTCTTAGACATTGAGAGAAAAATTCTTCTATGGACTATGAACTTTCTAAATTCTCTTGCAAATTTCCACCAAAACTTCTACATATCATTTTTACAGCCTTTTAATCATCCTACGAGTTCCAGTGCCAGCTACGAACAAGGGAGGAAATATTTTCTTGAATAACTCCCCCTGGGCCAATGGCCTAAGATTAATTTATGGAAGAATTATTGGAAGCAGGTTCCGGTGTAGAACCATTTACAGCTTTAGATTCGCTCTTCTTCACCCATGTCTTCTTCATTTGATCTCTCATTTCATCCAAAATCATTTTTTCCTTTTCTTTGTCACCTTTTTATATATTTTTGTCTCTATGTACCGGACCTCTACTATCAACATTCTTATTTTTGCAAAATCTTGCAATGTGACCATACTTATTGCAATTGTAACACGTGGTAGTTCTTTTTCCATACCAATCATTCCATTGATTTCTTCTTGATCTGCATTGGTTAGCAACATGTCCAAATCTTCCACATATATAACATTCAACTTTCCTTTTACTGACTAAATAGTTTGACACATTTTTGCACTCAACTAATTTATGACCAAATTTTTTACAATTGAAACACTTATCAGTGAATGATGGATTATTTTATTTCATTTTACTTCTACAATGTGTATCCATATGTCCAAACTTATTGCAAGAAAAATCGTATCCATTAAATTTTTGAGCATTAGGTTGTCTTACTGGATACCTTCCACCTTTGTTCATCTCATTTCTTCGTCTGAAATTCTTTTGTCTAGGTCTAGAATTTTCTCCTTCCTCATATCCAAGGCCTCGCTTGTCTTTTTAATTCTTTTGTCCTTGGGATAGCTCATCAAGCCTAGGAGAACTCATCTTAAACTTCTCCTTGTATTCACTTGCAATAGTAAGTTCATTTCTGAGAACAAAAAGATGCTTTCCAAGTTCTTCTTCATTGCTTCTGGATTGTTCTAATTCACCTTCTATCTGAATGGATTCTCCATTTATTCTTTTGCATTCATCTGATATTTCTTTTAAGGATCAGGTAAGGGTTTCTTCATTCTTCTTCCTTTCTTCAATTTCTTTAGTCAACTTCGTCACCATAGATTCCATCTCATGTTTCAAAGAAGCATTGTCCCTGACAAGCTTTTCACATTCTTTAGTTATTTCCTTCAAGGCCCAATTCAAGTGAGTAGCATCCATGTTTTCACTCTCTTGTCACTTAATCTGATCACATAGATCCTTCCTCTTCACCCTGGATTTAATAATCTGATCCTTCAATGACTGAATGAACTTCTCAGCATCCTCCAGATTTTCTTTCAATTCCTGAACTTTTGCTTTAGACTGATCAAGGTCATCAAGTGCCACCAAAAGCTTCTTTTGAATACTACCAGAGTCCATTACATTCCAAGATCCACCTCAAGCTATTAAACTTCTTCAGAGGAACCAAAATCTCTGATACCAATTGTTGGACTCAAGGGAACACCGAGAGGGGTGAATTAGTGTTCAACAAATCTTAACTTTATTAATTTGAATCTTAATCCATACATTAAAGGGAAGATGCAAGCATTCAAAGGAAACATTCATAACACCATAACACAAATATTTTTGCGTGGAAACCCTGTTAGGGGAAAAACCACGGTGGAGGTTAATCTACAATTATACCTTGTTAAAAGTATAATGAAAAACTCAATAGGGAATGCCCTTGTATTTAGGCGCACTACCTAGAGCTTATTATTGAAAAGGGAAGGCTCACTGCCTTATTAAAGTTTAGATTAAAAAAATCTAAAATTTGAACTGAGATAGTAGCATCTATTCATGTCAGATTACAATTCTGGTGAAGCTCATAGATCAAATTCTAAGTCCTTTATATCTGACTCTATACTTCGCTCTGCTCTGCTTTTCCCTTAACTGCTCTTTGCATTAATTCACACTATTACTCTATTGATTTTTGCATCCCACTCATTTGCATATAATTCACATGCTTCATATCACATGACTCTTCTCCTCAAAATGATACAAGTGATCTCTTATATATATCTGCTAACAATGATTTAAACATTCTTATGTTGGCTTGATAAAGCATTAAGTTCTTTACAACTATCGACCAGATCCACCACTAATACTCTATGCACATCCTCCAAAGTCGGTTAAGACAAAGAGGACCAAAAAAAACATCATCGAGCACAGGAACATTTAATTAATTACTCCTTATACATCTGCGATTACTATATCTGTTGAGTCGGACTTCCAACACAAATAACAAAAAGATTTGCACATCGGATCCCCTAGATCGCATACTAGTGAATGAATAGCCATAAAATTCTAGACTAAGGTATTATAAATACCGAGCAATCATCCCTGAGGTGCACAACATGAACTGATAAAAATGATGCACATTGATTGACATCTTTTACCTTTAATCGGATGCCCTATTCTTCAATTTGTTCTGCCAAAAGTATACTGTAGATTGGATGCATGACTTAGGTTGCATGAATTAGGTTTCCATTAACGACAACACTTACAAGCCATATGCCAACATCAATGGGGTTATGCAAAAATTTGGAAGAAATATGAAATTTTGAGGCATAGGGGAATGCAAGAATAGGACATGCAGGGTTTTAGGTCAATATTTGTAAGGAAAGCAAGAGTGCAGAACAAATTTACTAATGCTAATTCAAAGAGGATTTAATGCAAAAGTGGCTTTCAATTTCATTTACAAAACTTTAAGATGCACTTTTAACAGGAAATTACAAAATAGACAAATACACAGGCACAAAATAGACACTAGATTTAACATGGGAAAATCCTTGTGGGAGAAAAACCCACCACCAAGAAAAGATCACTTTATTATCAGTAAAAAATGGTTCACAATAAAGTTATAGATCAATCCTTCATGACATCAATTCTCAGTTTCACATAGCAACATCAACCTGATCACCTCACACACACACACACTGTTACAATGCATAAAACACATACAATATATAGAACCACACAACCACCATCTAGCATGCATCAAGCCATGGTTACAAAGAACATTACCATATTTTCTCTCTATCAACCCCGAGACAGATCATGCATTTAATGCAAATATATCGCTATCAGGAAATACAATTTTTGGTCCAATGATTTTTGATTCACAACAATGATGTAGAATCAACGAATGAATTTGTCCATGTGTCGACACATCACTCGTTCACCGATTTTGACTATTGTACCATTTAGGTTCACCAATTCAACCATTGCCATATCGAAAGGACACCAATTTGTCTCCCACCGATAAAAGATCCCACATGCATCGAGTGGATGAATTGGTTCAGGTTTAAATACAACCAACCACAAAAGACTATGTGTCGGCACGTTGAACTTTTGTCTTCGAGTTAACATCATCACCAAGTCACCTTGACTCTTCAATTTTATCGTCCCATCGGAGTGTTGGAGCTATTAGAGCATTGAAGGATCGGGTGTCGAGCAAACATTGCCGAAATTTCCACTCAAACCCCTGACATCTTCGATATGCCAATACTCAATTGTCAGAACAAGGCACCATCGGAGCTATCGAAGGTGAGGGATGTTGGAGACTTTAGAATAACTTTGAATGACTGAACTTCGATTGCCGATGCATCTGATTATCGATCGTTGATACTCTAAAGCAGAATAAGTATCAATTCTAAAGCTTAACCAACTTAACATGTGACCGCTGACATGCCAATGCCTGATCACCAATACAGGCTAGTAATTTGAGGCACTACTTCTCAACATTCTCCCACTTGATGAAGAAATTACCGACCCTCCAAATGAATTGAAAATCATTGAGAATCATGGCCACCGAGACCCATAGCATTTGAACTTAGCTGTGCTCACAGGATTTATCAATGCATCTGCAACATTCGTTAGAGTATCAACCTTTTCTAGATTAGCCTTTCCATCTTCCACCATGTCTCAAACAAAGTGATATTGCACATCAATATGTTTCATCTTAGCATGGAATGTAGGGTTTTTCACCAAACAAATGGCACTCTGATTGTCACAATAGATAGGAATCTGTCCTACATTAAACCTAACATTAAAAAAAAAATTATTAAGCCAAACAACCTCTTAATAGGCACGACTTGATGCCATATACTTTTCCTTTGTAGTAGTTAAAGTTACTACAACTTTCCGCTTGCTCATCCAACATCGCACCACCAAACAACGTGAAGATGTATCCACTGGTGGATCTTCTACTGTCAATGTCCCCTACCCAATCAAAGTCCACATATCCATGAATGCTAAAATAATTTTTTGATCTAATAGAGTTGCCATGATAACACAAAGCATACTTCGAAGTTCCCTTCAAATATCTAAAAAACTCTTTTCGAAACATCCCAATGCGACCTTTCTAGATTAGCCATAAATCAACTTAATACACCCACTACCTGGGCAATGTCTACCCTAGTATAGACCATTGCATACATTAAACTACCAATTGCACTTGCATAAGGAACTCTGGTCATGTCCTCCATCTCATTCAGAGACTTTGGACAATCTTAAATAGATATCTTCGTTCCCTGCAATACTAGAACAACGAATTGCTTGTAATCTATCATATTGAATCTCTCAAGGACAGTACTGATATACTTGCTCTAGATGAGCCAAATTTTTCTATTCTCCCTATCCCTTTTAATTTCCATCCCCATAATATACCTAGTTGCACCTAAATCTTTCATTTCAAACTATGCTGACAACCAAGATTTTAATTTAGAAATCATACTCTTACTATTCCCAATGAATAACATGTCATCCACATATAGGGAAATAATAAGCAAACGATAATTTTCAGTTTTATAATATATACAATGATCTAATTTTGATCTCAAGAATCCCAATGACAACACATAAGTGTCAAACTTCTGGTACCACATTCTACGTGACTATTTTAAACCATACAGAGATTTCTTAAACTTGTAAACTAGATTTTCTTTACCTTTTTCTACAAAGTGCTTAGGCTGGGACATATAAATTTCTTTCTCCAAGTCACCATGAAGGAACACTATCTTCACATCCATCTGTTCGATCTCTAAGTCATATGCTGCTGGAAGTGATAAAAGAAATCTGATAGATGTCAGCTTAGCTACAAGAGAAAATGTTTCTTCATAATCAATTCCCTCTTTCTGGGAATATCCCTTTGCGACCAACCTTGCTTTATACTTTTCAACACTACCATCTAGACCATTTCTCCTCTTAAATACCCATTTACAGCTAACTAGTTTTTGACCTTTTGGCAAGGGTACCAGATCCTAGGTTTCATTCTTCTTTAATGAATCCATTTCTTCATTCATGGCCTCCAACCAGGAATCCATATCAGACATATTTATTGCCTCCTTCATAGTCCCAGGTTCATCAGTATTAGTAATCAAAGCATAGGCACATTTTGAGTCCAACATGGAAAATCCATACCTATAAGGTTGTCGCCTTTCACGTGTAGATATCCTCACAAGCTGAGGCTGAGGTTGTGGTTCCTCTTCCTGTTAAGAACTCTCAAAGCTGCTTGAACTCTCCTCATTATTAGGTCCACTAGGAGTACATAGTTCTTTCTTTTCAGGAGTAACGGTTACTTCTACTACCTCCTCTTTTTCTTCTTCTTCCTTCTTCTCTTACTGTAAGTCTATAGCGTAAGGTTTCAGCTCTTGAAAGATTACAATTTTTCTATATATAATCTTCTCAGCGACAGGATCCCAAATATTGTATCATTACACTGACTCCATAGCCAATAAGGATACATTTGACAACCCTTTTATCCAACTTAGATCTTTTTACATTAGGCACATAGGCATATGCCTCATAGCCAAAGACACAAATATTTCTTAGAGAGGGCTTCTTACTAGACCATGCTTCCATAGGCATTTTGTCTACCAATGCCGAAGAGGGTGACTGATTCAACAAGTAACATGTTGTAGAAATGACTTCAACCTAGAACTTCTACTCCAGACCAAAACTACTCAACATACTTCTCACTATTTCCATCAACATTCTATTCAACCTTTTAGCAACTCCATTTTTTTGTGGAGTGTAAGGTGTTTTTTTATTCCTTTTAATTCCATGGTCTTTGCAATACTTGTCAAAATCTGCTGAGAAAAACTCACCACCATTATCCATCCTCAAGCATTTTATTTTCCTACTAGTCTGATTTTCTACCAAGTTCTTGAACTCTTAAATCAACTAAACACTTTTGATTTACTTTTAAGAAAGTATACAAATTCCCTTCTCGAATAATCATCTATGAAAGATACATAATATCTTGACTTAGATAAAGAAGGGATATCAACTGGACCAAAAATGTCAGAATGAAAATAATCCAACAAACCAGAAGATTTATGAGGACTGGAATAAAATGAAACACGGTGTTGCTTTCCATTGATATAATATTCACAGAAATCGAACTCAAAATTACAATCAACAAGCCCTTTAACTATATTTTTATTTTTCAAGGCTTTTAAGCTTTTTTCTCCTATGTGACTGGGTCTATGATGCCACATCATGGTTTTCTCTGTTGGGAGTTTCACCTCCTATGAATTTGCACCTAGAGGAGCTTCATTCTCCTTCTTTATGCAAGAAACTTTGATTGACTTTACAGAGACACTGTTACATTAAACAAGACGTGCATCCAACTTGTATTGAGTGCCAATGTGTGCACCCTTAGCCAACACCATTGAGCCTCTAGTCATCTTACAACCTCCACTCGATAAATAAACTTGCACGCCAACATCGTTCAGCTTACTAACAAAAAGTAGGTTATGAGCCAAACCTGGTATGTGCAGTACACCATCAATTCCTTTGATTCTTCCATCAGGGAATTGAATTCTAACTCTTCCATGACCAACAATTTCCAAAGTTGAATCACTTGCCAGGTACACCTTTCCACTAGCATACTTTTCATACTTAGTGAACCAATCTCTGTGAGATTTCATGTGGAAAGATGCACCTGAGTCAATTATTCAGATATCATCTAATGCCCAAGTCGCCAAGGTTGCAATGAAGGCATCTGCATCACTCTGAGAAGAATCATTATCTGAAGAGTTGTTTTTCTTCTTATTCTTTTTCTCCTCTTTGTAATCCTTATAGACATGACCAGGTTGCCCACAATTCTATAATTTCACCTTGGAATTCTTACTAGGAGACTTTGATCTCCCTTAAGTTTTGGATTTAGATTTCTTGTCTTTTTTCTTGCTTGTCTCCTTTGATCTACCCTGAATAGCAATAGCCTCCTTGGCCATCTCAAAAGATTTCCTTCACATTTCTTCTGATAGTAGTGAAGCAACAACATCTTCCATCTTGAAATTAGTTGTTGTACTTCCAATAGCCATTACCAGATGATCCCAAGTGTCGGGTAAGGAACATAATAAAAGCATACAACGATCCCCCTCCTCTATCTTCACACCCATAGACATCAATTGAGCAACAATCATATTAAATGAATTCAGACGGTCTGTTACAGATGCACCTTCTTCCATCTTCAAGGAGTACAACTTCTCCCTTAGGAATAACTTATTCACTAGAGAATTTCCCTGATAAATGTCACCAAGCTTCTTACATCATCAAGATGTAGTCTTCTCCTCATGGACATTCAATATTACAAAATTGGCTAGACAAAGTCTTATCAACCCTCTATCTTTTCTATCTATGAGGTACCAATATTCTTCCTTCATATCTTGTGGCATAGTTCTAGACACAACAATACAGAGGTCTCTATCCATAATAGGTCTTCCATTTTGAGTTTCCACAACTCAAAATTTCCACCATTGAACTTCTCAATGTCTACTCTTCAAGAAGTGCTTTTCATCTCAATCTACAACTAAGATTACCCTCTTTCTATGCAAGACTCCATCTTGAACAAAATTAGCACAAAAAATGAGCCCTACTCACAAGGATAACACAACTGGCCAGGCTCTGATACCACATGTAAGGAAAGAAAGAGTGCATAAAAACTTTCCTAATGATAATTCAAAGAGTATTTAATGCAAAAGTGGCTTTCAATTTAATTTACAAAACATTAAAATGCACTTTTAATAGGAAAATATAGAGTAGACAAATACACAAGCATAAAATAGACACCAAATTTAACATGGGAAAACCCTTATGTGAGAAAAACCCACCACCAAGAAAAGACCACTTTATTATCAATAAACAATGGTTCACAATAAAGTTACAAATCAATCCTTCACAACATTAATTATCAATTTCACACAGTGACATCAACCCGATCACCTCACACACACACACCATTAGAATGTAGAAAATGCATACAATATATATAACCACACAACCACCATCCAACTCACATCAAGCCACCCAAAAATTAATTCACTTACAAAGAATATTACCATATTTTCTCTTTGTCAACCTCGAGACATATCATACATTTAATGCAAATATATCACTATTAGGAAATGCAGTTTTCGGTCCAATGATTTTTGATTCACAACAATGATGTAGAATCAATGAATGAATTCATACCATGTTTCGACACATCACTCGTCCACCACTTTTTACTATCGTACCATTTGGGTTCACCAATTCAACCATCACCATATCATAGGGATACCAATTTGTCTCCCACAGATAAAAAAAGATCCCACATGCACCAAGTGGATGAACAAGTTCGGGTTTAAATACAACCTCCCACAAAAGACTATGTGTCGATACATTAACATTTTGTCTTCAAGCTAACATCACCACCAAGTCTCCTTGACTCTTCAATGTTATTGGCCCATCAAAGTGTCTGAGCTATCAGAGCATCAAAGGATCGACCACCGAGCAAACATTGCTAGACTTTCCACTCAAACCCCCAAAATTTCCAATATGCTGATACTTGATTGTCGGACCAAGGCACCATTAGAGGTCGAGGATGTCAGAGACTTCGCAAGAACTTTCAATGACTGAACTCCGATCGTCGATCCATCCAATTGTCGATCGTTGTTACTAAAAATAAAACTAAGTAACAAGTCTAAATCTTAACCAACTTAACATGGGACGACCGACATGTCGATGCTTGATCACTGATATAGGCCAGTAATTTGAGGCACTACTTCTCAACAAGATCATAGGTTAGAATTAGATTGGGGAATGGAAGTACTGAAGTTTAATGAAACCTTACAAAATGGGATAAGTGAATGAATGAAGAACCATGGAGAAATATGGAAAAGGTATGAAAAACCACATACTAGGATGGGATGTCCAAAATTTAACTAGAACTCTACACAAGATACCACGAATAGAAAAATGGTTTTGGGAACCTTGCAAGATTTGTATGAAAAAGTGGACATGGGAATTAGAAATTTTGAATGAAGTCTAGAAGTCCATTTAAAGTCCACATGAACAGAGGAGGAAAAGAAAGAAATCAATTAAAACTAGATGAAGTAAAGGTAGGATCAAAAGAATTCCAAAGGTGTGAATTAATTTGACAAGGAAGAAGGTAGGAAAGATGGAGGGAAAACTTTTGGAAATAGACATAGGATGTGGATAAGGAGAATGGGAAAAGGGAGAAATCTAATTCCGCTCCAAATGTTTACAAAGGTGTAGGAAAGGGTTTTTATGGGGATTTGATGTAGAAGTGGATGGTGGAAGTGGACATTGAAATTGGGTATTTGAGTGTCTAAAGGAATCCAAAAAACAAGGAATTGGAAGAAAATCGGAGAAATGGGAGTAGGGAGAAACTCAAGATTTGGATGTCTGAAGGTGGGCAAGAGTTCTACAAATGGTGAAATAAAGAGTGTGGGAAAAGCTTGTAAAATAGAATGAGGGAAGTATATGAAGTGAAGGGGGAAAATATCTAGACCCACTTTGAATCTTCACAAAAGGGAAAATATGGTAGATTGTGGGTTTATTGGAAAGGAAGGGAGGTCCAAATTTCTAGTTGAATTTTTCAAAAGGAGGAAATGAGAAATATAGTAGGGGAACTTGAGAATTGTTGGGAATTGATGTAGAAGTGGATATGGGGATTGGAGGGGAGATAATTGTTTAGTTGACCATTGAACTCTCACAAAAGGAGGAAATGAAGGAAATAAGAAGAAGAAGAAAGTGATTGATAGAATTTATAGGGATTGCATGTGGGAACATAGGTCAAAAATAGATATTGGATAAGCAAGAAATGCCCATAAGTCCAAGGAAATTCTACAAATTCACAAGATTTGTAGGAAATGTCTAGGACACTCCCAAACATAAGATTTTCTTAGATCATAGAAATTTCCAACATATGAAAAGAGTATGAAGGATGATGAAGAACAATATGTATGGAATATTGACCAAGGGGGATCCATTCAGAGTCTTCTCGGATTGATTTTAAGTGATAGGAAGAATGAGGCCTAATAACAAAAAAGGGATTAGGAATTAAGCAACTTTAGGCACTGTAAAGTTAGGCACCAACATGTTCCATGTTAGAGGATTTTTTATTTGGGAATTTGGGAACGATTTATTACTTATCACAAATTTAGAACATTAGTGTTGGTAGAATGACATGGTTTCAATTTTTAGGTTACCTCCTAATGGTCTAGTCCTTCTTCCTAAAGGTTCATATTGAGATGATATTTTAGTCGAGGTTTCGATGGAGCTATTGTGAAGACTATGTTTGTGGTCATTTATTATTATTACACTTCATATTTTTTAGTAATAGTATGTAGGTTGTTTAATATTTATTTTTTAGGATTTGGAGATCTTAGGAGAGTTATAGAGATTAGTAATGAGAGAGTTATTTAGTAGCGGTTTAGTTTCCAAGTTTATAGGTTAGTGTATATATTTTTATACTAGATGTGATAAAGGATCTAGCTACATATTCTATAGAGTGATATTGGTGGACTATTGGATGCTTTAATTAATTTTGGATTTGAAATTATCTATGCAACGAGATTTCTTTGATGTATTGGATGTTCTCATTATGTTATGGTGTTGAAGGTTTTTCAAAAAAATTGTTGCATGTCTATGCATATTTGATATCTAAGAGAATTTATTTTTGTAGGATACCACATATAAAAAGATTCACGATTTTGGATTGGATTGGATATGATGATCGAAAAATCTCCAACTATAGTGATGGGCATACCTTCTTATAATTTATAACTATTTAGATGTGTTAAAAACTAGCTCTAGGTGTTGTTCTAGCTATTAGAGACTTCTTTGTAGCTACTCATGTCTATTTATTACCATTAAGTTATTTTTGGTTTAAATATCTAGTTGAGGTAAGATTTAGTGATGTCTCTATGTGGTAGTTAGTGTGTCATCACATTTGGTTAGGATCTTATCTTTCATGCATTGTAATGATAGAGGATGAGAGGGTTCTTGTTTGAAATGGTGGTCACATTGGTTGCTATTGTAGGTATATTGATAGAGAACATGGATGTTAATATGCTACATGTTGGATATAGAGATTATTCCTTTGGTGATTGAGTTTAATTTTGACCCCTTACATTGTGTTGTGTCCCAAAATAGTTTCACAATCTTATAGGAATCAATCCACCTTAGGGCCAGGGAAATATCATGTTGAAGCGAGATTGGGAAAATCATCACTATATTGTGATTGATTTAAGGCCGATTATTGAGAGTGGATATTCTCTCCTTCTCTTTGGGCTCAAATAGACCTAGGAGGGTGTTCCTATAGGTATGCTTAATAGAATTGATAACTAAAGATAAACAAACTATTTTTTTGGAGTAGTATCCAATGTATGCTTTGGTCCCAAAGGATCTCACTAGACCAAAGACTAACCCACTATACATAAAACATATAATACGATCATAAAAACATCATTAAAAAATAATAAGATGAAGTTATGAAAAACATGATTTCATAGGATGAAAACTATTATGGCTCTCAACAAATGCTTCCCTAGATGAATCATTGAATCATGAGGAGCATACAAAGTACTATCCTACTCCTAAACTACAAATGAATTTATTAATTTATTTTGAGTGTATGATGGATCATAAATTTATAGGATTTGTGCCTTATTCATTGGGTTATGAAGTCGTAATTTCCCAAGAGACGAAATACATAAAATCACAAGAAAATATAAGTTATGAACATACATACACTAGAGATATGATTTTGAACAACCAAACATAATTAATAATCCCTCTCCAAACTATAAAAATCCATATGCAATAAAGAAGAAATAGATAACAATAACTTAGAATGCTACAAAATTTGTAATATTTGTATACAGTCATACTAACAAATTTGGCAAGAGAAAGTATTTTTCTAGAATGCATGTCACAATTTTTAAAATAGTCATCCCTTTGAATATCTAAAAATGACCAAGGGTACATTCATTTATAGAAATCAATTAAAAACAAAATGACCATGTGATTTGTTTTAGAACAAGGTGAAGAAATCTTGCAATATGAACTTTAATTAATAGTAATTGCATATGTGAATCCAAAGATCAACCCTTAATATGAATGTGATTGCAAAATCAAAACAAGAAAAGAAAACCATAACACATGAGACTAGATTTACAGGGAGAAACCCTTAAGGGAAAAAAATCCACCAAAGAAAGAGAGTGACAAGTATATTACTAATCCAAGGGATACTACGGCAACATACACTTCTCTTAAAATTGTAGAATCTGGAAACACCCTATAACTTGCAAAACTGAATGAATAACTCTAGCTCAAGGCCCTAATTTATAGAAACTTGAGGGGATGAAAACCACCATGGTATGACCAAACAAGAATTAGTAAAACAACATGGAAAAACCCAATGCATACCTCCTTGCAACCATTAAATTCATCCAAAATAGCAACTTACAGATGCTCTTATAGTTTTCATAAGGAATCTCTCATGCATGGGCACTTAGGGAAGGAATCTGTCATAAATGTAATCATAAACAATGTCATAGATATCATAGTGTCATAAATACCCTTACAACTTATGACGGATGTCATAACCCTCCAAAAATAGGAGATGAAAAATGGTAATTGTAACTTCATCTTTACATGAGCTCTTTCACCTCTGTTGGTTAAACAATTTCACCTCTTACGAGTAATTTACAAAAGAAATTAGGGAAACAATTAATTAAAGGATTTACAAGGTTGATGTCACCTAAATCCTAACATTCTCCCACTTGACATCGTACATTGTAAATTACACCCATAGAGATATGTCAATATGAAATTAAGTACAATGATCAAGGCCCATGGCCTTCCTACACCAATAAAACTTATCCGTGGTTATTGGCTTTGTGAGAGAATCTGCAAAATTATCCAAAATGTCAACATTTTCAATTAAGACCTATCCATTCTCAACCATTTCTTGCACGAAGTGATATTGAACATCAACATGCTTAGAATGAGTATGATACATAGGATTCTTAGCCAAATATATGGCACTCTAACTATCACATCCGATCCTCACTATCGTACAATCAAAACGAATACCAATACCAAGTCTCTGTAACCAAACAACCTCCTTAGAATCATGAGCAACATCCATATACTCTACTTTAGTGGTGGAAAATACAACTATAGGTTGTATTTTACTAATCCAACTCACTACACCTCCAAACAAAGTAAAAACATAGCCACTAGTGGACCTTTGACTATCCAAGTCACCTGCCCAATCCTCATCAACAAAACCCTGTATGTCTAATGACTTATTCACATTATTAGTACCATGATATAAAAAACAATAATTAGAAGTACCTTGCAAGTACCTCAACACCCTTTTAACAAAATTCCAATGCTCTTTACCAGGGTTAGACATAAACTTGCTTGGAACTCCCACTACTTGGGCTATATTTATTCTAGTACAAACCATTGCATACATTAAACTACCAATGACACTAGCATAAGAAACATTAGACATCTCTTCAATACCATCATCAGAATTAGGAAACATGTCTAAAATTAACTTAGTACCAATCAGAAATGAAATATTTATTTGTTTACAATCATGCATATTAAGCCTCTACAAAATAGTATCAACATACTTACTATAAATTAACCAAAGCTTTCTGTGAACTCGATCTCTACTAATATCCATCCCAAGGATATATTTTGTAGCCCCAAAATCCTTCATATCAAATGTGCCAGAAAGTTGAGTCTTAAGCTCCCTAATCATCACCTTGTCATTACCCATGATAAACATGTCATCAACATACAAGACAATAATTAGTATCTGATCATCAATAACCTTAATGTAAACACAATGATCCTTACTTATAACAAAACCCGACTTTAATGCAAATGCATCAAACTTCTTGTACCACATCCTAGGTGATTATTTCAAACCATATAAAGATCTCATTAACCTGCAAACCAAGTGTTCTTTTCCTTTCACAATAAAAGTCAGCCTGTCGCATACAAATTTCTTCTTCAAGATCTCCATGCAAGAAAGCAATTCTTACATCCATTTTCTCTATTTCAAAACCATAAGCAACAAAAATAGATAATAGGAATATAATATAAGTTAACTTAGCAACAGGAGAGAAAATTTCACTCAAATCAACTCCCTCTCTTTTGGAGTAGCCCTTGGCCACCAATCTGGCCTTATATTGTTCTAATTTACCTTTTGCCACAAAATTCTTTTTAAATACCCACTTGCAACTAATGGGCTTCCTTCCTTTGGGAAAACTCACAAGATCCCAAGTATCACAACTATCCAAAGCCATCATCTCCTCTTGCATGGCCTTCATCTAAGACTCACTTTCTTCTAAAGAAAGAGCCTCCATGTAGGATGTAGGTTTATCATTAGTACTCAACAAAGCAAATACACAACAAAATTTGGATAGACTATACCCATCAATTGCATTTTGTTGTCTTGTGGATCTTCTCAAGGTAGGGGTAAGGGGTTCTTGATGTTCTTATTCTGTATGCTCATCTTGCACATCATCTGAACTCTTTGAACCCTCTTCTTCTTCTCCATCCTCTAATCCATCTAGTTGTTCTTCGACATGTGCATATTCTAGATTTTCTATCTTTATTTCAAAGTGCAGTATTTTTTTCTTATCTTTCTCCTTTGGTTGTTCTTCACCCGAGTAAGCTCTAAAGTCCTTGAAAATCACATCTCTAGAGAAAACCATTTTATGGGTTAATGGATTCCAAAGCTTATAACCTTTTACATTCTCACCATAACCAACAAAGATGCATTTTTGTGCTTTTGGATCCAACTTAGAACACTTATCTTGAGGCACATGAAAAAATCGTCACAACAAAAGACCCTTAAATATGAAAGAGAAGGATTTCTACCTATCCAAACTTCATAAGGAGTTTTATCAACAAGAGTTGAACAAGGAGATATATTAACCAAATAACATGCAATACTTAAAACTTCTTCCCAAAAATATCTATCAAGCTTAGCACCACACAACATGATCCTAGCTCTTTCCATTAATGTTCGGTTCATTCTCTCTGCTACCCCATTTTGTTGTGGAGCATAAGGAGTACTCTTTTTCCTAACAATACTTACATGCTTAAAAAACTCATCAAATTCCGTAGAATAATATTCACCCCCATTGTCAGATCTCAACACCCTTATCTTATAATCTGTTTGCTTCTCAATGATAGCTTTAAATTCCTTAAACTTAGTGAAAAATTCAGATTTATCATGCTTAAAATAAACTTGGGTGTATCTTGACACATCATCAATTAAAGTAACATAATATCAATATTTTCCAAAAGATTCAACATCCACTGGTCCAAAAACATTTGAATGAATGATCTCTAATAATATCTTAGATTTATTAGTCTCATTAGGAAATGGTGATCTATTTTATTTACCAAACACGCAATGCCCCCAAAAATCATTTTTACCAACAGAATAATCAGAAATACCGTCAACCAACTTTTTATTCAAAATGGTCTTAAGACCTTTTTCACCAATGTGACCCAATCTATGGTGCCACAACATACATGCATTTTCAGTGCCAGTTACAAAAAGTAGAAGCACTAATCCTAATCAAAATCCCAATCCGAGATCTTTTAGCTATCACCAAACTCCCTCTTACCAACTTGCAACAAAACTTGTCAAATGTCACATGCATTCCAGAATCATTCAACATGTATATTGAAAGTAAATTTCTCACAAGTCCTAGAATATGTAAAACATGATCAAGGGTTTTAACCCTTCCATCATTGAAACACAACTTTACCTCTCCCTTACAAACAATCTTCTTCATGCTATTATCACCAAGGGGAACTTCTCCCCCATCATAAGCTAAATATGAAGTAATTCACTCCTTATGAGGAGACATATGGTAGGATCAACCCGAATCAATAAGCCAAGCATCATTACTAATAGTGTTAGCAAAAATAAACAAAGCATCAAAATCACCATCTTTTGAGGAATTTTTCATGGAGGTATTTGAAATAGTTTTCTTGTTTTGGCATTCCTTCTTCACATGCCCTCTCTTACCACAATTCCCACACTTTTCACTTCTTGGGGGTTTTAGAATGTCCTTTAGACTCATCTATCTTTTTGTCCCCTTTAGGCCTTCCTTTTTCTTTGGACCTTCCTCGCACATGCAAGACATCTTGGGAGCCCACATTCATGGAATTTCTCCTCATCTCTTCTAAAAGAAGTATAGAAATGAGACTATTCATCTTCAGTTCTGTACCACCACCACTTATGGCAATAATTAGATTTTCCCAAGCTTCGGGTAAAAAAAAAGCATAAAAATACATTTATTTTCCTCTTCTATCTTAACATCTATAGATGCAAGCTGAATTTTAATCATATCAAAAGCATTTGAATGTTTTTCAATAGAATCACCATATTTCATTTTCAAAGAATACAAATGTCTTTTGAGATATAACTTATTAGTTAGACTTTTAGTTTGATAGATTTCACCTATCCTCCTCCACAACTTGAATGTGGTAGATTCTTATAAAAAATTTAGGAGGATAGAATCTGCAAGACACAATTGAATGGTTCCTCATGCCTTCCTATCCATTTTATTCCAATCTTCATCAGGCATTTTTTCTGGTTTCATTTCCTTCAAAAATGCCAACCACCGATCTCTCTCTTCAAGGATATATTGAATCTTCAACTTCCACACCTTGTAACCAGTGCCATTGAAATTCTCAATATCTAAATGAGAGTTAGAAGCCATGGTTTACAATCTTTCACAAATCTACAAAACACCCACAAAGCAAAATCTTCCACTACCACAAAAAACCTTCAACAATCAAGAGAAAATTGTGCCTTTCTCAGCATAACTATTATATTTGATACCAAATGTTGTAAAACAAGGTGAAGAAAGCTTGCAATATGAACTTTAATTAATAGTAATTACAGATTTGAATCCAAATATTAACCCTTAATATGAATGTGATTACAAAATCAAAACAAGAAAAGAAAACCATAACACATGAGACTAGATTTACGTGGAGAAACCCCTAAGGGAAAAAAATCCACTAGAGAAAGAGAGGAAAGTATATTACTAATACAAGGGAGATTACAACAACAATATACTTCTCTTAATAACTCTGTAGAATCCGACAAGACCCAGTTACCTAAAAAATTTAATGAATAACTCTAGCTCAAGGCCCCAATTTATAGAAACTTGAGGGGATGAAAACCACCATGGTATCACCAAACATCAGGCAGTAAAACCACCTAGAAAAACCCAACGCCTACCTCCTTGCAACCACCAAATCCACCTAAAATAGCAACTTATAGATTCTCTTACAGTTGTCATAAGGCATCTTTCCTGCATGGGTACCGAGAAGGAACCTATCATAAATGCATTCACAAATGGTGTCATAGATATCATAGCATCTTATGATAGTTGTCATAGTGTAATGAATACTCTTATAATTTATGATGAATTCCATAACCCTCCAAAAATAGGAGATTACAAATGGGATGCCTAGCTATTTTATCCTTTTCCTAGAAGACAAATGGTAACTATAACTCCGTCTTTACATGACCTGTTTCACCTCCATTAGTTAAACGGTTTCACCTCTTATGGGTAATTTACAAAAGACAATGGGAAAAAAAAGAGCATTTACAAGGTTGATGCCACCTAAACCCTAACATGATTTAAAATATATGCTACTTTGAAGGTGACTAGACTTATAGGATTTGGAACCAAAGACAATCCTCATCACTTCTAGTTATTTGGAAATACATAGATGAATGAACTTTTGTTTGTAGAATAAACCTATGTATATAACATTTTATTTGGTCACTTAATTTTTTGTGATAATTTGATTGAGAATATGAGTTTATAAATGTGGTATACATAATACTAGTAAAATCCCATGAAATATATGGAACATGTAGTGTAGATTTTTCATGTAGATCATTGACATTTGGAACTCAACTATCACATTCATGGTGAACTAGACTTCTTCATCATCCACCATTAAAATTATAAGAAAAATGGCACCCTTAGAATGAATAGCTATTTTTGGGTGGGAAAATATTCTTGGAGTATTTGGAGTGAAATCAAGTCATTAATGGTGTTTTGGGAAGACTTGATGAGTGACAAAGGTGATTTGGAAGAAATGTGTAACTTTGATGCGAGACAAGAGATGTGGGGTTTCATTGTAGGACTAGAGATCAATATTATACATGGGGTTGGAAGTATGAAAGTCCATAAAAACTCTAGAGAACAATGAAATGCGAAAATAAAATTGTGCATTGCAAGAAATGTAGGGAAGATAAGTGGAAACAAAGGTTAGGATGGGATGTCCAAACAAAAGATTGGAAATTCAGAAGTCAACTTAAAATTTGTATAGGAATAAATGAATGGTAAAATCATTGGAACATTGTGTATAATTAATTATGGAACTATAGGTTATAATTGGAAGTAGAACTAGATGAAGGGGTATGTGCAAGAAGTCGAGTCCACTTTTTGGCCAAAAAGTGGAAGTGTTTTTCCT
Source organism: Sequoiadendron giganteum (assembly GCA_007115665.2). Taxonomy (NCBI): domain Eukaryota; kingdom Viridiplantae; phylum Streptophyta; class Pinopsida; order Cupressales; family Cupressaceae; genus Sequoiadendron; species Sequoiadendron giganteum. Next base: position 446,251,565 of record CM021100.1, read on the forward strand.
AATTTGTAGAATTTGTCACAATTGACCTAAAAATTTGAAGCACTTAAAAATTGAATCTTAAAAGAAGCTAGTAACATGAAATGTAGTACTTAGAGTCTAGTTTCCATATATATAATTTATTTTAATACTTAGATGATACAAATTTATTTTCAATAGGCATGTCTAAAACCACTGTTTAAAAGTCACCTTTCTAGGACCATACCATGCACATGTATGACAAAACTAAATAAAAATATTTTTCTGAATCCTTTTGGGAAAAAATCTATAAGACACTGAAGATTCTTGAGGATATTTTTAGGTAATATTTTTCTGAGGAATTATAGAAGTGCAATAGAATTTTTCAAGGGAGTGAAAGAAATTTGGGATAGGATCAAAAGTTATGACCTCCAAAAGTCCCTGCATCATTCTCCTCTAGTTGAAAAGAACACAACTCCTGCATGTGATGTCTTCGAATTTCTGCCACTTTTCTAGATCCAACCTCTGCACTTCCCACTCTATAATCCACATTCTATCTATTTGTGGAAATCCTTCCCATTGTACTAAATACCTGTTGTAATGTCCTTGCCGAATGTAGATAGTGTTCTTATCAAGAATTTGTGCAATATTTTCCTTCTTCTTGTGGGGAATGTGGTGGTGTCATGCCACTTCTGGTGCACTATCTGCAGCATCATCCCCACCATGGAATACATATAAAACAAAAATATTAAACATAGGAGAAAGATCTAGATCATCTGGCAAATTGACCTCATATGCATTATCATTGATCTTTTTGTAATTTTGCAAGGACCAATTTTCTTGTACTTCAACTTGTGGTATGTTCCAGTAGGAAACCTCTCTTTTTACAAATATACCATCACTAAGTCAACTTCATTTAATGTCTGATGTTGCCTACTAGCATCCAATGTATTCTTGTACCTCTCATTACTGTCCTGCAACTTTTATCTCACATCTTTATGCAACTGTTGAAGGTGTTCTGCAAATGCTTCCCCATCATCACTAACTCTATCTTTCATTGGTAGTTGTACCAGATCTAGAATGCCCTTAGGATTCCTGACATACACAATTTGGAAAGGTGACTTTCTTGTTGAGTTAACAAAACTATTATAGGAAAATTCAGCCTAGGGTAATGCCATGTCCCATTGTTTTGGCTTCTCTCCAACAATACACCTCAACAAATTTACTAGAATCTGATTGACCACCTCTATTTTCCCATACATTTGAGGATGATAGGCACTACCAAACTATAGCTTGGTCCCCATCTTCTTCCATAAAGCCCTCCAGAAATGACTGAGGAATTTGGAATCCCTATCAGAGGTAATAGTCTTTGGAACACCATGTAGCCGAACAACTTCTGAAAAAAATAACTTTGCTATCCTCATTGCATCATTATAGTTTTCATATAGGCAATAAAATGAACCATCTTAGAGAACCTATCAACAACTACAAAAATGGATTCATTACCTTGTTGGGTGTGTGGAAGTCCCAACACAGAGTCCATGCTCAAATCTGTCCAGGGTGCAGTTGGTATTGGTAATGGCACATACAACCTTGTATTTTGTGAATGTCCCTTAGCCACTTGGAAGATCCTACACCTTGTTACATACCTAGTTATATCCCTTTTCATCTTTGGCCAGTAATATTTATCTTCTATCAAGGCTATTTTCTTGGCCTTTCCAAAATTTCCAACCAACCCATTACTATGAAATTCTCTGATAATGTTTTCCCTCATAGAGCCAACTAGTATGCATAGTTGTTTTCCTTTAAATAGATACCCATCTTGCATAAAATATTCACCCTTAAAGTGATCCAAGTTACCAGATACTGGTGCCTTCAATTGTTCCACAATCTCCCAAAAATCATCATCAGACTCATACAATTTTTTTATGGCATCAAAACCAATCACCTTAGTTTCCATTGTGGTCAAAAGTGAAAAACACCTACTTAACACATCTGCAACCTGATTTAATTTTCCAGACTTATGCTTCAACACAAAATTGTAACCTTGGAAGAAAGAGACCCACTTGGCATGCCTACTATTCAACTTTTTATGTGTGTTCAAGTATCTTAATGCAATATGATCTAGAAACAATACAAACTCCTGAGGAACTAGCTAATGTCTTCAATGTCTTAATGCTTGAACAATTGCATAAAATTCTAAATCATAAGTAGAATAATTCTTTCTCACTTCATTCAACTTTTCACTAAAGAAAGCTATAGGTTTTCCTATTTGGCTAAGTACAACGCCTATTCCCACATTAGAGGCATCACATTCTACTTCAAATACCTTATCAAAATTTGGCAATGCAAGTATAGGTGCTTTTGTTACCTTTTGCTTCAAGTACTTAAAAGTCTCCTCAACATCCTTGGTCCATATAAACTCCCTTCCTTTGGTGAAATTTGTTATAGGAGCTAAAATACTACTAAAATTTTGAATGAACTTTTGATAGAAAGTGGTCAAGCCATAAAAAGTTCTTATCTCTGTTGTGTTGCTTGGACTAGGCCATTCTAGAATTTCCCCTGACCTTTTTCTGGATCCATTCTGACACCATCTTTAGAAATGACAAAGGCTAGAAACACCAAACTGTCTTGCATGAACCTACACTTCTAAAAAATTGCATAGAGTTGTTCCTTCCTTAACACACCAAAGATGATCCTCAAGTTTTGTAGGTGCTCTTCTTCAATGTTACTAAATACCAAAATATCATAAAATTAAACTACCACAAACTTACCAATGTAAGATCGTAGTACAATGTTCATCAGTCTCATAAATGTGCTAGTGCATTTGATAGCCCAAATGGCATAACCATCCACTCGTATAATCCATCTCTAGTCTTAAAGGTTGTCTTCCACTCATCCCCTTATCGTATCTGAATTTGGTGGTAGCCACTTCGTAAGTCAATCTTGTTGAAATATTTAGCCCCTGCAAGGACATCCATCATGTCCTCCATACGAGGTATAGGAAACCGATACTTGATGGTAATATTATTAATTGCTCTGCTATCAGTGCACATCCTCCATGTTCCATCTTTTTTTGGGGTTAACAATGCATGTACAACACATGGACTCATGTTATCTCTCACCACACCTTTACTTATGAGTTATTTTACTTGCTTATTTAACTCTGCATGTGTTGGATTCATCCTGTAAGCTGCTTGGTTGGGTAGAGTTGCTACTAGAATCAAATCAATATGATGTTCAATATCTCTCTTTGGCGGTAGAACATTAGGTAATTCATCAGGCACAACATCAAAAAAAATTTCCAATAGCTCTACTACTTTTGGGGGTATTGAAATGTCTTCCTCTTTGCCTTTTCTCACTACTAATATATAACAACACCATGTCACCTTCATTTATTTAACAAGATCTCTTTCAGACAACATGGTCTCACCTTTTCCTTCATCCTTGAGAGGTAAAAAAATCACCTTAGATCCATCTTTCCAAAAGGTGTATGTGTTTTTCTCTCCATCATGCATAAATTTTCCATCATACTGCCATGGCCTTCCCAGTAACACATGACAAGAATCCATTGGGACAACATCACACCATATCTCATCCTGATAGATCTTCCCTATGCTAAACTTAATTAAGCATCTTTTATCAACAGTGACTTCATTTCCCTTTTTAAACCATGCAATGTAGTACAAATGAGGATGTTTTTCATAGTGTAAATTCAATTTTTCTACCTTTTCTTTAGAAACCATATTTTCGCAACTAACTCCATCAACAATAACTTGACATACCTTGCCACCTGAAGTGCATTTGGTTCTGATGATATTGGTTCAAATCCATGAACCATCAAATCTTTTGGCTTGTCTTTTCTCCTTCTCTGGAATCACCATTGCTCTTCTCATCATGAGAATTTCTCCCACATCTGGTAGAACCTATAGTTCTATCCCTTCCACTTCATGTTGAGTGTGAATCGAGTTCACCCTAGGTTGTCCTCCTTGATTTATTTCTTGCATGTTATAATTTGAGCATTCAAATGCTCTATGACCTTCTTCTCCACATCTGAAATAAGTTAAAGGCCTTCTCTAGTTTTCCCATCCTCTATCACTGCCATAACCTCTACCTCTTTGAAATCCCCTTCCTCATTCTTGATTTGGAGGACCTTGTCGAGTGTCTACTTGTTTTTCCAATCCATGGGATGAATTTCCCTTGCCATAATTTGATCCTCCTCGAAATGGGGCTGATGTACCCCTTCTTCCTCCTCTATTCCTTTGATGATATTGTCTATTTTTTTTTCTTCAACCTTTAGAGCCAATTGGTAAGCCTATTCCATACTATTGACTTGATGCATGCTCAATTCATCTTGAATAGAGAATTTTAGGTCATTCACATATCTAGCAGCCATCTATTCATTAGTTTCTTGATGCTCTACATGTATAGACAACATATAAAACTCATTTGTATAATCTTGCACAAAAGAGAGTTTCTGCTTTAAATTTTGAAACCTTTGAAAAAGAGTTTGCACATAATCTATGGGAAAAAATTTTTGCTCAACTTCTTCTCCTTTTTATTCCATGTCCTGATCTTAGCCTTTCCTTTCCTTGTTCATTCCTTTTGAAGATGATCCCACCAAATCATTGCATGACCCTTTAATTTGGTGCATGCGAATTTCACCTTCTTTTCCTTTGTCATGGATTTCCATTCAAAAACATTTCTCATGTCATTCAACCAGTCTATCAAATCCTCTAGTTTAAGACTACCTGCATAATCTAAAACATCAACCTTGACCCCTTCATTTTTTCCTTCTAAGGCCCTGAGCATCCTCTCTTCAAAACTTATGCCTTCTAATTCTTCTTCTTCATGTTCTATATCTTGATCAGTACCTCCTCGACCTATCTCTTCATCAGATTCGTCTCCTCCTCCACCCAATCTTTGGTTTTCCATTTGTGTTGTAAGTTCTACTCTTTTTCTTTGCAGATTTTGCATTTCTCTATGCATCTGGGCAAGACCGCCTCTTCCTCTTCCTCTCCCAGCCATCTTCCTGCTCTGATACCAGATGAGATAGCCAACAACATACACTTAATAGAATTGGGCGATTAATCATATGTGAGAGCCAAAGATTCAAAATAACTGGAAAATTAAAATATTATATTCACCAACTCTACTGCTACAATGGGAGAAAACTCTCTTATATCCAAAAAATTGAAAAAAAAAATTAAAAAACCAAAAAATTACCTTTTTTGGCATATTTCGACAAATTTCAGATTTTGCCATTTTAGGTAAATTTCGCATGCATATATTTGAGAGTCTAGTTTTTTCCCAAAAACTTCCTAGAACTAAGGTAGGATGAATTTCCAACTAACATCCTAAATTTGAAACATGAGTTTCGAGTTATTAACAAAAGCAACTTTTTAAAAATTGGAAAAAAACACTAAAGTGCCATTTTGAGGGCCAAGATGAAAGTTTCAAGCCCTGAAAAAGTGTTGAAATGGCGACCAATCAACTCAAGGTTAATGGGAATCCACATGCCACCTCATAACGAAACTGCTTGTAAAATTTCAACCCAAACGAACATCTGAGTCAAAATTTATGACCTCTGGAAGTCCCGACATCAATTAATGCCCTTCTAAAGTATCATCATAAATGGGTATATTATTTGTATCATTAAGGGGTACGAGGAAATACATAATAGGATCATCTAAGAATGGGTAGAGATGTTGGTTTGCAAATATCTCCCGAATATTGGTCCAAAGTATGTGTGGGTAATCAAGGTTTGAAATAACACACAGTGTCATGATCAATACCAAAACAAATTAATCCTACAACATAATCTATATTATTTTCCCATGTTGATATTCTCCTAGGTATAGCTAGTTTAGGTATGATTAGATATAAAGATAAGAAAAAATATTAAACCATTTGAGATGTAGAACGCCCTTTTTCCAAGACTCATAATTGTTCTTATTCAATATTACATAAGGATGAAGAGAAAAATCTATGACACTCTCTTCAAAAAATAAATTAAAGATCAATAATCTCAATACATATTGAAGTCATCTCATAAAAATATAAATTTTTAGGTGAGAAAATGTGTAATCAACCAAAAATAATAAAAATAACCAACAAACTAAATAAAATATATCTAGGGTTGAATCTAGAAATGTGCATGTATGAATGAAAAAACTCATCAATATATTTTCAATTCTAAATTTATATATAATATAAAAAAATTATGATCTTGGAAGCCAAAAAAGGAAATCTAAAATTTAAAATTCAATATTAGACGCATGTAAAAAAATATAGGAAGTGCTCAGAACCGATCTAAAATTTAAATTTCAATATTAGACACATGTAAAAAAGTATAGGAAGTGCTGAGAACCAACTTTCCAATAACTATAAGAAGTCAAAAATTTGATACCCTACTGAATAATTATTCCTCCAAAAAAATTTATCCTTTAGGGCATGGAAAGAGGCTCAAAAAACTATTAGTTTGGCTAGATAGGGTAGCACCACTCACTTGGTGGTAGAGTGGGCCACACCGCTTAATTAGAGTGGAGCTACAACTAAGTGTTGAATTGGTGGCTATAGAGTGACTTACCATTGAATAAGAAAAGTTATGAGGTAGGGAGTGGGTAGCACATTCACATGACACTTAGGAGATAAGAACCTACTAGAGGGAACCATGGTCCAAAATTTAGATGACTAGGGGCCTAGCTAAATAACCCTATAGGGAACTTTTAAAAAATAAAATTTTATTAATAAAAATATGATAACCTATACCTTGTTTACGGAATGTTGACATGATATGATGGTAATCTACATATATTTTTCTAATGTATGGATGATATGGCTAGTTTTTTCAATTTCCACTAGCATTTATAACTCATCTGATAGGTCACATGAATTTTGTACAATTGTATGGAATTTTTTGTCACATTGTTTTGAAACTCTAAAAATTGGTAGTTTTTTCGACTCCAAAATATATAGTGTTTATATAAAATTATAATATTTTTAGGCCTTCTAGACTCAATGTTGAGGTATGTTTCACCCAAAAATATTTCAAAAAAAAATCTTATTTGAATCACACCCAAATTTGAGAAGGGCTTGTAAATCTAAAGCTCTGATACCATGTAAGAGTCATGTAGTAGAATCAAGTTTCTAGGATTACCTATAAATCTATGAATAACATTTAACAAGAGAGTATCAAAAATTGTATTACTTGATTATGGATGTGAAAATGATACAATTATAACATAGGTATAGAATGGATATATAAAGTACACAAGGAACCATGTTTATATAAGTAAGGTGAAAATATATGACAACATAGGATTATGAAAAGTTTCTTAATCATATGATATGAGACACAAAAACTAAATAAAACTAAATTTTCTATAAATTAAATAAACAAGTTTGAATAGGATTTGAGAGGTAAACAAGTTAGGTAATATATCCCACTCACACAAACACAAATGATGCTATATGAAAACTCATATAACCTATCAATTTCTCTGAAAAGTAAATTTACAATCCTTAACTCTTCACTAAACTTTTAACAAGAATTTTTTTTATTTTTTTTATAATGGAGTTAGGAGTGATAATTCTTTTGAGATTATGGAAATTGAAGGACATGTTTTATGAAAATTTATTACTTTGATACCTCTTCTACCCCTTCTAAATGAATAATTTGGATATTAGAATCATCCAAGGAGTTTCCTTCTCCAAGCATCATTTCAATCACTTTTAGATCTCTTGATCCTCAACAAAATGTTACCTCCTCTTCTTTCAACCTCTCATGACTTCTTTGTATTTCTTAATTATTAGACCATCAACTTATTTCCTCTTCTTTATCTCTTGATGTCATATACTTTTCTATCAAAAGTCTTCTTGATGATTTTGTACAATTGTAATTGGTAGTTTTTCATTATTTTTGTTATAATTTCAAACACCATTCTCTTCTTTAGTTCAAACTAGTCCATATTAATATATTTATCTAATCAAGTATCTCGTCTATTCAAACAAGCATCTTATGATTCTTCTAGTTCATGAACCTTACAACTTTTAATAGTGCATACTTGTAAAATATTATTTATTTTCTTCTCCCTCTCCATTGGTCCTTCCACACTAGGAATTACAAATTTTCCTCTAATAAATAACCTTTTGGTATGCATGTTGTTAACAAGGCCCATAATTTTAAATCTTATTTCAAATCACCCTTTCTACAATATTTAATCTAACACCATAGTTCTAGAGATACCTTTAAAATATATTAGTAGTATCGATGAATTAGATTATCTTCTACCTAGTGTTTTAAATTTTGGAAGAAAACTACATTGATGTGATGTTTCTTTACTTACACTTGACACTCTATTAACAACTTCAATTACCTTTATTATCTTATACCTCACATTATAATGTTAGATGGAAATTGAGAATGTCTCAAGGAACGGTCTACCTAATGTGATGAAAGATATCTCTACACTCTCCATTGTTGTTTTAAACACTCCATAAGAACCTATTATTTCTCCTTTGTGAGGCACTCCTCCAATGGATCAACTAAAATGTACCCAATGCACAAAAAAATGTGAGACTTTCCTCTAAATGGATCACATACAATGAAAAAAACATAAACCTAGCTATGACTTGGATCTGATACCATTTTATGTAGTTATGAATGTAGACTCCAATTAAGGACTATCCAACCATGTAGTATTAACACAAAAACTCATATAAAATACATAGGGATACTAAAAATCAACAATATCATTATAATGGGTTGAATATACATGGTAATCAAGACTATGGTCTATTCATGTTGTAATCCCATTATGACATAAGAAAGTGACACACACACACACACACATATAACATATGTGTATATTTATATATACATACATATGTATATGCATATATACATGTATACATGTACACACACATACTTATGTATGCATATATATACATATATATACACACACAGACACACATATATACATACGTATACATACATACATATATAACCACCAAAATTGTATCAACGATTTATGGTATAATAGGATTACAGCATGAATAAACCTTAATCTTGATTGTACTATAATTCAAGTAATTGACATGAGTGCAACCAAAAATATTGGCTTCCTCGAGTTGATCTCACCTCCCTGAGCTCTACTTTATTTTACAAGACACTACTTGGCCCTCAGATCTCTCCTTTCCCTCTATTACTCTTCCTAAAATGATTCAAACCTCCTTACACAGTAAATACTTGATGTTAAAGCTTTTAAGTTAAAGCCTAGAATGGGAAATGTCATTCCAATCTTAATGTGGTGCTAATTTAGGCCTTCCAACGTTCTTATAATGCCTCTTGGATAATTATCTCTTAATGCAAGACTCTAAATATTTGTGCATATCTCAAAGTCCCCTTTTAGCTAATTTGGCAAGCCACAGTCAATTAATTGATCATAAAAAAATGAATTGGACATGTGGATATGCTTGCAGTGTTCTACTAATAAATACACTTCATAAAATTATGTGATCTTTAATAAAATTGTGTGATACCATATAAATGATTTTATCTATTGATGTACTCATTTAAGACTTTATTAACAAAATCCAATCACAACGTACAAATATAATTTAAAAAACTACTAAACTAAAAAAACAAATTGATTTTTTTTATTAATATTAGATTGCTTGTAAAGCTAAAATACTCACACATCAAATATTATCTTTCTCTTGTTATAATTATAAAAAGTTCTCTTTAGACTTCAATTCTTCATAGCCATTGCAACTACTTATTTAACTTTATTCAGTTTGATAAAAAAAACCACCAAAATTCAAATAAACAGAACAAAGGATAAATTAATAATTTATTGAAGCTCATAACAAATGGCACTGACAACCTTGGATAACATATAATAAAATGTCAATTGGAATCTGAACAACCATTCAAATCTCTGGAAGTTACTACCTACTCTCTTCCTCCATTTGAATTATTCATCATGGTATCAAAGCGCATAAAATAATGCCGACAACTCGGTTTTTTCCTAGGCATCACGTTGTTTATATTAGGCACAATTGGTACACCACATTCTGATGTCCCCGCAAGGCGTAGTTGGTATGCAACATTATAATGTTTACGACAAATTCTGATGTAGTATATCATATCTATCTAATAAGAGACTAGGTTGTGGGTAGGAATCATCAGAACTAAGGCTACTAGTGGAAGATTCATAGAATTGATATTTTATTTAATACATTAAACAACAACAAAAATATCAATTCTATGAATCTGTCAATCAAATCAAATAGTTTCATTTTTTACTTGTGCATAATTGACTAGATTGAATCATGGGTCAATGAGTTTGACTCGAAAACTACACAGTTGAATCTTGATAGCAATATCATAATTTGACACGTTGTGGAAGAAACCTCCTACTTATCAATTGATGGGCTAAAGGGGCTCTACAATGAATGGTTCATAAGGCATAACACTTGCTGAAGGTTTTGCAAATGGGGTAGCAAGCTAAGTGGGCTTAACCTTGGGGGAAACTCTGTGGTTAAGCGTGCTTAAGCTGGAGTAGTACTGGGATGGGTGACCTCCCGGGACGGACCAATGCTTCACCTCTGTGAGCATCACCTAGATGCAATGAGTGCTAAGTGGGCCATTCATTATCATGAGTGATGGGTTCATGTGAACCACTACGCATGAATCATGGGTCAATGAGTTTGACTCAAAAACTACATAGTTGGATCCTAATAGCAATATCATAGATATATTATAGACAAAATTTATACTATTTAGAAATAGTATTTTAAATGAATAGTATCAAATAGTGATACATTAGTCAAAATACGTACCTTGACTGTAACGCCCCTCAATGGAACCCAAGGAAAAACACATAAGAATGAATTAACTGAACAATTTTTTTAAAAAGAAATTTGATTACAACATGAGTAAAAAGTAATCATCTACACATGTATTCTCAGGGTTCTATGACAACGCTCCCTAAACATACACAAGTAAGAACATCACAAGATAAAACCATATACATAAAACATAAGAATATATCATATCAATGATGTACAATCCAATTACATAATCATAAAGAGGTTAAGTTACATATATACAAGATACATCAAGTGAGCTTATGACAAATCTCATTACATCCTAATAACATTACAATATGGTCACATATTCACATCAGGAATATATACAATATAGATGATGATCATAATACATCTATCAACCTTGTTGATGAGCACGCTTAGTGTCCAACTCCATGAACAATGTAAAATCAAGAACCTGTCACAAGAACAATATCATCTCGTACTCCATCACCTGAAAGGGGACCCAATGGAGGAGAGAGCACATTCTTCCCAACCACGTGGTACTCGTAGGTCCAACCCCTATGCTAGGAGATAATATCAGGTCCACAAAGACAAACAAACAAGAAGACAAAACATAACATCACATGGCTTGACATACACATAATTACAAACAAAGCTCCCAGAGGCAACATCATAACAAATGGTAACTCTACACAAGCGACCACATAACATGTATTAAGAAAAGAGTGTCATCACATAGTTTACTTTAGGTTACCCTGGTGAATCTTCCTAGAATACCATCCCTCATACCGAGTTACCCTAGCAAACTCTACCGATTCCTGGCCCCTAAACAAACTCATGTGGAATCGAACTACCTTTCAAGAAGATAAAGTAGATGATCATGCCATTCCAGGCCATCTCAACCTACCCTTAATCTATGCAAGAACTAAGGTATAAGATGAGGCAATCAAATTATCTGAATTATTTATAAACACCACCCAACCCCTAGTACAATGAATTAGGTTTTCACTTAATTATAAAATCCCAATAGGTTACCCTGGTTACCTCTTAGGGTTCTAACCCCTATCGCAAGCCACTCTTCCAACATAAAAATAACATAACTTACTCAGAAATACATAGGATAGCCATCATACACATAAAGAAAAACCATGAATATAACCATCACAATCATGACAAGACCATATAACTTTCAAATACCTCCAATGTGATAACATAGTGTGCATGGCTAAGTCCCAAATCAAGTGATAGCAAAAGAACAACCATATACATGCATTATATGCTTTACAATACAAGTGAATTTTCTAATCTCTGGAAGATATAAAAACCCAATAAATTAGAAGTACATTCTTAATTTATTTACAATATAATCCTGCCCAACATAACATCCACCAAATCTTATTGATCCAAAAGATCATAAAAGATAGGACATAGTCATAATTTAAATGTCTTATTGATTTTGTTTTATTTTAACAAATAAAATAATCATTCTTAAATAAGAAAAATATAAATTCATTTCCTTCAATAATCAACCATATTACTAAAATAACAAACAATACTAATTGGACACTTTTTGATGGTGGACTCTGCAACTCAAGATCTTGGGTACAATATGGTTGCTCATATTTTAGTTGATGTGGACATCTCCAAACCCCTCCATGGTGATGTAGTCTTGTTGGTGGAGGACAGACCTTGGAAGCAACTCTTGACTATGAGGGTCTCCCTTTTCAGTGTAGGAGATGCTTCTTTGTGGGTCATTTGGACTTTGTTTGCCCACTTGTCTGTCGCAAGGGTGATGCTACTTGGTGGAAGGATGATATCTCAGATCATCTCATGGTGGGATCTCCTCCTTTGGAGGTTTCTTCTATGAAGGTTGATCATCTTGAGTCTTCTCATGAGACTGTGTCTTGCCTGAATCCTCTTCTGGCTATCCCTTCCGTGGAGCCTATGTTGGCTCATTCTGCTGACACTATTCTATCAGAGCCTGCTCAAACCTTGTTGGATTCCTTTGTTGGTCCTTCGATCGATCTTGTCTTCTCTCCTACGCTACCATCTCCCCTGCGTGATGGCTCTTTTCCCTTGGTGGATATTGTGGATCCGCTTCTCTCTCATCGCTCGATGGATGATTCCAAGATTTTAAAGTCGATTGTGTTGTGAAAGAAGAACAAAATCCCTCATTTTGTAACTGCTTCACAACCTCAGGTTAAGGGAGTCAATTTGGTACCCTCTAAGTTTGGGGTTTCCTAGTCCTCGTTTCTAGTTCGACAATTGTCTGTCAATTGTTTCTATGTGAGGTTTGTCCTCTTTTTCTAGTTCATTCTTGGTTTGAACTAGCTTATTTTTGGCCCTTTGGGCTCTCTATGTAAAGGGTACAACACCCTCAAAATGCTGCTTATCTCATACAAAACAAACAATACTAATTCATACATATTTATAAATCAATATATATATATGTATCCCTATATATATTAGAATTTAATTGTATAACATTATTCTTAAAATGAATAATTCAGAAAACCTATAATTCACAAATTATATATATGTATATAGATTTAAATTAAAGTATTGTCTAAGGTAATTAATCTATATCTAATTACATTTCAAAGATAAAGAATTCAGCTAAAAATATGCATTCAATGATAATTAATAGTTACCATAACATGCATTCATAGATGTGTAAAAGAGAAGGGACTATAGTTCAATTCTATGTGTTGATAAGAGTAATAATATTGCATGGATACAAACTTAACATTGACCTTCATTTATCGATGATGATAACATAAGTAACACAACCTATGACATTTACCATTAGTGATCGCACAAGTGATACAAAGCGAATTGCATGTAACTCAACACATGGCATTTACCACTGGTGATCACACAAGTGATACACAGTGAATTGCATGTAACTCAGCCCACAACTGAGGTTAAAGAATAAAAGAAATCGACAATAGTGAAGAAGCACACAACCAAAATATCGGCCATTGCATGGCACCGAACTAAGGAATGCAAAGATTTACAAAAATAAGATACCCAATATACATTTATTTTGATGACATTTATCTGAGGCCAATAAAGGCATACATAGACACATATAGGCATAGAAATATTTGATTATATAAACAATGAGCTCATACAAATCTATCAAATATGCAAAGAGGCATAAATCCAACGCAATAAGGTGGCAAGGATCGATAGACTGTATAAATAGCCAACTCTAGAAGTAAATAAATATATAAAAGTAATTCAGGAGTACATAAAACAAAAAAATGGTTAAGGAGATAGCTATCTGGGAATCAAAGAAAAGTTGAAAAGAACAGGGGTGGTGGTAATATGTTAAGGAAATTTCCTTAAGATCCAGAGATTCAAGCACATCAACCATATGATACAAATGATTAAATCCTATAGATGATCTACAACAATGAAAGAATATGGAAAGGCAGAGAAAGCTACACTATTGATGCAAGAGAAACTTCATTTGCAAGGCGCCAACGGAGGGTAGGCTTCAGAGAACAAATTCAACAAATTAATTGATCACAACGAAGAATTTCAAGACATGCATAAATTCTCTAGGGCAGGGTATGAATCACCTTAAGGAGTCTAAGAGGCCAAACTTACAAATCAAAGATTGAATCCTTTAAAATGCAAAAGAGAAAAAAATGGATTCCTTCAAGTTACCAGGCATCAGAAGAGGAAAGTAAGAAAATTTCTATCAAAGTCATTTAGTAGAGGGGAATATTTTTAAATTTTTATTACAATGACAATAAAAGATAAACATTTGAATTGATTAAATAATTGAAAACCTTCAAGAGGAAAATAATAATTGTAAAAATCAATTTCATTATAGTTGGGTTTCAATATAGCTTTCTTTTCTTTAAAATTTTCCTCCATTACTCAAAACTAACCAATAATTTTTATTTTTATTTTTTATGTTTGTGCAGGATATTAAGCAAGCAATTTCTACCATGAGGAAAATCAAACACCATAAACGGTTTTCAAAACTACCATTCTTGTAAATGCGAAACAAAGAAGAAAACCTGGATAATAATCTTGAATTCCGACGTAAAATGAAGCAAGCACCAGAAATTTTGTAAACTCTATTCTTTCTGAAAAACCCACAAATCCTTTGAATTCACTATCTTTAAAACTTTCAACCAAAAAACTCAGAGAAGAAGCAAAGAATTTTTTTTTCCCCAAAAACTACCGTGAATTTTTTTCTAGAAATCCAAAACCAATTCTCATGAACAACTTGCTTAAACAAAACTTGTTAATTCATCCTATAATTAAATCACAATTACAAAACTCGACTCACTGTCAACATGCAATCAAAATTGAACAAATAGTTCTAATTAAGCAATTTCACAAGATAACACTTTCTAACTCGATTCTTGATTTTCAGACATTTATTCACAATGTGTTGAACACAACTATTCAATAATATCTACTTTTCAACCATTTAAGTTTGCACATCAAATTCAATAATATCTATTATTCAAAATTAATAACATTTATTCAAATATCCTATTTAATTAATTCAATTTAATCAAACCTTTTACAACATCAATCAAACTTTAATTATTAAATTATCTAAACATAATTATTTTAATTTAACATTAAAATTAAATTACACTAAATCAGTTAACTTATTAAAACACCATTTAACTAATTAATCAATTTCCAATCAAGATGAAAACACGAACGACGTGATGGAAATGAACGACATACAACAATGGGTGACAAATGGATACTCGTCCTATAAAGGAATGGTGGTAAAAAAAGGACCTAACATTATCTCTGAAACAACATGTTTCCATTGGGTCATGGCACGCTCAAACCCGAGAAAGCACGTGGAGTCGATGCCCAATACCTACAAACTGCATAAAACAACATTGTCAAACATATCTACATAAATCGACAATCACACCGTGAAAGAGAGTCGCAACGTAGAAGGGTACGAGCACAAGTACGTTATGCTACACTGTCTCCTTCACAAAGACTAATATATAGTAATACATCATAAACAACATTAGATACACCATCATAAACACTCTAGTGCTCCACACCAACATAAAACCATAACACACATAATGTCTATCATAATGTCACCACATGAACATAATCAAATTGAAACAAACACTAGCAACTACAGGGACACTACATCCTCCCCCCTAGGATAAGGCTTACTCCTAGAAGCCTACAAACAAGCATGGGTCAATATAATAAACATAACCAATTTCAATTCAAATTACACAATAATCAAACTCCATAAATCATCATAACCCGAGCACCAGTAAAGAAAGTCATGATCATCCCATTCAAATAGATTATCATCCATACCAAAGAAAAATGGTGAAACATCCACCAACAAAGTCTCAAACTACTTAACATATCATAGTGAGCATTGGTCCAAAGAAAGCAATACAGTAACAAACAACATTGTTTACAAGACAACCATAACTGCCAATGATAGGTTTATCCTAAGAGTGATTTGAAATCACTAACACTTCCTATTATAGGTTCCTCCTGATCACTAAAGTCAGAGGGAATGAGCCTATAACTAGGAGTCAACACACGAATTTTCTTAGGAGCTTCTAGTTCACTCTTAATACTCACAAAATTCCCTGGGTTGATTTTGTTCCTCCTTTGATAGGTAATCTAGATTTTCCTTTCCCTAACCATCCACAGTTTATCTACCCTTGATTAACCTGAGGATCTTGTTGCTCTACATGAGAAATCTCATGAGAACAATGAGGAGGAGTACCCTGGCGATTAGCCATACAACCACCACCTCGGCCTCGACCATGAACCCTATCATGATGTCTAAGCATGGCCCTACACAAAACCCAAGACAAGTCTTAGTTTCAAGAGACAAAAGACAATTGGAAAACACAAACTACAAAGTCTAACATCTAGGATAGCCTAATGGGCTCACAAGAACTAGAGTACCCAGTGTTAGAACCTTGTGCTCTAATACCAAGTTATAACGCCCCGCCATGGAACCTAGAGAACAACACATAAGAACGAATTAACCAAAAAAAATTTTTTTAAAAGACATTTGATTACAACATGAGTACAAAGTAAACATCTACATATGCGTTCTCAGGGTTTCGTGACAACACTACATAAACATACAAAAATAAGAACATCATAATATAAAACCATAGACATAAAACATAAGAATATATCATATCAATGATGTACAATCCATTTACATAATCATAAAGAAGTTAAGTTACATATACAAGATACATCAAGTGAGATTGTGACAAATCTCATTATATCCTAATAACGTTACAATTTGGTTGCATATTCACATTAGGCATATATACAATATAGATGACGATCATAACACATTTATCAACCTTGTTCATGAGAACGCTCAGTGTCCAACTCCACAAACAATGTAAAATCGGGAACCTGTCACAAGAACAATATCATCTCATTCTGCATCACTTGAAAGGGGACCCAATGGAGGATAGATTGTGTTCCTCCCAACCACATGGTACTCGTAAGTCCACCCCCCGTGCTAGCAGATAATATCAGGTCTACAAATACAAACAAACAAGAAGACAAAATATAACATCACATGGCTTGACGTACACATAACGACATAACGATATCTATACACATACTTACAAACAAAGCTCCTAGAAGCAACATCATAAAAAACAGAAAATCTACACAAGAGACCACATAACATGTATTAGGAAAAGAGTTTCATCACACAGTTTAATTTAGGTTACCCTAGTAAATCTTCTTAGATTACCGGCCCTCATACCAAGTTACCCTGGCAATCTCTACCGATTGCCAACCCCTAAACAAACTCATGTGGAATCGAACTACCTTTCAAGAAGACAAAGTAGACGATCATGCCATTCCAAGACATCTCAACCTACCCTTAATCTAGGCAAACACTAAGGTATAAGGTGAGGCAATCAAATTATCTGAATTATTTATAAACACCATCAAACCCCCAGTACATTGAATTAGGTTTTCACTGAATTATAAACTCCCAATAGGCTACCCTGGTTACCTCTTAGGGTTTCAGCCCCTATCGCAAGCCACTCTTCCTACATACAAATAGCATAACTTACTCACAAATACATATGATAGCCATCATACACATAAATAAAAACCATGAATATAACCATCATAATCATGACAAGACCATATAACTTTCAAATAACTCCAAAGTGATAACATAGCATGCATGGCTAAGTCCCAAATCAAGTGATAGCAAAAGAACAACCATACACATGCATTATACGCTTTACAATACAAGTGACTTTTCTAACCTCTGGAAGATATAAAAACCCAATAACTTAGAAGTACATTCTTAATTTATTCACAATATAATCTTGCCCAACATAACATCCATCAAATCTTATTGATCCAAAAGATCATAAAATATAACACATAGTCATAATTTAAATGTCTTATTGATTTTGTTTTATTTTAACAAATAAAATAATCATTCTTAAATATGAACAATATAAATTCATTTCCTTCAATAATCAACCATATTACCAAAATAACAAACAATACTAATTCATATATATATTTATAAATCAATATATATATATATATATATATATATATATATATATATATATATATATATATATATATATATATATGTATATATGTATATGTATCCCTATATATATTAGAATTTAATTGTGCAACACTATTCTTAAAATAAATAATTCACAAATCCTATATATATATATATATTTAAATTAAAGTATTGTCTAAGGTAATTAATCTATATCTAATTACATTTCAAAGATAATGAATTCGGCTAAAAACATGCATTCAGTGATAATTAATAGTTACCATAACATGCATTCATAGATGCGTAAAAGAGAAGGGATTGTAGTTCAATTCTATGCGCTGATAAGAGTAATAATATTCCATGGATACAGACTTAAGATTAACCTTCATCTATTGATGGTGATAACATAAGTAACACAACTCACAACATTTACCACTGGTGATCACAAAAGTGATACACAACGAATTTCATGTAACTCAGCCCACAACTGAGGTTAAAGAATAAAATAAACTAACAATAGTCAAGAAGTACACAACCAAAATATCGGCCATTGCATGGCGCCCAACTAAGGAATGCAGAGATTTACAAAAACAAGATACCCAATATACATTTATTTCAATGACATTTATCTGAGGCCAATAAAGGCATACACAGACGCATATAGGCATAGAAAGATTTGATTATATAAACAATGAGCTCATACAAATCTATCAAATATGCAAAGAGGCATAAATCCAGCGCAATAAGGTGGCAAGGATCGACGGACTGTATAAATAGCCGACTCCAGAAGTAAATAAATATATAAAAGTAACTCAGGAGTACATAAAATAGCAAAATGGTTAAGGAGAGGGTTATTTGAGAATCAAAGAAAAGTTGGCAAGAACAAGGGCAATAGTAATATATTAAGGAAATTTCCTTAAGATCCGAAGATTCAAGATCATCAACCATATGGTACAAATGATTAAATACTATAGATGATCTACAACAATGAAAGAATCTGAAAAGGAAGAGAAAGTTACACTAGTGACACAAGATAAACTTCATTTGCAAGGCATCAACGAAGGGTACGCTTCAGAGGACAAATTCAACAAACTAATTGATAACAACAGAGCATTTCAAGACATGCATAAATTCTCTAGGGCAGGGTATGAATCACTTTAACGAGTTTAAGAGGCTGAACTTACAGATCAAATATTGGATCCTTTAAAATGCAAAAGAGAAAAAATGGATTCCTTCAAATTACTAGGCATCACAAGAGGAAAGTGTAATACCCCTCCGTTTTGCTTCTCGTTTCATGTTGTTTTATGCTTTGCTTGGATTGCAGCTACTTTGATACTGGACACGTTTTTATTATGATGTTTTGATCGCTACTCTTGAGCGACAACTATTACTATGTGATGTGATTATCTGATTTTATTTTACATGCCTTGATGAATTAATGATGACAGTAGAATTATCATGTGATTATTTATGAGAATATTGTTATGACATTAGTGTCAGTCTTTGATGAGTGTATTGGTGAAGGAGACGGGTTCGCATCACTCGCTTGCGAGCGCCCTGCGAATTTGAGATTTCTTCTTCACAGTGTGAATTATATACTGCATATATCATGTTGATTATTTGATTATAGGTTGCAGGTACATGACATCGACTCCATTTGGTTCCACAGGTTTGAGCGTGTCGATCCAACGGTTAAGTTGAATGGGAGATAGTAGCTTGGTAACATGTGTCAGGTCTACACCCTAGCCTTAGTGTGTCGTCAGTTCTGATGATTGAGTCATGTTGGATCTTATTGGATGTTATGTAATGTTTTGAAAAGTGATGTCCTTTTTAAATAGTTCTTTTGAAAATTGTATTGGCTGGAGAAATGTTTATTTTATATTATATTAATGTTATGCTCATTGGTTATATTTAAAATGATTTTTTTTGAAATTAAATTTAAATTATTTATTTAATTAAATTTAAATCTCAAGGGATTAAATTTAGTTAGTAAATAATTGTAAGTAGGCTTATTAAAGTTGAATTATTTAATTTATTAAATTTAAATCTCAAGGGATTGAATTTAATTATCAAATGATTGAAAGTGTGTTAATTAAAGTTAAAGTATTTATTTAATTAAATTTAAATCCCAAGGGATTAAATTTAATTAATAAATAATGGTAAGTAAGTTAATTAAAGTTAAATTATTTATTTAATTAAATTTAAATCTCAAGGGATTGGATTTAGTTATTAGATAATTTAATAATAATTAAGTAAGTGTATTTGATTGTTAAATTAAATTAAATCAAAAAGGGAATTTGAGAAATTGAAATTTTACTTTAAAGTCAAATTAGGGCCTTTTCAAATAAAAGAGAAAATGAAATTAACTTGTAAATTCAATTCTTGCATTTGAAAGTGAATTAGGGTTACATTAGGTTATTTTGGAAATTTTGAGGAAATGTTGTTTTATAAGTTTAGGGCAGAAAAATTTGGGGATTCTTCTTCCTTCATTTTTTTGACAGGCATGAAATTTGTTGGAGAGATTTTGATGAAAGTTTAGGGAATTATTTTCTGGTTGAGGAATTAAATTGAAAGGAGAGAAAAGATTCTGTGAAGAAGGTGGAGCTATTGGATAAAAGCTTGCTGGAAATTCTTTGCATTGTGGAAAAGAAATTGTGAAGAGTTCAAAGGAAATTCTGCATCAAGAAATTTGGTGGCTGCAAATAACCAGGTTTTCTTTTATTTCTTTATTTTATTATTCCTAGTTTAATCTATTTTGTTTAAATGATAAGAGATTTGTAAATGGGGGATTTTTCTTGAAACCCTAGGTTAAACTGCAATAGTTTGATATTCAGATTTATTTGTTTTAAAATGCAAACCCTTTTAGAAAATTTGTGGAAAGACCCTAGATCAATGTATTAATCTTCTTGTGTTAAAATTATTTGAAAACACAAAGAAAAGGGAAGGGTTTCATTTGGTATTCAGAATTTAATCCTTGTTTTGAAAGGTTTTATTATTGTCAAAGTTTGTTCTGGTTTTAAAATTTTCCCTTCAATATCACCAGTATTCTAAATCAAAAAAATATATATATTAATGTAAATATATATTATATGTATCATACTTTTAAATATGATACACATAAAATATATATTTACAAAAATATAAATTTTATGTGATGCATTTTATTTTTTTGGCGTTTGAAATTGTCGCCGTGCGACCTGCGTATGTATCGTACGAATTTTGTTTGAGAAAATTTTTATAAATAAAAATTTTGATGTTTGTGGGGGGGTTCGGCCCCCCACTTTTCTTTTGCACAGTGGGTACGCAGTACCCACTGGGCAGTGCGCCACCCGTATGGGGGACGCACTGTCCAATGAGGACTGCGGCCCCCATAGACTCGGCCGCTGTACGTATGTACAGTTGGCGCAGGGTACGTCGACAGTGAAGGTACTGCGGATTGCGACAGGGTACGGGGTACACTGTCACATCCGCCGATATTAATGTTTTCTTTTTTTGTTATTTAATTTTTTGTTTTATGAATTTTTTTATTTTATGTTTTTTTTAATTTATTTTTAATTGTAATTTTAATTTGGTTTAATATTTTTTTTTATATGATATTTAATTTATTTATATATATTATATATATATATATATATTTTTATATTATATATTTAAATATATATGATATTTAATATATATGTATATTTTTATGAATATAATTAATATTATATATTAAATTAGTTAACCTTATTAGAATGTTTTTTTTTAATTTATAGTTGATTTATTGAATCAAATGAGAAGGGGAGGTATTTCTTTTTATAATGAATATTAGTTTTATGCATGATGTTTCATTGTGGAGATTATAGTTAAATACCTTGTTAAACATAGAAGCATCCTCCAACTAAACAACTAGTTATAGTTAAATTTATTACTCTCAGGATTTGATTCAGTTGAGGAGTTTAAGTTTTTGATGATGAATTTTATTGTTCAATATAGAATAGAATAATTCTTCTTTTGTGAGAAACATTAGATTAGGAACATGGTTTTAGAATAACCAAATGTAGTATTTTCACTTCCAATGCATGAGTTCATTGATGTATCTTTTAATGAGTATTTTGTGAATGATTGTTGAGTTTTGGATTGTAAAGTCTTCCAGTGAATGTGGGTCATTCCCTTGTTAAATTATTGTTTTGATTTTCCTTGGGTAGTGTTACCAGTATTTAGAGTCCTCCTAGTGTTGGAGTGGATTTCTTTGTGGTTGCCTCCTAGGATAGGAGAAAGCATGTTGGTTCAGTTCTGTAACACTTGAGTAACCCTTGGAGTTTAGATTGTGTAGTGTGTTATCCAATTAGAAGAGTGGCTTTTGTTAGGGGCCGGAGCCCAAAGAGGTAAACCGGGTAACCTTCAAAAGTATTTTTAATAAGTGATAACTAAAATAATATACTTAGATGATTAAGATGCATTTCACATTAGTCAAGATAAATTAACCTCACTCATAGGCACAAGGGCTTGTTTAGACTTGGGGTGAGTGAGAAGGCTTGGAATGGCAAGATCAACTATCTTGTCCGTACGAGAGGTAGTTGATTCCGCTTGAGTGAGCATGAGGGTCGGGATTCGGTTGAGGTCACCAGGATTACTTTTGCCGGAGCCTATGAAGAATGCCCAGAGGATATCTCATGACAAACCTTGCGATGACACTCTGTCTAGGATAACACCGTGTTTTCTTGTGCGTATGCTTTCTTTAGCACACTTGATTATATTATGTCTGGAAGCAATGTAACCATGATTAGAGTTTTGACTTTATTGTGCATATGTGTGGTTGAGTCAGTTTGTATCAGTATGAGTCTGCCTTTGGTTTGAGGTGGTAGGTTTCTCGTCCATGTTACTTGGTTACTATTTCCTAGCATGGGGGGTGGTCCTTTGGGTACCACATGGTTGGGTGGAATATGCACCATAACCGTTGGGTCCCCTTGATCTTCAGTATTTGGTGGCGAAACTTCTTGATGGACATCTCACTTGTCTTACTTTTGGATTCTTGTACTTTGTATCTCATAATGTAATGATATTGTTTTACCCCTCTTGTGTATGAGGTGGACCTTGTAATAATCAGACTTATGTATTTGTACTCATTTCGAGAATGAGGATTGTAATAGATCCTTTGTAATTGATTTATGTAAATGAATGCTTTATCACATCTCGTTTCTTTCTATGATGTTGAATGTTATTACTTGTGTTATTTACTTTCAATGTATTCTAGTTGATGTATGTTAATGGGGTTTTAAGTAATCTCAGTTATGTAACCCTAGGGGATATTGACAATTATAGTTGAACATGTGGGTTTAATTCACTTCTTTTAAGAAAAAAATTTAGTACGCTCGTTTAGTGAATTGAAACTTCGTCTAGGGTTGCGTGGCGGGGCATTACAAAAAGTAAAAAAAATTCCATCAAAGTCATTTAGCAGAGGGATAGATTTTAACATTTCAATTACAATGACCATAAAATATAAACATTTGAATTGATTAAATAATTGAAAAGCTTCAGGAGGCAAATAATAATTGTAAAAATCAATTTCATTATAGTTGGGTTTCAATATAGCTTTCTTTTCTCTAAAATTTTCCTCCATACTCAAAACTAACCAATAACAAATTTTCACTTTTTGATGTTTGTGTAGGATATTAGGCAAGCAATTTCTACCATGAGGAAAATCATATACCATAAACGATTTTCAAAACTACCATTCAAGTAAATGCGAAACAAAGAAGAAAACCTGCATAATATTCTTAAATTCCGACGTAAAATGAAGCAAGCACTAGAAATTTTGTAAACTCTATTCTTTCTGAAAAACCCACAAATCCTTTGAATTCACTATCTTTAAAACTTTCAACCAAAAAACTCAAAGAAGAAGCGAAGAAGTTTTTTTTCCCAAAAACTGCCATGAAAACTTTTCCAGAAATCCAAAACCAATTCTCGTGAACAACTTGCTTAAACAAAGCTTTTTAATTCATCCTTTAATTAAATCACAATTACAAGACTCAACTGACTGTTAACATGTAATCAAAATTGAACAGACAGTTCTAATTAATCAATTTCACAAGATAACACTTTCTAACTTGAGTCTTGATTTTAAGTTATTTATTCACAATTTGTTGAACACAACTATTCAATAATATCTACTTTTCAAACATTTAAGTTTGCATATCAAATTCAACAATATCTATTATTCAAAATTAATAATAACATTTATTTAAATATCCTATTTAATTAATTCAATTTAAACAAACCTTTTATAACATCAATCAAACTTTAATTATGAAATTATCTAAACATAATTATTTTAATTTAACATTACAATTATATTACACTAAATCAGATAACTTATTAAAACACCATTTAACTAATTAATCAATTTCCAATCAAAACAAAAACACGAACGACATGACGAAAAAAAATGACAAACAACAACGGGTGACAAACGGATACTCGTCTTATAAAAGAACGATGGTCAAAACAGGACTTGACATTATCTCTGAAACAACATGTTTCCTTTGGTTCATGACACATTCAAACCTAACAAAGTGGGTGGATTTGATGCCCAATACTTGCAAAATGTATAAAACAACATTGTCAAACATATCTACATAAATCGACAATCACACCATGAAAGAGAGTCAAAACGTAGCAGGGTACTCACGAGTGAGGAATGCTACACTGTCTCCTTCGCCAAGACTGACATACAATAATACATCATAAACAACATTAGATACATCATCATAAACACTCTAATGCTCCGCAACAACATAAAACCATAACAAACATAATGTCTATCATAATGTCGCCACACAAACATAATCAAACTGAAACAAACACTAGCAACTGGAGGGACACTACATCGAGTGTACATATTATGATCCAATAGAATTAAAAAAATAGTTTTGATATACTAGAATAAATTTTAGAAATATATATACATTAGAAAAAATAGACACCCTATTTTAATATTTTGTTTCTATTGGTTCATTTGAATAAATTAATAAAACTAGATGAATGCATTAGTATACATGCCTATGACAAAAACTAATAACATTGCAAAGGCATTGTACTAAACCTTTGTCAATATGTAAGCCACAATCATGAAGCAAGTTGTGGGTTTCTATGAAACATAATGAAAGAATGAGGGTAAGAAAGATCTAGGAGACATAAACAAATATATAGTTAAGGAAAATGGTAACATAAATATAAATGAACAAACAAAGATAATAGAGCTAGTGAAATGCATAATTAGTGAGAATAAAATAATAAAAAGGTTTTAGTTGTGGAAACAAGCACAAAGGCCAATGATAGGAATATTATATTAGGGATTTTATAGTTCCATTAGGAAAAACAAATTTATTTTTGTACCTTAATTTCTATATTTAGATAGAGGCAACAAATTGTATGTGGGTTTGTACATGGTAGTGTACCACTAGGCTAACCTATCAGACATAGAGGAAAGATTTGTATATGTGAATTCAAAATCTAGCAAGGGAATTTTAAGGTATAGGAAAACTTGAAAATAGAAGCAAACAAAGAATACAAATTATAGAATTTTTTCCTTCCAAAAATAGGACATAACACTTCAGTAGGGGCTACTAAAATACAAAAAATACAAAAGGAACAAAAGTTATAGAAACATGATAAAGAAAAAAATGTGAGATTAGGGCCTCAAGTAAAAGTAGAGACAAAATAATTCAAGGTTGAAATACATCCAACAAATAAAGAAGAGAAAATGAAAGATAACCAATAACACAAGGATTTATCTAGCCCACAACAATACCACTAATGTAGTCGTTGGAATTATATGTTTGTTATATAATGATCATAAAAAAGAGACTCTAGAACATGAAAATAAAAGGGTCAATATGAATACATTAAGTTGAAAGAATTCATTGAATCCATCTAGAAATTAGTAAGAGAGAATAAATTTCTAAAAAGGTAAGTAAACTAACTACAAAACACCATAGAAAAAGAAGAGAGATAAATGATTAGGATAAATAAAGCTCTATACCAATTGAAAATAAAAGAACATAAATCAAAAATACTAAAAAAATAAATGAAAATAAATAAATAAAAAAGATTCAATAGAAATAACAAACATGGATATAAAAAAAACAGTGAAGAAATTAAATTGAGGAAGCCAAATCTTGGGCTCAAGGAATAAAGGGGTTGTTAGACACACAAAAGGAAATCATACAAAAATTGGTCAAGATGCAAATAAGGCAAGAAAAAGGTAAAAATGATAGTCTATGCATATCATTATTAAAGGGTTAAAAGGCTATGGTGAAAAAGAGATCATAAAGGATATAACAAGGGATTTTATTAAAGATGATTTTAATGGGTAGGATACGTCCATCAAGAAAATATGAATGAAAAATGGGTAGAAGTAAGAGGAGTAGACATGCCAAGTCACTTTGAGGAGCGTAAAAGAGAAAAACATCAATGTTAAGAAACAAAACTTTCTTAAAGATACATAAATATTCTTTAATGAAAAATTCATTGTGCTAATTACTCTTTCATAATTTAAATTTAGTCTTAATAATGTTAAAAACCAATAAAATATATGCTAGTATAAGGCGTGCTCTCTTTTTCCTAATCGCACTTTTAACTTGCTAATTGGAATTTTATTTATACATTTTTCTTGTTATATTTTTAATATGTTGAGAGAGAAATTTTTTAATTTTATATTTATTTAGAGTTGTCTTTATCCTCTTTGACAATGATCTCCATTTTTCTTTGTTTCTAGTTTTTTAATTTTAGCTGTAGGTTTTTAAAAAGTATGTATTTTTTAAGGATGACTTTTTTTTCTTTTTGCTTTTTAATATTAATTATTGATAATTAAAATTTAATATTATTAATAATATGTTTTTATTTTTTTAATTTTAAATAATAATATTAATAAATAAATAATAATAAATTAGTAATTTCAAATTACTAAATTATAATTAAAAATGATAAACAAGATAAAAAAATAACGTATGAAATTTATTTTTTTGGCTTTGATATGACAACTTAAAATTTAACTAAAAATAATTATTTTGGACTTCAAGTTTGACATATAAATGAATGATTTTAATAATAAGAAAATTTCATGTAACATGATGAGGTTTTGGATTGGGTTAAAAAATGGCTCATTATAAGACCATGTTGTATACTTATAGCTTAGAGTCACTAGGTTTACAAGTAGACCAATACTTTATTAATCAAGTAACATAGTCAAAACATTCCTAAATCACTTAGGTATGGAACTCTTAAATCTACTAATAAGACATGAAATTTCATAATACATAACATAAATACGTTATGATATAATGAATACAATGCTATGGTGTAGGAAATTGTACTCCCTTCTAGGTGATAGTATAACTTCACACATAGTTTGAGCCTATTCTAGCAACCTTACATTTATACACTTGTACCCTTTTAGAAAGGCCCCTAATTCCATTTATTATGCATCCCAAGGCCTATTTTTATCGTTTTCTAACATTAAAACATGCACTCAATAAATGTCTTTGATTAATTAATGACCTCGAAACAAATTGAGGCCAGGAACCATTTGCCCAAGGGTGAACAAGTCCCCTTTAAGTTTCAAAAACAACTTTTAAATATGTTTTAGCAGTATGTTAAAGTCTCAAATTCAAGTTTCACATGTTAACTATTGGGATCTAATATTCAAGAAGTTAGAGAAGAAGCCTATAAAGCCTAGTCTTTTAATCATTTTAAACCAAAAAATAAGATTGAGAAGAGATTAGGAGATCAAGAAGAGATTCAAATGCAAGAAAGCCAACAAAGTTGAAGTCTTGGAGCAACAATTTGTTTGTATTATAGGTCTTCAAGCTCATTTTGTTAAAGATTTGACCAAGCATTGTTCATGATTGAAGGTTGATGTCAATGGTGGATCATGATGGATTTTAGGTTTGGGAGATGCATTTGACCATTTCCTTTAACCTAATGACTTTTTTGGACTAGTGTTCCCATCTTCAAGCTTCATTCTACTAGCAACGTCCAACAAGGTATTATCATACTTTAGATTTATTAGGGTTTTTTGACCTCTCCCTAATTGGATCTTTATCTCTTATCATTATCATATAGGGCGGGTGCAAAAAGATGGGGGGCTAAAAAGTGGCAAATTTTTTTAATTTTTTTTTGAAAAGCCATAACACAAGCATGTTATAGCGCACTCACGTTATAACATGAGCATGTTATGTCACATTATAAGAAAAAAATATAAGTCAATTCATTTTTTCATTGAGTTTTTTTTCCCATCTGTGGCCTACAAACCCTTCCCAAGCACGCTCATGTTATTGAGAGCCAATTCTTTGTGATTTTCTTCACCAATTCTTTGCTAATTCTTTTCCATAATGTTGTGACATCGATGTGGAGCTCAAAGGAGTAAGTTTTTATTGTTTTTTTATGATTTTTTTATTAAATAGGTAGATTTAATATGTTTTTGATTTTAATTTCTTTAATTTTCAGTAGTTGATGATCCACCTCTTTCTCCTCCTCAAACTCCTTCTCCACCCCATGACCAAATAATTGATGAACAACCACCCCAACAAAATCCTCCAACAATTCCTCAACATCCTCTTGGAACTCAACAAATTTAATCGGGGAAATTGAAAATAACAAAAAACAAATTGAGGAGTTAATTGCAAGGTTGAAAGATCCTACAAATTCAACCTCACAAAGAACCATGCTTGCACAATCACTTGAATCTATTTTAATACATGTAGATTGAATTAGCAATAAATTAAGTGGTTGGGCAGAGAAGAGATGTGAGTATAGAGGATATTATGCTGATAAACTATCCTACAAACAAATCAAAAGTGAAAAAATTACAAAATTTGACTTGTGTTCCCTTTTCATAAACCCACAGACAAATCAACCTCTACACCCTAAAAGAAAGAGGTTTCCTATCCATTGGTGCAACCAACAAGGGATAAAGAACCATTTTTGGTAGAGGTGGTGGATGGTTTTTGACCATCCTCCATGCAACAATAATGTGGTCCCACAATATTTCTTGAGGAAACTCTATTGCAAGTTTGTCCTCAACAAAATACCCAACTATTTTGATATGCAAGAATTCCAAGGTAGAGGTGGTGGGTATGCATAGGATAGACCAGGGCAACATCTTGATCCACAATGACCAACAAGATGAGCACTCACTAGACTAGCTTATGAGCATGTGGCAATCCCTTCCGTTGTGAAGGAGAGTGCTAAGGTTGAGACACTACAATCCATTAGTTCCTTGACCTAGAGCATCATAGAGTGTGTCAATACTGCAATATAGCATGATTCGGGGGAGACTTCGAGGGTTAGGGTTCCACCCCATATTTTTCAGGCTTGTGGGTCACCCTATGGTTATGATCCCAAAGATAGTTAGGAGGCAGGTGCGCAGGCTACATATATAGGTGACTAGTTGGTGATGACATATGTGTCTTGAATGAGGCTTTTGGCCTTGATACTCAGGGAAATGTTAGCAAGTTCATTGAATTTAATTTGTTAAATTTCATTTTTGAAATGCAAGATTAACTAATTTATTTTAATGATTGTAATAAAATTTTAGGGTCATAGTGTTCATTCAGTTTCCAGTGGTCCTCCACCTTCATATTACACTACACCATGTACTACTGAGGTATGTAACTAGTAAACAATTATAAATATTATATGTTAATATCATTTTTATATGAATGGTATTCTAATATCTGATTTTTGGATGTTGAATAGGTTAATCTTGGAGATTTCATGGCAACACCTCCCAGTGGTGGTGGAGTTTAAAGCTTCACTCAGGTAATAGAACAAAGAGTATAACTAATGAATTGTACTTAATAGATTTTTATAGTTTATATACATATCGTCAATTGCATTGCATTGCATATCTTTCAAACTCAAAGCATTAGATTACTTCACATTACATAACTAATAACTAGGAGCAGCTTCCACTTTCATTTTCTTTTCATGGCATTCCATGAGACCACATTTTATTGAGACATTTTTTACAGCTACAGGAGGGCGACGTCGCTTTTTCTGAATATAGCGCCACCTTTGCATACATCATCGCATTTTCTTGCATGTAGAGTGATGCCTTTGTTTCCAGTGTCACTTCTGCCACATCGTGTCACCTTTGCTATAGCGCCGCTTCTGTTTGCTTGGCTTTCAGCTTAAATTTTTCTTTCTGATAGATCATCGCATTTTCTTTAGCGTCACATTTGCTCATAAAGCATCACATTTGTGCTCTTTGTCTGTTGCAGAGCATCACCTTTGCATTTCACCAGAGCATTGCATCTTATTTTAGCATCCCCTTTGCAAGAAGAGGAGGAAAATTGACTTGGAAAACTAAAAGCATTTTTTAACACTCATTGTAATACCTTAGGATTTCCAATTCTACTTTTCATTTTTGTGTTAGGACCAACTAGCATTTACTTTGGGCTTAAAATTAACAATCAACTCAAGCTTTCTCAAAGTTGGATTAAAATTGAACATTAGGAACTTACTAGACATTGCTTTGTGAGTTAAAATTTAACAAGACAAATTCACACTTAGCTTTTGGGTGCTTAAAATGAACTCACTTTTACTTCAAAGATTAAAAAGAACTTGTGTCTTCTTTGTTTTTTGTTTTTTAGAATTCTTGTCACTTGAATGTGTATGTACTTCTCTCATGCCACTTGACAATATTGAGAATCAAAAGAATTCCATTGACATTGGCTGTTTAAATCACCCCACATATTTCAATTTGATCTAAAATTAAACCCCATGCTAGTGTGAGGAAAATACATTGTTTTTGTTCCCTCCTTGCGCTTTACATGAACTGGGAGATCAAAATACAAATGTACTCCATTGATTTTGTTTATCCTTAGACGGCCTACCTCCCTGCTTCGAAAGGAGGGAATGACCCAAGCAGTACTAGGCTAAATCCAAGCTCTTTCAATTGCGATATAAAAATGTGTTGTGACAAAAGTCAAATGTAACAATAGGTGTGGATGTGTCATACCGACAAGTGTCACCCAAAGTATCCATGTGATACGTCAAAATCCTTCCTTAGGGAAAGGAATGGAAGGCCTCTTGATTCTCCATAATTTTGAGCTAATCTTGCCACATGTATGGCCACCTTGAATGAAATTCCTTACTACAACCTATTTGTTTAGTGACCAAAAACCTTAATACTTGTTGGTGCAAGAATGATCATTCTAAAGCTGCCCCACATTTCCTGAGAAGTGTGTGTCGTGGAGGGGATCCAGTGTCACCAAATATCTAATTATTTGTTTTCTCTTAGTGTTTGGAGAAATCTGAGTGGGGACTCAACAAAGTATGGCCATTTCTAACCTAGGATTATGCAATTTGTGAGTCAGTCAAAACACATTGCTTGGATCTCAAACTTTGAAACAAACATTAAACAAATCATCAAAATTTCAAACCCTTTATAAAGAATGAATATACTTGAAGGGTCCAATTATTACTACTTTTCCCAAGGGATTTTATCCTTAGAGGCTTCTAAATATTTGGGCTCACATCTCAATTTACTCTCTCCAAAGTCAACCTAGGGAAACTATGGCCTTGACTCTTTGATTTTCACATAATGGCCCTTGTGGAATGAAAAAGAGTTAAAAGACATAGACATTTAGTTCAAAATTTAAACAAGATGTGTTGATGTGGTAAAAATAATTGATTTTAATCAAGATAAAAGACAATTAAACCCCATATATGTGTTTGTTCCCATGATTTCCCACAAATTCAAGATTCCAAAGCAAAAGTATTTATGTAAAAACTTCAAGTTTAGGTGTCATACTCAAAAAGCTATCAAAAGATACATTAGAAAGTGCAACCAAAGACAATACCTCAAGATAAACAAGAAGGTTATGAGGTTTTATATACTTATTCTGCACAACAATTTGGATATGTATGCTCAATTTGAAGCCCTCATTTAAGTCAAACATTTGGTCTTTTGGATTTGAACACTTTGTAGGGAATAGAATGTTCCTCAACACCTTGGTCTTGTAAACAAAGTCTTTCTAGGATCATCTAGGATCAAATCGACACTTCCATTTGTCACATCATTTATTAAATCCCATCTCACAAACAAATTTTAGAACTTTGTAAAAATCATCTATGCTAGACTTTTGGTAAATCCTTAAATCAAAATCAAAATTACCTTGTTTGGTTAGGTGTGTGGGAATGAATCCTTTCTCACACATTTAGTTAAATTAACAACCCTTTTGGATAAGTTAATCCCAAGATCACATCCAACATCTTGGAATTTACAAGCCCATTATCCAATTCAAATGAATCAAAATCTAAAATCCTAAAGTCTAGTATTCCTCCAAAGTTTTCAAAAGTTCAAATATCCATATCATTCACCTCTCGTCATTTACATCATCACCATTTGATCCTTAAACACCCTATATTTACTTTTTATCTAAAGTTAAGATCAACCAGAGGAGTTAGAGGTTTACCTCCCATATTCCTAAATGTCGATCCTTATTTTATGGTCCAAACAAAGCCACAACATGAGAAGATCATGGAGAAAAACAAAGAAACATCATCCTCAAGTGATTTAAGTCAAACTACATCAAAATATAACCCTAGGGAATTTATCAACCCTCCACTTAATCCCCCTCAAATTCCTCAAGATCCTCAAGAGGGAGGTTGCCAAGTGGAGGATGTCACCAACAATTTCCAAGGGATGTCCCAACATGAAATACTAGAACTAATTCAAAATCCTGAAACACACAAGCTTGTCAACATAGTCATGATGCTCAATCCCACACAATACATGTTGGCATTAGCAAAGGATGGGGCTAAACTCCCTTTTGATTTTGGTGTGAACATTATTGTTGAACAACCTTTTGGGAACATGCCATTAATGAAATTCACACCTTCATTCCCAAGTAGCACCCAACCCATCATACAACAAACATCATCTCATTCTCCAAGCCAACCAATGATCACCAAGGGAAGTTCATTACTCCAAGCCCTTCAAGGGCATCCATTTTCCAACAACCAAAATTTAGAGGCTAACACAATCTTTGGTATGCCTAGCACCATCCCACAAGACCCAAAACATCCATATGTACCACTCATTTTTCATGATACAAACAACCCCTCCATCTTTTTTGCAACACCTACATACCCTCTCAATACTGAAAGTTCTCTCCCATGGTATCACAAGGGCAAGTTGACTTATTTGGATAGATGCGTACTTTCAATGCTTCATCCTCAATCCTACAAGGAGACATGTCACAAATATTTCCACCATTCCCTATCTTGACATCATTTGCACCAATTCAAGGTATAGGGAAAATTTCATCCAACACATCAAACATAAACCAATCAAATCAAATCAATCTCCCAAGTAAAAATTTAATCAATGCATCTATCATACCAAATCCTCCAAACATTCCATTGATATCGCAACACAAAGTGGCACTAATCCAAATATCTCGACCAATCATCACTTCATCTACAACATCTCAAACATCCCAAAACATGGTCTCCCAAGGACTAAGCATATCAACCATACCATCCACTAAACAACCCCTTGTCATCAATCAAAAAATACCTCAATAAATACCCCAGAAAACACATCAACAACCACCTATCATATCATCTCACACCATCCCACAAAATCCACCACCTCCACCTCCAAATCCAAATACAGAAAACCAATACAACATTACATTACAAGCAACTCAACAAGCTTACCAAAAGGCTTTGCAGCAATTTCAAGCACAAAAAGATCAAGCCCAAGTGCAAGCTCAAGCACAAGCACAAGTGCAAGTGCAAGCTTCACTCCAACAAAAAAAAGCTGCACAAGTTGCACAATAAGCTCAAGCCCAAGATTTACTACAACAACAACAACAAGCCACACAACAAGCTTAAGCACAAGTTGTGCAAGCCCAAGTGTAAATACAAGCACATTATTTGCTACAAAAACAACAACAACAACAAGAAGCACAAGCGTAGACATTACAATAGTACACCTATTAGTAGGCCCTACAAAAACAACAATAACAAGCCCAACAATAAGCATTGTTGGCACAACAACAACAACAGGCATATCAACAAGAGATGCTTGCGCAAAAAAACTTCCAACAAAATTTTAGAAAAACACAACAAAATGCCTTAAATATTAACACACAAGCCACCCCATCCATCACCCAACCAACCATACCATCCCAAAACACATTCATTCCACCACCTGATCCACAAAATGATTTGTCCAAACAAGTCAAGTTGCTCTCACAAAAAATACATAACATACAATCAGGAAAGACAAAGAAAACAAACATGCAAGAGAATTTGTGCTCTTACCCATTTGATAGAAGCATTGCTATGGTTCCATTTCCACTAGGCTTCTAAATATCAAAATTTGATAAATACTGAAGAAACATAAACCATAAAGATCACATTAGGGAATTCCACGTACACTATATGGAAGTGGGATATGATGATTCTTATCTAATGCAAATCTTCCCTCGAAGTTTGGCTAGTCCATTAATGGAATGGTTCTCCCACCTCCCCCTAGAATCAAAAAGTTCCAAGAAATCATGGACTTTTTCATAGAGAATTATTCATTTAACTTGGGCATGGAAGTGAGCTTAGAAGAATTATCTAACCTAAAACAAGCCAAGGGAGAAAAATTTCAGCATTCTTACAATGGTCGCGATCCAAGGCCATCAAGAGAAAATGGTCTATGCCAGAAGAATAACAAATCGAGACTATCATATCTAACCTTGAAGGGACCTTGTCCTTTCATTAAAAATGTAACGCATAACAACATATGACCAATTGATCCCCAAAGCGCTCAACATCAAAAGAGACCTTATAGCACAAGTGGGAACACTTGTGTACCAAGACAATCGACCATCAACAAGCTACAATGAAAAACCTTACACGTGGGCCAAAACATGAATATTACCAACAATGGTGTCATTGACACCAAAGTTGTTATCAATTCCCCAAGGTAGAATGTGATATGCAACAAAATATTTACCAACAACCAAAAATCAACACACAAAACAACTCACAAACCAACCCAGCAATCAAATTGTCAACAACGTAAATGCTCAAGGGGACCACCCTCAAAGGACAAATATCCCCCAAAAAAAAAATATACACCACTTAGGGAACCAATTGAATTTTTCATCCAAAAACTAGTACCATAAAATCTCATCAAACTCCTTGTTTACGAAAATTACTAAGAGCCTCAAGTTAAACCACCATGGTATAACGAGAAACACCTTTGCAACTTTCACAAAATAAAGGGACACATGACAACTAGTTGTATGAGACTCAAAAATATAATCCAAGATCTTATTGATGACAAAGTTGTAACCATTGAACAATCAACAAGGAACCAAGATCTCAAAATATACATGAATCCGATGTCAGACCGCAATAAAGGAAATGACAATGGTAAAGGAAAGAGATACCACAATGTGAACCATATCTATGACCATGTTGTCACATCCTTGGATGAATGGGTAACATTTGTTAATATCAAAGGACCTAGAGCCGAGTGTGGAGTCACAAAATTTAGTGGCAAACTTTCCATCCCAAGAACTTCACCACCTCCCAAGGCACCAGCCACAAATCCAAAATCAAACCCTAGTGGGTGAAACATCTTGGACCAACTAAAAAAGACCCCTTCCCAGATCTCCATCATGGAGTTGCTAAAATATCACCTGCACATAGGGACATCCTAGAGAAGGCATTGGATACATCCTCCATCCCCACAAACCTTGATACAAATCAGTTTCAAGCTATGGTCAGACATACCACCACCCCACATCTCCTTACATTTTTTGAGCATGCTCTCCTGACCCAATCATCTCATAATCGCGCATTCCATCTTGAAGTCTTAGTCCATAAGAACAAATTCAAAAGGGTCTTAGTGGATGGGGTGCATGTTTGAATATTTTTATCCTACAGCTAATAAAGAATCTAGGATTCTTAGAAGATGCCATTAAAAAACTAAGCAAAGGTATCACCATCATGGCTTATGATGATCAAGAAAGGGTGTCCCAAGGCACCATTCAACTCCCTATCCAAGTAGGGACATAAATCATGGAAACCACTTGCCAGGTCATCGACCTCGAACTCCCCTACAATATCCTCCTAGGGTTGATCCATGGGATGCAAGTTGTCACATCCACTTTCCATCAATGTGTCAAATTTCCTTACCAAAATCAAGAAGTCATGATCCATGGTGACCCCAAACTATTCTATTATTATAAAATCCTAGAGGCCAAGTAATACAAGATCCCCCAAGTTTGAAAAAATGATGAACCCACATCCCCATAAGTTGACCCATCCACTTTAGCCTCCCCATCTGAGATAAAGACAACTATCATTCAGAACATCCCAGATGTCAAGGTTGTAATCCAAGATAATGGGTGTGGGGACTATAAAATGAAAAAAGAGTTCCTTTGTGATTGGAGAGTTTCATCAATCTCCCAGATCTCATGGAAAACCACAACCAATCAACACAACATCTCAGACCTTCAAAGAAGAAGCCACTGCCTTCAAAAAGTGGGGAGACCTAAGCAAGGAGGTTTTGGATGAGAAAGATGTATCAAGCCTATTATATCAAGATGAATGATTCGTATCAGATCTTCCCATGGAGGAAAACAACAAAGGTCTACAATTAATGTTTGGTTGGGGCTATAACAAAAATGAGAAGCTTGGGAAAAATAACAATGACCTATTTGAACCCATCATTCCTAAGAAGCACCCTAAGAATCTTGGCCTTGGATGTACCCATACAAAGCTAACCATACTTGGAAAAGGTACTTCTATTAAAATAGTCAAAGCTTCCCCCTTGGTACCCATATCGCTTAGTTGTCCCCTCGAGGATCCCCTCTCTAACTTACTCATGCTATTTGAGGACTCCTCTCTCTTTATGATCACTACCATGTTTTTTGAGTCAAATGCCCAAGCCACTGAACTAAAACTCTTTTACCCGCAACTCATAGATTGTGACCAACAAGGACCATCGATCTTAGATATGTTCAAAAATGATGAGGCTCTCTCAAAATTCATGAGGCTAAGGGATACTCTACCATGTGGAGATCATAAATTAGGATTCAATATCGAGTTGGACACACATGCGTACTACAGGGAAATAATTGAATCTCTTAGTCGCAAAATAGAAAATATAAGAGTAATGTCTAGGTCTCTAAGTGAAAACCACTCTATGGCACTTTCTGGCCAAAAATAGTAAAAATAAAGGATGTATCTAATGGTGAAAACCTCTCTAAGGTTCCAAAGGATGAGGGATTCAATCTTCCCCTTAGTGCCATCCATCAAGAAAGATCAGCAGTACTGGAAAAAAAATGCAACCTAGTTAATTTGGGAACTAAAGAGACATTGCACATCACTTTCTATGTCGAGTCAATTTTGATTGAGGAACAAGAAAATCTAGGTGCATTTCTAAAAAAAGAAAGGAAAGTGAATTTTTCATGGACCTATGTTGACATGCTAGGCCTTGATCCAAAGGTAGTAGTCCATAATCTAGTAGTCTATCTAGAGGAAAAACCAGTGAGATAGAAATTGAGAAAGATGCATTCGTAGATCACCTTATTGGTCAAA
The DNA here is from genome assembly GCA_007115665.2 of Sequoiadendron giganteum. Classification (NCBI taxonomy): domain Eukaryota; kingdom Viridiplantae; phylum Streptophyta; class Pinopsida; order Cupressales; family Cupressaceae; genus Sequoiadendron; species Sequoiadendron giganteum. The sequence goes on from CM021100.1 coordinate 446,289,507, forward strand.
CTTGAGCTATAGAAACTCCTTGATGCTTGCTTCATACAAGCCATTGATTATCCCAAATGGGTTTCCATCCTTGTACCTGTTTCCAAGATCATTGGGGGCATCCAAATCTGCACCAACTTTAGGGACCTGAAAAAAGCATGCCCTAAGGATGATTTTCCTCTTCCTAACATAGATATGATCATAGATCTGATGGCAAGGCATGAAATGTTATCATTGATGGATGGGTTTTTGGGATACAACTAGATTGTGATCGCTAAGGATGACTAACATAAAAAAACTTTCACTTGTCCATGGGGCACCTAATGTTGGAATATGTTGCCATTTGGGTTAAAGAACATTGGAGCCACATATCAAAGGGCTATGACTTTGATTTTTCATGACATGATCCATAAGTCTGTAGAGGACTATATGGATGACATACTAGCCTAATCAAGAAAATTTCAAGACCACATATCAATGTTGGGCCCAATCTTTGATAGGTTGGAAGAATATAAGGTATGACTCAATCCCAAGAAATGTTTCTTCGACATGCAATCAGGGAAGCTCCTAGGGTATATTGTATCAATTATGGGAATCAAGATAGACCTTTCAAAACTCAAAGCAATCCTTGATATGGAAGCACCACAACACTAAAATAATTGAGGGGTCTATAGGGAAGGCTTCAATCAATATGCAGATTCATAGCATAGTTAGCAGATAAAACCATCCCATAATCTCATCTACTCCACAAGGGGGTAACATAGAAATGGGACGAGAAATGCAATTAGGAATTTAACCAAATCAAAGTATATTTGCTAAAACCACCATTCCTCATGCAGCCAATTCAAAATAAGCCATTAATCCTTTACATATTGACTACAACAACAACACTTGGGGCTCTCCTAGCTCAACATGATGAAATAGGGAAGGAAAGAGCCATTTACTATATCAGTTTTACCTTGGTGGGACATGAGCTAAACTACACATTCATTGAGAAGGTTTTGCTTGTTGTAGTATTTTCCTCACAAAATTTCAGGCACTACATGTTGGCTCATCAGATAAAGCTCATCACCAAGATTGTCCCCCTAAAGTATCTACTTTCGAAAGCAACACTCATAGGACGAATGGCTAAGTGGGTCATGATCTTGACATAATATGAAATTGAATATGTGGAATGGAAAGCCATCAAGGTATGGGTATGTGGAGGATCATCATGGAAAAAACAGGCCCTTAAGTGGCAAAAAATTCAGAAAAATCAAAGTTAGCCAACTTGACATAAAAATTTGAATAGGTTATCTATATTATTTCAAAAATATGTAAAAATAGAATTTGTAGAAAATAGAATTTAGTTTCTAAATTACTAGGTTTATTTACAAAAAATAAAATCTATTTGGTGAAAATTTGAAATTTCAATACAGTAGTACTTGAATTTCAGGGAAAAAATAAGTAGGTGTCTGTCTGACCACCCTAACCACATTAAAATGATAATATTTTTTTATAATATTTTATATATAAGTAGAGGAATCATGTCTCGATGTGATGCATATTTTTTTGTAATTTTTTTCCAAACAAATAATTAATTATAATTTTTTTATGACAACTTTTAAAAAATATAAAGACTTGTATGTTTGACCACCTTAACTTGGTCAAAACTTCATGAAATTCAATTTTTTTATTTTTTAATCTTATAGTATGAAGCATAGAATGTGATACATGTTTTGGATTCAAAATATATGATATCATTTGAAAGCTATAGATGTTTCTCAACCAGCCTAAAAATCATGACTTTAGTCGTAATTCAATAGAAAATGAATAATAATTATTTATTAAATTCAAAGTAAAGTATAATTTATATTGGTGGAAAGCTGAGAATCTCCTTTAAAAACCCTTTTTGTTTCATCAATTTTGGGTAAAAAAAAGTCGTCAACCACATACCCATCATATTGCCACGTTTTGGCCCATCATGATCCTGCAATACCCGGATAGGCAATTGTGGAGCAATTGGCCAAAGCACCTATATATGTCGAGAACCCACTAATATCAAAATTTCCAAATGATTCCATTTTCAATCTTAGTGTATCAAATCATTAGAATCTATATTTTGAAAAATCATACAAACAACATGGGTCAGGAGCAAGAATCCTCTTTATCACACCACAAGGGGATTATATCCCGAAATCATACAGGTTATCTTTCCCTTGCACTAATAATATTGTAGAGTATGAGGCTCTTGTCATAGGACTTTGAATTGCAGTACAATGGCAAATCATGGCACTCAAAGTTTATGGGGACTCACAACTAATTATCGACTAGGTCAATGATTAATATCAAACTACATATGACAAAATTACCCCGTACAAGAAGCTGGTGGAGGATCTCAAGGAATTATTCATCGACAAACATTTGAGTAGATACTGAGGGTAAAAAATGAAGCCACTAACACTATGGATACAATTGGATCGTTGTTAGATATCCCACAGAACGTCCATAAACATGAATTCCTTGTAGAGTAGATTCTCATACCATCTTTTGAGGTACCAGAATCTAAGTTCATATGTGAAATCATTGGTCCTGGTGATCCTTGGTACCATGACATATTCACTTACTTGAAAATTGGAGTCCTCCTCATTGACATCACCCCAAATCTCAAGAGAACCTTTATTAAAAAGTCATCCTATTTCATCATCTTAGGTGACACCCTTTATCGTAGAAATATTGTAGGAACCCTCTCGTGATGCCTTAACCCTGAGGAAGCTTTGAATGCTTTAACAAAGGTAAAAAATTGCATTTTTGGTTCCCACTCTAGTGGAATGACCTTGGCTAAGAAACTTTTGAGGATTGGGTACTACTAGCCTACTATGGAGAAGGAAGCTCATGAATATGTTCGAAAATGTATGCAATGCCAACAACATGGAGAACTTGTTCATGCACCAGCTCAAGAGCTCCAATCGGTTATAACACCTTCGCCTTTTTTAGAATGGGGGCTCAATCTCATCGAAAAAATCATACCCACCTCATCTAATGGACACAAGTTCATTATCACTGCCACACAATACTTCACAAAGTGGGTGGAAGCCATCCCCATGACCTATATTGAATAAGGAAGTAGATTTCTAAATTTATCCTGAACTACCTCATTTGTCATTATGGTGTTCCACAAGCCCTTATCTCAGATAATGGAACACCTTTCAAAAACAAGGATGTTCATGAGCTATGCCAAAAATTCAATATCCAACGTTGCTTCTCCATCATGTATTACCTCCAGAGTAATGACCAAGCTGAGGCTTCTAACAAGACCATCCTACAAATCCTCAAGAAAATAGTCAATAAAGTTGGTCGTGACTGGCAACTACAATTGAACCCTGCCTTATGGGCTTATCGAATGAGTATACGAACACCTATAGATGCAATCCCCTTCTCCCTAGTCTACATATTAGAAGCCATCCTACCCATTGACATCGAGCTTCCATCTCTGAGAATATCATTGTAGAATATCATTACTAATGATGAATATTGGGTGTCACGGTTGATCGAGATGGAACTACTGGATGAGTGGAACATGGATTCTTTGAACCATCTACAAGTATATCAGAACCATCTAAAGAGAAGCTACAACAAGAATATCAAGAGTCTATCATTTTAAGTCAAAGAGCTCGTGTTGAAAGAAAATAAAAAAATTGTGCCAAATCCAGATAGCAAGGGAAATTTGAACCCAACTGGTTGGGACTATTTATCGTAACTACAAGTTACAAATTAGAAGCATATCAACTATCCACACCAAAAGGGGAGCCTCTATAGGATTCCATCAACAACTCCCATCTCAAAAAGCTTTATGCCTAAGCTTGCAAGGTACAAATCCAAAAATGTAAAAAAAAATCAAAAATATAAAAATCCAAAGAAATAGAAAAAGGATTGAAAATAGTAAATAAAAAAAATTGTCCTCTAGTGAAAACCAATCCAGTGGCACTTTGGGAAAGTACCTTGGTGAAAATCTGGCAATTAGACGCCTTGTGTAAATAAGCACTTTCCATCCATCATGGATTCTTTGACTTGTTCTATGTCACCTACCATTGCTTTCCATCACCCATCGCATTCCATATCTCTTCCATCACTCGTCTGCATTTGCGTCATAGCTTGATCCTGTGTCAGTATCACGTTCCTTTTTAGTACTACTTAACACATTCCTAAGGTCAATTTGTCCTACCTATATTGGAGTAGTCTATCACATCACGTTGGGGGCAAGTCCCTACACCCATATTGGATCAAATTCATGTATATTCTTGAAATCTTTTTAAAACCAAAAAATCAAAAAACATTCATAAAATCATAAAATCAAAAAACATTCATAAAATCAAGAAAATCCAAAAACATCCAAAACATATGAAAAAAAGAAAAAAAAGGTCGAAAACAAAAAAATTCAAAAATAGAGTCATCACGTCAAACTACGTTGTCTCTGAGCTTGAATGTAGGAAAGGATAATCATTGATTAGCCCTCGAGACATTAGTTTAGTCCCTTAGGAGTCTTCCATAACAAACTGGCAATCCACACATGTTCATACTTCATCAATAAACAAATTTGTGTCATTCAAACTATGTGGTCTTTGCATTTATAACGTAGGAAAGGCTAATCTTTGATCAACCCCTGAGGCCCCTAAGATAGGTCCTTAGGTTAGGTTCTTGGTCAAAATCTCAAAAAACACCAAAACATTGGAAAAATTAAAAATTAAAACATTTAAATAACCCCAAAACCCAAAAACAGCCTCAAAACATTACATAAACATCAAAAACATCCAAATATTTGAAAAAATATATCCAACTCATTTCACTTCACCCATGATAATAAATCATCCATAATAAATCAATCGTCACCTTCATTATTTGGCAATACAAATAGAAACAACAACAAAAATCCGCAAAAGAAAACTTCAAACATAAAATCAAAATCGAAACAACAAAATTTTAAATGTAAAATCAAACTCTTGATCATTTTAGCAAACATGTCAATCAAGCCTTATATCAATGACCTTTCAAACAACGTATCAACTTTCCACCATCCACTAACATGTCCTAGGATGCATCCTTCCTATAATGGGCATTATCTTTGACAATCACTTTGGATACTTATCCTAAGCAAAACACATCCCTTTGGCTAGAGGTATGAAGAACATTGGCTTGTTTGTTTACTTGATCTCTTCTTATGATTTATCTTATCAAACCTATTCCCATGACCTCTCGAGGATGTCTATCTAAAAATATTTAGAGAGAAAGGATTGGGGAATTGATCATTATCTTTTGTTTTTTGTCTTTCTTGGAAGCTCTTGTAATATAGCTTGGTGATACTTGCTTTGGTAGGTGTGTATGGAGGGATTTTTGGACAACTTGTTGACTATTTCATTCATAGGTTATGCCTTTCCGTGTTTTGGTCCAATATTTTGAAACTTTTGAAGTACATCCTAGTAAGGTTTTTGTATGTTAGGTGTGAACAAGAATACTCATATCTATTTGTTGAGTCAAAGTCCATCTCACTAGATACAACACCATCCTAGTTGTTTTTACCTTGATGCATCGTATCTATGTGTGTTATTAAACATAAGGAAAGTTGTTTTGTTCGTGTCCCAATCCTTGGATAAGAAAATGATCATCACTCATCATCATATCTAATAAAGTTTCAATGACTCATCGACTTGTTGGATTTCTACATCTTCTTGAAATCAAGGGTTGATCCCTCTTATTCTTCTTATTCTTCTATCTTATTAAAATATACATGAGGCTACCCATGGTCGATGACTTTCTATACATCATCAAATTTTTCTACATCAAACATTTGAGCTTTCTAGTCCTCTTTGAGCTGAACTGATCCTGAATCTTTATCGCGAGCTCAACCCAAAAGAAATTTTCACCCGATCTCTTGAGGGGGGAGTGTACCAATGTAATTCCTTCCACTGAGGCAACAATGGGGCATCTAAAAAATCAAGATTTTTTTTGAATTTTGATATCGGTAGTGTTATTCTTTGAACCAACACAGTAGGTACCTTGCTTCAAAGAGGGTGAAAATGTAGAAACTTAAATAATCTTGATTGATATTACGCATTTGATTCTGATTAACAACATCATTTCTTCCTAAATCACTTCGAACTAACGAATTAATTAAATAATCTTTATTATTTAGTTAAATTAGTCAACTTCAGCTTTTAATCAAATAATTAACTTGATTACATTAATTCACCTTTCTTCTGACTAATGTTCATCATATTTAATTAAATCCCCCTAAAGTCCTCTCATTTGATTAAATAAATCAAATCAAATGTCACAATCCCCTAACTCATCCAAGTTAATTAATTCTAAATTAATTAACCCTAAGATACTTGTTAATCATCATTAAAAAATCCTCTAGCTTTTAACTCCATCTTGGTTGAGTCAACCCATGGTCAACTAACTAAGTTTGACATGAAATTCATTTCTTTTAATTATCTAATTCCCATATTTATCCTCACAATGGCATATTCCTAGGAATATTCCTCTCAACTATCTCCTCATTCAATTTCCCTCCAAAGGTTTTAAATAGCCTCTTACACATCCATAAATACCTCTTACATCCTCATTCATTCTTCTTACATCCTTTCAAATCCTCAACCACATTCAAATCCTCAACGATTCTCATTTATGCCTCTTACACCTCCTTTACTCTACACATTCCCCAAAATGTACTCCACCCTTGTCCAATAGAATTGTGACAAGCGTCACATTCTTATTGGCTCCCCTTTTATCCCACATTCACCAAATTCTCTCATTATTCAGCCCTTGAGTCCTATAAGTAGAGGCTTCCTCTACACAATATGGATCCAGAATCTCAAACAAGTTTACTATAGAAATTTTTCACTCATTTCATCATATCGTGAGCTAGTTTTTATCATACTTTGGCATCGTTTTCATACTTGGAATCATCTACATCATTGGAGCTTATCAAAGGGATTGGGAAAGGGCTTCTTTCCACATCAAAGGAGCGCCAATCCCCTTATGGGATGAAATTTTGGTTGATTTAGTTGATTAAATGTTATCATTGACCTTCTTTTATGCTTTCATTTTCATGTTTTAATCTTGATCTAGTTAAAGAATCTGACAGGGAATACTTAATTTGTGTTTATAACATGATTAACTAGTTTTTTTTGGTCTTGTGTTAGCTTATTGTAGTTTTGGTGTTCACAATGTCTACCAAATCATTTTATCAAACAGTTCAATTCCTTGCTACTATGACTAAAAGCCTAAAACAGGTGCTTTCAAACAAACTATGGATGCTTGGAAAAAATCTATCAAATAATAATAGTAAGCAATAACATAGAGAAGGAAATGAGTTTTTTGAAAAAATACCTTGAAGAAATGTGGTCTCATGGTGATGGATTGTAGATTTGGTATTCACAATGTCTACCAAATCATTTTATCAAACAATTCAATTCCTTGCTGCTATGGCTAAAAGCCTAAAATAGGTTCTTTCAAACAAACTATGGGTGCTTGGAAAAAATCTATCAAAGCATAATAGTAAGCAATAAAATAGAGAAGGAAATGAGTTTTTTGAAAAAATACCTCGAAGAAATGTGGTCTCATGGTGATGGACATCACCATGACAGCACATTTCTTTGAAGCATTTCTTCAAACACTCATTGCCTTCTCTATGCTACCACATTTTCCATACATGTTTACCAAAGTATTTTATCAAACAATTCACTTCCTTGATGCTATGGCTAGAATCCTAAAACATGTGCTTTCAAACAAACTATAGGCATACAATAAAGGACCCCAATCAAAATTGTATATATTTTATACTAAAATCCTAAAACTTTGTATATATTTTCTACTTATATCGACATATATTGATGTATGTCTATATGGTTATTTGGTTAATACACATCTTTTTTATTGATGGTGTCCATATTTGTATTATAAATCCACACTTCAATAGATATTTGTAGATGGTTTACTTCAAATATTTAAAATCCAAGTGTTTTCCATGCACTCTTCTTTTATATAATTGTAAATATATAATAAAATCTGAACATTATTCTCTTGTAAGATTATTAAACATTAAATCAATCATATGAATATATTAATGCTTCATGCTTCATGCTTTATGTGCTTCATGGAGGAGATTCATGTGTATGCTTCATGCTTCATGCTTCATTCTTTATATCACTGAGGAAGACATCTACCATTCCACGTGTATGTTTCATGCTACCATTCACTTGTATGCTTCATGCTTCTTGTGTATACTTCATGTGTTCACGTGTATGATTCATGTTTCATGTGATTACTTCATGCTTTCATGTGTATGCTTCATGCTTCCAGTGTAGCCTTCATGTATTATGTGTATTCACATGTATGTTTCATGCTTCCTATGTATACTTCACATATTACATGTATTCACGTGTATGCCTCATACTTCATGTATTATACATATCTATTATTTTTCTTCATGACCAGATCTATATTCAACAAGATTACTCCATGTGTATTAAAAACATAGTTTTTAAAAATGTTTTCTAGGTTGATAAGAACTACCGTAAAAGGGAGAGAAATATATCGTTGAGAAAGACGTCCATAACATCCTTGAAGATTTCAATTAAGAATACAACCTTAGACAAAAAGTTGTGACCCTTCGAGTAGGAAAGAATATAACCCTTCTATAATGAAGGGAAGTGACCATTCCTAGCGTAGATATGCCCAAATATATGTGTTGGCACTGACGGTTTGGCCCCACAGAGAAGAAAACAAAAAGTAGTCTATCTTGCAGCTTTACACTACATGCATTTGATGCTTTTTGGAGCATCAAAAAAAATTTCACCATGGGAAAATGACTCAAAGCTATGAAAAATGGAGAGAGGTTATTGTAGAGGGGCCCTAAATGATCCCATAGCATCAGATGAAATGTTTCTAAGTGACGCGATTTTTGAGTAATCGTCCATCAAAGATTTTTGCCCTTTTGCACTTTGGTCTCTTAGGAGACTTTTCCAGTACAATGTAGCTCGAATTGTTTCGACATGTTTGAGTGTAAAAAATGACCTTGCCTAGCATAAAACTACCCATGTGGACACATTGGAATTATTGGTTTGGTCGGATGACAAACAAAATGAAAGTTACACCACTTTCCAACTTTGCACTACATGTAATTGATGCTTTCTCCATCAACTGAAAACTCTTCACCATAGGAAAATGACTCAAAGCTATAGAAAACTTAGAGAGGTTATTATAGAGGGGCCCTACCTAATCCCGTAGCATCAGAGGAAATGTTTCTAAGTGACATGGTTTCAGAGTAATCACTCGTCAAGGTTTTCTACCCTTTTGCACTTTGGTCTCTTAAGAGGCATCACTGGTACAATGTAGCTCAGATTGTTTTAACATATTTGAATGCAAAAAGGACCTTTCATAGTTTAAACCTACCCATCTATATGCATTGGAATAGTCAGTTTGGTCGGATGACAAACAAAATGAAAGTTACACCACTTTGCAACTTTGCACTACATATAATTGACACTTTTTCCATCAACTGAAAACTCTTCACTGTGGGAAAAAAACTCTAAGCTATCAAAAATCGAGAGAGGTTATTATAGAGGAACCCTACATGATCCCATAGCATTAGAAAAAAGTTTCTAAGTGACACAGTTTCAAATTAATCACTCATCAAATTTTTCTTGCTTTTTGCACTTTGGTCTCTTAAGAGACTTCATCGATACAATGTAGCTTAGACTGTTTTGACATGTTTGGGTGTGAAATAGGACCTTTCATAGCGTAAACCTACCTATTTGGATGTGTTGGAACTATTGGTTTGGTCAAACAATGAACAAAATGAAAGTTATACCACTTTGCAACTTTGCACTACATGCAACTAACATTTTTTTTATCAACTGAAAACTCTTCACCATGAGAAAATGACTCAGAGCTATCACACACTAAGAAAGGTTATTTTAGAGGGGCCCTACATGATCATACATCATTAGAAATAATGTTTCTGAGTGACATAGTTTTAGAGTAATTGTTTGTCAAAAAAAATTGTCCTTTTGCACTTTGGTCTCTTAAAAGACTTTGTCAGTACAATGTATCTCAGACTATTCCGACATGTTTGGGTGCGAAACATGACCATTCTAACTAGTGTAAATAATGGTTGAGAGAGAAGAGGAACTCCAATGTAAGCTATATAGTTGCATACAATGTAGTACCAAACCTACTCCTCCCACATATTAGAGCCACACTTGTTGGTTCATAGTGCAAACCTACTCCTTGAAATTTGTAACCTATGGGTAAATGATGGGGATTCTAATCCCACTTCTGATTACAAGTTTTGGATACTTCAGTAATGTAGGACATTGATACTATGTGGAAAATTCTACCATGATATTATGCGCTACCATATTTATGTGGTCAGGGACCACCAGCTATCCATATTTATGTGGTCATGAACCATCAGTTATTGCATTCTATTATACTTATGTGGTTAGAAAAACACCATTCCTCTCCTCCCCTTAGGTGGCTTATCAAAGTCACGTGGTGCTCGTAATGTGAAAATTTTATTGTTGAGATACATGAATTATTGGTAATTTCTTAATTGATGTTTTATTTTATTATACTCCAATAGTGTGAAATTTAACATTTCTTTTATTGGGGCTATTTAGCCATTTGAATATTTTCATAGTCCAATTGCCTCAAGGACTTATTTTATTTCATATTTGAATTAAGATTGGAATTTCAAAATGTAGCTATGGTATTTTTATTGAAACTTTAGTTTATGATCTTATGTTACTCAGTTTCAGGCTTTCTTGTTGTTTGAAAACTACTGGAAAGTGTGGTCTAATGTGACATCTACAAAACTACCATATCCTGGGGGTTCCCTGGCAGGTTGTATAGGGGAGTAGATGTGTTAGGGAATTATTTGTTGAAAATGAAGGTAATATTGTAGCTTAAAACTTGTAAACCTATGTGATTGTAGATTTAATTAAGTATTCTTTGTCACAATTATTTGTTCATGATTAATCTGTTTAGATCAATTCTTTGTCAATGTAGAAAGAGACGAAAGATTGTAGAAGAATTTAGACAAAAGATAGAAGTTACACAACATATACGTGGAGAAACCCTTTCAATAAAAAACTCCACCACGAAAATCAATAGTGCTTGTATTATTTAACCTTAGAACAAGATTACAATAATAGTGTATTAAAACTTGATTGATATGCTTCCATGCCTTCAATAATCCTTCTTCACAACCTACAATAAACTCTCGTTGGATCTCATTGAACTCACATTAACCTCTCATACACTTGCTACAATTTATAGACAATTCTGAGCATGTAAACTCACATAAGAGTTATCAATACAAGAGATAAACTCTCCTCATGAATATCTATGCCCAAATTGTGCAAGTAGAGTTTCACAATGTAACTTGAAGCCAAAACAAAAATCTCCTCAATTTAGGCATCCCAAACTGAACACTTAATTGAAATCTGGATAAGAAGATATCTTGGAAGGTTCACCTCAAAGTTGGTGCCCAAGAATGGGCCCACTTAACTGAACCTTGTAAATATATTTTCATGCAAAAGGTGTTAACTAAAAGATGCCAACTTGGGCCCCCAAGGTGGGTCCAAGTCAATCTTAGTTAACTGAAACATATCTCTCCACCAATTCATGCAAACATCATTCATGATTGATCATCCCCACCTAACTACAAGTATCCACCTATTATATGTCATGCAACTGAAGTCATTAGTCATGCAACTCAAGTCAATTAGCATGCGACTGAAGATAACTGAACCATAACTAAATTGAACTGAACTATTACTCAACTGATATTGAACTGGTAGTGTCACTCCACTCGTATAAATATCAATCCCTATTTTGTAGGAATAAAACATGCATTACTGAAGTGTTACCAATCCTCCAAATAGTTAACTAAAGCAAGGTGGGTTCCACCTTCCATGTAGGCACCCCATGTGCTCCTATTATTTAGGAACTCATCTTGGACATCTCCACATATTCTTGTGATTTAGGAATAATTACAAATGTCAATTTACATGTTCATTTCATTCCAATTTAATCTCTTTCTAATCCTAGTGTTGGGGAACACTTTCCAAGGACTTAGGAGATACATGAAATATGTTGAGGATTGCAATTAAATGGCGTCTTATTCCCAACATTATTTTTGAAAGTGATTGCAAATGGGACCGATATGAGACAGTCATAAATCCTTTCTTTCCTTAGCTCTATGATTGTTATTTTTGTACCTTCCTTTAGGAGGCTAACCCCCTTAAACATACAAGGGGAAGGTACTAGGAAATGTATGGAGGGGTCCTTAGGAAAGGGCCTCGAGATCATCTTTCCTAATGGTTATGGTATCCAAGAATATCCATCCTTGTAAACCCCATTGTGTGAGACTTGTGTTGTAAATTATGTGGTTGTATGAGGAGAGTCTCACCCAATTTGGGAAGAGCATTCTTTGTATGAGGATAGATGCACCCAATTGGGAAGAGCATATGTGTTATTGTTGTGCACGTACATATGAAATTGCAAGTAAATGTGATGTGGCATACCTACAAACTATGTGAGAAAGATAGTAACAAATGATGCAAAGTTAATATTCATTGAGACATGGCATGAGTGCCATGATTATAAGGTAAAATATCCTCTTAAGGACATAGTTGGGAAAAATGTGAAGCTAATAATTTTGAGACATGAATTGATATTGGAACAAAAAGATATTACATCATGAGTGATGTTTATGATGCAAAAGGGAACCCTAAAGGGTATCCAAGACTATTCATGTGTTTGGATATATGTTTGTTTAATTTTTAATTGAGAGTGTTAATTAAATGGATGGCTACTAACTTTTGTAATATGTGAGTATATTGGATAAATGTTCCATGGTGAAAAATATTAGGTATTTAGATGTTTGATTAATGGAAGGAATGTCTCCAATGTGGGCTTGAAATTGAATGTTTTGATTCTTTAATGAGGAAGTAAAGTAATAATTATGTTAATATATTTATGTATGTTGCTATAGTAAGATTATGTTTCCATATCTTGACTTCTAGGAGGAATTCTATGCTAAGGGGAGATGGATGTAATACCCTACTTTGCATGTCATTAATACAACCTTAAATTGTTATATATTTCTCTTAAATAGATGGTTAGATATATTGTGAGTGATAAATAAGGTGATTTTCTGATAGTAACCTTGTATTTGTTTTTACTTTATGTTATATCGTCATTATTTTACTTAATGAAGATGTATGTGTATATGAATTATTGAATAATACTTGAAATTATAAGATGAATTTGAAATAAGATAATTGTTGTGTCATATTACATTGGATGAGTAATCAGCTATTGAAATGATTTGTGAATAAATTTACGAGGATTAGATTTACAATTAAAGTGTTTTATTATTATGGTCTAATAGTGCTTAATTATGTTGTGTAGGAAATTAAGTGAGTCAATGTGGGATTAACATTAAAGGTCGAGTAAGTATTGTGGTTGTGGTTTAGTTATTTTGAATATCTAGATAGAACTTTAGAAACTAGAAAATATTTTTGAAAATTAAAGCCTATGTGTAATTGTGATTTATGTGGGGTTTAGATGTGAGATGAGTTGTGGGGATAACTAAATTTAATATCATGTGGTTAAAATTGCAAGTGGGGAATTGAGGTTGGACACCCTTAGTTAAGTTAAAATTTGAATTCCTCTTTTCACGAGCTTTTAAGAGGTCTTAAAAAGTTTATTTTATGTATTTTCGTGCTTTTTATAATATTTATGGTTATATCTTGGGTCATATCCAAGATATGACCCTCATTTATTATCTCTTTAACGGGGTGACAAATCTGGGAGACCTTAGGGTAAGGGAAGAGTTCCTTGGCTCCCAAACTCATTTATGAGATGGGACATTGGGGATGGATGTACAAGTACTCCACCCTCCTTTTAATGAGGATGAATACTTTTAGGATGGAGTGAAATACACTCCTTCCTTTCCCATCTCCCCAAATTTTCTCACATGTGTGAGCACTTGTGGGAGATTATGCTTGAGGATTGAATGAAAGAGTGACAAGTGTCACTCCCTCATTCAAGAGGATTGAAGATGAATCCATTTATATTTTTTTGAGAAAGGAAAATAAGGTTGTTGCCCACTTTTACTTTTGGAGAATTTTTGGTTAAGTATTGAGAGGAAGAGAGAAAGAGATGTAGGAAAAAGAAGGAAACGAGGAAGCTCTTGCATATTGGAGTTGAAGGATTCAAGCTTGGTCTCAAGTTAGAGGAAATGAGACTCATCCCTTAAGAAATGTAAAAAGATAAGTCTTCTTCTCCTTGCAAATAATTGATTATTTAATTGTGTAATGTTGTTTATGTATTTAATTGTGTTTGAGTGAGAAAATAGGATATGCAAGTTCATTTCCTTGAAGTAGAATGCATATGTTGATAGGAGTGATTTTGTTGTATAATATTTTAAATCTCTTGAGTTGTATGTGGAGACCCCTTCATCTTGGGTCAAAATGAATGTTCTTGCTTGGAGGTATGGCTAGAGCCCATGAGGCTTCATGACGCCATTAAGGTAGGGTGGAGAGCAAGCCTAAGTTATTTGGTTTTTGATCATTATTTTTCTTCAATAATATTGATAATATTGCAAGTTTAGAAATGGTGGGTTTCACATTTCTTCAATGATAGAATGAAAAGGGCAAGCCTAAATTATTGACATGTAAATTCATTGTTTATTTTTCAATAATATTTGTAATGTTGCAAGTTTTAAAAGATGGGTTCACATCTATTTAATAAAAGAATGAAAAAGAGCATGGTTTATTTTATGTGCATGTAAAACAACTATTTTCTCAATGTTAATTGCATTATTCCAAATTAAGTATATTTTGAGTTTTTATAGAAAAAAGAGTGTTTTGACTTCTCTTATAAAAAGAAAGGAATGTGATCCTTTCAAAGTACTTCAAGAAGTTGTAGCCTTCTAGTTTAAATCCTCTCTTGAAAAGCTATATTTATGCAAATAAATGAAATTCTAATTTATTTGTTTATTTGATGAGTTAAGCTTATCATATATACAAAAGTATATTAGTATGTTTTTAAACTATCGATAATTCAAGATGCATTAGATCAAACTTAAATGAGTTGTGAAAGCTAGTGTTATATATATATATATAATTACAAAAAAAAAATCCTTCTACAAAAATGTCCCACCTTCCAAAATATATTTATAGAATGTGTAAAAAGATGATCAATGCAGATTTGATAGATGTACATCAAAAATTTAAAAAAAGAAAAAAGAAAAAAAATTAAATAAATATATATATATATAGATATATATATATATATATATATATATATATATATATATATATATATATATATATATATATATATATATATATATATATATATATATATATATATATATCTTGAGTCATATATATACTTATATTTGAAATATAAAATATAATAAATTATATATGGAATGACATTTGTGAGATATTGTATATATTTTTGTTTTATTATTTTATTTAATAAAAATATATACATAAAGTTTAAAGTTATTAAGATATATATATAATAAAAATAAATGTATTTTAAAGCTATAAAATAAAACAAATAAAAAAAATTGCATTTTACAAGGCTAGGGATAGGGGTTACTCTTTTCTACCAATGCCCTTTGGTGCCATGAGCTCCACAAACATACATAGCCACCATTAAATACAAATGCATATAAAAATAATGTCGGGTTTGTAGGCGTCATTGAAACTTGTAGTTGCAAGTTCAGACTTGTAGTTTTCAGCATTGGAATTTAACATTATATATATATATATATATATATATATATATTTAAAACCTATAAAGAAAAATAAACACAGTTGGGTACTATCCACAAATATTTCATTGTGTCTATATTTATAAATAACACACTCCCTATCATAAAATAAGATAATGGGTAGATGAGCAGATCTAAAACCAAATAATCATTCTCATAATAATATGGGGGAGGGGGGTCGATATGTAGGCAGGGGCCCAAATGTATGATGGGACATGCAGTCGTTAGGGCCCATAACTATACACTGGTCCACCAATACTTAAAAAATATTCATCCATAAATAGGCACGATGACATCAAACATAAATCAGCTATAAAATGCACACTTAATAGCATTAATTGAGAAACAAAACAAGTACACGCTTGCAGCCAAACATGATGAAGTGTATCCAACTTGTATCTGACATATAACAAGTAGCATTCTGACATGGAATTTTAACAACCCAAACATTAAGACACGCACCCTTCCTCATAAACTAGTAAACCCAACATTCACACCAATGCAGGCGTCACTTTAACATTAATCACAACTACACAACATAAACAAGGTGCCAAGTCAACAAATTTGAAACCCATATGACCCATCTTTGACCGACTAGCGAACCCATTACAACAATGGTTCCCATCGTAGCATAACCAAACCAACACGCAAATGCATTCTCATGTCTAGTCTACCATGAGACCTACAACATGTATCAGCTTGAATCCGTCCCATCTTGCCAAGTAAGGTGCACACGTATTGGAGTGAAACCCAAATATCCCACCTGCATCCATTTAACACTCTTGTAAGGACGCCATTATTTAAAAAACATGGAAACAATTTTAAACAATTCACCAAACTTATCAACTCAAGAATTAATGGCTGAAATCAATCAAATCCGCAATTCATACGAAATAGAATTCAAATTCAAAATAGGACAACAATTTATTTCACCACACCAAACAAGCATCAATCAAATTCAAATACCTATGAAAACCAACAAGTATTCACTTATTTTGCAGTGAGCGGCATAAGAAAAGGAGTGAGAAGCACAAAATTTAACGAGTTAACATCAAGGGGAGGCAATAGCTCAGATTCCAATGCACCAGCATCCATATTGTTCTAGGTTTTCTTTCACACTTTTCCATTTGTTTACTTTATATTATTCTTCATTATAGCCATCACTGTTTTCCATTTCTAAGCTTTATATTGATCCTCATTACAACCATTACTATCATAGGTTTTTATTTATGTTTCCCTAGGGTTTATATTGCAAATATTACAGTCACAAGTGTTTCTTTATGTATTGGTAGGGTTTATATTGCTAATATTGCAGTCATAGGTTAGAATATGTGTTCCATAGGGTTTATAATGCAAATATTACAATCATGGTTTACCATTTGAAGCTTTCCCTAGGGTTTATTTTCCAAATAATACAATCATTCGTTAGTATATACATTCCCTAAGGTTTATATTGCAAATATTACAGTCACAATTTACCATTTTTGTTTCCCAAAGGTTTATATTACAAATGTTACAGTCATAGTTTACCATTTCAGTTTCCCTAGGGTTTATACTGCAAATATTATAGTCATAGTTTACCATCTTTGTTTCCCTAGGGTTTATATTGAAAATTTTACAGTCATAGTTTAGCCCTTCTATTTTAGTAGGTTTTATATTTTAAATATTACACTCATAGTTTAGCATTTCTATTTCATAGGTTTTGAATTATCATTCACTCTACTTATTGTACTCTCATAGGTTCTACATTATTGTTTATATGGTAAATATTGATCATGGTTTACCATTTCTGTTTGATAGGTCCTGCATTATCATTCACTCTTCTTATCTTATTCTCATAGGTTTTGCATTATCATTTACTCTAGTTATATTATTCTCATAGGTTTTGCATTATCATTCACTCTAGTTATCTTATTCTCATAGCTTCTACATTATCATTCACTCTGGATATCTTATTCTCATAGGTTTTGCATTATCAGTCACTAAGGTTTCTATTTTTATAAGGTTTTTTTTATCATTTTCATAGGTTTTTGCTTCATCAATTGAAAAATATTTATGCTTGTCAATGAGATTGTCATAGACAAAATAAGTGAGCTTTGTTAAACTCTTACTGTTTTTCATTCGTAAGCTTTCTATTGTGCCATAGTTCAAATATGAGTGTGGTTTTCACTTTGATGTGCATGAGAATGTTAATATTGCAAACACTTAAGAGATATGAGATGTTCTTAAATTCTAACTCCCTTGCATAGTTTGTAATTTTCTTCTTCTTACTCCTCTATTTCCTTATGTTGCTCTCTCCATAATAGATGTAACTATCTAAACTGTTACAAAAGATAATCTCAATTGAAATGCAACAAACTAAAGAGATAACACATACATAAACTAAATAATATTTTGTTCAAGAATCACTCTCTTCATACATATAAAGATAAATGTTAAAGCATTTGTGTTTCATAGTTTACCATTTATGTTTCGTAGGTTCTGGATTATCATTGACTCTGGTTATCATATTCTCATATGTTCAGCATCACAAACTATTTATTCTTCTATTCAAGCATCACATCACTCTCTTCATACATATAAAGATAATTGTTCAATCATTTGTATTTCATATTTTACCATTTATGTTTCATAGGTTATGCATTATCATTGACTCTGCTTATCATATTCTCATATGTTTGACATTACAAACTAATTGTTTTTCTATTCAAGCATCATTGTTTTGATTCTAATTATTATGTGTAGATGGCCAAGGGAAATGCAGTGGTGACATGTAGTGGGAACAAAAAAAATAAAAGTGCCACGACAAGGTTGCCCGCCAAGAAACGAGGATGTAGATTCCCCCCTAAAATAGATCTTTTTGCACAAGTAGATGAGGTTTCTACTCCTCAAATATCATATATTGAGGTTACTACACCTCAAATACTGTAGAAGGTAAAACAAATATAGAAGTTGTGCAGATGACATGAAAAGGGCACTCTATGACATTGAAGAGAATGACATGTCGATAAGGGGGGCTTCCAAAAAGTGGTCAATCCCAACAACCACACTATCCGAATGGCTAGGGGGTCTAACAACAACTTTCAAGAAAGGTCCGCCAATAGTCCTCACTGAAGAGGAAGGAAATCTTATTGTGGATTGGTGCAAGCAAATGGTTGATATTGGTCATGGTCTTGAGATAGCCAATCTTAAGTCTGGGGTTTCTCAAATATGTCAAAATAGGCCAAACCCTTTCACCAATGGGTTCCTAGGGAAGTCTTGGTGAACAGGTTTCAAGCACAGACATCCTGAACTCGCATTACGAACTGTTGAAGGCCTAGACAAAGATAGGGCATTCAATATTAGAGTTGATGTTGTAGATGCATTCTACAAAACACTATATGTAGCATAAGAAGCCATGCCATATGGTCCTAATCGCATATGTAATTGCAATGAAATTGGCATCCAAGCAGGCAAAATGGGTCCATGAAGGTGCTCGCAAGAAAAGGTAGCAAGAATGTCTCTTACATTATCCCAAAGAGTCATGAATGGATAACCATTCTATGTTGTGTTAATGTTTTCGAGCAGAGAATTCCAGGATTCTACTTGTTCAAGGGGAGTGCGAACATAGATAATTACATCATAGACTATAAACCAGGTGCTTGCATGGCAACCCAGCCCCATGCATGGATGATGAAAGAACTATTCATAGATTGGTTGACCCACTTCAAAACCTTGATTCTAGGTGGTGTCTCGCCCACCAACAGGGTTTGGTTGATCTTTGACAGCCATGGAAGCCATGTAGCACTCAAAACCATCCAGGAAGCAAGAGAAATAGGTGTATATTTGTTAACATTGCCATCACACACATCACATAAGCTACAACCATTGGATGTGAGTGTGTTTGCACCTCTTAAAGCTTAATTCATATCAGAACGTGTAGATTTTTTGTCAAGGTTTCTAAACATTGAAGTGAGGAGGAGAGAACTTGAAATGTTAGGTAGCAAAGCAATGAAAAGAGTTTTGGTAGTTGACAACATCAAAGATGGGTTTAAAAGGATTGGTATATGGTCATTGAATCTTGATGCACTTGTTAATGACATGCGTCCCGGTGAGACATTTGTGGTCAATGAGGATGCTGACACAATTGAAAACATTTTCAACCTTTCTAGACTTGGTGTGTCAAGTGATGATGTCATAGTATTACAATCCACTCTTCCAGAAGGACACTTTCAGCCTGCAACAGAAACACAACACTCACCTCATAGTTGTCCTACTGAATTAGTTGCACAAGTGATGGTTAATGAACACACCCCTCCCATGGTGGAAAAACTCTTTGATCAATTCAACAAAAGTTTAGATCTTCCATCACAATGAAGGAAATCATCCTGGTTGGTTGAGGGAGAAATAAACTTGGGCATTGATTTGGAAGTCCTAGAACAATAGGATACCTATACTTTCCCATCACCACAACCATAAATTGACCCTTCTCAAGTTGTGCATTACTACGCTCTTTCTTGCAATTCAGATTTACGAGGCAATGAAGATGTACCACATGACTCATAGGTAGTGTAGGAGGTCATTGGAACATAGTCAGATGGGACACAAGAAACACAAACAATTCTGCACATCAGCAAGTTCCTCAAGTTGCATGTGCACACTATCCATCAAAATAAATCCAAAGGAGGTGCAATTCGGATCAACAGACAATCTCAATTGTTGACAACAGATGACTACATGAGGCTATTAATGGAGCAAGAGCAAAGGAAGAGGTCGAGGAGATAAAAGCAAGAAAGAGACAATAGAATGAGGAGAAAAGGGCAGCATGAATTATGGCAATGGAGTTGAAGGACAATGCCAAAATTGAGAAGGACATACTACGAAAAGAAAAAGAACAACAAAAAAAGGATAAAGATACAAAAAAGGAGCAAGAGAGGCTTCACAAGGAACAAGACCGAAAGGAAAAAGAGATTGAGGAGGAACAAAAGGCTTTACAGAGAGAGAGGTGGTTAAGGAACACTTCTAATCCGTTGTCTCAAAGTAATGGAGTCTTTTGTGATATTCTCAACATTAATATCCCTCAATTCTCCACAACAATGAATTATTCAAGCCTCTCCCAATCTGACTTCAGGGGCATTCAATATCCATATCAATTTGACACTCAAGATGTATAGATGTGTTCACCACCAGCCCCAACACATGTCACCTGCACCCAATTTACCACTCCAAGTCCCACTCATGTATGCAACAATTCTCATCGACTGGAAGGGGGCGAGAACATGGAAATTGGCACCCCAACCAGCCAAGATCCTTTTCACAATAGTAGCAGCTAGATGCTGCCTTTTTTGTGGTTTTCACATGCAATTCTAGTTTCATACACTTTAGAAGTATTGATATTTACAAATGCACTGAAATTGTGGACAATTGTAGTTTTTTGATAAGTATAGATTGACCATTTTTGTTTTGGTTTGATCAGATTCCAAAAAGTGTTGTATGTAATTTGCAATGTGTTTTATTATTTTGATTTGCAATGTATACTTCTTTGTTGACAATTTTAAATATATGATAATTACAGATGCATCGTTATTGTTTTGATTTGCAATGTATTATGATCATATTGCAATGTGTGTTCTATATAATTTCCAATGTGTCATTGTTTTCATTTGCAATGTTTGCTTCTTCATTGACATTTTCTCATTTTCTATTCCTTTTCCAATTATTTTGCCATGTGGGAGGTCAAAATTTGTCCATGACTTTAAAAAATCAAAAAAAATGAACCATCGATCGATACATAGGCACCTCGGGTGCCACTTCCTACGTGGCTCGGTGTCCGAAGTTGATAGTCTTTCCACGTCAACTTCTCTCAATCCCCCACCCTAAGAATCCACTACATCACATTTATCACTCGCCACCACTTCCTATTCCTATCAACTGTCCTGTTCAATTGTTGTCATCTCTCCTAAGCTCCATTCCACCCCGCAATTTTATTCCAACCAACCTATACATATATGTATATATATATGAATATACATATACGTATATACATATCCAAATACAAATGTATACGTATATGCATATGTATATGCATACATATACATATGTATATGCATATGTATATGCATACATATACATATGTATATGCATATGTATATGCATACATATACATATGTATATGCATATATCTACATACATATACCAATACATATACATATGTATATGTATGTATATGTATACACATAAACATACATATTTTATGAGCCAACTTGCATTGAATGCTCCCAAATGCCTCGCTCTTGTCGCAAAATTTTCAACATTTCATTCTAGCAAGTTGTCATTCTTTCTTCACTTGCAGACCACTACTTGCTCGGTTCATCATCTGCAACCTTCAAACCTTTACCACAACCTGCGATGCTCAGAGACCAGTTCATATTTGGGTAGAAAATGATCAGGAGATAGGTACATGCCAGTTACTGAACGTTACTAGTGGCTCCACTTCCGCCATGCAAGCAATGAACGGGTTCCTCACCGCCATGAACGGGCTCCATATACATATACATATGTATATATATGCATACATACACATATACATATACATATACATATGTATATGTATATGTATGCATATGTATACACATATACATATACAATTAAGTTGTGCAACTATTCTATCTTTTTCAGGTGCCATTGATGAATTTGGGGGTGTTTTCTTTTGCATACGTGATGCTTCATCTTCAATTCAATGTAAATGAATGCATGCAAGCAATGGTACAATTTTTAATTTTAGTAACAAAAAATATAGTTGGTTGTTTTGATGCCATTCATAAACTTGGGGTTGTTCTCTTTTTCATAGGTTCTTCATGTAAGAAATTCCATATACATATGCACATATATATACATATATGTATATGTAAATATATATACATGTATACAAAAATATACATAAATGTATACATATAAATATATATACACATACACATACACATATACATATACATAACATTGTATGTTGTTTTTGTGCCATAGATAAATTTGGGGTTGTTCAATTTTTCAAATGAATGCATATAAGCAATGCTACAATTTGTCATTGCAGTAAAAAATAATATTGTTGGTTTTTTTAATGCCATAGATAAATTTTGGGTTCTCTTTTTCATAGGTTGTGCATGTAAGAAAATCTATATACATACACATACACATCCACATTCACATATACATATACATAAAACAGACGTAGAAATATGCATATAGGTTCTGCTTCATCAATTCAGTCAACTAAGCAATAAAAACATAAATATATTCTTGGTAAGCAAAATAATGCATGTAAGAAATTATATATACATATATGTATACAAATATATATACACATATACATGTACATGTACATATATGTACACATACACATATGCATATACATATAACCATTGAAAGCCTTCACAAAACCAAGTACCCTAAATGATTCAAATACAAAGCTACAATAGTTGCATGATTCAATTGATGTACCCTAACCTATTAAAAAGATAACACCCCCAAATGAATCAAAGCACCTATAAAATAGAACACACTTGCAATATATCAAAGGCACCTAAAATTGATAGAATTTTTGTAGGGCTGATTTGATGAAGGATAACCTATGCAAAAGAGAACCCCCCAAAATTAATTGAATAGTAGACCTTCATGTTCAAACCATGAAAAGAATTGTAAATTCCAACCATACAAATATTAAACACAATTTGCAATGTCAAATTTTGTGCTATTTTTACAAGATGTAATGGTTTAGGGAGACTTGATTTCATGAACGCTCATTTGATGGCAACCTATGTTGCACGGGTCCACAACTCCATTCAAATTTTAAACTTCTGTATAGGTAACCATGACAAGCCTTCACAAAACCAATTCCCCTAAGCCATTCAAATACAAAGCTATAGTAGTAGAATTATTCAATTGATGCACCCTAACCTATTAAAAATATAACACCCCCAAATGAATCAAAGCACCTATAAAATAGAACACACTTGCACTTTATCAAAGGCACCTAAAATTGATATAATTTTTGCAGGGCTGATTTGATGAAGGATAGCCTATGCAAAAGAGAACCCAAAGCCTTGATTTAGGGAGAATTGATTTTCCCAAAGCCCTTGTAATGGTAATCTATGTTGCACTTTGTCCACAATTTGACCTTTCAACTGTGAAGTGCTACATAGGCAACCATGAAAGGCCTTGGGAAAACCAAGTCCCCTAAATACATGTTGTAACAAAGCTTTAGTGCTCAATATTGATCTATGGTAATACATGTGAATACTTGAAGGTTTTCTCAAAGATGGGTGAGATGGGTTTGAATTGTGTTGACTTGGCACCTTGTTTATGTTGTGTAGTTGTGATTAATGTGAAAGTGATGCTTGGATTGGTGCAGCAATTGGGTTTATAAGTTTACGGGGAAGGGTGCATGTGTTAATGTTTGGGGTGTTTAAATTCCATGTCGGAATGGTACTTGTTATATGTTAGATACAAGTTGGATACACTTCATCATGTTTGGTTGCCTCTGTGTACTTGTTTTTTTTTTAAATGAATGTTATTAAGTGTGCATTTTAAATCTGATTTATGTTTGATGTCATCGTTCCTATTTATGGATGAATTCTTTTTTAAGTTGTGGAGGACAGGCGTATAGGTGCACATCAATTAAAGTAGAGGACACCCCCAAATTAATCAATGGCACCTAAAAAAGATACAATTGTTGCAGGTCTGAATTTATGAAGCATACACATAGACATACACATAGAAATAAGTGAATTAAACATGACTGTAGAGAAGTATAGCAAGGGGCAGTGAGTGATAAATGCAACGTAGTGGAGTGTTAGGGTGGTTGACTGAGAGAAGTATATGTGGCAAGGTTGTCCACTTAATACCTCTTCGCACATCTATACACACACATATTTACATATAGACATACACATTTACACATACACATACACATACACATACACATACACATACACACATAGAAATTGCCATCATTGTGAACAAAAAAGGATAAGTTGCTAGAATGAAATATTGTAAAGTTGATAAGTGTGTGAGGCACTAGGAGCATTGGATGCAGGTTGGCTCAAAAAATATGCAGCATGTTGTGAAAGTAGTATATGTATATACACATATACATATACATAAATATATAGACATATTCATATACATATACATAAACATAAACATATGTATATGAATATGAATATGTCTATACATATGCATATATATAAAGAAGATGCAAAGACCTTAAGCATATACAAGTTGGATACACTTCATCATGTTTGGTTGCCAACGTGTAATTGTTTTGTTTCAAAATAAATACAATTACATGTGCATTTAATATCTGATATATATACATATGTATATGTATATGTCTATGTATATGCATATACATATATAAAAATGAGTAAACCTGCATTTAATATATATGTCTATGTAAAGGTACAATATATGCATGATTGGTTTGATGAAGCAAAACCTTAAAAAATAGAACACGCCCATATATTTCCAAGGCACAAAAAGAAGGTACAATAATTGGATGACTGAAGTGATAGAAAATAACCTATGCAAAAGATAACACCCCCAAAATAATCGTAACACCCGTATATTTGTCAATGAAGACTAACAATGATGAAGTTGGGTATTCATTTTTTGATAATGGGTTTTTTTTTTAAATGCTATTGGTCCACGTGGCCTGCCATGTGGACTATACGATTTTGGGTGTATATGTATCGGCTCCTCTCCCCTACCTAATCAAGCAGAACCTATGAAAAAAACAAGACCCCCAAATTTTTGTAATGCAAACAAAAAAAGCTCCAATAATTGCATGTCTGAATTGATGAATCCTAATCATTGGGAAACATAACACCCCCAATTTAATGAATGTCACCTAAAGAAAATAGCAATAATGAATGAATGAAGACATGTATGAAAAACCTAAAGCCCCAATTTTATCAATGACATGTAGAAATGGTACTCAACAACATTAATTGAAACGTGAATATTAACCCATGACTGTAATGGTTGTAATGAAGAACAATATAAAGCTTACAAATGGAAAATAGTAAGAGTATAACAATTACCACATATGTATATGACTAAATTGATGGAGCAGAACCCAAAATAAATAACACCAACATATTTATCTATGGCACAGAAACAACATAAATTTTTTAAGTGACTGAAAAGATGAAACAAAACCTAAAAAAAGATTAACCCACATGATTTTTTTTGGTTAATGAAATAGAGAACACAACCTAACTCAATGATAATGCAGAACCTATGATAATATGATAAGCAAAGTCAATGATCATGCAGAACCTATGAGATTACAATAAGCAAATTCAATGATAATGCATAACCTATGAGAATAGGATATGCAGAGTCGATGAAAATGCATAACCTATGAGAATACGATAAGAAAATTCAATGATAATGAAAAACCTATGAGAAAATGATAAGAAAAGTGAATGATAATGCAAAACCTATGAGATTATGATAAGCAGAGTCACTGATAATGTAGAACCTATGAGAATACGATATGCAGAGTCAATGACAATGCAAAATCTATGAGAATAGGATAACCGGAGTCAATGATAATGGAGAACCTATGAGAAATAATAGGATACACAGAGTATATGATAATGTAGAACCTATGAAACAAAAATGGTAAAACTATGATTGTAAAATTTGCAAAATAAACCCTAGGGAAACATAAATGCTAAACTATGAGTGTTATATTTTCAAAATAAACCCTACTGAAAGAGAAATGCCAAAATATGAGTGTAATATTTGCAATATAAACCCTACAGAGCATAACCCATATAAAGAAAAATACAGCTTCATCTATGGCAAGGAAACAACGAACATTATTAGTACTGAAAGAAGAAAACAACCCCAAAAATTTCAATGGCGGGGAAACAACCAACAATATTATTATCTATTATATAAATAGAGTGATGTTTGAACAAAAGATTAATTTCCAAATATTTAGCGTGTTTATGAACACAAATAGGACAGTGTTCATAAACACTAAACTTTAACCAAAAAAATGATATTTGCAACACCAAAAAACTAATAAAACAAACTAAAATTATAAACCAAACTCAAACAACTGAATAATGGTGAGCCTTAGTGAGCAAGCTCATCTAGGTCGAACATGTGATGAACATGTTCATTTCTTGTGGTGACCTTCATGGCGACGAGTAACTCATTCATGGTGGTGAGGAACCCGTTCATGGCAGCGAGGAACCCGTTCATGGCAGCGAGGAACCCGTTCATTGCTTGCATGGCAGAAGTGGAGCAACTAGTAATGTTCGGTAACTAGCGTTTACCCATCTCTGTATCGGCTTCTACCCAAAAATGATATGGTCTTAGAGCATCGCAGGTTGTGGTGAATAGAGGAAGGTTGTAGATGATGAAAAAAGTAGGTAGTGGCATGCAAGTGAAGAAAGAATGTCTACTTGCTAGAATGAAAGGCTGAAAACATGGCGAGAAGAGTGAGGCACTAGCAGTATTCAATGCAGTTGAGCTCCAAATAAACATGAGGTGACGTGGAGCTTAGGAGATGTCACAACAATTAAACACGACAGTCCATAGGAATAGGAAGTGGTAGTGAGTGATAAATGTGATGTAGTGGATTCATAGGGTGGCAGACTGAGAGAAGTTGACGTGGCAAGGCTGTCAACTTCGGACGTCGAGCCACGTAGGTAGTGGCACCCGAGGTGCCTATGTATCGGTCAATGGGTCATTTATTTAATTTTTTAACGACGTGGATGAATTTCGACGTTCCACGTGGCAAAATAATTTGAAAAAAATAAAAAAATTATATTGTTTAATATTGGTTTTTTCATAATGGGTTATTTTGAAAAAATGTTATTGGTCCATGTGGCCTGCCATGTGGACCGTGTGATTTTGGGTGTGTACGTATCGACTCCTCTCCCCTATGTGCATCTTGTTGAGCAGAAAAATACATGTTAAGCAAAAGGGAGAGAGAATATTAGGGAATGATTGAAAACCCCTTCACAATTTTTTTTATCTCATCTCCACCTCATGTCACCAAATCTCAAAAAAATTGTGGCATCAAGCTAATTCTAATGCAAATAAAATAACAATTAATTTGACATTAAGAAGGCTCGAACCTAATCCTTCACCATCTGACTACCACCTCTGCAGTACCCTTGTTGTGTTGAAAGTCGCTGCCCTTTTTTGTGCAGATGATCCATTAATTTAGCCAAAGACGAATTAGGGTTAGGGTGGATGCTTGCACACAATATATAATGAAATCTTTAATGTTTGTTTCCATTCTAATTCCACCATTGATGATACGGGTGAATCCCATTAGTTTAGGTGGCAATCAAATCATTCAAGTAATGTTTTTGCATTTTTTTAAATAAACGCTCTCTAGGAGGAGTGAATTCTAAGTTACCTTTGCAGTAATTAAGTTTAAATCACTATCAATATTACATCCCTCACTTTATGCAGCGTTGTGGTTAAAAAATTGGAAAAATATTAATAACTAGCAATCACACCCTGGTGTGCAATGGGTACGTTGAAGAAAAAGGTAATATGTAATCAATGTTATGGAATTTGCTAAGAAAAATTGGTATATACATCAAACTTTTTCCACAGTCCTCAATAGGGCAGTTTGACAATTTTTTTATCAAATCGAAAAGAACAATTTCTAGAGTACACCATTTGCAATTAAAGAGAACAAGATTTTTTATTTTTTGGAGTTAAGCAGTTGTGAAAATTCTATTGCAGTTATTAATTATTAATATCTTATATATATAGATTATTTGATTGCTGAAAATTAATTCATAGTAAATATTGAAAATAACACAATGCAACTTCACAAATAAAAATCATAGGAATAGAAAATAAAATATGCAAAACAATAAACACAATATTTTTGGAAAAATTCTCCCTAGAAAAAACCCCAAAGTGAAAATGAGTTCTGCAGATGAGGAATTTTATAAAACTTTAGCAAATCAAGAGATACATAAACTGCTTGCCTCTTACTAGTAGATATTCGACAATTTTTTTCTTCGGAAATTCTTACCTCAATTTCTCCTGTTGAAATCCCATTGTTGTTGCCTCCAATGCTATCACTGCAAATATTTCTCAAGTGTGTGTTCTCCAAATGCCCATTGATCCCTTTTTATAATCATCTCATTGAAAAACCAATGGCCATGATTTAATCTCAATTGATGGCTAAGATTAACTAGACTCTAACAAACCCTAACTAATGATGTATGTGCTCCAGGGCTTGCTTGCACTGCAATTGAGAGACCCCAACCTGTCTCTCCTAGGAACCTAGTCTCCTCTAGGTCCCGATTGGCTTAGATGATTAACTAAGTCCAATCTTAACTCTGTTCTAAGAGTTCTATCCCTTGTGCTTCACCTTGGAGGACTAACACCATTTGACAAGTTCAAATCCTCTTCCTCACTTAGAAAACTCTAAGTGCTAACTTCTCCAAAACCTCATTCTCCATTGTAGGGGTGTCCATCTTATTGATATCCATCATAACCTTGCATAATTGAACCATTTTAACAGGTTCTTCAACCCTATCCTTACCGGGTTCAAGGATTCACTATTAGAGACCTCAAATAGGTCTATTTCTTGTAGCCATTACCAGTCCGGTTTTGCCAATTCTTGTCAAATTTTCCCAAAGACCCTACAAATCTAAAGGCATATCCAGATACCCTTTTGGAAGTTTTAAATGGTTCAATGGGGCTTCTGGTCTGACAACGTCCATACACTAGCTTACTACAACCTAGGTTAAGTAGGGTTACAAGGCCTAATTTCTAGGAATCCACTAATTTTCTTGCTCAAACCTTACTCAAATGGATTAATGGAATCTCCATCCTCTTGTCTTACCAAGACCTACTCCTATCCCACCTGGAACCGTACTTATCTCGTACTGTGCTTCACTTCCCTGCAAGAAACCCTCAATGTTTCATTTCTAGATCTCTAACCGGGCTTTGTCAGCTCGCCTAGAGACTAGAGATTAAAAGAGCTCTCCACTCTTTCATGCTTCCTAACTCTAAAACTATGTACACTAATGACTCCCCTAACATTCCCACCTATCCTTACGTGTTTCCCAAGGAAAGACTTCATGGGGGAGCCATGAAAACACCGACTGGTCAAAACTGAACCAATAGAACTAAAACTAAAACAATCTAACTAACACTCAAATAACTATTCTAAACAATCTTGCCTATCAAATGAGAAAGTCTAAGATAATGCTAAAGAACACAGTACAAACACCAAACTCAGGTTCTCAATCCATTTAACATCTCTATCATAACAAAAACTCAAGTTGTCTTCCAAAAACACTGTTGCAGAGCTCTATATTTTTCTTTCAAAAAAACTAATTACAAATTCATAACTCCTGCTCTCCATATGAGATTTGAGTCTTAGGTCATATTAGATGCTCACTCCATGATTATAGGGTCTATTGGCCGATCTCCACCTCCTGTTCTCAAGGGAATCCAAAGGCAACCGAGTTGCATGCAACAACTATGCTAACTTCCTTACAACATTTGGCATTTTCCTTCATGCCTTGATCCTATTTCTTAGGACCACCATTCCCTCAAGAATTCGAGGAACCAACACATTGAACTACCTTAAGGCATCTTTACAACCACATAAAGTGTTTAGAACTACTTTAAGACTCTAATCTCCTCAACCTAAGCTAATAATGCTAAGAAAAGTTAAACTACTAACAATGACTAGTAATTTTGACCTTAGTCCTAATGACTAGCTCACCTAGTCCAAATAAAAAGAAGACCTTCTAAGGTCTAAACCAAATATTCAAACTCTCTGACTTGGCTAAGGTCAGATATAAGACAAAACTAACAAGTAAGATTTGGAGGTTAGCCTAGGTGCTCCTGCACCGACTAACTAGTTTCTAGAAGTCTTTAGAGGAATAAAATAATTCATTAATTAATTTCCTTGGGTTTGGAGACACTTGTCCAAGCTACATAAATTAATACTCTGCTATACACAATCTTTGATGAAGTGATATATGATGTCGATATGCTTAGACCTATCGTGAAACACCAAATTCTCAGACAACCTGATGCAACTTGGATTGTTGTAGTGTATCACCGTAGTCTCAACCCTTTGACCAAACAAGGCTACCAACAACTTTCAAAGCCATATCACCACACACGTCGCCATGCTAGCTGCTATGTATTTTTCTTCTGCAGAACTCACCACGGACTTCTACTTCCTGCTATACCAAGAGACAACTCTTGACCCCAAACTAAAGCAACACCCTGAAGTGTTTTTTTTGTCCATTGTACTACTTGTCTAATCTACATCAGTATAGCCTATCAACCCGATACCATCACCTCAAGCATAATTGATCCCATACTTGATTTTACCATGCAAATACTGTAACACATGCTTTGTTGTTGTCCAATGCACTCTCTTCGGCTCAACCATGAAATGACTAAGAGAGTTTACTGCAAAAGATATATTTGGCCTAGTGTTGACCAAATACATGAGATACCCAATCAATTATTTGTATAAGGTGGGTTCTATATCCTTCTCCTTGGATGAATCTACCTTCTTCTAATCTGTGATCATATGCATAGACATGGCCCTACAATCCTCCATCTCGAACCTCCTTAAGATTTTGATGCAGTATTTCCCTTGTCCAAAGAAAGATCTCTCCATCTATCTTCCACACTTCCATGCCTAAAAATTAGTGCATAAGCGTCAAATCCTTCATCTCAAACTCTTTTGTAAGATCTCGCTTGCACTCCTCTATGAGCCCCAGTGAACCTCTTAAAAACATGTCATCTACATATAGAACAAGAATGAGAACCTCACGCCCAACCAAAAAGTAGTAGAGGTTAGCATCCACTTCACTCTTCACGAAGCCCATTCCCTACAAGTTCTATCAATGCACGCATACCATGCCCTGGGAGCTTACTTGAGTCCATACAAAGCTCTCTTTAATTTGCACACATGGGTTTCATTGTTTTGTGCTACAAATCCCTCTAGTTGTTTTATGTATACCTCCTCTATCAATTCACCATTAAGAAACACCATCTTGACATCCATTTGATGGATCTTCCATCCCATCTGTGTTGCAAGTGAGATCATGACTCGTATAGAAGTATACTTGGCCACTAGAGTGAATGTCTCCTCATAGTCTATTCCCTCCTTCTGAGAGAACCCCCTCGCCATGAACCTTTCCTTGTATTTCTCAATGCTACCATCTACACTGTGCTTGATCTTGTAGATCCAACATGATCCAACCACCGCCCTATCTGTTGGTCTAGGCACAACCTCCCACACATCATTCTACGCAATTGAGGTATATTCCTCAACCATCGCATCTCGCCACATCTATTGTTGTGTGTCCTCCTGATTGCTAGAAGGTTCACTATCTACCAACTGACTAACTAATTCCATATAGTCATTATACATGGTTGGTTGTCTCTATTGTATATTGCTCATCCTAGGAGCTCCCACAAACTCCTGAGTATCCCTATGTGTCTGTTGGTTCCTACTACCAACTGTAGAGGATGAAATATCAACCTCCATGTCTTCTTGATGCATCTCTTGGATCTGATGCATCTGTTGCTCCATACTCTATGAACTCTCAACACTTTAGCATATTCTTGTACTAGTAACTATAATCGAGCTTTTCTACCCTTGATCCAATTGCACGATCCTTGGAGCTGTTGTTGGTTGCTCACCCTGATCATTTGCTGGAAAATCTTTGAACCTCCTAAATTCCTTGTCCTCCATGAATTTGACATCATGTCTAACTATAATCCTCCTAGCACTTGGAATAAATATCTAATATACCTTTGAGGTCTTGTTGTACCCCACAAAGTACCCTCTCTCTGTAGTTCGATCTAACTTGGAATGTGTAGGCCCTGAAATGTGACAAAATGTCAAACTCCCAAATATTATGAAGTGGCTAACATTTGGCTTCTTCCTTGAGAACGCCTCCTCTGGTGTCATCTTTCCCAATACCTTATGTGGAACCCTGTATTGTATGTATACTATTGTATTGCATGCCTCTTCCCATAAATAATGTGGCATATCTTGCTCATACAACATAGGCCTTGCTACCTCCGATATAGAACTATTCTTCCTCTCAGCAACCCCATTTTGTCATGGGTTGTAAGGAATAGTCCACTCTCTCTTGATTCCTTCCTTGGTACATAACTTTTGGAACTCTTTCCCTTTGTACTCACCTCCATTTTTTGAATGAAGAACCTTTTCTTCTTACCTGTCAAATTCTCCACAAGAGCTTTGAACTCTTAGAAATGATTAAAAACTTCATCCTTGGTCTTCAAGAATTTTATCTAGGTCTTCCTAGATAAATCATCAATAAAAGTAACAAAGTACTTGTATCCTCTAAGAGACTTCATCAACATTGGTCCACATATGTGTTTGAATGTACTAGATCAAGAGCACCCTTGGATCTGGTGTCACTCATTGGAAAAGTTTCTTTTGCAAACTTCCCCAACAAACATCCCTTGCATACATCATCATGCTTTGTGCTCATCTCTAGAACACTTTTCACTATCTCACAAAGCAATTTAAGTGCTCCATGATGTATATGGCCCATCCTCCTATGCCATAGCTCTCCTTGATCTCTAGAATTACTGCTACTCATGAGTTCCTTACGAGTATCAAACTGCAACCTATGAATTTTTTCACTCCTAACTCCAATAGCTATGGGTGATTTCCAATCCTTATGCTTGATTAACACATGCGCCCCTCTAAAGAGTACATTGTAGCCTTTATCTTGAAGGATAAATACAAAAATTAGGTTCATACCCAAGCCTGACACATGCAACACATCATGAATGGGAATCAACTTTCCATTCTCCCTCTGAAATAGAATACTCCCTTTCCCAACTGGATTGAGTTTGGACATGTTCCCCATATAAATATGGATTCTAATGTCCGCCTCCTTATAACTAAAGAAGTACTCTCTAGCTCCTATCATATGAAATAATGCCCCACTATCTATATACCAAACACCCTCTGAGGTTGAGCTAACCATACAAGCTATGAGTGCAAATTCATCCTCCATTCTACTAGAGAGCTCATCTGCACTTGTTGAAGCTGGTGTTTGCTTCTTGCCTTTCTTTTTGTTTATCCTCCTTTATGGGAAATTGCTGACATAATGACCAAATTCATGATAGCCATAGAATTTGATCTTAGACAGGTTCTTCTTCTTGTTATCCCTTTTTGAATTTGATCCTTTGCTAGATCCCTTCTTTGCTTTCCCTTTTCCTGCTAAGGCAACATTTTCCTATTCTTCCTCACTTTAATGACTATTACTGTTGGTTCCACTGACAAGACTTAGTTTAAGCTCCTCCTAAGTGAAGTCACTCCATAGTTGATCCCAACTTGGTAAGGTGTCTCATCCATTAATAACTTGAAAAAAGACATCCCACTGCTTAGTAAACCCATTCACAGCCATTTATACTAGCTCATCATCATCTGGTTTGTCTCCAACAACTACCAACTCATCCTTGACAAGTCTAAGCTTGGTGAGGCAACTTGTAACGTCTTCTCCCTTATTCATCCAGATATTCCTCAACTTTTCTTTGAGAATCATCTTCAGATCAGTGGTAGCATTTTGGTACAGATTCATAATGGCGTCCCACATCTTCTTCACTATATCTAACTCTATGATATGCAAAAAAATATGGTCCTTAACACCATCAAGGATCAACCTCCTCGCCTTGGCATATTCATTCTTATATGCTAAGAGTTGTGTTTGATCTATAGGTATAGATACAATACTGGTCACATATTCTTTGATACCATTCTCTTCTAGCAATAAAGCAATTATGGCTTTCCAGACACCAAAATTTGAGGCTCCATCCAATTTGTCTCGATCTCTTAAACCTGCTAAGGCCATCTCAAAATAAAAGAAAACAAATAATTTTGAAGAGGTTGAACTAGGTTTTATAAACCCTTGATTTTTTCTTCATGTGCCTGCATTGAGCCTTTTCTACCCTTAGATCAGCTCTAACACCATGTGAAAATTCTATTGCAGTTATTGATTATTAATATCCTATCTATATAGATTATTTGACTGCTAAAAATTAATTCACAACAAATATTAAAAATAACACAACTGCAACTTCACAAATAAAAATCACATGAATAGAGAATAAAATATGCAAAACAATAAACACAATATTTTTGGACAATTGTCCCTAGAAAAAACCCTGAAGGGAAAACCAATTCTACAGATGAGGAATTTTATTAAACTTTAGCAAATCAAGAGATACATAAATTGCTTGCCTCTTACTAGTAGAGCTTTGGTAATTTTTTTCTTTTAAAATTCTTCCCTCAATTTCTCTTGCTGAAATTTCATTGTTGTTGCCTCCAATGCTATCACTGTGCCCTTTCTATCACTGCAAAACTATCTGCTATCACTACAAATTTATTTGATCACTGAAAATATTTATCAAGTGTGTGTTCTCCAAATTCCCATTGATCCCCTTTTATAATCATCTCATTGAAAAACCAATGGCCATGATTAATCTCAATCGATGGCTAAGATTAACTAGACTCTAACAAACCCTAACTAACTAGTTTCTAGAAGTCTCTAGTGGAATTAAATAATTAATTAATTAATTTCATTGGGTTTGGAGACACCTATCCAAGCTACATAAATTAACAGAAGTAAAATCCCTAAATCAAATTTTTCTAGGCGTTGATTATGTATGAAAATGAAGAATTAAAAAACATTTATTGGGTAGAAAAACTCTTATAGAAATCTTTGGATTTCCAGTAGACTTTGCAATCACAATCTCGGGTGAACAAGAATTTAGAGTTTCAATAATTATATTTCTTGGTGATTGGAGTGTTCTTCCACTCTCTAATAAATTGTATTCTTTAGGAATATATTTTTGATATTTGTACATTTTAGCAAGAGGTGGTTACAAACTAAAAATTGTTGATCGAATCTCAAAATTTTGTTGTGAGAATCCTTGCTCGGAGAAATTTGCTAATAGTTTAGATGTTAATGGAAATAGTGAATTCTTCTCCACCATAAAAATATGGCTATGCGAGAAAGGAATCATATAATACATGTGATTATTCTACATGCCACTGTAATACATTTATTTTCACTAGTTTATCTATGTGATACGATAATATGATCTCAAAAAGATCTAATTTTAATTATTTCAAACATGCGGATCTAAATGAGATGGTTCAACAACATTATGTAATTAAAAAAAATAAAATCAAGCATCTGCAGATCAGAAATAATATATCTGCACGAATTACATCCCATACCCCTAAATTATGCATTGAATTACACAAATGAATAGGGGATATTCCATGTTGAGTGCATGTGCTTTAGGTTATACTGATCAAACTCAAATGTAGGTCTTAATGGTAATAGATAATAAGGAATGAATATCTCTCTAAATCTTATTTACATAACATGTTTATTTTCCACAAAGAGAAGCCCTAAAGATTGAGTTTATGAACTGAGATCACCCCACAAGCACTGTGTGTAGGAAAGTAGATGCAATCTCCACATACAAGAACCTTATGCATACAACTATATAGTGAAATAGGGTTATGCACATATTCTTAATTCTTAGGTTTTGTATACTCTTTTAGAGGCTTCTTGAATTTTTCCAAATGAAGCAAAGAATTAGAAGATACAGTTATATATTTTATCTTCTCTAATTTGTGGCACATTCTCAAATCATTTTATTCAAGAGAAATTAATTCTTCAAGACTTGGAAGCCTATCTAATTCCAGTCAGTCCCTAAATTTTCAAGGTCTCTAGTGATCTCAAAACCTGTAAACCTTCTATCTTCTCCAATTTGTGACAATTTTTACAATTAATTTATTTTAGATAAGTGATTTCTAAAAGACTTGGAATCATCTCCAACTTTGGATAGTCACTTATGGGGAGCTCCTCTAGTGATTTCAAACATTTTAAACTTTATATAGCGAGCTTCATGTTGTTGTACTTTTGAAATTCATATGTTTTTATAGATGTAAACTTTGCAAGACTTGGAAGCTCCTCTAACTCTATTTTCAACACCCGTAATGATCTCAACTCTTGTAGACCAACTACTTTCTTCACCTTGCCACAACCTTTTGATGTGAAATTTCTTAAAGACACTAGCTCGAAAAAACATGGACGACCATCTAACTCTCTCAAGACCTTTCAACCCCATGCATCTCTACTCTTCATTGTTGCCGACAAGGTTTCCATGTCCCTTAAATACTCATTAAATTAAATCCAAAGAGTCTAAAGGAAGGGACAACTATCTCCACCAACTGAAATCTTAGACACTTATGTGAAGTATAGATATATTGTCTTGAGCATGAACCATAACCCAAAACTCAACTCATTGATTGGGGTGTTTTCTATTACCAGAATTTGAATCAGTGTAAAGACATTCCTTGCAAAGAAGACAGGGGGTAGATGCAAAAGGATGGGGGGCCAAATTGTGGCCAAATTTTTAAAAAAGTTCTAATATCTCATAACGTGAGCACATTATAAGCACTCGTGTTATGGCTTGGTGTGTCAAGCATAAGGCTTGACCACACCATGCCTATTTAACACACTCACATTATGCGCTATTAAAAAAAAAGGAAATCCAATTCATTTGTGTTGTGACTATTTTTTCTGCTACCCACAATCAAAATCCCTTCTCTTGTGTGCTCGTGTTCTGGGAGGAGACAAATTTGAGATTTTTTCATCAATTTGTTGCTATTTCATCACCGGGATGCTGCTACGTCGACATGGAGGTCGAAGAGGTAAGAATTGTTTTTATTATGAATTTGTTAGTTTTAGGTTGTTTTTGATATTCATTTGTTGAATTTGTAGGAAATGATAATGATCTTGGAAATCCTCTTCAAAACCCTCTTGAAAATCCTCAACAACCAGAGCAACAACAACATGAACAAAATCCTCAAGCTCAGCAACCACAACAACAATCTCCTCCACCAATCCCTCAACATCCTCCTGGCACTCAACAAAATTTAATGGGTGAAATTGAAAACAATAAAAAATAAATTAAGGAGTTAATCACGAGGTAGAATGATCCAACATGTTCAACCATGGAAAGAAAAACACTTGCAAATTAATTTAAATAAATGTTAAAACATGTAGATGCAATCAAAAAACAATTAAGTGGTTGGCAAGATAGGAGGCAGGTGGCTAGGAATTTTGACCAAGATAAATTATCATACAAAGATGTAAAAGATCTAAAAATTACAAAATTAGATTTGTGCTTATTATTCACCGACCCACGCACAAATTAAAATCTTGGCCTCAATGTAAAGAGGTTTCGTATCCATTGGTGCCACCACCAGCGGATTAGGAACATTTTTTGGGATAGGTGGTACTTGGTTTTTTATTACCCACCATGCAACAATTGTAAAGTCCCACAATATTTCCTGAGCAAAGTATACCATGATTTCATCCTTAAAATCTTGAATTATTTTGATATGAGGGACTTCCAGGGGAGAGGTGGGGGGTCGGCTCAAGATAGACCCGGTGCACAACAAAATCCTAGGCGGCAAGCGAGACAACCTATCTCTAGGTCACCTCATGAGCACATCATTATCCGTTCCATCATGAAGGAGAGTGCTAAGGTAGACACTTTGTAGGCCATCAACTCTTTGACCTAGAGTGATATACAACATGACATCCCTATACTA
This sequence comes from Sequoiadendron giganteum, assembly GCA_007115665.2. Taxonomy (NCBI): domain Eukaryota; kingdom Viridiplantae; phylum Streptophyta; class Pinopsida; order Cupressales; family Cupressaceae; genus Sequoiadendron; species Sequoiadendron giganteum. Next base: position 446,328,011 of record CM021100.1, read on the forward strand.
TAGTGCCATCCAAGGGAGTCTTCGAGTGGTGGGCTTTGATCCCATTTGTGTCATGCTTGTGGGGTGACTTGTTCATATGGCCCCACTGACACTCAAGAGGCTATTACATAGGATAAGCCTACAACTATGGAGATGGTGAGGGAAATTGACATTTTGAACATGAGCATTATGGAATCGATACTCAGGTAAATGTTAGCATGTTCATTGAATTGAATTTATTAAATTTCAATTTTGAAATGCAAGATTAACTAATTTAGTTTTATGATTTTAATAAAATTTTAGGGTGATAGTGTTGATACTGGATTCACTAGCCCTACACTTGCTTATTACTCTGTTGCATCTACTGTTGAGGTATGTAACTAGTAAACAATTATAAATTTATTACATGTTAATAGCATTGTTATATGAATGGTACTCTAATATCTAATTTTGGATGCTGAATAGGATAATATTGGATGTTTCGAGGGAACACCTCTCAGTGCTAGTGGATTTAGACAAACCTACACGTAGGTAATAGAATAAATATTTTAACTAATGAATTGTACTTAATAGATTTGTCTAGTTTATATTCATATCGTTGATTACATTGCATTGCACATCTTTCAAACTCAAAGCATTACTTCACATTCCATAGCTAATAACTAGATGTTGAAAGATGACAAAATTTCAACTACAATATAGTTGTTTAGAAAGTCAACATAAGTAGTGATGCAATTACTTCACATAGCATAAGTAATAAGTAGGAGAAACTTCCAATTGCATTTTCTTTTCATGACATTCCATGAGACCACTTTTTACTAAAGCATCTTTTCAAACAGTTCACTGCCTTGTCTATGTTATGGATGCTTGGAAGAAATATATGAAAGAATAATAATAAGAAATAGCATAGACAAGGAAATGAGTTGTTTGAAAAAATGCCTCAAAGAAATTTGGTCTCATGGTGATGTCCATCACCATGAGATCCAATTTCATTGAGGCATTTTTTCAAATAACTCACCACCTTTTTTATGCTACCACATGTTCCATACATGTCTACCAAAGCATTTTATTAAACAATTCATTTCCTTGTTGCTATGGTTAAAAGCCTAAAAAATGTTCTTTCCAACAAACTATGGATGCTTGGATAAAATCTATCAAAGCATAATAGTAAGCAATAGTATAAACAAGGCAATGCGTAGTTTGAAAAAATGCCTCGAAGAAATGTGGTCTCATGGTGATGGAATGCCCATGAGACCACATTTCTTCAAGCCATTTTTAAAAATAGCTCACCGCTTTTTCTATGTTACCAAATTTTCCATACATGTGTACCAAAGCATTTTATCAAAATACTCACTTCCTTGCTGCAATGGCTAAAATCCTAAAATAGGCGCTTTCCAACAAACTATGGATGCTTGGAAAAAATATATCAAAGCATAATAGTAAGCAATACCATAGTCAAGGCAGTGAGTAGTATGAAAAAATGCCTTGAAGAAATTCGGTCTCATGGTGATGGAATGCCATTCCACCACCATGAGACCACATTTCTTTGAGGTGGTTTTTCAAACAACTTACTGCCTAAAGAATAGAAACCAACCCTTTAGCCAAAATTTCGGGCTCCAAATTATTTTCAAGGTCCTCATCCTCATCCTTAATTTACCAATCCATGGAACCTTCCACATTTTATTCCACTTGTTCATGTACCCAACCCTCCCTCTTCATGGCATGATCACCCTCCATCTCATAACCAAAACCATATTATACCATCCACCCCATCCCAGCATAATACCATAGAGAAGGAAATGAACTGTTTGAAAAAATGCCTCAAAGAAATGCAGTCTTATGATGATGGAATGCAATGACACATTTGTTTGTAATGGCATTCCATCACCATGCGACCCCATTTCTTTGAGGCATTTTTTTCAAACTGTTCACTGCCCTCTCTATGATACCACAATTATCTTACATGTCTACGAAAGCATTTTATCAAACGGTCCACCACCTTGCTGCTATGGGTAAAAGCCTAAAAATAGGTGCTTTCGAACAAGCTATGGATAGGGAAAATAGTAAGCCTGATGGCTAGAAATATAGTTTAATAAGTACTCAAAATTTTGTTCATTATCTGATACATTATAAGCCATGACGTGGATTTCTATTGTAGTTTTCATGATTGAATAATTTGTTGTTTTATTTTCAAATCTTGAAAGTGGATACACCTATGAAATTTCATAGGGAAATGGAGCTCGATGTTTCATCTATTATATACACCTCGATGGCTCTCACAAAGGAGGTATGAGGCGCGCAAATTACTAAATTTCAATTTACATTCGTTGTTATAGTTGTTAGTTAGTGAAAAATAAAACCATTATTGATTCGTAGTTTAATTTCTCTTTGGATGGTTTTTATAGGGCTTCAACATGCCACAACATGGGCATGTGAATATTTCCCTTGAGGAGAGAGATCATCTACTGGCGATAAGTGATTATTTTGTTAAATATATCATTTTTTTATAATGTAATTTCTATATATTAATATATTTAATTCTTATTGTATCATATAAATCTTGACTAGGAATTAAAACCTAGGAGGAGCACCAGAAGCACTCCTTGGCCTCAAAACAAATGAGTGATAGACTTATCACCATCTGACTAGAAAACAAAGGGTAAGAATTTTTTTCAATAAGATGCATAGCAATGACTTTTGATTCTAGAGCCCTTTGTTGTATGCCTATATGGAATTTTTGTACATATTTTGTATTGGATATATTTGACATTGTCTGCCTATATGGCATTCTTGTAAGCCTATATGTCTATTTTGTATATATTTTATACTTATATCAACATATATTGATGTATGCCTACATGGCTATTTGGTTAATAAAAATATTTTTTATCGATGGTGCCCATATTTACATTGTAAATCCATGGTTCAATAGATATGAGTTACATGTATTCAAGTGTATACTTTACAACTTACGTGTATACTTTGTGACTTACATGTATTCCAATGTATACTTTGTGACTTATGTGTTTTCATGTGTATACCTTGTATTCATGCATTTAGTTTGTATTAATTTGTGTATACTATGTATTCATATGTATGCTTCAAGGCTTACCTGTATTTGAGCAATGCTTCCCTTATTCACATGTATGCTTGACTTATTCATGTGTATACTTATTAATTGGTTATCCCTAACATTGTTCATTGTTGTCCTTCATGGTTTTTGTTGAATATTTATTGATTGATGCTAAATAACTTTATTAGTTGATGATAAACAACTTTATTAGTTGATGATAAACAACTTCAACATTTCTAGGAATACTAGTAGAGTTACAAATTAAAAAATTGCAAAAATTGAAAAGAAAAGATTAACTGTAAATAAATGCATTGACTATCAACTTGATAATTGATTAAGAATGAGTATAATATATATATCAAGAGATGAGCCTTCTAAAATGGCAACTGCCAACTAGAAAATAGGCAAAGCATTCCCAACACTTTGAAGCAATAATCCACCCAAAATTGCAATGGGAGATAAGGAAAATGAACCCACATAGGCATAACTGAATAAAGAACATTTCACCCTTCACAACTTGGTGAAACCATTGCCAAACTTAGAATATCTTAAAGATAAATAAGAATTATGATCTATATAATATCGAGTCGGTTGAACGTAGCTCGAAGTGATTCAACGTGTTTGGGTGTGAAAGAGGACCATGCGTAGCATAAATGTACCATCTGGATGCGTTGGAATAGTCTATTTGGTCACACGAATTGTAGAATGAAAGTTTCACCACTTTGCAACTTTACACTGCTTTCATTTGACACTTTTTCCATCAAGTGAAAATTGGACACCATAGAAAAATGACTCTGAGATAACAAAAATTAAGAGAGTTTAATGTAGAGGGGCCCAACATGATCGTATAGGCTTAGACAAAGAGTTTGTAAGTGTCACGATTTCTGAGTAATAGCCCATCAAATATTTTCGTCCTTTTTCACTTTGGACCCTTAATGGATCGAGCCAGTTGAACATAGCTCAGAGCGATTCGGCATGTTTGGTCACATGAATTGCAGAATGAAAGTTGCACCACTTTACAATTTTACACTGCTTTGTTTTTTACACTTTTTCCATCAAGTGAAAACTGGACACCATGAGGAAATGACTCTCAGATAACAAAAATTGAGAGAGATTATTGTAGAGGGGCCCAACGCAATCCTATAGGCTTAGACAGAGAGTTCGTAAGCATCACAGTTTCCAAGTAATAACATGTCAAAGATTTCTCCCCTTATGCACTTTGGACCCTTAAGGGATCAAGTCGGTTGAATGTAGCTCAGAGTGATTCAACGTGTTTGGGTGTGAAAGAGGACTATGCCTAGCATAAACGTACCCATCTAGACGTGTTGGAATAGTCCATTTGGTCACATGAGTTGTATAACAAAAGTGGCACCACTTTGCAACTTTACATTGTTTGCATTTGACACTTTTTCCATCAAGTGAAAACTGGACACCACAGGAAAATGACTCTGAGATAACAAAAACCAAGAGAGGTTATTGTAGAGGGGTTGAACACAATCTTGTAGGCTTAGATGGAGATTTTGTAAGCATCACATTTTCTGAGTAATAGCCAATCAAATATTGTTTCCCTTTTGCACTTTGGACCCTTAAGGGATCAAGTCGGTTGAACGTAGCTCAAAGTGATTCGATGTGTTTGGGTATGAAAGAGGACCATGCCTAGCATAAACGTACCCATATGGACATGTTGGAATAGTTCATTTGGTCACATGAGTTGCAGAATGAAAGTTGCACCACTGTGCAACTTTACACTACTTGTATTTGACACTTTTTCTATCAAGTGAAAACTAGACACCACGGGAAAACGACTCTAAGATAACAAAAATTGAGGGAAGTTATTGTAGAGGGTCCTAGCATGATCCTATAGGCTCAAAAAAAGAGTTAGTAAGCATCACAGTTTCTGAGTAATAGTCCATCAAATATTTTTTCCCTTTTGCACTTTGGACCCTTAAGGGATCGAGTCAGTTGAACGTAGCTCAGAGCGATTCAACATGCTTGGGTGTGAAAGAGTACCATGCCTAGTGTAAATGTATCTATTTGGATGCATTGGAATAGTCTATTTGGTCACACAAGTTGCAGAATGAAATTTTCACCACTTTACAACTTTACACTGCTTGCATTTGACACTTTCTCCATCAAGTGAAAATTGGACACCATAGGAAAATGACTCCAAGATAACAAAAACCAAGAGAGGTTATTGTAGAGTGGCCCAACACAATATTATAGGCTCAAATGAATATTTTGTGAGCATCATGATTTTTGAGTAATATCCTGTCAAAGATTGTTACCCTTTTTCACTTTGGACCCTTAAGGGATCGAGCCGGTTGAACATAGCTCGGAGAAATTCGGTGTATTTGGGTGCAAAAGAGGACCATGCCTAGTGTAAATGTACCAATCTAGATGTGTTGGAACAATCAATTTGGTCACATGAGTTGCAAAATAAAATTTGCACCACTTTGCAACTTTACACTGCTTGCATTTGAGCCTATCTTTCAATCATGGCATGCCACATTACCACATTTTTCTAAGGAATTCCATCCAAAAAATCATGTGAGCATTGGAAAGCTAGTGAGCTCACTAGCTTTTCAAAGGTACCACATTTTGCATACATGTCTACAAAAACATTATTGTCAAATAATTCACATGCCTTGTCCATGCTTCCATTTTGAGCCTATCATGCAATCATGGCATGCCACATTACCTCACTAGCTTGCCAATGCTCACATGGTTTTTCCGATGGAATTCCTTAAATAAATGTGGTAATGTGGCATGCCATCATTGCAAGATAGGCTCAAAATGGAATGCCTTAAAGAAATATGGTCATGTAGCTTGCCATGATATTTTTATGAGGCATTTTCTCATGTTGCCCCTACCTTGTCAACCCTACCACATTGGCAACCTAGTGAGCTCACTAGCTTGCCAATGTGGTAGGGTTGACAAGGTAGGGGCGACATGAGAAAATACCTCATAGAAATGGGGTCTCATGGTGATTTAACCCCATTTCTATGAGACATTTTCTCACGCTGCCCCTACCTTGTCAAGTACATCACCGTGAGACCCCATTTCTATGAGGCATTTTCTCACGTTGGCCCTACCTTGTCAATCCTACCAAACTGGCAAGCTAGTGTTTTGTCAATAAAGATGAAAACCAAAATAGTTTTAAAGATCTATCAATGTGGGAGGAGTATATTCCAATTTTGTAGACATGTATGGAAAAATTGGTAGCATAGACAATGCAATCAGTTGTTGATAAGGGAGTGGTAATGTGAGAAAATGCCTCATAGAAATGGGGTCTCACGATGCTTCTACATCATCATGAGTCCCAATTTCTATGAGGCATTTTTCACACTACCCCTACCTTGTAAACCCTATCGCATTGACAAGCTTGTGTTTTGTCAATAGAGATGAAAACCAAAATATTTTCATAGATCTATCAATGTAGGAGGAGTATATTCCAATTTTGTAGAGACATATTGTATGGAAAATTTGATAGCATAGACAATGCAATCAATTGTTTGATAAAATGCACATCACCATGAGACCCCATTTCTTTGAGGCATGTCTTCAAACAACTAATTGCCTTCTCTACGTTGTTTGATAAAATGCTTTAGTAGACATGTATGGAAAATTTGGTAGCATAGACAAGGCAATCAACTGCTTGGTATTTTTTTTTGACAAAATACCTCAATGAGATATGTCCTCATGGACTAGAATGATTGCAAGATATGCACAAAATAGATTTTCAAGCATATGCAATTTTCATGTGTAAAACCAAATTCAACTACATTTTCCAACATCCCTCATTCCTATACCAAAATGAAAGCTTTGGAGAGTGGTATGCACATCCATGGTAAAGGATTGAGAAATGATGTATTATTTTACTTACTTATAACTTTTTTTCATATATATATGTGTGTGTGTGTGTGTGTGTGTGTGTGTGTGTGTGTGTGTGTGTATGTGTGTGTGTAGAAAATATGGAAGCATACACAAGGTAAGTCAATTGTTTAACAAAATTCCTCAAAGAGATGTAGTTTAAAAATCTAATTGGCAAGTGTAAAGAATTTTGTAATTTAAAATGTGCATTGACAAGATAATGTTATAATGACAGGCAAAAAATGATCATCATGGATATGCAAGATAACAAAATCAAAGCAAACCAAAATAGAATGAAAGAAAATGTGTAAATACTTCATGTACCTAAAAAACCAGAGTTTTGAATGGAGGAGTTCTACCCTTTTATGTAGCCTTTTCTTCTTCTTTCTTCAAACTCCTCAACAAGTTGACATTTTCAAAAACTTGTTTGTAACGCCCCGCCACGTAACCCTAGATGAAGATGCAACTACAACGAAAGCGAACAATTTTTTTTAAAGTGTAATTAATAACATGCAAAGTGAAACTACAATAACACATACATCCTCTAAGGTACACGACCAAGCTTACAACTGAATTCCATAACATAAACCATAACTCATTCATAGCATATAAATTATCGCTCATGAATTAAAGAACATACATTCAAAGCATTAAATACATCACATAAGATAAAAGTAAATAAATGATCCATAGATTACATTCATTCCAAATAGTATGTACAAAACTCATTTCCAAAATAAGGAAGATCATTCAATACGGTTACAATTACAAAAATCCTCCTCGAACACAATTAAGGAGTAATATATATACAAATTCCAACTGATACAATAAATCAAATGTTTGGAACATATCTACTGGTACACACAAGCTATCCAACTAGAATATCTCGCCATCACTAACAGAAGAAGGGAACCCAATGGAGTAAGGTGCACGTTCCACCCAACCAAATGGTACCCAAAGGGCCACCCCCTGTGTTAGGAGATAGTAAAAAGGCTCTCTAGAAAAAACCTACAACCTCTAGACACAAGAAATTCACAAGAAAAACACCACATGAGTACAATACTTAATCCTAAATGGTAACAATGCTTCCAGAGTTAAATAATTCAACAAACCACTGAACCAAACAAACTACTAACATAGGAGAAGCGTTATCACAAAACTGTATGGGTTACCCTGTAGACCTTCCTAGGCCCTGACCCCCATCATGAGTCACTTCCCTATATATAGCATGTGGAACAAATCCACAACCCAATCCAAACATAGAATGCAACACATAAACAAATTTCACTCCAAACATAGAAGGTAACACATCCCCGTTCATGGTAATCGAGTGATTCATTGAATACGACTATACGCACTACCCAAGGGAAATCAAAAGGCTTGAAAATAAATTAAAACAACTCCAAATATTAAAACACCTCAACTGGAAGACTTGCAAAATATCAACTAATATTTCTAATCAATTTCTCCCAAACCACGAACAAAAGAAATCATATTTAAAAGGGCAATTTAAGCGGGAAATAAATCTACCTTTCAGATTTCCTAAATCCAATTTCCTTTCAGTGACATATAGTAAAACTATTGCCCAAATAAAATAATTTATTAAAATCTCTTTCACAAATAGAAAAGAAAACCAAATCTATCTGTGGTTTCAAATCCTCAATTACTTTTAAATAAAAATATCAATTTCTTCTAATAAAACTTACTTCATTTAAATTTTCTAACTTGTGCATATAATGCATGCACCTATTATAAAAATATATTTAAATATTAAATTTGTATACATTTAATATATATATTTAAATATATATACAGTTTAAACCATTATAACCAGCTATAATATATACATTAATATATACAAATATATATACGTGGAAATATACATATATATATATACATAAAAATATATATACTTGTATATATATAAATATATATACATATATTATATCTTATTAAACTTCAAACATTAAATAAGAAAAAACAAGGTCGAAACTTCATTAAAGGTGAATGAAATACCACGTAGGTTCGATATTAAAAGTTTGGGGTGGGTTGTGCCCACATGGCCGTACCCACCAATGAGGGGAGCCATGGTTGGGAGGGCAGCGCTGGGTGCTACCTCCCAATCGCTTCCCTTTGGGGGCAGCTGTGGGAAGCCCCCAAGCTTCCCCCCCCATCCTTAATAAAAATATATATATATATACTTCCCTTAAAATTTCACTGTGATTTTTCTAAATAAAAATCACCTTACATTCATCACAACAGGTTCTATTTTCTTAAATATAAAATTTGCAAAAGGAAAATTTCTATAGGAATATCCCTAACAATATAAATATACAAAGAATATATATAAATATATATATTAAAATTTATCCATATATATTTATATAACAACAGAGTTGTTCAGATGGGAAATTTTAACAAATTTTCTTAAAGGAAGTGTATAAAAGAATTTCCCAGAGAACCAAATTGTACAAAACACTTCCTATAGATGAATTCCCTAATTTTCTACGCAGGGGTTTTTCTAAGTTTTCTTCAGACAAACAAATTTAATAGGAAGCAATAATTTTCTATAGAAAACAAATCCAATAGTAAATTGGAGCAATATTTCTCTATAGATAACTTTTACCCAAATTTTTTGAGAGGTTTTCTACCAAAAATTTCTATAGAGAATTTTAATTTCTTCCCAATAGAGATTTTTCCAAATCCCTAATATTTTTCTTCTGGGTTGTTCATTGTTTAACAAAAATCCTAAATAAAAACTTACAATAATTTCTAGAGAAGATCTCACGATAATTTCTAGACACGACTTCTTACAATTTTACAAAAAACTCAAAAGCTTCTTAGTTTGTACAGGCAATCTTTTTCTAAACAACAAATTAATCTAAGAACCTTTCCGAAATGAAATGAAATTAAATAACAAAGGAACCTGAATTCCAAATGCTTGAGGGGATGTAGATTGATGTAGAGCTTCTTCCATAGAACAAAGCTTCTTCCAAAACAACAAAGCTTCCTCCATAAAACAAAACAAATTCCAAAGCCAAAGAATTTTCCTGAGACTATCTTCTCCCAAATTTCAACAATCCCAATTCAACAACCAAACTAAATTTTTAAACAACCTCTACCCAAAAATATCTTCTCCTCTCTTCCGTGAAAAAAATTCTCACCTCTCATGGTTACAACCATTATTCTCTCTATGAAAACATTTTTTCCAACAACAGTCATTAATATTTTCAAACACATGTTGAAAATAAAATATCTTTCAAAATCAATTAACACCAATCCCTTAGATATTTCTAGAAATTAAAACATTTTAATAATTTTAAAAATACATAGTATTTCTAATTTAAACTTAATTTAATTAATTAATAAAATAAATTTAATCCTAAGATTAAATCATTTTACCAAATAAATTAAATTAAATTCAACGCTTCTAACACAATAATAAAGATTAATTAAATAATCAACTAGAACATTTAAAGCATTTATTTCCCTTAAACATAATTTGCAACATAAATAACCTCAAGGCAAAAATGGACAACATTATAACAAAACATGACCAACTAAAACTGATGACACACTATGACTAGGGTTGTGGCTTGACAAGGGAAACCCAGTTACTATCTCTCAATCAACTAATCGTTGGGAAATGGACACACTCAAACCTATGAATCCAGGTGGAGTCGATGTCTTGTACCTGCAATCCTACAATCAAAGCATATGTTGAATATGTATATGTATCATAATCAATCACACAGTGAAGAGAGAATCACATAATCAAAGGGTTCTCACAAGCGAGTGATGAAATTTTGTTCCCTTCACCAATACAATATCCAACAACTAATGAATCTAACATCAATAAACTACTCATGAGGATATAACAATATTAATCCAAATACACACTATGCTAATCAAAAGCATATCATAATAATAACATCAAAATAAAGTACCATCACATCATAATATTGAAACCAACATCACTCCAAAGTTAGAGATCAAATAATAAAAAAATATCATGGTCTATCAAAGTAAAGGTACTACCAGAAAACATAAGCATATCAGAGAAACAGACTATTCAAACATATGAGCAAAATAGAGGGTGTTACATTGTTCCCCTCCAAACTTCAATTGTATATCACTCTTCAATGGAATTCAAACTTGAATTGATATTATATGCCTTTCAACATGAAAACACTTCTATTTCATGCAAAGGTGGTGAAAATATCATAAAAAAGGTTGTGGAATGTGAAAAACTTGCATGCACACTTCACAAAATCATCAAAAAGCTTTTTTTGTCGGAACACGTGCATAACCAGGAGAATATGTAGAATGTGGGCCTTGAGATCACAAGTATATTGATTTTTTATCCATTTTTAGAGCAAGAAAAAAATGCGCTCATGTTATAACGCAAGCGGGTGATCCCACAATACTGGTTTACAATTTTTGCGCAAACTGGACACTAAACTGATTTTTTAAACTAAATATTCACTTTTAGGCTCATATAGCGACTAAACCGTGAGGAAATTGAAGATGATGCAAACTAGTGATTTGTGACGTTTTGTCTATAGATTCTAAATTTTTTTTTTTCAAAATTTTTGGAATCAGATTGCACTTCTTTTTCCATCTCCTTTGAAAACTAGTTTTTTTTTTAAAACAACATTTTTAAGGAGTGACGCTCACCGTATACAACATAAATTTTTTTGTATAAAGGATAAAATTCTTTTTTTTTTGAATTTAGATTTGTAACTACAATATCTAGTACTTTCATTTGGTTTCATAGTGTTTTATTAAATATTTTTTCCTTGATCAAGTTTTGAAGTCAAACCAATTACAAAACATAAGCAAACTCTATACAACATAAATTTTTCTGTATGTATCAAAATTCAATTTTTTTATTAAATGGATCAAGGACATCAATACCCAACCTAAACATATTTTTCAAAATTTTATTTTGATAATCTGCTATTTTTCCACATGTGCAGAACAAAGAGCTTGATTTTCGGTAAAAAACCTATGTTTAATAAAACTAAAAAAGCAAATACATAATAAAACCAAAACATATTAAAATTATATTCATTGGATAGCTCATTTTGAGGAATACCATCATCCAGTTGGGTTTGTGAATTCTCCTCCATTTTCATCCTTAACCCAAGCTTCGAAGCACAAAATTCTAGAATTTTTTACCACCTAAGGGGGAGGAGGGAAACGGGGGGTTCGAGCGAACCCCCTTTCAAAAAGGTTTTCCTTTTGGTTTTTTTGTGGGAATGGTGGGAAGTTAATTAAATGGGTTTGTTCGAACACTTGTTCATTCGAACCCTCTTTAGGTTCGTTCGAACCCCAAAAATGATTTTTTTTGGCATGGGGTCATTTTTTTCAACTTTTCCTTCCTCACTCCAATTGTAAACCACTTTTGTGGGTTCACCCAAGCACATTATGTCTTGCTAAAATAATGACCATATCTCTACTACTTCAAAACATGCTCGTGCTATGAGAATATTGATTTTTTATGTTTCTTTTCTCTCTTTCTCTCTATCCCCTACCCTCTACCCATAAAACCTTAAACCCTCTACCCTCTATCCTCTACCCTCTATCTCTCTCCCTCTTTCTCTCCCTCTCTGTCAAGTCTCTCTCTCACTCACTCACTCACTCCTATCTCTATCCCCTCTACCCTCTACCCTCTCTCTATCTCTCTCTCTCTCACTCACTTCAAGTCTCTCTCTCCTACCCCCTCTCCCGCTATGAAGTCTCTCTCTCTCACTCACTCCTATCTCTCTCCTCTCTACTCTTAACCCTCTCTCTTAAGTCTCTCCCTCCTACCCCCTCTCTCAAGTCTCTCTCTCACACTCCTTCTATCTCTCTCCTCTCTACCCTTAACCCTCTACCCTCTACCCTCTCTCTCTCACTCACTCACTCCCTCTATCTCTCTCCCCTCTACTCTAAACCCAAAACCCTTAAACCCTAAATGCTTAAACCCTCTACCCTATACCCTCTCTCTCTCTCACCCCCTCTATCTCTCTCCCCTCTACCATTAAACCCTAAACCCTCTACCATCTACTCTTAACCCTGCACCCCTCTTTGTCTCCCCTCTACCGTTAACTCTTAAACCATCTACCCTTAAACCCTCTCCCCTCTACCCTTAACCATCTACCCTCTATCGTTAACCCTTAAACCATCTACCCTCTACCCTCTATCTCTCTCCCACTCCCTCCCCCCCTCTCTCTCTCAAGTGTCTCCCTCCTACCCCCCACTCTTCCTCTCTCTCTCTCTCTCTCTCTCTCTCTCTCTCTCTCTCTCTCTCAGCCCCTCACCATAACCCTTAAACCCTCTCCTCTACCTTAACCCCTATCCTATACCCTCTACCCATGTATAAACCCTTGAAGCCATCTACCCTCTACCCTTTATCTCTCTCCCACTCCCTCCTCTCTCTCTCTCAAGTATCTCCCTTTGACCCCCTCTCCCTCTCTCAATTCTCTCTCTCTCACTCACTAACTCCCTCTATCTCTCTCCCCTCTACCCTTAACCCTTAACCCTCTATCTCTCTACCCTCTCTCTCTCTCTCAAGTCTCTCTTTCTCTCACTGACTCACTCACTCCTTGTATCTCTCTCCCCTCTACCCTTAACCCTTAAACCCTTAAACCCTCTACCCTCTACCATCTCTCTTTGTCTCTCACTCCCTCTATATCTCTCCCCTCTCCCCTAAAACGTAAACCCTAAACCCTTAAACCCTCTACCCTCTCTCTCTCCCTCTATCTCTCTTCCCTCTACCCTAAACCCTAAACCATTAAAACCTAAACCCTCTACCATCTACTCTTAACCCCATACCCCCTCTCTCTCTCCCTCTCTCTCCCTTCTACCCTTAACCCTTAAACCCTCTACCCTCTACCCTTAAACCCTCTTCCCTCTTCCCTCTACCCTTAACCCTTAAACCCTTAAACCATTTACCCTCTATCTATACCCACTCCATCCCTCTCTCTCTCTCTCTCAAGTCTCT